>JASUUJ010000149.1:65000-1265000 GCA_030449895.1 Citrus mangshanensis
AGACAAACTTCCCAAAGGTTTTAGGGCTCTTGGAATGATGCCTAACACTTGGCTTCCTCTGAAAAAAGCAGCTTCTGAGACCAATTTTGATAACCCTCGGTTACCTCCTCCATACACCAAGTGTAATTTTCTCTCTGCTATGCTGTGACCAAGATTTATGGCTGCTTCAACGAACTCTTTATGTTTGCCATAGTTAAATCCAGAAAGCACACAAATGTTCTTGAATTGTTTATTGGGAGTAGCTGCCATTGGGATACTTCTCAAAAACAATTTGTAAGTGCTTAACAAAAAAAAGTCATATTTAAGAATCTTGGTGACAGTGGGTCACAGTTGTGTATGAGGTAGCATGTCAGTGCCAATTAACGCATAAAGCACATGGCTCGAGAGTAAAAAAAGAAATAGTAAAAAGGAAAAAGTAAACAGTGATAAAATAAAATTATTAAAGAAAATAATGCAAATGATAAAACATTAGTGAAATAAAACAACAGTGAAGTAAAAGGATATTTACAGGTAGTTGCGACTGTGGCTCACATCTTCCTCTGGTTTTATGTCCAGAAATGGCTTGAACACCCTCTATGGGTCGAGGATAGCCTTCCGATCCAGTTTAACTAGTGCATGCTCTTTCTGGAATAATGACCATAACTGGAGAATCGCTCCTTGCACATATCCACTGGGATGCGTTTCAAGAGACAAAAGGATATCATCGAATGACTCCTTATTCAAGCCATCCCTAATGAATTGAATCTAATCTTCCCTGTTATCAGACACCATTCCTAAAGAACATGGTTTTTTGTCCATCTCATTCTGGCACACTTATGACAAGCAACAGAAATTTTTCGAGCTCTTCGTTTTCTTGCATAATTTCCTTTACCACAACCAGGCATGTATGCAATAAATTTTGGAGGTAACTCACCTGCCAATCATACTTTGGCCTCGATTAACCAGCGAATGTCAGCAGGTATGTTATTCCTTATAAGCAATCGCATGCGTTCGGACCAAGCTTTATGGATTGTAAGGATGGCATTCTGAGGAAGTGAAGGGAATCGATTGTGAGCTTTGCTAGAATCTCGTTTCTATCCATACCTTTGCCTCAGAAGATCAGTTATTATGGGAAACTGAAGTAACCGACTTGTCACGGAGTACCGTTATCCGCCACTTCACCGGGGTAACAAACTAAAGCACACAAACAAAGAAAAACAAACTAAAACACATAAATAAAATTACAATCGTCCTCTTATTGAATTTACCTCAAGCTCCAACTAGATGTTGTAGACACCTCTCTAAATGTCTCGGAGTTGGTTTTCTAAATCCTCAACATGGGATACTAACTCCGGTGGTTGCAGAGCCCAAATATGATGTGTTTTACAAAATTGAATCTGCCTTTTGAGATGAGATTTTACACGTTGAAGTGGTCTAAGAATGTCCATGAGGAACTGTTTAGCTATGGCACTCATGATTAACAATGATAAGAGAAAACTTAATGGTTAAAAAAACACACTTATGCAAAAATAATTTCAATTACCAAAAGAATAGTAAAAAGAAAGAAAAAAATCAAATCACCGAAAAGAAAGAAAAAACTCAATTCAAATCTGGTGGGTCACTTAAATTTATTTTGGTGTCCTCTCCATGTGGTTGGTACTCTAGATATGGCTTTAATCTTTGACCATTAACTTTAAACGTGACACCATTTTTTGGGTCCTTAATTTCAATTGCCCCATGTGGAAAAACAGTGTGAACAATAAAGGGGCCAGACCATCAAGAGCGTAACTTACCTGGGAATAGGCGCAAGTGAGAATTGAATAAAAGCACTTTCTGACCTGGAGTGAAAGATTTTCTGACAGTTCTACCCTTCGGTCTCAAAGAGATTAACCATATTCGTCCCACACTTACTGATCCATCAGTAAAAATTTCAGTTATCCCTTCTAAATTCCATAAACCTGTCTCAGTCATTGGTTTCCTTGATACTGGCGCACAACGCAGTATGCTCAATCTTAGTAAAATATGGAATCAAGAAATTTGAGTTTCATCTCCTCATCCGAATGGACAACAATTCTTTTCCAAAGATCTTTAAGAGTGTGGGAAGGACCAATGGAGGTGTGGTGAATGTCTGTTGGGACAGGTTAAACATTGTTGAGTTCTAACAAGAAAGCTTTGAGAGTGGAGACTTTCATTCGTTACTTGTAAATCTTGGCATTTTCGTATACATCATTGCGAATTTCTTCAAGTTCTGCCAGCTGTAATCTTCTTTCTGAGCTAGCTTGCTACATGTCAAAGTTGAATTTCTTGATGGCCCAATATGCACGATGCTCGAGTTCCACAAGTAGGTGGCAAGTTTTTCCATACACTAGCCTGTAGGGTGACATCCCAATCGGGGTCGTAAAAACCGTTCTATATGCCCATAATGCATCATCGAGTCTTAATGACCAATCTTTTCTATCCGGCCTCACTGTCTTTTCTAATATGTGCTTTATTTCTCGATTGGAGATCTCAACTTGGCCACTAGTTTGCGGATGATATGGGGTCGCCACTTTGTTAGTGATGGAATACTTTGTCAAAAGAGTTTTGAATGCTTTATTACAAAAGTTGGCACCACCATCACTAATTATTGCTCAAGGGAATCCAAAACGTAAAACAATGTTGCTTTTAAAAAATCCTATCATCACCTTGTGATCATTAGTTCTGCACGAAATTGCTTCTATCCATTTCAATACGTAGTCAACAGCAACCAATATGTATTGATGGCTAAAAGAAAGAGGAAAGGGTCCCATGAAGTCAATACCCCATACATAAAAAATGTCAACCACTAAAATTGGATTTAGTGGCATCATATTCCTTCGCGTAATGCTCCCCATTCGTTGACACCTATCATATAAAGAACAGAAAGTGTAAGCATCTCAAAATATAGTTGGCCAACAGAAAGTGCGTTGAAATGGCCTCCACAAGCTTGTTCATGGCAGAATGAAAGGATATTTTGAAATTCATTTTCTAAGACACATCGTCTAACAATTTGATCTGCACAATACTTGAACAAATAAGGGCCATCCCAAAAGAAATTCTTTATTTCTGCAAAAAATTTGGCTTTGTCCTGCTTGGTCCAATGCTCTGGAAGTTGACCTGTAACAAAGTAATTAACGATATCAACATACCATAGTAATACTTCCACACTCAATAATTGTTCATTTAGAAATGACTCATTTAATGTTAATGGCTCTGTAATTGTGTCAAAATTGAGACGAGAGAGATGGTCAGCCACAACATTTTCTGTGCCTTTCTTATCTTTGAATTCCAAATCAAATTCCTGCAAAAGTAACACCCAACGAATTAGTCTAGCTTTTGCATCTTTCTTTGTGAGAAGATATTTAAGAGCAGCATGATCGGTGAACACAATTATTTTACAACCAATGAGATAAGATCAAAATTTCTCTAATGCAAACACTGCTGCTAGCATTTATTTTTCAGTAGTTGAATAGTTCAACTGTGCATCATTCAATGTCATACTAGCATAGTAAATAACATGAGGAGTTCGATCAACTCTCTGTCCTAATACTGCTCCTACTGCATAATCAAATGCATCATACATGAGCTCGAATGGTAAACTCCAGTTTGGGGGCTGAATGATGGGTGATGAAGTCAACAATTGCTTTAGTTTTCCAAATGCCAGAAGACATGAATCATCAAAGATAAAAGGTACATTCTTAGCAAGTAAATTGCATAAGGGTCTAGAAACTTTGCTTAAATCTTTAATGAAACGTCGTTAAAAACCAGCATGCCCAAGGAAAGATCTTACTTCTCTGACTGTTTTAGGCGGAGGAAGATTGGAAATGAGATCCACCTTAGCTTTGTCAACCTCAATACCTTTGCTCGAAATGATGTACTGAGAACAATACCTTGTTTTACCATAAAATGACACTTCTCCCAATTTAAGACTAAGTTCTTCTCGATACATCTCTGCAGAACTAGTGTTAGATGATGTAAACAATGATCAAATGAATCACCAAAAATAGAAAAGTCATCCATAAAGACTTCAGGAAATTGTTCAACCATATCAGAAAAAATGCTCAACATACATCGTTGAAATGTAGCAAGCGCATTACATAATCCAAATGGCATCCTCCTATATGCAAAAGTGCCAAAAGGGCAAGTGAAAGTGGTTTTCTCTTGATCTTTTGGTGCTATGGGAATCTGATTATATCTTGAGTAGCCATCTAGAAAGTAATAAAATTCATGGTCTGCTAATCTATCAAGCATTTGATCGATAAAAGGTAAAGGAAAATGATCTTTACGTGTGACAGAATTCAACTTTCTATAATCAATGCATACACATCATCTTGTAGTCACTCTAGTGGGTATCAATTCATTATCAGCATTGGTAACAACTGTGACTCCTGACTTTTTGGGGACAACTTGTACAGGACTGACCCATGAACTATTAGAAATTGGGTAAATAATACCTGCGTCTAATAGCTTAAGGACTTCAGTTCTAACAACTTCTTTCATATTAGGATTTAACCGACGTTGCATTTCCCTAGTAGGTTTAACATTTTCATCAAGGTGAATGTAATGCATGCAGTCTACTGGGTTTATACCTTTTATGTCAGCTATGGTCCATTCTAATGCTCCTTTGTGCTCTTTTAAACATCCAACAACTTACCTTTTTGTTCGTCATTTAGGGATGATGAGATGATTACCGGTAGAGTGCTTTCTTCTCCCAAAAATGCATATTCCAAAGTGTTGGGTAATGGTTTGAGCTTGAGTTTCGGTGGTGATTTTAATGATGGGATGAGTTTCTTCTTTGATGGTGCTAGTTGTTCAACTCTTGACTTCCATTTATTAGTGTCCATGGATGACGCTGAGTCAAGTAGAGCACTGACCTCATCGACTGATCTGTCAATATCAAACTCCAAACCAAAGTGAGTTAAACACGTTTGTAAAGGATCATTGCTAAGGTTTGAAATAAAAGTATCATCAACTATTTCTTCTATTAAATCTGCATCAACAATTCCATCATCTGCATTGTGAGGTTGTTTGACAATGTTGAAGATGTTTAGCTCCATAGTCATGTTGCTAAAGGACAACTGTATATTTCTAGTCCTGCATTGAATGTGAGCATCGACAGTTGCCAAGAAAGGTCGGCCTAGGATAATGGGGATGTGCTTTCTTGAATCCTGGATTGGTTGAGTGTCAATTACAATGAAATCAACAGGAAAATAAAACTTGTCTACCTGGATAAGAACGTCCTCTACAATACCATGAGGTATTTTCATGGACCGATCTGCAAGCTATAACACCCCTAAAGTTGGGTGTAATTCTCCCAGTCCAAGTTTCACGAAAACTGAATAAGGCAACAGATTTACACTAGCTCCTAAATTCAACAAAGCATTCTCAATTGTGTGGTTCCCTATACTACATGAGATAGTGGGGGAACCTGGATCTTTGTATTTTAGAGGAATTTTATGTTGGAGTATAGAACTAACGTTTTCTGTTAAAAATGCCTTCTTTTTGAACGTGAATGTTTCTCTTTTTAGTACAAAGGTCTTTAGGAAATTTGGGCATAGATGGCACTTGTTTTATAGCATCAAGCAAAGGGATGTTAACACTTACCTGTTTGAAGATTTCAAAAATCTCACCTGTGGATTTTCCCTTCTTTCCTTTAGCTAACCTCTGAGGAAATGGAGCTTTAGGAACATATTCTCGTGGGTTGGTTTCTTCTTTCTCTTCCGATAGTGAGTCCTCAACATTCACAGGTACAATTTGATTTTCTTTTGTCACCGGCATCTCCACTTTGTTGTCGACTTCTTTTCCTTTTCGCAAGGTCATGACTGCTTTGACCTCTTCATGCTGTTGTGGTGAACTGGTACTTACTTCATGCACTCCTTTAGCATTAGGCACTGGTTGACTTGGAAACTTGCCCTTCTCAACAGTCATTGCCAAGGTCTGAACTGAAGAAGTAAGCTGTCCCACTATCTTCTCGAGGCTTGAAACTAATTGGGCTTGTGAGTTGAAGCCTGTTCTCATCTCATTTCGTAGTTCATCAATGGTGCGGTTTTGTTACTCAATCGTGGAGTGAGTAACATTCTTGAGATTCTGGAATGAGTCCTCCCATGGTCTGGGTTGAGAGTAGTTCTGGTTTTAATTATATGGTCTAGATGGGGGCTGAGAGGCTTGAGGAACTTAGGGAATTGGTTGCATTGGTGGAGCTGGAGTTGCTGGTCCATTATGTTGGAATCCTTGAGACCATGAAAAATTGGGGTGGTCTTTCCATCCAGGGTTATATGTGTTGGAGTATGGGTAGTAATTTGATGGTTTTCTCATTACACCTATGGCATTGGCTTGATCTGAGTATGAGTCATGGTCATATGGTTCTGTTGATTTAGCAGTTGTTAATGACACTATTTGTCGGGAAAGACCTTCAATTATCTCTTTGACTTCTTTAATTCCCGAACTTGACTCGCCATGTGAACCTTATTCACTCCCTTAATTCTTTTAGTATTCTTGAGTGTTCAACTCCGTTGTTGGGAATTATCCGCTTGTCGCTGGAAGAACTCCCAAATCTCTGATGCACGTTTTGACATTAGCTCTCCTCCACTTGTTACCATTAGCCATTCTTGCACATGCGGCAATAATCTCTCGAAAAAGTATTGGCATTGGTGCCATTTATCATACCCATGATGTGGACACTTCAAGAGTAGCCGATTGAATTGCTCCCATGTTTCGAAAAACTGCTTGTCTTCTCTCTGGGTAAACTCTGAAATTTCCCTGCGAATAGCATTGGTTTTATGCACTGCGAAATATTTATTTAAAAATTTCGTTACCATTTGTTCCCATGATGTAATGCTATTAGCAAGCAATGTATTGAGCCATGAACGAGCTCGATCCTTTAAAGAAAATGGGAATAGTCTAAGTTTAACATCATCGTCTGAAAATTTCTCATATTTAAAAGTTTGACAAACAGTATGAAAATCATTCAAATGATTATATAGGTCCTCATTTTCTAAGCCATAGAATGTTGGGAGACAATTTAGCACACTAGGTTTTAGTTCAAAACTCCTATCAGCTACATTTGGGTATCTTATACAAGATGTGCTCAAATTAGCTAAGGGACTGAAGTAGTCCTTAAATGGCCTCTCCTTTGGTGCTTGTTGTTGTTGTAAATCCATTTCACTTTTATCTTCAATTACAACGTGTTTGTGTGTGCGAAGTGTTTTTTCAAGTTCAAGGTCTATAGGCTCAAGATTAGGTAACATTTTCACGCTATTACAAGTTTACTATGAAAACACACTAAAAAAAAATTCGTGAAATAAATTACCTAAAATTAAAATAAATTAATAAGATAAACCAAAAATTACAAAAAAAATAACTTGAAAATTAAATTATAGAATTTTAAAGAAGAGAAAAAGAAAAGAAATTCTTACCTCTAAATGTAGATTCACTTTTTTTTAATAAAAATTACAAGAAAATAACAAAAAATAAAATTATTTACAAAAATTAATTCTACGAATTAAAATAACTTACCTCCCCGGCAACGGTGCCAAAAACTCGTTGTGTAATTTTTTTTGAACTCGCAAGCGTACAAATCTATTGTAGAATAGATTAATGGTGACGAGTGTCGATCCCACGAGGAGGTGGATTTTAATTATGGGTAGAATTAATTTTCTAAGTGAGTGGTTGGATTTATGGTGAAAGTAGCTTAGATTATCCTAAAATTTGAATTAAAATGGCACGAAAAAATTAAAGAGAAAACTATTATAATTGAAGCACTTGGGTATTTGGATCTGCATCAACATGCTCCATGGGGTAAATATTCCTTATTAATGCCAATTAAATCATGGGCTAAATATTCCTACAACAGCGTGTTGGTACTCCTTGAACCTGGTGTCTAGGAGAGCAATTCTAGGTAAGCCTTTTCGACCATGAAGAGTGAGAATTAATCGTACACCACCAAGATGGAGGTGTGTGTGCCTTTCTCGTTTCCAGTTGGCGACGAGATCTGTGGGTATTTCCATAGTGACATATTGTTCACTTTGTGAGGCTTGTAGAGCACACTGATCCAGTGTAGAAGACTGGATATACTCTTTGGGGAGTGGTCTTTTAGTGGAGATGAGGGTTCAGATACTTCTAGTGAGAGAAGTTTTCTGTTTGTAGAGATTGTAAGGACTCATGATGGGAAACTGGAACTCATTGATTAGAGCAGATTCTGGAATATAAGAATATTCAACAAGATTCTCAATTTTGGAGGTTATGTGTTTAGAACATGATTTTGGAAGAGAGAGAGTAGAAGAAAGAGAAATATGAGATGAAGATGTATTTGTTTCCATGGTTGATGAATCTTCTTCTAGGAGATGAAATAAGATTATTCAAATTACTAATGATACCACCTCAACATGAAGTGTGGCTCTGATACCAGAACTTAACTTGAAATATTATGAAGTTTTCCTATATCATGTTTCTCTAAACATTCTTCTCTCTTCTAGGAGTCAAGAAAACTATTTGGAATAATAAAGATACGTTCATCTCTATTTTCAAAACTGAGTATGCTCTGCACTTGCCTTAAGCCTAAGGATCCTGTGCATCAGAAAGGTCCTGTTTATCCTCCCAAACCGATTTTTGTAACTTAAAACTGTTGCTTCACAACGTTCACCCTCTTTAAGGCCAAGAGTACCGTGTTTTCGGGCGGTAACGTGAAAAACTATTTTTAAAGAATGATTTTCGGATTTGGTATTTGACGGATAAGTGTATATCGGCTGGAAACCAGAACTTGCGGGCTACTGGCCCTAAGGACAGACTTGTTCTGTTGTAGATCTGGTGTAACAACGCCACGTACAACTACCCTAATGGTATCAGAAGCTTTACATGAATTTTTTTTTACTATAGAAAGCAACGATTACACTATACAGCATGGTGAAGTACGCAACCACAGTTCGCGAGATGCAGAAGTATTTATCAAGTTTGCAAGGGCTGGATATAAGGAGAAGATACGGGATCATGCAGCTGGTGTTGTTGTCATAGAAGAAGCTAGAGGTGAGGTCAGCGACGCAGGCAGTCGGCCACTGGACATTTCAAAGGGCATATACTTAGAGGCTTGATAGGGTTATAATTGCATGTGTTGGAGCCAGGTTACATCTTACATGAAAAAAATCATTAGGGCTATTGATGCCAGTTCGAACTCCTCTTTTTATATCACCAAAAAAAAGAAAGCAGTACGCAATATATATTACTAGATAGTGCGAAAAAAATTAGTAATCAATTATTTAGGCCCAAAAATGAGTTTTTTCTATTTAGTATTGTAGCAAAAACAAAACTCTTATGTAAATTGATATTTGTTTCATTATATTTTTTGAGCTCCAATAAATGGTAAAGTCCACCTTTAAGAAGCATCAATATCGCCAATTAAATTTTTTTTTCCAGTAATATATAAAGGGCTATGTTTTTATTATTTCATTTGAGCATTTGAAATTTAATATTTTTGTAGTAATATTATAGTCTATGTTTTGAAAAAAAAATGTTTTTTTCATTTAAAAAAAGAAATAGAAAGTACTTTTGATAAAAGCACTTAGATGATAATTGGCAAAAACATTTTGATAAAAGTATAATGAGTATGGTTAGGGTATTGAGAATGAGACATTAACTTGGAGGTTTTTTTTTATAATTAAACATATTTTTCATTTTTTAATTAATTTAATAATAACTATTAAAATTTACAAAATATTAAATTCTTTTCATTTATTAATTCCGTGATAAACCGAATAAGGAAAATTGAACTCCTCACTCTTTTCTTCTCCTTTTCTTTCTTCTCCTCTCCTCCCTCCGAACATGGAATTAGTACCATGTGAGTTTGTCTACATTTTATTAAAAAAAGCTTATACTGTCTAAGATAATGTGATTGGAACAAAGTTTTCTTCTAATTCTAAAACTAGAAATAGCGTAGACTTGAACTTTCCTCTATTTGTTGTCGTCTTTAGTTTGTGTAGTGCTAGACCACAAAAGGTGTTGGAGAATTTTGAAAATCAAACACTCAATAAACACTAATTTATTTCTTCAACAATACTCCTTAACCACAACTCTTATCCAACATTAAAAGTTTTGTTGCTTCACTTGATGCTTAAACTGAATACATGTGTAACACTCCACTTAAATATTCATTTTAAAGATGTTTAAAACATTGTGCTTTTATAAATACCGATTAAAAAAGTGCACACAACAAACAAAAACTTTCTTGATTATTACATAAAGCTAAGATATTTATTTCTATTAAAACAAAGTTGAGCCCATCATAAAATCCCAAGGTCTATTATGTCCTTATGCACTTCGTCTTGACTAGGACTTACCACCAGCTTGCCCTACTTATCCTTACCTGCAATGTAAGGACATTCTGAGCTAATGCCCAGTAAGATAACACTTTTATGCATGTATAAATTATTATGCATATTAAAGACCATATTAAGCTTTTAAAAGAAACTTAAAACAACTTCATTAGGGCCCTAGGTATGTTACACTACAAGGCTGACACTTTTACTCTTTAAACAATATGCCCTTGGGCCTCATTAATTGATCTTTTGGGTGTTATGTATCGTCGTCCCCAAAAGATTTCTTTTTACTTAGCTTTGAGGGCTTGCCTCTTTAGAAACTTTGCCACCTAGTAGTACAACCACCTATTTTTCATAAATTCATTTTCTAAAACATCTTCTTCATAATGTAATCCATGATATGCATGTATCCAATGCAACTTATGTCGTAACATTTGAAGTTCCTAGATGCATAACAAAATCAACACACAACACTGTTTAAGAACAAGATTCTTCAATATAGGCGGTAGAGCCAACCATAACATGATTAAGTATCATAGATTAGGCGGCATAGCTGACCATATAAGAATTTAGATTATAACTAATCACCTCATCATAGCCATCACAACATAAAGGAATGGTTAAAATTGAAGTTAAGTATGAAAAGAATTTTGTCCCTACATTGGAGTTGAAATGTTACTTACCTCTTGACCTTGACTTCTCTAGACCTTTCTAAATTAAGGATTTCTCTACTCTTGATATTATGACTTAGAATAGAAGAGACTGAAATTTATAGGTTGCATTGAAAATGAAAGGGGTAGGAGGTATTTATAAGATTTCTTAGTGCTAATGGATGGTTAGGATTTTTCCACCATAAATCTTGATTAATGGTTGAGATTAACCCTCATAAATAACTTACTAAATTCTAGAATTCTTAACTTTCTCTACATGCTTCTCTTACATCATCACTTATGTCATTGCTATTATTATTTTAATACTTAAGGGAGCTTGTTAGGTTAAAACAAATTCTATTATATTTAAGTGTGAAAATTGTACCTCACAACATGAGGGTATTATACATGTTACGAATAAATCACAACCATTCACTTATTTAAATACAAAACAAATCCTAACCATTCATCAAAACCTACCACTCACCTACTTCACCTACCACATCTACCATAAGAAATTCCTATGAATTGGGCTTGAAATTTGTCCATCTTGGATCAAGTTTATGATTCAACTGCCCCCCTTAAACTTAATCCTATGACTCCAAGCTAATTTTTGAATTTTATAAAGTCTTCTTGTTTGAGTGGCTTAGTAAAGATATCAGCTGCTTGATCTTGTGATTTGACATACCTTGCTTATACATCTTTTTTTGTAACACGCTCCCTTATGAAATGGTAACGAGTATCTATGTATTTTCTTCGAACATGAAAGACTGGATTATTGGATAGGGCAATTGCTGATTTGTTATCAACACAAATCTCTGTTTGCTCTTCTTATGGCAAACCTAACTCCTTCAACAAATTTCTAAGACAAATTGCATAACAAACACTTGATGTAGTAGCTACGTACTCAACTTCACAGGTGGAAATTGTGACAATTGATTGCTTCTTTGACATTCACGTGAAAGTAGTATCTCCTATAAAGAACACAAATCTTGTGGTGCTCTTTCGATCATCTATATCTCCACCCCAATCACTGTCACTATATCAAACAAGCTTATAGTCATTAGAAAATGAGTGTAACAAGCCAAAATTAATTATGTCTTTGATGTAGTGAAGAATTGTTTTTGCAGCTGTAAAATGGGTCATTTTTGGATTCTCCATGTATCGACTCACAAGTCTAATAGAATAAAGGATATCTGGTCTCATGCATGTCAAATAACATAAGCTTCCAACCAAACTCTTAAAGAATGTTGGATTTATACCTTCGCCTTCACTTTGCATTCCACTAGCGTGCTTATAGGCTTGCAATTATTCATCTTGAACTTCTTGAGAATCTCTTTTGCATAGCTTTCTTGGGAGATAAATATGCCTTCTCTTTGCTTGACTTTAATGCTAAGGTAATATGCCATCAATCTTATGTCAGTTATCTCGAACTCTTTGATCATCACTCTCTTGAACTCTTCAACTAAGCTTGAATTATTTCTAGTGAGGATGAGATCATCCACGGACAGACAAACACACAATCAAAATATCTCCAACTTTTTCTTTGACGTAGAGAGTAATTCTTATGCTCCTGGTCTTTTCCTATGCATGTTGATGCATCACTGGCCAGAGGTATCCTTTGCCGTAGAACTTTGAAAGCTAAAGATCTTGCTCTTGAATGATTCCCGCAATCCCTTTATGTATTTCACACAGCAGATAATAAGCTTCAGTGAAACAACTTAAAAATGATTTCTAATTCCCAAGTATAAGAGTGTCTTATTACATTATAACTCGATGAGTCCGAGATCGATTCACAGAGAAAAGATTTAATTTGTTTATTTTAGTTTATCTAAAAATGAAAATAAAACTTGAATATATGCAACTTAATTTAAATGAAACTATGAAATTGAATTAGTTAAGATTATGGATCCACTCTTAGTAGTAAATAAAATTTAATAAATTCTTTTTGCCTTTCTCTTAGATTTATTGCCCAAAAGATTAATTATATAAATTATTATTATTTTCCTATTAATTTTATTATGGATTAAGTATTTATTGTGTCAAAATTTAATTTGTCTATAATAAGTCAAAATACCATTTTACCATGCCTTATGTTAAGATATTAAGAATTTATTGTACCAAACTCCCTTCTTTGTCTATAATAAATCAAAATTTCAAAATATAAAACATGTATAAAATTAAAAATAAAATAATTTAATTTATATAATTAAAAATAGAATTTGATTAAACCATATTTTTTTCCTAAGAGTTTCACATTACCCTAACTATTATTATTTAGCTAAGCACAATTGAAATAAAAATAATTAATAAAATTAAATTACTCATAATTACTCATAATTAAAAGGAATAAAAACAACTAAAATTGAAAATAAAATAAAATTTATTTATGAAAATAATTGTACAAAATATTAAAACACACCTGAAAAACTAGGGAAATTGAGAGAAATTGAGAAGAAGAGAGATGATCAAAAACATAAAATGAGGCTCTATTTATAGAAAAATAGATTTGTAATCTAATGTTTTGCGGTCTATCATAAGTTTTATGCATGCGCTCCTCACAACTACTAGATCAAGATCCAATGGCTAGTCAAACTTCAAAAGTCAACATTACATGTGGTATCTTGTGAAGCGTCTGATTCGGTCAAAAAATGTTTGGATTTGGCGAGTTAATGGGAGGATCAGGTCGACCCGAATACAAAGGTTCGGATCCTACAACTTATTTCACCAACCATTGCCATGTGGCACAATCATGACCATTAAATCATGCGTGGTTGTGATTTAGTCAAAATTGCCAGCTATCCAATGTACTCATATCTATTGTAAGCTCATTTTATCATGTAATCAATGCTTGGTCAACAAAAAAGTCAACTTTTTTATACAAACTTAATTTTAAGCCAATCTTGACTCATCTAAATTTTTTCGAACCTCTGTAATCCAAATTTTACCAAAAAACACACAAAAAAACACAAAATTATAATTAAGACATAATCAATAATCCCTAATATATTACATAAAAACAAATATAAATTAAAATATAAGTGCAAAATGATATTTTTTATCACTTGATAACCAAACATTTTTTAATACTAATATTTCACATCTTTGATATATGAAATAATTTGATCCATCCAGCATTCCTTTTTGTCAAGACTCATCATCTCTACCTAATATTTGAAACTTGGAGAGGTCTTAACCTCAACTGGCACCGACTTAGGCATCTTTGCGTCGGTTGTTACGGTCATCCTTGTGAGGATATCTAGTTGAAATATTTTGCCTTGGATATCTGCTCGACTTCCACTGCCTAAAACCCAGTCATCAACCGTTTAGCACCTTTTAGATACAGCTCCATCATCTAACCTCTTGCTTGCAAACTTTCATTTAGGTGATTGTTGTGCAAATTTTATTGTACTCGCAAGTACACGAATCTATTATAGGGTTAATTATACATAGGGTTAATTTTCTAAGTGTAAATGTAAGTTGGTTGGAAGTGAATTTTTTATCTTAAAATTTAAAATAAAAGGGCAAGAATGAACTAAACATAAAACTAATACAAATGAAATACTTGAGTCTCTGGATTCACACTCAACATTCATCGTGGGCTTAATATTTTCTTTTTAGTTCTGATTAACTCATGAGGGGGTATTTCCACTCCTCATAATCCTCATTCTAATAAATATGGTATCAACCACTCAGTGTACTAGAGGTAATGATCTTCCACTAAGTATGATATCAAGAACACACAGTGCCAGACGATAATAATCCTTTTGTCGACAACATGGTAAATCTATCCACTAAATAGCTTAGATACTATTAATATGGTATCAGAGACACTCACACAGATTCCCAACGAAATGTCGTGTCCAAACCCTTTGTCCCTTCACCAATTACCTCATCTGGCCACCTAGAACCTCCCAAACCTTTTGAATCAGTCCTCAATTGGCAAACCCAAAATGCCAGAGCACAAAATGATACTTTGTTGAATATCAACTCCAAAGTTGAGAACATCAGTCTACGTACTGAACAACTTGAGACAAAAGTTGACTCCATCACTGCACAGATGCAGCAGATCCACCAAAATCTCCAGTCCATAATTATTCAACTCGATTCTGAGTTACGAACCATGCTTGCCCAGCGCTATTATGGCCCAGAATTTGACCAAAAGGAAAGGGAAATCAGACGCTTAAAAACTGAGCTTGATCGGATTGAATCTGAAAAACAAAGACCTACCCTTTTTACCACATCACCTTTTATCCCTTCCATAGGTCCAACTTATCATCCATTTGCCTCTATGCTTTCCCCCATCAGACAGTATGATCCTTCCAAGTTATTTGGCATGACCCATACCCTTTTCAGAGACAATCCCTTACCACCACCACCTAAACCTAAACCAAAGCCTAAACCTCAACCACGACCCGTCACATTTCATCCATCACCTATTACCATCCCTGGCCAACACTCTCCTGGTCATACTCCGACATCACCACCAGTACCTCCACCATCAACTGAATCCCAACCACCTTCTCAATCCAAAGATAAACAACCAATGCACCAATTTAGTGCCCATACAGTCGACCACTCTTCTACTACAGATGACCAAACTTCTTATTCAAATCTAGCCATCTCATAGAATCTTCAGTATCCACTAGTGATTCTGAAAAGTCCTATGCTGATATCACCAGAATCTTGATGGCCCAACCTGATCACCCTCCTCAAGGCCAGACCTCCTATACAGAACCATATGTTGATATTCCCTCAGATGTTGAAGAAAAAATGCCTGAATCTTCTGCCACAAACCAACCCCCTCCAGCTCAAGCCCAAACCAATTCACCCAGTCAAAAATCTTCAAATGGCCCATGGTTCACATTTGATGATCTTCCCTCTCATAAATGGCGTGATCGCCTTAATGAAATATGCTGATTGACGCTTCAAATGCTACGTCCGAGCCACAATCGAGAGTTTGCTACTTGTTTTACGGTGCTCTAAGAGATTGGTTTGATTCTTTGGCAACTATGACAATTGCAGTTTGTTCAATTAAAGTCTCAAGTGCCCTGCGGTTATCCATGATCAATTCCTTGGAGACCCTCTGCGGTCTTTGAAGGCGCACGATGAGACTATCTCAACATGAAATGTTGTTCCACTTAATGCTGGATCTTGACTTCCATTACAAGCGGATGTCTTTACTATTTTATAAGCTTAATGGATTCAATGAACCGACATTAAAGCATGTCTTTCTAGCCTCTCTTCCAGATGAACTCCAACCCAACATCCAGCGACAACTCACAGCATCCAATCTTTCCCTTGACAACATCTCTCTTGGCAAAATCTTCCAGCTTGCCAAAACTTATCTCGATAAACTCTGCGAATGATTTTGAAAAGAACTGTTGAAAGACAAAGAGCCATTTCGGAGTGCTTGCAAAAAGCCTTACTTGCAGATCAAATGCAAAAAGAAAAAGGATTGTGATTGCAGTCTTAAAAAGAAAAGGCATTTTAAGAAATTTAAATCCAGAATTTTCATCAGGACACTCGATCCGAAAGCCTTGATTCTTGAGACGAAGTCACGCTTCTCCAGAGACATTAAACGGAGAAAATCAAGCCGATGTTTCATCTGCGAAGAAAGGTCATTTTGCCAAAGATTGTCCCAACAAGCGAGAAAAATCTATTCGGTTAGTTGAGCATCTCCTGAAAGGATGAAGGAGTTATTTCTCGAACAAGATGAACCATGATGACACGGTGTTCGCCGCAGAACTCCTCGATGATTCGAGATAGTGATCGATCCCAATTCATTTTCCACCAGCGATTCTTGTCCGACACTACTATCCCTATACAATCCATCAAACTTCAAATCTTGCCCTCAAAGTTCCAAAGGCCCATTCCAGCAATTGGTCTTATCGACACTGGTGCCCAACGCAGCATGTTAAACCCACATATTCTTCCACCAGAATACTGGACAGGATATGAAGAACATTTCAAAGCTGTCAATGGCAAACTCTTCACCACCTCTTTGATTACCAAAAAACCCATTGGTATTCAAATTTTCCCCAATTGTGTCATTTGGACCAAAGTTATCGGTTCAACCCTTCCTAATAAGGATATCTTGTTAGGTTTTGACATCCTTCACCAAATCAAACACCTCCAAATCCTTCCCAATAGAATTCGAGTCAAGTCCATGTTCAAACCTTTCACAGACATTCTAGCTGGTTTGTCATCATGATCACTGGGCCTATTCTCTATCTTTGGATATCTAGTCTCCGTATCTAGCAAAGCTTTGTTGTATAATACACCGGATACTAAACTCTGACATCCTCTCTCACTAGAACTGATCTCGTGGCCCATTGAGATACTACTAATTACAAGTACCTCCTCGTGGCATTGACAATAGTGGTACTTTGAGCAAATGTTCTTTTAATTGTTAGAGCTCTTCTTTGCATTCCAGTGTCCGTTATATTGTTTTCCACTCCCTCATAGTCTAAAAAAGATGTGGCATTTATCTGTTGCTTAAGAGATGAACCGTTTAATGCCACCAACTTTCCTATAGGACTTTGTATCTCCTTAAGGGTGCAAGGAGATTTCATTTCTACGATTGCTCTGATTTTCTCGTGGCTTGCCTTTATTCCCCTATGACTCACCATGAACCCTAAAAATTTTTCAGAGCTCACTTCAAATAGACATTTCTCAGGGTTTTTTTGACAAGATCTTTAGACATAGTGATCATGTCACCTCCATTGTACGGCTAATTAATGGTTTAAAGACCTTGTTCACCAACCTCTAGTACATGACACATGTGTTCTTGTAACAAAACAAATCCTAGTTAGTGATAAAAGTTGTATATTCCTTGTCCTGCTCGTATATGGGTATTTAGTTTTATTTAGAAAATGCGTCCATAATGCTAATCATGCATTTATCACATGCGATTCCTTCAATGGGCCTCCACAAATTTGATTGAGCCCAAGTTGCTTGAATCAATCCATTAAGTGCTTCTTTGAATTTCTTTGCTCAAGCTCTTGTAACGGGTCTGACGGGAACTTGAATAGGATCTGAATATGCCTCATCCCATATTCTTAATCTCATCATTCCCCTCCTCTTGAAGAGGATTTGTCCTCAAATCAAAACATTAAAAGTAGCACTTACATTGTACTCACCAGGCAAATCCAGTTTGTATGCATTGTCATTGATCCGTTCCAAAACTTGGAATGGGCCATCCCCTCAAGGTAATAACTTAGATTTCCTTCGTTCTAGAAATCATTCCTTGTACATGTGTAACCACGCCCAATCACTGAGTTCAAAGACTAGCTTATGTCGCCCTTTGTTGGCTTGTTTAGCATATTTCTCAGTTCTCCGCTCAATGTTGAACTTCGTCCTCTCATGTATATGTTTAAAAATTTCAGTCTTTTTCTTGCCATCTAAGTTAATACGCTCAGAAACAGGTAATGGAGTTAAATCCAATGGGGTTAAAGGATTAAAACCATAAAGAATTTCAAATGGTTAATACTTAGTAGGAAAATGAACGGAACGATTATAAGCAAACTCAACAAGTGATAGCTCGTAACAGAGTAGATAAAGTTCTATTTACAACTTCTGTTTCACCATCAGTTTGAGGGTGACAAGTAGTTGAAAACAACAACTTAGTTCCTAACTTAACCCATAAGGTTTTCCAAAAGTAACTTAAAAACTTAGCATCCCTATCAAAAACAATTGTCCTGGGCATACCATGTAACCTCACAATCTCTCTAAAGAATATATCAGCAACATTAGAAGCATCATCCGTTTTGTGGCATGGAATTAAATGTGCCATCTTTGAAAATCTATCTACAACCGCAAAAATTGAGTCTTTCCCTTGTAAACCTATCTAGACCTCGGTAAACCTAGCACAAAATCCATCGAAATATCAGTCCAAGGTGCACTAGGTATTGGCAAAGGGGTGTATAAGCCATAAGGTTGCACTTTTGATAGTGACACATCTACCACAAAGTCTTTCAACATCTCGTTTCATATGTAGCCAATATAAGTGTTTCTGTAAAATTGCTAGAGTTTTTATAACTCCAAAATGTCCCATTAACCCTCCTCCATGGGATTCTCTCACTAATAAATCTCTCAAAGAACAGTTAAGCACACAGTTTATTCTCCTGAAATAAATAGCCATCATGCCTAAAGTATTTACCGACTACAATCTTTTCACAAGCTTGGTATTCAACACTAAAATCATGGTAGTTTAGCATTAAGTGTTGAGATTAAGACATACCTGCGGGAAAGCGCATCTGTAACAATGTTTTCCTTACCTTGCTTGTAACAAATGACATATAGAAATGTCTCAATGAATTCTACCCATCGAGCATGTCTCTTATTCAACTTGTGTTGGCTTTTAAGGTGTTTCAAGGACTCGTGATCGGTGTGAATCACGAACTCCTTAGGCCATAGGTAGTGCTGCCACGTTTCTAACGCTCGAACCAATGCATACAACCCCTTATCATAAGTAGGGTAGTTCAAGGCTGCCCCTCTCAACTTTTCACTAAAGTAAGCAATTGGTCGTACTTCCTTCTTTAGGACTGCACCAATACCAATACCTGAGGCATCGCATTGAATTTCAAATGTTTTATTAAAGTTAGGCAAAGACAATAAAGAAGCATTGGTCAGCTTTTGCTTGATTATTTGAAATGTCTTCTTTTGCGCTAATGTGCTAAAGTCTTTCACAAATCGTCGATAGAAACTAGTAAGCCCTTGAAAGCTTCTCACATTACTTACACTTGTGGGACTCGGCCACTCTTGGATTGCACATACCTTTTCCTCATCAACCTGTATACCCTGTGCACTCACAACAAATCCTAGAAACACAACTTTGTCGGTGCAAAAAGTACACTTCTTCAGGTTAGCAAACAACTTTTCTTTTCTAATCACATCTAAAATAGATTTCAAATGTACTACATGATCGTTTATGTTTTTGCTATAAATGAGGATATCATCAAAATAAACAACAACAAACTTGCCAATAAAAAGTCTCATAAAAGTGCTCGGGGCATTAGTTAGACCAAAAGGCATGACTAACCATTCATACAAATCATATTTTGTTTTAAAAGCAGTTTTCCATTCATCTCCTTCTTTCATTGTAATATGATGATATCCACTTTTCAAATCAATTTTGGAAAATACACAAAACCCATGTAATTCATCAAGCATGTCATCTAACCTAGGAATGGGATGTCGATACTTTACCGTTATGTTGTTGATGGCTCGACAGTCAACACACATCCTCCACGTCCCATCCTTCTTAGGAACTAATAAAACGAGAACTACACATGGACTTATGCTTTCTCTCACGTACCCTTTTTCCATTAATTCATTAACCTGCTTTTGAAGTTCCTTGGTCTCCTCCTGGACGTTCCCTATTTTGCCTCCTACTTATAACAAGCTAATCCCACCAAGTAATAACATAGTCAGAGAACTCCATCACAGCCAATTTTACATTTTTTGCCTCTAAATAATTGTGGTAGTCAAATATGAACTCCATTTTCTTCTCCCATTGTAGGTATGCTTCTGGGTCGGATTTTCCTTGAAAAGATGGAATCTTCATCTTTATGCCACTCAATGCATCATCTATATTCCTAGCTCTCCTACCTTGTCCATCTCTCCTATAGCTACCCACTGAGTCCTCTCCTTCATCATACTCATCCCTATAATAGTCATCAATCTCTTCTCTAGTTGGAGCTCTTTCTCTCCTACGTGTTTGGGGAATGAGTTGTGGTTGCCCTGCACGTGTGTTCTCCACCTAATCCAAAAGTGCAACCTTTATGGCTTATACACCCCTTTGCCAATACCTAGTGCACCTTGGACTGATATTTCGATGGATTTTGTGCTAGGTTTACCGAGGTCTAGACAAGGGAAAGACTCAATTTTTGTGGTTGTAGATAGATTTTCAAAGATGGCACATTTAATTCCATGCCACAAAACGGATGATGCTTCTAATGTTGCTGACATATTCTTTAGAGAGATTGTGAGGTTACATGGTATGCCTAGGACAATTATTTCTAATAGGGATGCTAAGTTTTTAAGTTACTTTTGGAAAACCTTATGGGTTAAGTTAGGAACTAAGTTGTTGTTTTCAACTACTTGTCATCCTCAAACTGATGGTGAAATAGAAGTTGTAAATAGAACTTTATCTACTCTGTTACGAGCTATCACTTGTTGAGCTTGCTTATAATCATTCCATTCATTTTGCTACTAAGTATTCACCATTTGAAATTCTTTATGGTTTTAATCCTTTAACCCTATTGGATTTAACTCCATTACCTGTTTCTGAGCGTATTAACTTAGACGACAAGAAAAAAACTGAAATTGTTAAACAGATACATGAGAGGACAAAGTTCAACATTGAGCGGAGAACTGAGCAATATGCTAAACAAGCCAACAAAGGGCGACATAAGCTAGACTTTGAACTCGGCGATTGGGCGTGGTTACACATGTACAATGAATGATTTCTAGAACGAAGGAAATCTAAGTTATTACCTTGAGGGGATGGCCCATTCCAAGTTTTGGAACGGATCAATGATAATGCATACAAACTGGATTTGATGGGGTTCGTGAGTTTGTTGTTGTTTATTTTAATGATATCCTCATTTATAGCAAAAACATAAACGATCATGTAGTACATTTGAAATCTATTTTAGACGTGCTTAGAAAAGAAAAGTTGTTTGCTAACCTGAAGAAGTGTACTTTTTGCACCGAAAAACTTGTGTTTCTAGGATTTGTTGTGAGTGCATAGGGTATACAAGTTGATGAGGAAAAGGTATGTGCAATCCAAGAGTGGCCGAGTCCCACAAGTGTAAGTAATGTGAGAAGCTTTCAAGGGCTTGCTAGTTTCTATCGACGATTTGTGAAAGACTTTAGCACATTAGCGCAAAAGAAGACATTTCAAATAATCAAGGAAAAGCTGACCAATGCTCCTTTATTGTCTTTGCCTAACTTTAATAAAACATTTGAAATTGAATGCGATGCCTCAAGTATTGGTATTGGTGCAGTCCTAAAGAAGGAAGTACGACCAATTGCTTACTTTAGTGAAAAGTTGAGTGGGGCAGCCTTGAACTACCCTACTTATGATAAAGAGTTGTATGCGTTGGGTCGAGCGTTAGAAACGTGGCAGCACTACCTATGGCCTAAGGAGTTCGTGATTCACACTGATCACGAGTCCTTGAAACACCTTAAAAGCGAACACAAGTTGAATAAGAGACATGCTCGATGGGTAGAATTCATTGAGACATTTCTATATGTCATTTGTTACAAGCAAGGTAAGGAAAACATTGTTACAGATGCGCTTTCCCGCAGGTATGTCTTAATCTCAACACTTAATGCTAAACTACCATGATTTTAGTGTTGAATACCAAGCTTGTGGAAAGATTGTAGTCGGTAAATACTTTAGGCATGATGGCTATTTATTTCAGGAGAATAAACTGTGTGCTTAACTGTTCTTTGAGAGATTTATTAGTGAGAGAATTTTTAGGAAAGCAAACAATTTCATGGCCATAGCCGTCAATCTCTTTGCCAATACCTAGTGCACCTTGTGTCCAGCCTTAGCATTGAGTCTTTCCCTTGTCTAGACCTCGGTAAACCTAGACAAATTATAAGCAAACAATTTCATGGCCATAGCCATCACTTTATTTTGTGAACACATAGCCATCAATCTCTTTGCCAATACCTACTGAGTCCTCTCCTTCATCATACTCATCCCTGCAATAGTCATCAATCTCTTCTCTAGTTGGAGCTCTTTCTCTCCTACGTGTTTGGGGAATGAGTTGTGGTTGCCCTGCAAGTGTGTTCTCCACCTGATCCAAAAGTGCAACCTTTTGGATGAGCTCTAATTCAGCCCTCATCATCCATCTCATCTCTCCCATCAATGCTTGAATTTGTAAATTCTGAGTAGTTGCGGATTGATCCTCTTCATTTGTGTTTCGTTCTAGGTTGTGAGATATAGCTATTATCTGCAAAAGAACGTTGGAAACAATGTGGAAGGACCTCACCTCACTCCCTTACATGTTTCACTCAAATTATTGGCTTTTACCCTCTAATACACTCACACTCTCTTGCCTTTTTCCACGTTTAGTAATCCTCACTCGATTCTTATCAAACTAATCAAACTAATATTAGGATTTCAGCAGCAATTCACAAAGATGACAATTAAGGAGAATTTAATTTCAAGAGTAAGAAGGCAATGTGTATGAAAGTTGAGTTTTGATTTTAGACAAAATTTTCACCGATGGGGTAAAACTTGTTTTAGACTTCCAAGACACAAATAATGAAAATTTTGAAAGATTTTAAGAGGAGGTTGGAGTTTCTTTTTTTATATATATATATATATAGGAAAAGGAATAGGTAAAACTTGTGGATTTAAGGAGAATTAAACCACAAGATGCAAAATTGATTTTAAAAGGAAACCCTAAAAATACTGTTCAGGCAGCACTATTCATGCAAATACTGTTCACGACACTTTTTTTTTTTAATAGATACTAGAACAAGGATGAAAAATTCAAACAAGAATGAAAAACAACAAAGATAGATGGATATGACCTTGCAACCTAGGCTCTGATACCAAATGATACGAACCCTGTCAGGAACTGACACGACCCTAATCAATTTAGTTTCCAAGATCAAATCTAAACCAGGAATGGAATGGAACCTTGACCCAATGCTTATTGAAAGCACGAACCTTGGTATGTGGAGACGCCACAATCAGCTATGGATGGTCAAGAGTTTGAACACCACATAAATTTGATAAGTTCAAAGAGTTTGTAAAGAACCAAAGAGAATTAACTCTCTCACCAATTGCATCAAAAAAAATTCTTTTATGTTTATTGAATACGAGTACTTATATAGGGTTGGTTACAAGAATTTTTAGAAATAAATCCTAACCCAAAAATCAAATCTGAATATGAATCTTCCCTAATAAGAAAGAATCTAAATCAAATCAGAATCCTAATATAAGTAAATAGGAAAGAATTTAAATCAAATCAGAATCCTAATCTAAGTAAATAGGAAAGAATATAAACCAAATCAGGATCCTACTTGGCTTAAATGCCTTACATCAATTAAATGGAAACTAGGCGATTAAAATAAAAATAACTGATTTGTTTCCCTAATAGCCTTCTCAAGAAACGGAAAAGTATCTAAAAAAAGAAAATAATATATTTCCTGCCATAATATGCAAGCCAACTCCCTATTTGGAAACTTCAAGAGCCTGAATCATGCATTTATCATGTGCGATTCCTTCAACGGGCCACAACGAATTTGATTGAGCCCAAGTATCTTGAATCAATCCATTAAGCACTTCTTTGAATTTCTTTGCTTGAGCTCTTATAACGAGTTCGACGGGAACTTGAATAGGATCTGAATATGCCTAATCTCATGTGCTTGTGATAGTTTTATCCTTAATCTCATCAACACTGCTCTTAAAAACTTCCAGGAGCTATTAAGATAGCAGAACTACATCACAACAGACTCTGGAATTGTCCATTGTTGTTTTAGTTTGGTGAAAAATAATATATATTGATTTTCTAATTTGTAAACATGGTCAATAGATGATTCTTCAACCATGAAAATTATCAAAGCAACCCCAAAAGCGGAATCCTAAATGGGAACAAGCAAAGTTATCCAAAAATTGCAAAAACAAAATAGATAAGCCTTATTATCAATTTCTTTTTTGAATTTTTGATATTAACTATCAATGAAAACAAATTAAAGTAAAGCTTCCAACCATTTGGGGGAAATTGAAAAACCTAAAATAAGAAGAGGGACAACCCTAATCATAAACAATCTCATTACCAAAACCTAACTCTCAAAATTAAACATAATCCCCCAGAAAATAAAAGATTTTGAAATCATTTTCAACTACAAATGGGAGAAGAAAACGAAATAAACTTGAATGTTACCTTGAATTAATTTGAAATGGTTCTCGTATCCGGATTATCCAAATAAAAACCTGCACGACCTCAATCTGAAACACATAGTTTCCTTATAAATTCATTAGCATCTCAAAAAATCAAAATTAAAGAATGAATTTTTGTTCTAAACCAATGTAAAAAATAAAAATTAAATTAAAACTTCAATTTAAAAAAAAAACTTGGACTTTGACTCTTGTCAAACAGTTGACTCTGAGTGAATATAGAAAGAGTAATCGAGCAAGCAACAGATCGGCCAAGCTTGAGCTAGCACACAGATCAATTGTGCTTGTGCCACCGTTGATCGTTACCGGAGACAAAGATCAGCCGCCGCAGTTGATCGTTGTCAACTCACACCGTCGTTGATGGCCAGAGAAAAAGAAGATGAAAGGTGGGGTGAGGGAGTGGTGAGGTGAGGGTGAGAGGTGAGGGAGTGTGGGTTTTTTTTTTCTTTTTCATTTATATATTTTTAACCTAAACCAAAAGCATGACTAGTTTCACAGGTTTCCAATTCCCTCAAATTTTTTTATTATTTAATAATAAAACGAATCGCACCTGTTGGATTCACTCTATTTAATCCAATGGTGATTTTTAATCCATGTATCTCATTCATGCATCAGCTTTAACTTAGGGTTACTACTTAGCAAGTTAGGGAGAGTAGGTTACAAGGCATTTTCACTTTTGATTTTCCTTTGTTTTCTTTTCTTTTTTTTAATTTAAATTTTTTATTATGTATATAACAAGCTCAGGCTTTTTACATGAAGCCCAAATTTTTGACCCCATATCCTTAAATTTGAATCAAGGGTTGGACTTAAAGCCCGCGGTCCCAAGCTAGGTCGAAACGGGTTTGAGCCGGCCCGAACTTTTTGGCCAAGCCTAAAGTTTGGCTAAGCTATTAACAATTTAACCAAAAAATTATTATTAATTAATGTTAATATATTAATTAATTATGATAATTTTTATTGTTATAAATAATAATAATAATCCATTTAATAATTATTATATTTTTAAGCAAATGGAGGGTATTTTAAGAATTTAAAAATTATAAGGGCCAAATTTGATATTCTAAGGATTTTAGAGGTTCAACAAAATTACTGTAACTTACAATCAACGTAATTTAGGCGGATCCGATCCATTATATAATTATGAAATGAAAGTGTTATTGTCAAAGTCATGCCATCATTTTCAGTAACAACGAATGTTTGACTGAAAAAAAGATATATATGTATCAACATTGTTGATGGGAAAATTGGTCAACATACTACCTCGAGGGTGAGGACCACCAGGTGGGAAATAATGATCCCTCAAGTGTGTGAATAATGGAATAAGGACCACTAGATGGACAGTAAGGACCTCTCGAGGGAGGAAACGAGGAATCCTGAATCAAGGCTATGAATCGGTAAAAACCAAGAGTGGACAGCATATAGTTCGGTTCGATCCAGGACCTAAAGGTTTCGGTTCTTAAGAAATAGAACCGAAACCAAACCAATTTTTAGAATTTAACGAATAGAAATGTTTCATTTTAACTAGTAACTTCACAGTGGATAACTACCCAGGCTTCATTTTAACATTTTTCCAATAATCAAACCAACCATGCATATTAAATTAATCAACGAATAAACCCTCTAATTACTATTACAAAATACAAAACACGTCTTTATATGGATGGTTAAGAAAGGAAAAAGAAAAAAAAATGTTAATGACTCTTCTTAGAAAAGTGAACAGATAAGTCAAAAGCTGACAATTTTGGGAGAAATTCTAAAATATCTCAGATGTATTACAACCAATTGATGACGAAAAGAGAGTGAGACCGTGAGTCTAGGAGAGAGAGATTGAGGGATTGTCAATTTGGGTTTAGAAAATAGATGGGAATTGCCGAATTGATTTTGATTTTTGTCTTCTATATTTTTAATAAAATTGAACCAAACCGACCGGTTTATCGATTGGTTCAGCTCAAATCAAACTGAATACAAACCAATAGTTTGATTTTTTATTAACCATTCATTTATCCTTTGAATTGTACTAAATCGAACTAAAATTTTTCAGTTCGGCTCAGTTTGGCAAAAACCAAACAAAATATCTACCGTAATAAACAACCACTAAGCTAACAAGGAAAAAAAATAGGAATAAGGCTTAACAGAAGAAATAACCATTAAAACACGATCAAGGTAGTTAAAGAAATTGACTATTAAAACTCCAAGAGTATGAAAGTAGGGGTACGACTCCCACTAATAAAAACATGCTATACTCTATTCTCAAAAGATATTTTAAGAGAAAACAAAGGTGGAGAGAGGTATGAAACGCCAACTATGCCACCACCCCATAGATTTCTAAAATAAAGGAGTTGAAGTTTTAACTGGCTCACCACCATGCCTCACTTCAGTCCCATGAAAGAAGAAGTTTATTACAAGTCAAAAACTCTCCATATTTACCAAAATAAAAAGGATTCACCCATTTTAAAATATAGGATATTACAAATACTCAGTTACTCTTTCAAGAGAGTTAATTTAACCAAAACTCCAATTTTATGATTCAACTCGAATTCTCCAACTGCTGACTTAAGTATCAGAGTGAGATCACTGAAAATCCTGTTTTTTGACCCCATTTCACTTTTTTTTGTTTGCTATTGTGTGTGCAAGCATACTTTTATCTGTTGCACTAGTTCAACCCAAGCGAAAAAGAAACAGGTATCAACAAGATTATTTCCTTTATCGCTAATGTGAATTTGATCCAACTATAACAATTTCAGCGAGCAAATTGTGGCAAAAAATCCTTCCCTTCTTTTTTTTCTTATAATTATTTTATTAGAAATAAAATGTTAAAGTGATAATAATTGTTGCATAAAAAAGAAAATTACCACAAACACAATAGGGCCCACATTATTTGATTTCATTTTTTATTATTTTAATCAATCATTTGTTATAATGTTATTACAACTATTTATGCAAAACTATTTGTGGTTATATAATTATCGAAGGATAAAAAAAGTCATGCATAATTAATACATGTTTAGTGCAATCAATATCGTTGATACAATTTACAAGTGATTTTTAACTCCCAAGTATAAACGTGTCTTATTATATTATAATTCGGTGAGTTCGAGGTCGATCCATAGAGAAAATATTTAATTTTTATTTTATTTTATCTAAACCTGAATATAAACAACTTAATTTAAATGATATTGTGTGTGAACAATGTCAAGGAAAATGAATAACTAAAATTCAATTTGATGAAAGTAGAAATACTTGAATCTTTTTGTAATCTTTTTTTTTGTACATTTTTTCTCTTTTTTTTTCTTTTTTTTTTTGATAATCAAAATAAATAAGACATTCAAACCTGATTAGAAACTAGCTCCGACACCAAATGATGCAAATCCCACAATGAAACTTTCAAACCCACACTTAATTTGTAGTTTCAACTTCCCAAGAAAGTTCTAAACAGATTTAAGACAAACAAAACCTTGACCCAATGTTTAAGAAAACATGAACCAAAGGTATAGAGAATGATATTGATGCCACACTCAAGAAATAGATGAGAAGGTGAGTGATAAGTCTAAGTTTGGAACTCCACAAGAATGCAAATTCTTGATAAGTTCACTAGTTCTCAAAAGAAAGAAATAATAATCTTTCAAATTCAAATAACATTCATCTCTAATTTTTTTACATAGCAAGGTTGCTGAGTTTAAATAGGCTAAAAGAAACCCAAGATCCTAAAAATACAAATGAAAACATTGGAACAACCCTCCAAGTAGGTTTGTCAAAGGATGCTTCAAAAGTCTTCACCAACCCACCATAATTAATGCTATCTTTGACAAAGTTAATGCTAGCCTACCATAATTAATGCTATCATTGATGGTAGACTTACCTTACACGTTGACAAACTTGAAACAAAACAAACAAATGAAGTTGAAAAACAAAGGAGTCGTTGAAAATCCCAAGTCTGAACAAGCTGTAATGAATTGGTCATGACTTCTTCTAGAGAACTCCAAATCCAGCTCTCTAGCTCTTATAATTGGGCCTCCATGAATGTGAAAGGATCACTTGAAGTTTTAATGGTATTCCCTTGATGGTTCTCATCAACAATAGGTTTAGTTTCGAAGACAATAAAATACACAGGGTATATCAATTTATCAACTTGTACTAAAACATCTTCCACTATTCCCTTTGGTACTTTAACTGATTTATCGGCAAGCAAAAGTGTAGTTGAAATTGATTTTAACTCACCAAGATTAAGTTGAAGATAAACAAAATATGGAAGCATATTAACACTAGCACCAAGATCTAGTAAAGCATGCTCAATTCTATGATCACCAATAATACAAGAAATAGTAGGACAACCAAGATCTTTATATTTCAATTTATTATTAGTAGACAGAATTGTACTTACATGTTTGGCCATAAAAGCACTCTTTCTTACTTGCTTGATTTCATAAATTTTAGAAGAGTGGTTTGATTTATTTGGTTTAGTCAATACCTATAAAAATGGTGGTTCAGGTGGAACACTAGTTATTTCTTCACTAGATGTAAGTTCATTCCTTACCCTTTGAATTTTCATCATCTTCACAAGGTTTAGAAATAGATCTATCAACAACCTTACCACTACGAAGATTTACAACTGACTTGTCTTGGTCCATAGGTGGATTTTGTTGAATCTTAGGATTTAGTTGCGGTTGAGCTAGAAATTTTCCTTTGATTGTGAGTGCAGAATCAATTTTAGGAAGAGTATCTTTCAAATCAGAAAAAGTTTGTGCATTTTGATTGTTAATAATATCTTGCTTTCTGATTTTTCCATGGTAGTGGAACATATGGTACATAGGGCTGGGCATTTTGTTGAATCTTAAGATTGTGAATTATTATTAATCCTCCAACTGAAATTTTGATGGTTTTTCCAACTAGGATTATAAGTATGTGAATATTGGTTTAGACATTCTTTAAGTGTAGGCAGAGTGGGACAATCTTGAGTGAAATGATCAATAAAACTACAAACATTACATGCAATTTCTTGAAGAGATTTTACTTGATCACTCTTTTTATACTCCAAAGCTTCAACCTTCCTAACTAGGGATGCAAATTTTGCTTGTAAATCATGATCTTCCCTAAGGTTATAGATTACTCCACTGTATGGAGATGGTTGTGGTTTATTTGTCAATTCAAAATTTCTAGTAGTATCCCAATGTTGTGCATTTTCATCCAATTGGTCAAGATAATCTAGTGCATCTTCAAGATTTTTATCTCTAAATTCACTATTATACATAATTTCCACAACATGTCTACTTTGGGGTGTCAATCCCTCGTAAAAATATGTGACCAATTGCCAAGTTTCAAAACCATAGTATGGACAAATGTTGAGCAATTCTTTAAACCTATCCCAACATTAGTATAACGTTTCTCCATTTTTTTTTTTTAGTGAAAGAAGTGATTTGCCTTTTAAAAGCATTGGTTCTATGAGGTGGAAAGAATTTTTTTCAAAAATTATTCTTGCATGTTATTCCAAGTTGTTATTGGCACTGTTCTTACAACCCTCCATGCAGGAAATGTTTTACTTACCTTTTACCCAAACTTCAACCTTTCTCTCCAAGATCCCAACTTGCCCACAACCTTGAAAGTCCAAGTTCAAATCCAAGGTGCTGAACAAATTTCTTCTGCCAAAATTGCCACCTTACACCAACAATTGGTCTATAGGCTTCAAAATCATACCTTAGATCTACCCACTCCTGAACATCATTCTGATACCCTCATGGTCTTAGCCGAATCTGACCAGATCCCAAGACAAATTCCCTGTCATGAGCTCATCAAGCTTATGCCTCTTGAATGGATCTCTAACTATGAACAGTTCCATAACAATACAGCTCCAATTCAGACCTCTGAAAGCATGTTTGAAAGACGCCAAGATGGAACAGTCCGAATGACTTTTAAACCACCTCCAAGTGCTCCACAAGAGCCTCCTCGGCTCTCTTTTACCTATTCTTCAATGATTACAGCTGTTCAGACAGCCCCAGAAGATTTGCCCATTACAGGGTTCAATTCTGAAGGCTACCCTATTTATCCAGCCAAGCAAAATGGCCATTTCCTATGGGATGCCCCTGGCTCAGGCATGTGTGACCCAAATTGTCCCTGCTGGGATGATTGGGACGAAGACGATGATTATGCCACCACAAGGAAAAAGAAACCCAAAAAGAAGAAACCTCCAGTCTCCTGCCACCATTATGATCCCAAACCACCACAAGATCCTCCACCTCCACCAGTTCCATTACCCTTTTACCAAAAAGAACTCAAATGGATTGCAAAGCAATGTAAATTTGAGATTCCATCACCAATCCCACTTCCAACACCACCACTCACTTGTATGATGTTTTCATCCACCTCTTCAGACTATTCTTCCTCTTTTCCTCCTTTAGACACTCACACAGATTCCCAACGAAATGTCTTGTCTAAACCCTTTGTCCCTTCACCAATCACCTCATCTGGCCACCTATAACCTCCCAAACCTTTTGAATCAGTCCTCAACTGGCAAACACAAAATGCCAGAGCACAGAATGATACTTTGTTGAATATCAACTCCAAAGTTGAGAACATCGATTCTGGCTGAACAACTTGAGACAAAAGTTGACTCCATCACGTGAGATCCACCAAAATCTCCGGTCAGAATTATTCAACTCGATTACGAGTTACGAACCATGCTTGCCAGTTATGGCCTTTGACCAAAAGGAAAGGGAAATCAGACGCTTAAAACCTGAGCTTGATCGAATTGAATCTAAAAAATAAAGACCTACCCTTTTTACCGCATCACCTCCTATCCCTTCCATAGGTCCAACTTATCATCCATTTGCCTCTATGCTTTCCCCCATCAGACAATATGATCCTTCCAAGTTATTTGGCATGACCCATACTCTTTTCAGAGACAATCCCTTACCACCACCACCTAAACCTAAACCAAAGCCTAAACCTCAACCACGACCCGTCACATTTCATCCGTCATCCATATCCATCCCTGGCCAACCATCTCCTGGTTATACACTGGCATCACCCCCAGCTCCTCTATCAGCTCCATCGGCCTCTTTATCCCAACCTCCTCCTCAATCCAAGGATAAAGAACCCATGCACCAGTTTAGTGCCCATACAGTTGACCATTCCTCTACTACATATGACCAAACTTCTGATTCCAATCTAGCTGTTTCAGATAGCCATACTGAGACTGACACAAAATCTTCAGTATCCACTAGTGATTCTGAAAAGTCCTATGCTGATATCACCAGAATCTTGATGGCCCAACCTGATCAACCTTCTCAAGGCCAAACCTCCCATACAGAACCATATGTTGATATTCCCTCAGAAGTTGAAGAAGAAATGCCTGAATCCTCTGCCACAAACCAACCCCCTCCAGCTCAAGCCCAAACCAATTCACCCAGTCAAAAATCTTCACATGCCCCATGGTTCACATTTTGGAGTGCTTACAAAAAGCCTTACTTGCAGATCAAATGCAAAAAGAAAAAGGATTGTGATTGCAGTCCTAAAAAGAAAAGGCATTTTAAGAAATTCAGAAATCCCAAATTTTCATCCAGACCTCGTCGATCCAGAAAGCCTTACAGATTCTTCAGACAGAAGTCACCTTCTTCCAGAGACATTAAACGGAGAAAATCAAGCCGATGTTTCATCTGCAAGAAGAAAGGTCATTTTGCCAAAGATTGTCCCAACAAGCAAGAAAAATCTATTCGGTTAGTTGAGCATCTCCAAGCCACTACAGATTACTCCCCAGAAAAGGATGAACTAGAATTCTATTTCTCTGAACAAGATGAACCCAATGATGACACAGTGTTCGCCCTGCAGAACTCCTCTGATGATTCAAATGATCGATCCATTCATTTCCACGCGATTCTGTCCGACACTACTATTCCTATACCATCCATCAAACTCCAAATCTTACCCTCAAAATTCCAAAGGCCCATTCCAGCAATTGGTCTCATCGACACTGGTGCCTAACGCAGCATGTTAAACCCACATATTCTTCCACCAAAATACTGGACAGAATATGAAGAACATTTCAAAGCTGTCAATGGCAAACTCTTCACCACCTCTTTGATTACCAAAAAACCCATTGGTATTCAAATTTTCCCCAATTGTGTCATTTGGACCAAGGTTATCGGTTCAACCCTTCCTAATAAGGATCTCTTGTTAGGTTTTGACATCCTTCACTAGATCAAACACCTCCAAATCCTTCCCAATGGAATTCGAGTCAAGTCCATGTTCAAACCTTTCACAGACATTCTAAAACTCTACAATCTGTCTGAAACCCCTCAACCATACCAGGATATTTCAAACAAGCTTTTGAGTTTCTGTCCAGAGTCCCATTCTAAGTTCACCCATCCAAACCCATTGTGGAAAAATAAGTCTTTCTTCATTAAGTTACCTTTCAAACTAAATGAAGACATTAACCCGACCAAAGCTACTCATCCAGGAATGAGTCCTTCTGACTTACTTCTAGCCCAACAAGAATGTTCACAATTGTTAGCCCAAGGTCTAATTGAGCCCACAAATTCTTAATGGGCTTGCCAAGCCTTTTATGTTGAAAAGCATTCTGAAATTGTCAGAAGCAAGAAACGCCTAGTTATTGACTATCAGCCATTAAACATGTTTTTACAAGATGACAAGTTTCCCTTGCCCCGTCGACAAAGCATGTTTACTTTTCTAAAAATGCCCAGATCTTTTCAAAATTCGATTTAAAATCAGGTTTCTGGCAATTAGGCATTGAACCCTCTGAGCATTACAAAACTGCATTTTGTATCCCAAATGCCCATTTCCAATGGACCGTCCTACCTTTTGGCCTCAAAACTGCCCCATCCATTTTCCAAAAATCCATGGTCAACATCTTTCAGCCTATTCTGCATCATGCATTAATTTACATTGATGACATTTTGCTTTTTTCAGGATCACATGATGAACATCGCCAGCTGTTAACTCAATTCTATGATATTGTCCAAAGTCATGGAATTATGTTATCGGCCAAGAAAAGCACCATTCTTCTATTGAATTCCTTGGTATGATCATAAAAGATGGCCATTATCAACCAGGAAAGCATATTGCCCAAGAATTGCTTCACTTTCTAGATCAGCAACTTTCCAAAAAGCAAGTTCAACAGTTTCTCAGCATCATCAATTACATCAGAGACTTCATCCTACATGTGGATCACTACACTCATCACCTTTCGGCTTTATTGAAAAAGAAGCCCCCAGAATGGAATGCTGACCACACAAATGCTGTCACTACTCTCAAGTAGATTGCGTAAAATCCACCTCCTTTAAAGTTGATTATTGATGGAAAGCGCATATTGCAGACAGACGCAAGTGATGACTCATGGGGTGCCATCCTCCTTGAAGAACTCAATGGAAAAGAACACTTTATCGCTCACGCTAGCGAACAATTTTTTGACACACAGAAGCATTACCATAGCGTGTTCAAAGAAATCTTAGCGGTAAAGAATGGCATCAAAAAGTTTGAGTATCATCTGATTGGACACCATTTTCTCATCCGTATGGACAGTTCAGCCTTCCCCAATATTCTCAATTTCAAAGGTAAAACTGTTCCCGAAAAAATGTTACTCAGATTAAAAGATTGGTTTTCCAAATATGACTTTTCGGTCAAGCATATAAAGGGATCCCAGAACCTCATCCCTGATATGCTATCTAGACTCTCAAAACTAGAAAAACCTCTCACCCTATTTTCCACTACATACCACTTTCCGATCATCTCCATGGCTACATCACTACCCCCAGAAGCTCTCACCAAGAAAAATTTTCCTTTTAATAAAACCTTTTCTTCTGTCTTTTCCATCCAAGATTTTGCAAGAAAAGCTCTCTTCCGCTTCTTCATGAAAGCCTACCTTGTAACAGAACCCTTTCCATTTTCCTCCTTCCACCCAGAAAATATGTTCCTTACAGGTTTAACCCTTGATCCATCCAGAGAAACCACTGAAGATGTGTTATGGTACATCTGGTGCCTAACAGTCCTTTATGCCACCAAGTTGGTCCTACCAATTACTCCCACTTTGGAACATCTCCTTGACCCAGACAAAGCCACCTCTCTTACCTGGACATTACTTGAATGGTTCTCCCCCATACCATGGTGGAGAAAGAAGCTCCAACAACTGTCAGAAATTTACAATCTTGAACGTATGCCTTCCTCGGAAGCACAAATGTTCACCTCAGTCTTTATCATTCACAGGCCATACTTCCAACATCCAGACACAAAACTCTTTTGGACTCAAGACCAGGTATATGAATGGTTCACTGCACCACATCTAGCTGTCATTGAAAATGAAATCCAAGATGTCCTTCACAACTATCTTTGCCAATTAAACCACCAACCTCCGCCACTTAAAGACATCTTCCACACCTCCTTAGGCCCACAACATGACCTCCTCATGATCTCCACTCCATCTGCCATATCCAAACCAAAATCCACGGGAATCATTATCAAAGAAGAAAAGCCAGACTATACGGGCTTCCTTTTCCAAGACTCCCAAGACCCATGGGAAGCTTTCCTTCCCCTCCTTCCCCTTAGCCAACATCTCCAACAGTTTCCACAACCATCCATGAATGAACCAGGATCCTCATCCCAACCTCCCAAAGCTGACAAGGCCACTAAACCCTCTAAAGTTGACAAAGCCACTCAAACATCACCTAAGCCAGGATACCGACGAGATTGTCCTTATCCCTCCTGTCGTGGTCCCCACTGTAAGCATCCAAAGCTCTCCAAAACCTTTTTCCCAAAATCCAACTGTGACAATCCCTATGAAACTGAAAGCTCATCCGAAGACGAGTACATGAATCTCCGCTCTCCATAAAATTGTTTGTCTTGTTGCTTTCAATAAAGTAGTTTGTCTTGTTGTAATAATTATGTTAGTTTGTCTTGTTGTAATAATTATGTTTTACTTTATGGTTTTGTCTTGGCTTGCCTTACGCTTTGGCTCTTGCCAGTTGTAAAAGTCTTTATAAGCGTGCTTTATCTTTTGTCCATTTGTCCAAGTCTTGATCGGTGGGCTTGGCTTTCTAAAAAGGTGTGCTACAGGTCATGATCACTTGATAAGTCATGATCTATGTTGTCGTATCTTCTCTGAGAATTCTCCTATATAAAGGATTCTCCCCTTCCTTGTAATGTAAGAAGCTTGTAAGAGAAGAGAAAAAAAGAAGTTTGAAGCAATAAACTCTCGTGTGTTTCTATCACCATGAATTTCTAAACCTCTCTCCTCTCTCTGCAAATGAAGCTCTCTAGAGAAAGAAAAAGAATAAAGAATTAAATTTGTTCATTTTGAAACCTAAGGAAGTATGCTCTGCACTTGCCTTCCAGTAAGGATCCTGTGCATCAGAAAACTTTTGAAACAAATTCTTATCTAGTTTGGTACCCACGCATACATAAGTGCGTGGCATTGTTCTGGGAATCAAAACTCTTAAAACATCTCCTTTCTCGGGTTATATAACCCAAAACAGACTTTTAGCTTTATAAATGTTCTAATCTAATTATGTTAATGCTACAATTTTGGTCTGTGTAAGTATTACAAACTTCCTCAAAATCTCTTAGATAAAAGTATGGATTCTCAGATTCTAAACACATGAAGTGTTGGTATAACTTAGATAAAACCTAGTTTGAAGTTGAATTGAGATGCTTCTGGAGGAAATACTATACACGATGGTGCTCCTATTCTAGTTGGAATCATGTAGTCTCTAAGAGTTCTTGGTTGATTTTGATCACGTGCATTATGTTGAGAATGATGGTCTCCCTAATCAATTTGAGGATTAGGTTCGCCCAAAAAGTTTTCATCTTGGATCTCGTCCATAATTGATAGTGGTGATTGAGATCTATGAATTAACTTACCACTTGAAGTTCGAGACTGATGTCTAATGAAATGATTATGTCACAAAGGTAATATTCAAACAAATTGGTAACACAAGAACTAAATGAAAATTGCACAAAATGAAAATTAAATATGCAAATAATATAAGTATACCAAAAAAAGAAAAAAATTAAAATTAAAATCAAAATTAAATAAAACTTGAATAAAATAAATGAGAAAAAAACTTGAAAATTAAATTACAATTTAGGCGGTCAAACCAATTGTAAAATAAAATAAAATTAAATAAATGCGAAAATTAAATAACTAAAATTAAAAAAATTAAGATTCAATATTCAGTTTGTTTGGTCCAAATTAAGTAAATTGAGTCCAAATAAGTCTAAAGAAGTTCAAGATGTAAGTCCAAGTATGATTATTATGAGAAATTTTGTCTAGGGATCCTTTTGCAAATTCTTTATAATTTTATGGCAACACAACAATTTTTAGAAGTCTAGAACAGAGCCATGTCCATGTGGGATGAAAGTGAAGATTTTGAAAGATTTTATGGACAAAACATAATTTAACAAGAGGAAAAGGGGATAAATGAAACTTTACACAAAAGAAAGGTGAAAAACAAAACACTAAAGCAAAATAAATACTTTTCCCCGACAACGGCGACAAAAACTTGACATAATTTAAAAGTAATTTTTAACTCTCAAGTATAACAGTGTTTTATTATATTACAGCTCGGAGAATCCGAGGCCGATTCACAAAGAAAAGATTTAATTTGTTTGTTTTATTTTATCTAAAAATGAAAATAAAACTTGAATATAAAATACTTAATTTAAATGAAACTATGAAATTGAATTAGTTAGAGTTATGGATCCACTCTTAGTAGTAAATAAAATTTAATAAATTTCTTTTGCCCTCTTTTTAGATTTATTGCCCAAAGGATTAATTATATAAATTATTATTATTTGCCATTAATTTTATTATGGATTAAGTATTTATTGTGCCAAAATTTAATTTGTTTACAATAAGTCAAAATACTATTTTATCATACTTTATATTAAGATATTAAGAATTTATTATGTCAAACTCCCTTGCTTGTCTACAATAAATCAAATTTTCAAAATATAAAATATGTATAAAATTAAATAGAAAATAATTTAATTTATATAATTAAAAATAGAATTTGGTTAAATCATATTTATTTCCTAAGAGTTTCACCTTACCCTAACTATTATTATTTAGCTAAGTATAATTGAAATAAAAATAATTATTAAAATTAAATTCTCACCATTAAAAGGAATAAAAATAGCTAAAATTGAAAATAAAATTTATTTATAAAAATAATTATGCAAAATATTAAAACACACCTGAAAATAAGATTACAGTGAAATTGAAAGAAATTGAGAAGAAGATATAAGATTACAGTCAAAATCCAGTGTTTTACGGTCCATCATAAGTTCTATGAATGCGCTCCTTACGGCCATTAGATCAAGATCCAACGGTTGGTCAAACTTTAAAAGTCAACATCACACATGGCATCTTGTGAAGCGTCTGATTTGGTCAAAGAACGGTTGAGATTTAGCGAGTTAATAGGTGGATCGGGTTGACATCCGTTTATCTATTTGGAGCCTCGAATTACGTGAAATTAATATTTTACCTAATAAACACACAAAAATACATGAAATTAAATATAGTTAAGACATAATTAATAATTGCTAATATATTGAATAAACACAAATATAAATTATAATACAAGCAGAAAATAACATTTCTATCGCTTGATAATTAAATATTTTTAATACTAATCAAACGTGTTAGTGTTTCTCTATTTCCCATTTTTCGTTCTTGGTACACTATTGTTGTCATGTTTAACAATTCAAAATTTTCCATGAAGAAGTTCTGACCTTTCCTCAACATAAAAAGCTTGACAAGCCCAATCAGATGATGATGTCGCTAGAACTGGATTGAGTGAGTTTTTTTTTTTAAGCGAATGTCCATATATACTAGAGTTCATCTTCTGTGATATCCCTAGAGGGATCAATCTTTAGGCTTGTAAGGAAAAGGTGATCTGGATGGAAGCTTGGAAATCCGGATGGCTGGGTGCGATGTATGTTCATGAAGTACCTTAATACAAATTTCTTTGCAAAATCTTGGATTTGGTAAGGACTGGAGAAAGTGAGATTGCAAGGAAATTATTTTTTGTTAAGGCTGTGTTGGGCAGGGTAGGAGCCATGAAGATGACTGGAACTGGGATAAAGGAAGATTTTAAGGACAGAGATGAAGGTCGGGACAAAAGATCATGTGAAGTCATATTTAGAGAACCACGTTTTGAGACGGAGCAGGTGCTTATTTAGGAGAACCTTATTTTTGAATTCAAGGAGTTTTGGAAAGGAGGAGTTATCTAACCTAACAAGGAAATTATGGCCAATAAGATGAAATTCAAATTTTTGAATTCCATATTTAACGACTAAAATTTCTTTATAGATCACATGGTAGTGTTTTTTTGACTCCTTGAATTGTCCGCTAGCATGGGCACAGTAAGATTCTTTTCCATCATGTTTCTCTAAAAGAATGGCTCCCCAGTATTCATCACCTGCATCAGTCTGAAGAATACGTTGACCATCAGTGGGGATTCTGAAAGGAGGAGGATGCTAAGCATCTGCTTGAGATGTCGGACAATAGTAGTCTGAGGGGGGCCCCATGGTGTGGCTGTTTTCTTTAGCATCTTTGAAAGCTGGCTAGTGTGAACCACAACATGTGGAAAGAATTCTCGAAGGTAATTGATGATACCTAGGAATTGCTGAATCTGCCTCTTTGACAAATGTTCATTTGGGAAATGCATGAGTTCTTGGGCAATATGTGGACCAGGACTATAGTATCCGTCTTTTAGTGTCATGCCAAAAAAGGTAACAGTGTTTTGGCCTAAGATACTCTTTTTGTCAGACAACATTATGCCATAGAAAGTGGGAAAGTAAATTTTGGTGGGAATCATGATCTTTTGAGAATAATAGCACGTCATCTATATAGACAAGTGCGTGGTGCAGGATAAGTTCAAAGATCTTGATCACGGCCTTCTGGAAAAGTGAGGGGGCTACCTTGAGGCCAAAAGGCATTACTTTCTATTGGTAGTGGGCATTTGGAATGCAAAAAGCTGTTTTAGGTCTGTCATCAAGGTGAATTCCTAATTGCCAGAAACTTGCTTTAAGGTCAAATTTTGAGAAGACCTTAGCAAGGGGAATTTGTCATCTTTAAGAAAACAATTGAGAGGCTGGTAATCAATAACAAGATGTTTTTTTCCTCTAACTATTTTAGACTGTTTTTCCACATAAAAGGCTTGACAAGCCCATTCTGAGTCTGTGGGCTCAATGAGGCCTTGTTTTAGCAACTGGGAACATTCTTCTTGGGCTAACTTGAGGTCGGTTGGAGTCATTCCTGGATGAGTAGCCTTGGTTGGGTTAACGTCTTCATTAAGCTTAAAGGAAAGCTTGATGAAGAAGCTTTCATTTTTCCATAAAGGGGAAGGATGAAAGAACAAATTATGACTCTCTGGACAGTAAGGAAGAAAACAGGATTTAAGAGGATCATAAGAAGGAGGAGAATTTGAAATTGAAAACAATCTCAGGATATCTGTATAAGGTTGGAACATTTGTTTATAACAGATTCCAAAGGCTGTTATATGGAGCTTTTTAACCAGGTGAAGAATATTAAACCCGATTAAAAGATCTTTTTCAGGAAGATTGGATCCAACAAGTTTAATCCAAAGAACACATCCTGGAAAGAATTGAATACCAATGGATTTTTTGGTAATCGGACTTGTATGAAACAATTCTCCATTAGCCGCTTTGAAATATTTTGTGTGCTTTTCCCAAAAATGGGATGGGAGAATTGAAGGATTAAGCATACTCTTCTGAGGTCCAGTATCAACAAATCCTATGATGGGAACTAGTTTGTCAAATTTCCTGAGGAGAAGGTGGATTTTGATTGAAGAAATAGGAATGACTGTTTGAACTTTCTAGACTTGCTGCACAGTTTGAATTACAGAAATATTCTCAGATTCAGAATGATCTTCTATTTCAGCAAGGACAAAGGCTGTTTGTTCATCATAATCCTCTTGTTCAGAAAAGAAGGATTCAACATCATCATTTTCTGAAAGTAACATGGAACCCTGGAGATGTTCAATAAGCCTGACTGATTTTGAAGGTAAGTTCGGACAATTTCTTGCAAAATGCCCTCTCTTTTTGCAAATAAAACAACGACTGCTTTTGGATTTAGAGGACTAATTAGGGTTCTTTTTTTCTGAAGAATTGGTAAGGCTTTTTAGATCTGAAATTTTGGGTTTTCTTTTCTGAATTCTGAAATTTCTGGAAATGGGATTTCTTTTTGGTTGAACAAGTGCAATCTTTTTCTCCTTTGCACTTAATAGAAAGATGGGGTTTTTTACAAGCACTTTTGAAAGGCTGCTTGTTTTCCATGAGGTCTTTGAAGAATTCCTTTTGCTCACAAAGTCTTTCTAGACAGTTGACTGCTAACTAGTAGATTTTCCCCAAGGAGAGGTTGACTATGTCCAACCGGTGGATTGTGAATTGTCTCTGAAGTTCTGGTTGTATCTCTTTCGGCAGAGATGCTACAAAGACATGCTTCAATGAGGGATCATTAAAGCCATTGAGTTTGTAATACATTGTAGACATTCTCTTGTAGTGAAAATCCAGATCTTTTATCTAGAGAGAAAAGCACTTCATTAGATGAAACTCTCTTCTTATTTGTTCATTAACAGTTGTAGCTTCTCCAAGAAATTGCTCATAAATTATTCCAAGGACTTGTGAGATCTCCGCTTGGATCAGCTGGAGTTGTCTGTATTGGCCAAGACTTTCAAACCAATCTCTTAAAGATCCTGTAAAACGATAACTGAATTCCTTAAGGACTGATTGGGGCGTTGCTCCAGCTCTGAGCATCTGGACATCAATCCAGGCAGAAAATTCTTGAAACCTGGTTGGCCATTTTACTTTTGGAATATCATCAAAAGTAAACCATGGGCTGTTGGAGGGTTTGGAGGAGTAATTTTCTTGATGAGGTGCTGTCGAGTTGGTATCGGAATTCGTTTCCTCAACAATTGGTGTTTGAGGGGGAGAGGAGGAGGAAGGATTATTTATCCCTGTTGATGGTTGAACCATAAGAAGCTTGGAGACATCCGCTAATTCTTTTTCAAAGTCTGAAGAAGTGTAGGATTCTTCCTCCGTGGAGGTTTCTTCTGATTCTAAAAGGTGTGGTAGAATTTGGGATGAATATTGGTGCATAGGTTCCTTGTTCTTCTGGGTTGGTTGGGGTTCTTGATGCAATTTTGGGGGGAGTTCTAGATCTAGTACTGTTGGAGTAGGATGATAAACTAGGGGTGAATGGGTCTTAGTGGGTTTAGATCTTGGCTTAGAATGAGCAGGAGTTGGAGCATGTTTGAGGTGAGACAAGCCAAAGAATTTGGCATAATCTACAAGTTATTGAGAGGTGCATGGCGATACGAACCCCGTCAAGAATTGACGCGACCCTAATCAATTTACTTCCCAAGATCGAATCGAAACTAGGAATGGAATGGAACCTTGACCCAATGCTTTTTGAAAGCACGAACCTTGGTATGTGAAGACGCCACAATTAGCTATGGATGGTCTGATTGATAAGTCAAGAATTTGAACGCCATGGAAATCCGATAAGTTCAAAGAGTTCGTAAAGAACCAAAGAGAATTAACTCTCTCACCAATTGCATTAAAAAAACTTCTTTTCTGTTTATTGACTATGAGTACGTTATATAGGGTTGGTTACAAGAATTTTTGGAAATAAATCCTAACCCAAAAATCAAATCTAAATCTAAATCTTCCCTAATAGGAAAGAATCTAAATCAAATCAGAATCCTAATCTAAGTAAATAGAAAAGAATTTAAACTAAATCAGGATCCTAATTGTCTTAAATGCCTTACATCAATTAAATGGAAACTAGGCGATTAAAATAGAAATAACTGATTTGATTTCCTAATAGCCTCCTCAATAAACGTGAAAGTATATGAAAAAGGAAAATAATATATTTTCCCGCCATAATGTTTAAGCCAACTCCTTATTTCATGGAAGTGAGTATTTGGAAACTTCAAGAGCCTGAATCATGCATTTATCATGTGCGATTCCTTCAATGGGCCTCCACGAATTTGATTGAGCCCAAGTTGCTTGAATCAATCCATTAAGTGCTTCTTTGAATTTCTTTGCTCGAGCTCTTGTAACGGGTCCGATGGGAACTTGAATAGGATCTGACTATGCCTCATCCTATGTGCTTGTGATTGTTTTATCCTTAATCTCATCAGATGGTGTGTAGAAAGGTTGGTATGTGCTAAAGGTTGGTGTGTGCAGAGGTAATGCGGGAAATTTTACAAACAAGGAAGGTTGTTGTTTGTCTGCGTCAATCCTGGCAAGTTCAGCTTTCAACTACCTAATCCCTGCTTCCTTTTGATTGAATTCTGAACCCCAATATCTGTTTTGGATCATGAACCGAAGATCTGAATCAAGTTGGGTAACTCGATTTTGCATGTCATGATACATCTGTTCCAGCTGAGATGTAATCTTGTCCACTTTCGTGTCTGTCTACTTGACTTGAGATGCCACTTTTTCAATTTTTTCATCAAGGGATCTGAAGGCTAAATTCTGGGCCCTGGCATTTTGAGTTTGCCAATTTAGAACAGCTTCAAAAGGTTTTGGTTCTTCAAGCTGGCCATTTAGAGTAACTGGAGAGTGGATAAAAGGTTTGGTAGTAACCTTTGTCCAGGAATCAGTTTGTTTTTCCAGGGGAGGGAACTGTTCTTGGTAAGAGCTTGAAGAAAACATCATACATGATTGGATGGATGCGTGATGAAGAATAGGTTGGTTTGCTTCTTGTTTGCATGGCCTTTGTTTATACTCCTTCTGTATGAGTCTTAAACCTTTCCTATAAATAGGTAAAGGCGTTAGACTGTCTGGATCTTCTAGAGGCAGAGGAGGCTTTTTGTGACATGAATCCAATTTGTAGCTTTTCTTTTTACGCCGCCTGGGACGTCTATTGAAATCATCATCATCTTGCATTGCGATCTTCGAGAAACCTTCCACAAATCTTCAATAGTATCCAGCCAAACCCAAGAAGCTTCTGACTTCTTTGGCATTAGTTGGTCTGGACCATTGGCTTACAGCTTCCACCTTTGGTGGGTTTACTGAAATTCCATCCTTAGACATAACGTGTCCTAGGAATATAACTTTCTCAAGCCAAAATTCACATTTCTTGAGTTTTGCATAAAGTTGCTTTTCCTGGCCTGGAGAGTGATCCGTAGGTGCTGAGCATGCTTTTCCTTTGATCGTGAGTAGACTAAAATATCGTCAATGAACACCACTATGAATTTATCTGGGTAGTCTTTAAATACCATGTTCATGAGGTCCATGAAGGTTGTTGGGGCATTAGTTAGAGCAAATGGCATGACGATAAACTTATAGTGTACATAACGAGTTCTGAATGCTGTTTGAGGAATATCTGCCTCTCTGATTCTTAACTAGTGACATCCTGATCGTAGATCAATTTTTGAGAATACCGATGCTCCTTGTAGTTGATAAAAAAAGTCGTCGATGCACGGAAGTGAGTACTTGTTCTTGATAGTCACCTTATTTAGCTCTTAATAGTCGATGCACATTTGCATTGATCCATCCTTCTTTTTTTACGAACAATACTAGTGCTCCCCATGGTGAATGACTTGGGCGTATGTAGCATTTGTCTAATAACTCTTGCAATTGACCCTTTAACTCCTTTAATGCTGATGGGGCCATCCTATAGGGCGCTTTTGAAATTGGAGCAGTTCCTAGTAGCAAATCGATTTTGGCAATTCTGGGAGTTCTTCAAGAAAGACCTCAGGAAATTCGTTCACCACTGGAATATCTTCCAACTTTGGTTTTTGCTCTTCTATTTCGACCACCACACTTGCCAAGTACCCCTCACATCATTCATTTAATAGTCTAGCTGCTTTTAAGGCAGAAATGACAGATATTCTGTTCTCTTTGCATTCTTCTTTAAATGTAAATGATTCTTTTTGTGGTGGTCGAAAAGTTACCTCCTTTTTCTTGCAATCTATCTTGGCATATTGCAGATATTACTGAGGGGTTTCCTCCCGCATCCGTCTTAGTGAGTGTGAATACTCGAGCATTAGTCTTTTCTTGTTGTGTACCATTTTCTGGGCAGTCCCTGATGAAATGTCCTTCCCTTCCACATTTGAAACATGTTCTGGCATTGGCTCGACATTCTCCAGGGTGAGTTCTACTGCACGTGTTGCACTTTGGCTTTTGTAGGACGTCCTTCTGATGATTCTTTGGGCGCTTGCTTTTATTTTGATCTTGGACCGTTGGCATTCCCTTTCTCTTATTATTATTTGAGTGTTGTCCTTCGTGGTTAGCTTGGAAATTCCTCTAGTCTATACTTCCTTTGTTCTTTTGTTTTTCTTCCTTTTTTTCTTAATCTGCTTGGTCAATTACCAAAGCTCGATCGATGAGTTTGTTGAAGGAAGCATCACGAACTCCCGCCACCTTTAAATATTTTGAGAGATCTTTGCGCAATCCTTGCATAAAATGGTTCTTTTTTAAATCTTCTGTTGCAACCATATGTAGGGTATCGAGAGAGCTCATCAATTTTTCATATGTACTCTAGCATAGACATCATTCCTTGTTGTAAATAAACAAACTCCCTTCTTTTGGCTGAGCGAACAGTCTCAATATTCCGCTGCTCCTCGTAGCATAAAGGAGACACAAGTGACTTTTTCTTCTTCTGGCACTTGGCTACTTCTATCATTATTTCCATGGTTCACAACCATTCATCTGCTATGATAGGATCTACACCTTCTTCAATATATGGGTGGATTTAATCTTCTAAATTTGCTCCATGCATTGTTCATTGCTTGATCATGTTCATCCCTTCTAATTTTCCTTTCCAAGAGTCGTGCCACAATGTTTGTAAGACGATCAATTGCTGATTGCTTCCCTGCAATTCCTTCCACGCTTGGCATTTCAATGAGTTTTTAATCTAATTTCTACGTGTCAAACAAATCAAATGTAAGATTTCCAAATATCCTAATTTCAAGTTTTAACTAAAAAGCTGAGCCTTGTCCTTCCCCTTGACTTGTGCACATGGACGGTCTACAGAATTGCTTTAAACCTTGGGCTCTGATACCAATTTGTAACACTTCACTAAAATATTTATTTAAAAATGTTTAAAACTTGGTTACTTTTAATATAAATACGAATTCTAAAAGTTTAAACGCAACAAACAAAAATTTCTTTCATAAAGTAAAAGTCATATTGATTATTACATAAAGCTAAGTTATTTATTTTTTATTAAAACAAAGCTAAGAACATCATAAAATCCCAAGGTCTGTTATGCCCATATGCACTTCGTCTTGGCTAGGACTTGGCGCCAGCTTGCCCTACTTATCGTTACCTGCAATGCAAGAACTTTATGAGCTAATGCCCAGCAACATAACACTTGGATGCATGTATAACTTATTATGCATGTGGATGATCTTATTAAGCTTTTAAAAGAAACTTACAAAACAACTTTATTAGGGCCCTAGGTATGTTGCCAACATGACATTGGGCCTCATTAGTTGATCTTTTGGGCGTTACGTATCGCTGTCCAAAAGATTTCTTTCTACTTAGCTTTGAGGGCTTGCCCTCCTTAGAAACTTTGCCACCTGGTAGTACAACCACCTATTTTTCATAAATTCATTTTCTGAAATATCTTCTTTATAATATAATCCATGATATGCATGTATCCAATGCAACTTATGTCATAACATTTGAAGTTCCAAGATGCATAACAAAATCAACACACAACACTATTTAAGAACAAGATTCTTTAATACAAGCAGCATAGCCGATCATACCATAATTAAGTATAAGTATTATAGATTAAGTGGCAGAGCTGACCATAACATAACTAAGTATCATAGATTAGGCGGCAGAGCAGACCATAACATAACTAAGTATCATAGATTAGGCGGTAGAGCCGACTATAATGTAATTAAAGTATCATAAATTAGGCGGCACAACCAACCATAACGTAACTAAGTATCATAGACTGGGCAACATAGCCGACCATATAAGAATTTAGATTATACCTAATCACATCATAATAGCCATCACAACATAAAAGAATGGTTAAAACTGAAGTTAAGTATGAAAAGAATTTTGTCCCTACATTGTAGTTGAAGTGTTACTTACCTCTTGACCTTGAGTTCTCTAGACCTTTCCAAATTAAGGATTTCTCTACTCTTGATATTATGACTTAGAATAAAAGAGAATGAAATTTGTAGGTTGCATTGAAAATGAAAGGGGGCAGAGGGCATTTATAGGATTTCTTAGGGCTAATGGATGGCTAGGATTTTGCCACCATAAATATAACTTACTAAATTTTAGAATTCTTAACTTTCTCTACAAACTTCTCTTACATCATCACTTATGTCATTGCTTATGTCATCGAGATGATGGTACTTTACTTTAGTTTTTTTTCTCCTTTTTATTCCTTCGTAAGTAAAATGTTATTATTTTTCTATTAAGTTAGTAAATTAAGTTGTTTTAATTTTTATTATTTTTGTCCGCTTCTTTTTTTCAAAAACAATATTATATTTTTTTAAGTTAGATTTTTCCTTCTAATTTTGTTGCAAGATTAGCTACTACATGAATATGCAAATGAGAAATTAATTACACGAAAATTTTGCATATGGATCTATGATTTCTTACTGTTAAAAACTTGTTTTGGGACTATAGATGTTAATTGTTTTGCTTGGAAATCTTAGATTTTGTTACTTACCTATGGGTACAATTTTCTGACTTAAATATAACAGAATTTACTTTAAGCTAATAAGCCCTCTTAAGTATTAAAATAATATTGATAATAATAATAATAATATAAGATATTTTATTCTAAGTAAGGATGACATAAGCAACGACATAAGTGATGATGTAAGAAAAGTTTGTAGAGATAGTAAGATATTTATGAAGAATAATCTCTGATAACTTATTTGTATAATGATTTTGATGATAACAAACAAGTTTTAAATTGATAAGTTTAAAAAAATTTATTACTCAAATCATTAACAAATTCTAAGAAAACAGTGAATCGTTTATCAAAAAACAGCAAGCCGATAGCATTCTAGAAAGAAAAATCTTAGATAACGGCAAATCGTATATAGATAACAGTGAACTGATTGCATTCAAGAGAGCAAATCTCAGATAACGACAAACCGTTTATGGATAACAATAAATTGATTGCATTCTAAAGAGCAAATCTCATATAACAGCAAACCATTTATGGATAACGATAAACCGATTGCATTCCAAAGAGCAAACTTTTGATAACGGCAAATCATTTATTGATAATGGTAAACTGATAACATTCCGAAAGTAATCATCTTAGAAACGGTAAATCTTTTATGTCAAATGGATTATGGAGTGATCCGATAAATACTAAATGGCGATCCGACAATTTGAATTTTGGCACAATAGTCACTTGCTCAAGTCAAAACGGAGATCCGATAAATACTAAATGGCGATCCGATTATGTGTAGAAAGTCAACAACGGGTAGTTTTCAACTCCATCTATAAAATGGCTCAATCAAATTCAAACAAAAAGTGATCCAACAATTATCATTGAGCCTGCTATTGAGTACACAACTATTATTGAGCTTCAAACTTGATTTTATTTCATTTTATTCACACATTTGAGCTATCATTTGTAATCAAACACATTGTGTGAGAAAATTTAATTTGTAATCTTTATCTTTGAGTGATTCCAAGTGTTGGGATACAATTGGGTCAAGAGATTGGGAATAATCTCTTGTTGTAAAGGTTTATATCTCAGGGACTATAGGTATATCGGCTGTAAGAGTGGTTGAAGCCTTGGAGGCTTGCTTAGTGAAATCCTCAAGCCCGGTGAGCTTGGAGGCCTGGACATAGGCATGATTGGCCGAACCACGTAAAAAATCATTGTGTTTTATCTCTTCCCTTACTCTTTTATTATTGTGCTTTATTAAATTTATCGTTTTTAATTTCATTAAGGCAATAGATTGAATTGTTGTGTGGTTTGTTTAGCTTAAGTTTTAAAATCTCAATTCACCCCCCTCTTGGTTTGCATAACTAGTATTTCAATCTCAACTATTGATCAAGAGTTATGGTGGCAAAATCCTGGCCATCCATTAGCCTTAAGAAACCCTAACAATTTGGAGGGAGGATTGATGGGTGTAACATACTTTTCTGGGCACCAGTGTCTATGAATCCAATGACAGAGATGGGTTTATGGAATTTTGATTTGCTGGGTTCAATGAGACCGTGTTGGAGGAGGTCTGAACATTCTTGTTGTGTGGCTTTGGTGGGATTAACATCTTCTTTAAGCTTGAAGGGAAGCTTAATGATTGAGTATTTTTCCAGAGAGGGTTTGAATGGCTGAATTTAGTATGGGATTCCAGATAAAAGGGGAGAAATTTTTGGATGTAAGGCTGGTATGATGGGGTAGTCTCTGAAAGTTTAGACAGACGTAAAATTTCTGTATACGGCTTGAATTGTCTTTTGTAGGAGACTCCTGCAGCTGTGATCTGTAGTCTTTTGGATAAGGCCAAGAGATCAAAGCCAATAAGTAAATCCTTATCTAGAAGCTCTGAGCCAATTATCTTTGACCATATGACACAATTTGGAAAATTTTGTACCCCAATGGGAGCCTTAGTGATAAGGCTGGTTTGAAAGATGTGGCCATCTGCAGCTCTGAAATTTTCAATATGTTTTACCTAGCAGTTTGGAGAGAGGATTGATGGGTGTAACATACTTTTCTGGGCACCAGTGTCTATGAATTCAATGACGGAGATGGGTTTATAGAATTTTGAAGGGAAAATATGGACTGAGATGGAGGGTATGGATATGGGAGACTGAACAACAGATGCTTGGAGACTGTGGACCATGTCGATTATCTGGACTTTGTCGGAGCTAAAGGCAGAATCTGTATCTGTCTCGCCGAGAGCAAAAATGTTTCGTCATTGGCACTCTCTTGTTCTGAAAACAAGGACTCAATATCATAATGGGCAGATATGACAGAGGAGGTTTGTAAATGATGGAGAAGACGACTGGACTTTGCCGGCTTATTTGGGCAATTTTTTGCAAAATGCCCTTTTTTTTCATATGAAACAACGACTGTTTTTTGGGTTCTTAGAAGAAAAGGGATCTTTCCTTTTAAAGAACCGGCAGGGTTTCTTTAGTCTGGAATAAGACTTCTTTTTGGAGAAGACTTTTCTGAAATGGGATTTCTTCTTTGAGGAGCAGGTGCAGTCTTTTTCATCTTTGCACTTGATCTTCAAATGTGGCTTCTTGCAAGTACTTTTGAATGGTTGACGATTTTCCATCAAGTCTTTGAAAAATTCTTTTTGTTCACATAGATGTTCAAGGCAGCTCAGGTTGGAAATGTCTAATTGGTGGAGGTTCACTTGTCGTTGTAATTCAGGCTGGAGCTCTTTTGGCAAAGAGGCTACAAACACATGTTTGAGAGTTGGGTTATTAAACCCATTTAGTTTATAGAACAGAGTTGACATGCGCTTGAAGCGAACAACACTTCATTTGAAAATATTCTTTTTGTGCCAATTCATTTTCTGGGACTGCTTCTCTGATGAATTGTTCATACAGGAGGCCTAGTGCTGTGGCCACATCAGGAATTTGGATGAACTGCAATTGTCTATATTGACCAAGACTCTCAAACCAGTCTTTGAGTGAACCAAGAAATCTAGAACTAAATTCTCTTAGGACTGATTGGATTGATGAACTAGGCCTGATCATTTGGACATCGATCCAGGCCATAAATTCCTGTAATCGTGAGGGCCATTTCGCCTTAGAGATGTCATCAAGAGTGAACCAAGGACCATTTGAGGATTTAGGAACCGTGTCAAATCGATTAGGAGGAAATGTGCTCATTTCATCTTATTCCTGCACTATGGGTGTATCAGGTGGGAATTCTGATGGAGAAGGATCATTGGAACTAGTGGACGGTATGGCCATGATAAATTTGGTAATATCAGCAAATTCAGCTTCCGAATCTAAGGCAGAATCGAATTTACTTACTGACCTTGATCCAGAATCAAAAGATTCAGAAGGAGAAGTTAAGTGCAGTAGAGGGACTGAATGTGCAGCATATTGTTGGCTGGGTTGGCTAGGATGTTTATCCTTAGCTTGTGAGGGAGGATTTGAAGCTGGAGGAGTGTCTACTCTGGTTGGTTGTTTGGGAGGTGTTGTAGAGGAAAATAGTACAGAGGTTGAGGCTTGTGTTTTTTAAGAGGACTGAAATAGCTTGTAGGTAAGGCTGAATGTCTTGGAATAATCATGGGGTTCCCCATATAAGGACGGAGTGTAGAAAGGTGGATACAGATTCAGGGATGTATGTCTAGGCAAAGATTGTGTAGGGGCAAACAGTGAAGGTTGCTGTTTTTTAGAGTCAAATCTGCATAATTCTGCTTGGAGTTTTCGAATCTCAGCTTCTTTTTGATCAAATTCAGGACCCTAGTATCGATGTTGGATCATCTGTTGGAGTTCAGAGTCAAGTTGAGTAACTCTTTTCTTGAGATCAGTATACATCTGTTCAAGCTAGGTAGCAATGTTGTCAATTTTTTTAAATGTGTTCTGGACCTATGTTGCAACTTATTGAACCCTATGATCAAGGTTTTGTAAAGCAGCATTTTGTGCTGTTGCATTCTGAGTCTGCCAATTGAGAACAACTTTAAAAGGGCGAGGTTCTTCCAACTGTCCAGTATGGGTAACTGGGGATTGTACATAAGGTTGTGAGGAAACCTTTGTACTTGGATTAGTTTGTTTTCCAAAGTGTTGGAAAGTGTGTTTGGTATAAAGATGAAGAACTGGAAAACATCATACAGGGAGAAACCATAGGTGGACTAGGGGGTACACTTGTTTAAGGTTTGCAAGGAAAAGCCTGGGTCTTTTGCAAGTATTTGAGCCCTTTGTTATAAACTGGTAAAGGACGTTGAAAGTCAGGTTCTTCTAGCGGATGAGGAGGGTGGGTATGGCATGGGGTGTTTGCAAAATCGGGTTTCTTCTTTTTCTTTCGTCTCTGCCGTACCAAATAATCGTCGTCTGAATCATAATCATCTAGACAGGGACAGTCGGGATCACACATATGGGCCTCAGAAGTGTCCCATAAGAAATGGCCATTGAGTTTGGTAGGATAGATGGGATATCCATCTATCTTGAAAGCCGAAATGGGAATATCCTCCTAACCTGTGGAAACAGCAGTAATCATCGAGGAGTAGGAAAAAGAAAGTCTTGGGGTTTGTTCTGCAAGAGGCTTAAAGGTCATCCGGACAGTTCCATCCAGACTTTTTTCATAAGAGGCTGCTGAAGTTTGGATAGGTATAAGCTTGAGCAGATCTTGTTTCGGGATCTATCTGGGAATCTGTACGATGGTTGATACGGACTCTGTATCAGCTAAGATCATTAAAGCCTCAGTCGATGTATGTGGAGTTGGCAGATCAAGAGCATGGTTTTGAAGTCGGTAGACCAACTTATGGTGTAGCATTGCCATCTTGGATAATACAATCTGTTAAGCTTCCTAAAGCTGGATCTGAACTTTTAAGGCTGTGGGTATATTTGGGATCTTGTAGAGAGAGGTTGAAATTTGGGTAGAAAGTAAGTAGTACGCTCCCAACATGAAGGGTTGTAAGGATAGTGCCAATAACGGCATGCTGGTATTCTTTAAATTGAGTATCAAGAATGTCTAACCTAGCAGTTACTGGTAAACCTTTTCAGCCATGGAGGGTGAGGATTAGTCTGATACCTCCAAGGTGAAGGTAAGTATAACCTTCCCGTTTCCAGGTGGCTATAAGCTCAGAAGGTATTTCAAGGGTGACGTACTGTTATGCTTGGGTGGCCTGGATTGAACATTGATCCAATTGGGAAGACTGGATGTATTCTTTTGGAAGAGGACATTTAGTAGAGATGAGAGTTTTGATACTTCGGGTAAAGGAATTTTGTCGTTTGTAAAGATGGTATGGGCTAATTAAGGGCATGGATGATTCACTTATCTGAGCTGACTCGGGAATATAGGAGTATTCTAACAAGTTTTCTATTTTTGAGGCTGTATGTTTAGAACATGAGGATGAGAGAGAAAGAGTAGATGAAAGAGTAGCAAGATTGGGGGCAATAGAGGATTCTGAAGAAGATGATGCCATGATATGAAAAAGTGCTTTCTTGTTATCACTGAAGGAATTGAAAAGCCTATCACATTTACCACTTCGAGGAAGAGAATGGCTCTGATACCACTCGGTTTACTCACTACTTCACCCAAAAAACACCGAATACCAAAGGGTGGAAGGGGTGACACACAGGGTGAACTGTAGTAGTTTTTATCTGATCGGTGGTGATTACACTATTCTTTTATGCACATGATCCTCATAGAGGCAAGTGCAGAGCATAGTTAGTGTATGGGTGGAAATGAACGATGATGATAGGCTTTCTTTTTCTTATTAGGATTTCAAGAAATTAGGGAAGGAGATTAGAAAGTCATAAATTTTCACAAGCTGATTTTTTTAAACTTCAAACTTTCTTATTCTTCAACAAAAGACTTCTCCCTTTATATAGAGGAAGAAGCTTAAGGAAACGAAAAAAATTGCTAACGAGAGCCCTGGCAAACACACATGGGCTAAAGCAGAAGATGGTACAATTATTACAAAAGCAAAAGTCAAAAAGCAACCACATGCTTGACAAGAGCCCGACAAACATACATGGGCTAAAGTAAAAGTAAAAAAACAACTACAATTATTACAATATTTTTTAAAGTGCGAGCTTAAAGAAAAAGCTGGGAGATGCTTTTTCAAAAGCTATAAGATGGAGACAGGTTGTCTACATCACTGTCTGCTTCATCAAACAGGGACATAGGTTGTCGTGTTGGAGAATTATTAGAAGAGCTGTCACGAGAGTTGACAGGTGTCTTGTTTGGTGGGGCAGAAGAGCTTGATGCAAGATGAGTGCTTGGAGTCTTTTGCGAAATTTCTGGAAAGGAGAGGAGAGACATGAATTCTGCCCAAGGATCTTGAGAATCCTGGAATAGAATGTCTGTGTAGTCTGGTCTTTCTTCCTTTATGATGATTCCACTGGTGGGTGGAGTATTGTTTACACCGGGTGGAGGTAACATGAGAACTTCATGTTGAGGACCTTGTGAGGTGTGTTGGATTGGAGTTGAAGGGGTTTGGTAATGGTTGATTTCAAAGAGGAAATCCCTTAAGGAAAGTTTTCCATTCATAGAGTCAAAAGAGGTTGGTGACAGGATGTTGAAAATAAGGACAGTGGATGATGAAGACTGATGTAAACTGATTGGCTTCACTTGTTGGAAGTAAGTGAAGGTAATTCTGGGAGTGAATGCGGGTGAGTTCTTTTCTCCACCAAGAGATGGGAGAAAACCACTCAAGAAGAGTCCATAACAGAGAACTAGCATTCTCAGGAGTGTCGAGATGTTGGCACATTGCTTGGACTGGAAATACTAGTGTTGTAGCACAGAGAATCGTTATACACCATATGTACCATAACTCATCTTCAGAGATATCCTTAAACGGACTAACTGAAAGACCTGTAAAAAACAAATAGTCATGACGAAAATGCATGAAATTTCTGGGCGAAGTCTTTGATCTGGTTAAGAGTGGTGGAGGTAAGATTTAAAGGAAAGGATTTCTAGATAAGAGCTTGGTTGGGTAAAGAGGTCGTCATGGCTATGACATGAAAGTATATCTGGGAGGTAGTGAATTTTTTTGTGGTTTGGACAAGAGGCCAAGGATGAGGTTTTGATTTCCCTTTATGTGTTTTACTGAGAAGTCATATTGGGAAAACCAATCTCAGTAGCTGTTTATCAGGGAGAGTTCGATTTTTAAATTCAAGGACCTGGGGAACGAAGAGTTGTCAAGACGGATTTGAAAATGATGACCAATCAGATGGAACTCAAATTTTTTAATTCCATACTTAACAGACAAGATCTCTTTATATATCACATGGTAGTGCTTCTCAAAGTCCTTGAATTGCCCGCTGGCATGGGCACAAAAAAATTCTTTGCCATCTATCAATTCAAGCAGAATGGCACCTCAGTATTCGTCGCTGGAGAATTCTTTGACCAGTAGATGGAATCTTTAAAGCTGGTGGATTTTGATCGATCAGCTTTAGGTGTTGGACAGTTGATGTCTGATCTGAACCCCAAAGGGGGGACTTCTTCTTCAACATTTTAGACAGCTGGCTTGTATGAATAGATATATGTGGCAGGAAATCCCGGAGATAATTGATTATCCCGAGGAATTGTTGGATCTGTTTTTTGGTCAGGTGTTCATCTGGAAAGCGTAAACATTCTTGTGCTATGTGGGGACCTGGACGGTAGTACCCATCTTCAAGGATCATGCCAAGAAACTCAATTGTGGAGTGACCTACGGTAGTATCCCCTACCCCCTTTCATTTTCAATGCAACCTACAAATTTCACCCTCTTTTATTCTAAGTCACAACATTAAGAGTAGAGAAAATTCTTCAATTGTAATGTAGGGAAAAAATTCTTCTCATACTTAACTTCAGTTTTAACATTTCCTTTATCTTGTGATGGCTACTATGATGTGATTAGTTATAACCTAAATTTTTATATGGTCACTATATTATGATATTTTCTTATTTACTCCTTGTATGGTCGGCTATGCTGCCTAATCTGTGATACTTTTACTCAATTATGCTATGGTCAGCTCTACCGCCCATATTATAGTCCCATTTTGTTTAATCTCCATATGGACAGCACTGTTGCCTGCATTAAAGAATGTTGTCCTTAAATACCATTGTATGTTAATTCTATTGTTCCTCTAGGAACTTCACATGTTATGATATAAGTTGCATTGAAACATATGCATTTCATGGTCTATTTTATAAGAGGATGATTTAGAAATGAATTTCAGAAAATGGGTTGTTCCTAAAGAGGGCAAGCCCTCCAAGCTTAGTAAAAGGTAATCTTTTGGAGACGGCGATACGTAATGCCTAGAAGATCAAATATTAGGCCCAAGGGCATATTGATTAAAGAATAAAAGTGCTAACCTTGTAGTGTAACATACCTAGGGCCCTAATAAAGTTGTTTTAAAACACTTAATAAGGTCATTTATATGCACAATAATTTATACATGCATCAAAGTGTTATCTTACTGGGCATTAGCTAATAAAGTCCTTACATTGTAGGTAACGATGAGAAGGAAAAACTAGCACCAAGTCCTAACCAAGGCGAAGTGCATATGGGCATAACAAACCTTGGATTTTATGATGGGCTCATCTTTGTTTCAATCAAAAATAAATATCTTAACTTTAGTAATAATACAGTTTTTTTTACAAAAAATATACTAAGGAATCTTTGAATGTCTCTGTTGGTGTATAAATATTAATGCTATTGGTGCCAATGTGCAAGTGTACACAACAAGTAATAAAGTGATGAGTATTCAAGATCGTCTCCATAGGGATTGATGTTATCAGATTTGCTACAACAATCTTAACAGTGCAAATTTTGTGCTAAAATAAAATCAACAATTAATGAAACTAATGTACTAATTAAAATAAAAATGCAATAAATAAATGCAACAAAGTAAACTATCACGTCACGCTCAAGGATAAAACTAATGGGAATATATAGTAGTTGAGTGAATAAACTCTCCTAATGGTCTTGACTATTCTCTAATGGTTGGCTCGGTTGCTGCAGTATTTGCTACAGCACTGGGCAGAATCCTTATGCATCCTCAGCCGTCGCATGTTGGATATCTTATATCTATATGCAACCTAACAGTGATCAATTGTTATGCCAACATAAAATATAGCATTACACGCTTAGGTTCTATTTACCCTATAAGGTGAATCCCTATGTCTAGTTCATCACTAATCTTAAATCAAGCATGGCCCTTTTGGGACTCAAGTTAAAACTCAATCCAGGAAACTCAATTTAAGATCAAGTATTGTTCTGATATGTTCCACTAAGATAGGCCCTTTTGCGGCTCTTCATTAGCTAGTATCATTAAATGGGTGATCAACCGAACTAATGAATAAAATAAATACTATCAAAACAAGCACAAACATGCAACAACACATATTTCCAGTCAATAAACCATCAAGATTGTTTATCACTCAACTACAAATAAATTCAGTTCATGGTTTGCAAAAGAAAAATAAAGAACAAAGTTTCAGCCATGAAACACATCCCCATGAATAAATAGAAAACACGAAAATAAGAGAAGGATAAGAAGGATTGAGCTCTCAATTGATCTCTGCAATTTTTCCTCTTGTGTAGCCTTCAATCTCTCTCTTGAATCTTGTTTTTCTTTTGTTTCTTTGTGTTTTCCTCCTTGGGTGACGGCTCTCCTTATTCCTTATGATGTGTGCTTCTTTTATAACTGAAAATTAGGGTAAACGGGAAGCCTAGGGCGCGCATAAGTTAGATTAGGAAATTACAGATCGCAATTCTACAAGTATCCCGCACAGAATTTTCTCTGTCGTTGTTCCAGGATTGCTACAGCAACAGTTACAGCAACTGCATTGTTCCAGATTTATTTCAATTCTTTTGTAGCTAAGTTCTTCCTCATTTTTGCAAGCCTATTGCATCAACATTCGTTCCATGAATTATAAGCTTTTGGAAACCTACAATTATGCACACAATTTAAGCACGAATTACTTTAAATCGAGCAAAACTTATTAAGATTGACTAAAATGATTATTTATGTAAAATGTAACAAAAATGCAATAGAAACACATAATTTACTCTCGAAGTAGTATTAATTTAAGTCTAAAAGTGCCATGATAACTCTCATTTCATAGAGTTATCACACCCCCAAACTTAAACCGTTACTTGTCCTCAAGTAATGACAACAACACTCACTCTGTAATCATACAATCATGCAACAAATAACTTAACTCTGTCATCAAATTTGCAAGGATTCTTCCACCCTCAGATCACACTCTTAGTCATACAAAATATCCATAGTAGTTCAAGTTTTAGACTTAGGCCTCATTCTGCCCAGAGTGTGTGTGTGCCACTTTGATCAAAGTCCAGAGGTGCTACATTACAGAGACATTGCATATAATTCAAAGGTAGAACACAAATATATTCACATATGGGGAGCAGAAATCACAAATATACTCAAAGCTGCTACAAATTTTTTTTTCAGTTAAACCCTTCAATGCAACATTGAGCTTTCATGTGAATGCCTATCACTTGTAATGACGACACCCAATTACTCATGCAAAGTACATGTCAGAGTTGCTACAGCAATGCATTCAGGATGTTATATCTAGGTCTTACCTTTGGACGCCTTTGACTCAAGGCTAAACATGGGGCTCATGAACAGACCAGGTTACTCAGTAGCCTAGGCAGTGGACCTCTTTATTTTTTGTTCCTTCATCACAATTTTTTTTTGCTTTTTTTTTTATATATAACTGCTGCAGCACTGCTCATAGTTCTTGTTGCCTTTGGACTCAAGTTTGTATATGGGGTGCATACTCAACCCTGGTTACTCAGCAACTTAAACCATTGGAGAAAATTTTATTTCATAACAGGCACAGTCCAACAAATGTTTCACCCAAACTTGAGATATTTTCTACTCTTTTTTTTTTGTTTTCCTGGTTCTGCTACAACATTCTCATAAAACTCAACCAAAGTCTAAGTGTCGGGACATAATTTCAACCTTCATCTATAACTATCTCTACTTGGCATTCTCATAGATACTTAATAACATTTAATTTATCTTCATTAGGTTTTCAAATCCATACACAAATATTAGATAACAGAGCTTCACACAACACACAACACAAACATAAACACATGCACTCAGAAACACAACCTCCCTAAACTTGAGTGGTGTTGTGTCCTCACAAGCACACAAAACAAAACCACACAAACCAGACATGCATACACTGAATAAAAGGACATGTAGAATGAATTAGAAAATTAAAACTAAATGAAAGAAAAGTTTTGCAGGAAGAAGTAAAATAAACTAGCGGGTAAGGGTACTCCCCTGTTGCTGGAAGCACTGCTACAGCATAGGCTGTAAAGGGACACTTTTTCTTTGATATACTTCTCAAACGCTCCTTGTCATAAAATTTGATCAATCCATTTGCTGCTGCAAAAGCAAGAAATGCCTCTGTTGTTTGAGAATCTTCTGTTATATGTCATGTTATAAGTGATGTTGCAGCAATTCCCTCATGCTCGTTTTGCCCACATTTTTTGTTTACTTGCTGCAATTTATCACAATGACATAAAAAATTAGATGCACGCTTAAAAAAAAACAAAAAACAAATTAAATAATTTAAAAGCTAAATTCAATGCCTTAAAACTTGAAACAACTTCCCTTATTGGGTTGCCTCCCAATTAGCGCTTGATTTTAGGTCTTTCAGCCTGACCTTTCTTGTTTGCTCAACCTGAATCATTCAAGAACATATCCATCTTTAGGCTGTTCACATCATCTCTCATATAGTGCTTCACTTTCGGCCCATTAACCTTGAATTCTTGTTGGTATAGAGTTAGTTCCCTTTGTTGGTTTGCTCGTCAATTCTGAAGGGTTGCTTCTCCCCTGACCATGCTATGTTAGCTGCTCCATGATCTTCACCATCAAGTTCTTCAATTGTTGCAGCATTGATTTCTTCCTTGCTGCAGTAACTGTGTAATCTCTCTACTACAACAAAGTCCACAACACTGATAAAATTACAATCTTCAATCTCATCGGGACTCTTCATGGCATCTAGCACATTGAATGTAACTTGTTGGTCATTCACCCTCATGGTTAATTCTCCTTTTTGAACATCAATTAGAGTCTTTCTCGTGGCTAAGAAAGGTCTTCCTAGAATGATTGGCACTTCTTTGTCTGCCTCAAAGTCTAGCACAATGAAATCCACCGGAAAAATAAATTTATCCACCTTTACCAACACATCTTCAATCTTCCCTTCTGGATATGCATGAGATCTGTCAGCAAGTTGTAAAGACACTGTTGTTGGTCTACATTCACCAACTCCCAATTTCTTAAACATTGATAAAGGCATGAGATTGATGCTAGCCCCCAAATCACAAAGTGCTTTGCCACTGTATTTAGTGCCTATGGAGCATGGGATTGTGAAGCTTCCTGGATCCTTCATCTTCTGTGGTATCTTACTCTGAAGCATTCGGCTGCACTCTTGTGTTAGAGCAATTATTTCAAACTCTCAAAGTCTTCTTTTCTTTGTCAAGATATCCTTAAAAATTTTTGCATAGTTTGGCATTTGCTCTAGAGCTTCCACAAAAGGGATATTGATATGTAGTTGTTTCAGCACTCCTAAGATTTTGCTGAACTGCTTATCTTGTTGCTGCTTTTGAAATCTTTGAGGGAAGGATGGTGGGTGCCTAAATTCTTTGCAGGGTTGTGCTTCTCTTTTTGCTCTACTCTTTGTTGGTGCTATAACTTCTTCTCCACCAGTCTTTGGATCATAATTTTTCTTTGTAGTTGTATTGATTTGCATTCTAAAAAGTGGAAGACTGTGACTCCTTCTCTACTTGAGTGTCTTTTTGGCCTTTGTTGGACTCAATTATTCTTTTTGGCACACCAACTGAATTATCAACGTCCTTTCCAGATCTCAAGTTAATCACCTTGCAATGCTCTTTCCCTTCTCTTCTTGGGTTCTCTGTGTTGCTGGGTAAACTGCCTTGAGGTCTGTTGCTCAATGCTGTAGCAAGCTGTCCAATTTGATTTTCCAAGTTTCTCAAAGATACAGTATGACTTTGAACAACTGCTTCATTCTTCACAATATAATCTTTAATCAAACCTTCAAGGGAGCTAAGTTGATCATTGTTGATACTTCTTTGCTCTTGATTTTGCTGATAAAATCCAAGTGGTTGAGTAAGTCTATTCTGTCCACTAGGTGCTATAGCAGTCTGGTTCTAATAACTCCATGAAAAGTTCAGGTGTTGTCTCCATCCAGGGTTGTTAGTGTTTGAATATGGATTGTCCTGGTTCTGTTTATTGAAGCTGCCCACATAATTGACTGAAGTTGGATTCCCAGGACAATTGTCGAATAAATGCCCTTCTCCACAATAAACGCAAGAGATATCAGAAATTTAGTTAACTGATTCTTTGGAGCGATGTCATGCCATCCTTGTTAATGAAGTTACTTGGGCTGATAATGTTGTCAAGGCATCTACGTTATGAACTCCTGTTGTTCCTCTTGCTGCAGCTTGTTTGGTTGATGGCCACTAATAGTTATTGTTGGCTATCCTCTCCAAAATTTCATAAGCCTCAATGTAAGACTTAGATAACAATGCCCCATTTGCTGAAGCGTCCACCATCAATCTAGTGCTTGGGTTGAGACCATTATAGAAAGTTTCCAACTGTATGTAGCAATGAATACCATGATGAGGACATTTTCTAAGTAACTCCTTAAATCTCTGCCATGCATCACACAAGCCCTCATCTTCAAGTTGATGGAAAGATGTGATCTCGTTCCTCAACTTTGCATTCTTGGTTGGCGGGAAGTATTTCAACAAAAATTTGTCAGCCAAGTCACTCCATGTAGTGATAGAATCTGGTGGTAGAGAATTCAACCATGCTCTTGCTTGATCTCTCAAAGAAAACGGGAAAAGTCTGAGTCTCAATGCTTCCTGCGATGCTCCGGCAATCTTGAAAGCATCACTCACTTCCAAAAATAACTTAAGGTGTAGATGAGGATATTCGGATGGCAAACCATTAAATTGCCCTACTATTTGTCTAAAACATCACGGGTTTGAGTTCAAAATTGTCAGCTTGAACGTTGGGTCTAACTATTCCCGGATGTATGGCTTGAGGAGTCAACACTACGTAGTCTCGAATGGCTCTATCTCTATCGTTCGCCATGTGAATAATATTGTTGTTCCCTGGTTGCCTTTGAACACATTGTCCATTTAGACCTTCATGTACATTGACTAGTTGTATCCCCTCTCTACGGTTCAAGTTTCTCAAATTTTGCAAATCATCCATTGCTACAGCAACTTGTAACTCCCGATGCTCTCTTCTCAATCTCCTTTCAGTTCTTTCAATTTCTGGATCAAACTGGAAGTCAACAGATTTATATTTGCACATGCAAGGGTTGCTAGATCACCTATGTCAACAAAATAAACAAATTTAAATAAAATAAAAATTTAACATCGTTAAAATTAATTTCACAAATCACAATGAACAATCAGTCCCCGGCAACGGCGCCAAAAACTTATTGGTGTATAAATACTAATGCTATTGGTGTCAATGTGCAAATGTACACAACAAGTAATAAAGTGAAGAGTATTCAAGATCGTCTCACGAGGGATTGATGTTATCGATTTGCTACAATCTTAACAGATTTTGTGCTAAAATAAAATAAACAATTAATGAAACTAATGTACTAATTAAAATAAAAACGCAGTAAATAAATGCAACAAAGTAAACTATCACGTCAAGCTCAAGGATAAAACTAATGGGAATATATAGTAGTTGAGTAAATAAACTCTCCTAATGGTCGACTATTTTCTAATGGTTGGCTCGATTGCTGCAGTATTTACTACAGCACTGGGCAGAATCCTTATGTATCATCAGCCGTCGCATGTTGGATATCTTATATCTACATGTAACCTAACAGTGATCAGTTGTTATGCAACCATAAGATATAGCATTACACACTTAAGTTCTATTTACCCTACAAGGTGAATCCCTATGTCTAGTTCATCACTAATCTTAAATCAAGCATGGCCCTTTTGGGACTCAAGTAAAACTCAATCCGAGAAACTCAATTTAAGATCAAGTATTATTCTGATATGTACCACTAAGATAGGCCCTTTTGCGGTTCTTCATTAGCTAGTATCATTAAATGGGTGATCAACCGAAATAATGAATAAAATAAATACTATCAAAACAAACTGCTATAGCAAATATGCAGCAACACATATTTTCAGTCAATAAACCATCAAGATTGTTTATCACTCAACTACAAATAACAGTCTGGACTGTAGAGATGATTGAAATATCTTCAGAATTAGAAGATTCTGCAATAAGAAAGGTAGTTTGATCATCTTGTACTGACTGTTCTGAAAAATTTGATTCGACATCCTCATTCTCAGATAACAGAGAAGAATGTTGAAGATGTTGGATAAGTCAAACAACTCTGGCTAATTTGTGAGGACAATTTTGGGCAAAGTGACCACGTTTCTTGCAAATGAAACAACGGTTGGATTTTTTCTTTCGGTACTGAGAAACATCTTTCTTTTTGAAATACCGAAAAGGTTTTTTGGAGGATGACTTTCTGTGGAAGTGTTTTCGAAAATGTTGTTTCTTTGTGGTTGGACAAACACATTTCTTTTCATCCTTACACTCGATTTTGAGATAAGGCTTTTTACAAGCTTCAGAGAAGGGTTTCTTGTCTTCCATGAGATCTTTGAAGAATTCTTTTTGTTCACAGATTTTATCAAGAGATAGCATGGCCATTTGGAAAATCTTTCCCAGAGAGATATCAGCTATGCTCAAATTAGTGGCTGTGAGTTTTCTTTGAAGATCAGGTTGTAACTCAGAAGGAAGAGATGCTATGAAGACATGTTTAAGAGATGGCTCATTGAACCCATTTAGCTCGTAGAATAGAATACTCATTCTTTTGTAATGAGCATCCAGAAGGTGTCTTTTGAGAGAATAGCATTTCATCTGATGGTATTCTTTTCTGTCTACTTCAGTAGAAGCAGTTTTTTCACCGATGAATTGGTCATGAATAATATTGAGGGTTGTACCAATCGGAGACTCCATGAATTGGAGCTCTCTGTATTCTCCTAAGCTTTCTAGCCAGTCTTGTAAAGAACCCGTGGAGCGGGCCATGAATTCACGAAGAACAGCTTGAGGTTGAGCATTAGGCTTTGTACCTTGGAGATCAATCCAAGCAGCAAATTCTTGAAGTCTAGCCTTTGTGACGGGAATGTCATCAATGTAAACCAAGATCGAAGATGGTTTTGTTGAGTGTTCATGGTGGTGGTGCATTTTGAGAAGCTTGGTCGGAAAGATTGTCATCAACAGGTGTTGGAGTAGAGGTACTTGGATCTGCGGTTTGGTGGCCATTAATATGTCAACATATTCGGATATTTAGACTCAGAGTCAGTGGAGACTTTTGATGAGTCATAGGATGAGGACAGAGATGAGTTATTTGTGTCAAGCTCAGAAGAGTCGGAGGAATATGAAGATTGGATCAGACGACATGATAATCTTGGTCCATTTGGCCTTTATCTTTTTTAAGAGGCTAGGGAATGACTTGTGGTGATTCTTCTATAGGGATTGTAGAGGTAGAGGAAGAGTGAGTGGACTTTGGACGTGGATTGGAGATATTGACTTAAGATATTGATTTTTTGGGTGAAGATGGTTGAGGAGTTGGTTGAAGGTGGGAGAAACCAAAGAACTAATTATAACCAGGCTATTGAGGTCGGGATGGTGTGTAGAAAGGTGCATAGGTTTCAAAGATTGGAGGAGATACTGGTGTAGGTTATGGTTGAGTAAACAGGGAAGGTCGAGTTTTTCGGACAATTGACTTTGAGCTTTACGATCTCCTTCTTTTATTAAACTCTGGACCCCAGATATGGTTGTTGATCATCCGTCTAAGATCGGTATCTAGTTCAGAAATTCGATCTTGAAGATGTATATACATCTGATCAAGACGACTGTTGATTGAATCAACTTTAGTTTCCATCTGAGAGACTTGATTGGCAACACGGTCAATTTTCTTACCAAGTTGTTGAAGAGTATGATTTTGAGCACTGGCGTTTTTGGTTTGCCAGTTTAAAACAGCTTCATACTGTCTTGGCTCTTAAGGTTGCTTAGAGGCTGTAACTGGAGATTGGACAAAAGGTTTTGAGGTAACACGGGTTTGGGTGTCTGTCTGTTTTTCAAGTGGAGGAAATGATTCCTCATAGGAATGACTTGAAAACATAAGGCATGACGATTGGGTGAGCAGGAGGTTTTGGATCCAGTGGAGGTTGTGGAAGAAAGGATTTGCAAGTCATGTCTTTCCAAACTCGACACCAGCTTTTCTTATCTTGTGATGATAATAGCGATTCAAGTCGAAGAAGAAAAATCTTCTTCTCCACCACCATCTTGCAAATCCTTTCTTCCACAACCTCCACGGATCAAAACCTCCTGTTCACCCAATCGGTCATGCCTTATATTTTCAAGTCATTCCTATGAGGAATCATTTCCTCCACTTGAAAAAGCAGACACACCAAACCGTGTTACCTCAAAACCTTTTGTCCAATCTCGATTCTGACCTGGGCAACGAAGAGCAAGATATGAAACGGCAAACCAAAAACTCTAGCGCTCAAAATCATACTCTTCAACAACTCGGTAAGAAAATTGACCGTGTTGCCAATCAAGTCTCTCAGACGGAAACTAAAGTTGATTGATCGCGTCTTGATCAGATGTATATACATCTTCAAGATCGAATTTCTGAACTAGATACCGATCTTAGACGGATGATCAACAACCATATCTGGGGTCCAGAGTTTAATAAAAAAGAAGCTGAGATCAGAAAGCTCAAAGCTGAATTGTCCAGGATTGATGCTGAAAAAACTCGACCTTCCTTGTTTACTCAACCACAACCTACACCAGTATCTCCTCCATCTTTGAAAGCTATGCTCCTTTCTACACACCATCCCGACCTCAATAGCTTTGTTTATAATTAGTTCTTTGGTTTCTCCCACCTTGACCAACTCAACCATCTTCACCCAAAAAATCAAGATCTAAAGTTAAAATCTCCGAACCACGTCCAAAGCCCACTCACTCTTCCTCTACCTCTACCTCTACAATCCCTCTAGAAGAATCACCACAAGACATTCCCGAGCCTCTTAAAAAAGATAAAGGCCCAATGGACAAGTATCATTATCATACTGTCCCGATCCAATCTTCATATTCCTCCGACTCTTCTGAGCTTGACACAAATAACTCATCTTTGTCCTCATCCTATGACTCATCAAAAGTCTCCATTGACTCTGAGTCTGAATATGCTGACATTACAGGCATATTAATGGCCACTGAAACTGCAGATCCAAGTACCTCTACTCCAACACCTATTGTTGATGACAATCCTTCTGACCAAGCTTCTCAAGCCCCACCACTTCATGAACACTCAACAAAACCATCTTGACATCTTGGTTTACATTTGATGACATTCCCATCCAAATGGGTTAGACTTCAAGAATTTAGATTGATCTCCAAGCCTAAATGCTCAACCTCAAGCCGTTCTTCATGAATTCATGGCCCGCTCCATGGGTTCTTTACGAGACTGGCTAGAAAGCTTAGGAGAATATAGACAACTCCAATTCATGGAATCTCATTGGTGACCCTCTTATCCAAGGCGTATCTCGACTAGAGGCAGGCGTCGGCATAAGCGACAATATGAGAAGAGGCGGAGACGTGTCACCATCGCGGTATCCATCCTCTCCATGATGACACTTTGTCGCTCTCACACGGCTTTTAATGCAATAACCCATGTGACTCCCGTTTGTCTTTTGTTAAAGTCCTTATCAATATGCTTTACTTTTGTTAAAGTCCTTGTCGATATGCTTTACTTTTGTTAAAGTCCTTGTCGGTATGCTTTACTTTTGTTAAAGTCCTTGTAGGTATGCTTTATCTTTTGTAAAAGTCTTTATCAGCGGGCTTTGCTTTCAAGAAAAAGGTGTGCTATGTGATATGATCATTCGAGAGGTCCTGTTCTCAATGATCCTCTATATAAGGCACCTTTGGTCTCAGTTGTAAGGGAGCCAATCTGAAAAAAAATATTAAGTTTTATACATTATGTTTCCCTAAACCTCTCTCTCTCTTCTAGGAAATTGAGAATCTTGTTGAATACATGGTATTGGCCAAAATATTAACTATAAACCATTAATGTTTACTTTTAGGCCATGGTTGACAGTAAAGAAAGCATAAGAGGAAAGGATTTCAGTTTTCTCCCAGTTTTCCATTGTTCAGTTGGCAAAATTTGAACGGAAATCAGATTTTGTTTTTACTCCAATTTTTGTAATTTGAAGAATTCACTCTCCTCTATTATAAGTAAGGAAATCTAGGTTTCGAGCTAGTTAAAAAGTTTAATTTCTCAATTTTACCTTAATTTAATATTTATTTCCAATTTTACCGGGCTGATGATCATTCCTAAACTTCAATCGTTTTCACTAGCGATAAAAGAGCGCTAGTGATAGCTTTTGAGCATACAAAACCATTCCAAGTTTCAGCAGCGTTTCATCATCTTCCTTACAGCTTCATTCTCTCAGTCTCAGCATACGACTTCGATCTCTCAGCTTAGAACGGTAGAACAATTGGTGATTCTATCAGCTTTGATCTCTTAGTCTTTGGTCTTATAGCTTTTGATGCTTATCGCAACCATGTTTTCAATTTTTTTTAAATTCATGAATATCTTTTAATTTCTTCAGTTTTTATGCAAGTAAACTAGTAAATTTTGCTAGTTGTTTTTCTGTTATGGGTTCTTATGAAATGGTGAAAATATTTTCTTGATTGGGGAGTTGTTTATTGAATAGATTTGTTTTGTTTGGTTCTTAAGAAAATTATGGATTGGGAAGGAAGAGAAAGATAAGGTTTCCAATCAGTTGCTTTGATTGCTTCTGCATAATCAAGTTGAGTTTTACTGAGATTTGAATTTTAAATATTTCTCTTTGCTTATTTTGAAAAACTGTGGGGAATATATGCAAAAGAATTTAAAACTGAAACTTTTGAAATTTTGATTAAAGTGTGATAGTTTGTGATTGAGAAAAACTTGTTTAACTATAACATTAGTTTTGTTTTTTTTTTTTATTTCTTTCCTCCCTTCACTTTCTAGTAATTAATTAGAGATCGAGTGCAGGATGATGATTTTGGAGACTGGATTGAATGGGTGTGTTTGGTAGTAGGAGAAAGTTCATTACTTGGCAAGAAGGCAGAGAAGGGTGAGGAGAATGAGGAAGGCTAAGGAGGAAATAAGGTATGGGAGGATGTTTCTTCTATGCTCCTTCTATTTTGCTTTTAAAATTTTGGGTTACAATTAAAAGTAGAACGAAAATCTCAAGATATTCTACTTTGCAAGTAGGCAGATGTTCGTGTGTTTGTGCATTTTGTTTCCTTTTTGGGTAATTGAAGATTATATATGAAAAAAGGAATTGCAAAAAATGACTAAGGATGCATGCAAATTCATCTCATAACCATAATTTGACAATAGAATTCTTCCTTGTTAGCATGTCCCCATTAACGCTCGATACTCTATGCTCTAGTCCTTACTTGGGAATACACTTGAGAGATTAAAGAAGTTCATTTACATGGTCTCTTTCAATGCCTTTGAAGTGTATATGGGATTGTGTTTTCTTGATTTTGAAACAAGAATTAATTGTTTCTGTAAAGTCTTGTGTTATTTTGAGAAATGCAATATTTTTGCATCAATTTTTACAATTTATTGTTTCAGAAAATTCTGTTTTTTTTTTTATGTTCTGTATTATATACATTAACATGTACACTTATAAACCAAGGAGGCCTATATAGTATTGTTATTGGTGAAAAAAAAAATGGATTTGTAGATTTTTGTTGTAGAAAAATCATGAAATGAATAACTTGGGATTCGTTTTTTTGTTGCACTAATAGATGACTTAAGCTTCATTGAGACAAAACAATTTGAGAAAGAAGAAAACTGGTAAAAAATAGATCTCTTATTATAACGAATGATTTTGAAAGTAGGGTATGTAATAGTAACTATGGTTATGGCTGATTTTCATGCTCACGCCATGTAAACAGATTGGAGTGTTCAAGCAACTCTTAGCTGGCTGCTTTCTCAGTCATTTGGGAGTGCAAGTGTGTCAATTGTCATTGAAGAAGATGTTGTCAAGTCTCAAGCCACTCTTTCACAGCAAGACTAGCTCACAGCATTGGCCTTAAGAGGAGGGAGGAGTTTTTTTTCTAGCGGTACATATACATAGCTATAAGTGGAATATCAGAAGGAAGGACAGAAGGATCAATCATACTGGTATCAGAGCCATGTTTTCTCTCGAAGAGGTGGTATCCTTAGATATTCCAGATAATTTTTCTTAGATTTCCTAGAAGAAGATCTTAAAACATGGAAACAACTTCAACTTCATCTTCAACTCCTTCTTCGTCATCTCATATTTCACTCTCCTCTACTCTGTCCCTTCCTAAATCTTGTTCCAAACATTTAACCTCAAAGATTGAGAATCTTGTTGAGTACTCCTATATTCCTGAATCCGCTCAGATAAATGAATCCCAATTTCCTGTCATGAGTCCTTACAACCTCTACAAACAGAAAACTTCCTTACGAAGAAGTATCCGTACCCTCATCTCTACCAAAAGACCACTTCCCAAAGAATATATCCAGTCTTCGAGACTTGATTAGTGTGCTCTCCAAGCATCTCAACGTGAACAATATGTCACTTTAGAGATCCCTCCAGATCTTGTAGCAAACTGAAAATGCGAAGGGTATACGCATCTCCATCTTGGTGGTGTTCATTTAATCCTTACTCTCCATGGTCGAAAAGGCTTACCAGTCACAGCCAGAATTGCTCTTTTAGATACCAGGTTCAAACAGTATCAACATGTTGTTATTAGAACCATTCTTACAACACTCCATGCTGGTAGTGTCTTGTTAACCTTTTACCCAAACTTTAACCTCTCTTTAGAGGATCCCAACTTACCTACAACTATAAAAGTTCAGATCCAGCTCCAAGGAGCATCACAAACACCCACATCCAAGATCGCAACCCTCCATCACCAAATAGTGTATCGTTTGCAGAATCATGCACTAGACCTACCTACACCCCATACCACATCAGATGCTTTGATGATCCTTGCAGACACAGATACAATTCCTACCATCATCCAAATCCCTAAACAAATCCAGAAACAAGAATTGCTCAAACTCATACCTCTTGAATGGCTAACCAATTATGAGCACTTCCACCAAAACTCTGATCCAGTTCAAACAACGGAAGCTACGTTTGAAGCGCTAAAATAGCCAAGTCAAGCTGTCTTTTCAAACTCGACACCAAGGCGATTTTAGACACTCCTTTCTTATCGCCATGATTACGGCAGTTCAAACTGGTCAGGAAAAGAACCTTCTAATCCATGGTTTTTCATAAGAAGGGTATCCAGTTTACCCTGATAAAATCAATGGTCATTTTCTATGGGATGTTCGTGAAGCCCATATGTGTAATCCGGATTGTCCTTACTTGGATGATACGGATGTTGATGAAGAGCTAGAAATTATGAGAAGAAAGAAAAAGAAAAAGCCAAAAGCTTCTTATCCAAAAGCTTCTTATCCAAAATCTTCTTGTAAATCTTTTCCTCCACAACCTCCACCAGATCCAAAACCTCCTGTTTAACATGTAAGGTCGTGCCTAATGTTTTCAAGTCACAGCCAATCTTATTCAGACTCTTTTCCTCCACTTGAAAAACAAATCGACATATAAACCAGAGTCACCTCCAAACCTTATGTTCAATCTTGATTCTGTCAAGAACCAAATTTGTTCCCAATTGGCAAACCAAAAACGCCAGTGCTCAGAATCAAACTCTTCACCAACTCGGAAAGAAAATTGACCGAGTCGTAAGTCAGGTCTCTCAAACTTGATAAGATATATCACAATCTTCGGGACATAATCTCTTAATTAGACACAGATCTTAGACGTATGATAAACAATCATATCTGGGGTCCTGAGTTCAACAAAAAGGAAGCGGAGATCAGACGTCTTAAGGTTGAGATAGCCAGGATAGATGCTGAGAAAGTCAGACCATCACTTTTTACCCAAACATCATCCATTCCTACTCCTACTAAGATGACAAATGATGAGAACCATCAAGGGACCATTAAAACTTCAAGTGATCCTTTGCACATTCATGGAGGCCCAATTACAAGAGCAAGAGCCAAAAAGATGCAAGCTACTTTAAATGGATTAATTGAGAAAATATGGATTGAAAATGCAATTCAAGATGCAAGACATCATGAATTGGGCTTGAAGAGAAGACAAGGCATTGTGGGCATTATTCAAGTCATTGGGCAGCCAAATACACAAGTTGTATCAAATGCAGAAAGGTCAAATTCGGAATAAAAACTGTATTGATTGAGCCATAATTAAAGTGCAAGCTATATACCGTTAGAAAGATAATTAAGTTAGCTTTCCAATAAATTTTACAGAGCTGGATTTGGAGTTCTCTAGAAGGAGTTATGACCAATTCTTTACAGCTTGTTCAGACTTGGGATTTTCAACGAATCCTTTGTTTTTCAACTTATTTCTTTGTTTTGTTTCAAGCTTGTCAATGTGTAAGGTAAGTCTGCCATCAATGATGGTGGGCTAACATTAAGTTTGTCAAAGATAGCATTGATTATGGTGGGTTGGTGAAGACTTTTGAAACATCTTTTGACAAACCTACTTGGAAGGTTGTTCCAATGTTTCCATTTGTATTTTTAGGATCTTGGGTTTCTTTTAGCCTATTTAAATTCAGCAACCTTGGTATGTAAGGATTTAGAGATTAATGTTATTTGAATTTGAAAGATTATTCTTTCTTTGGTTCTTTTGAGAACTAGTGAACTTATCAAGAATTTGCATTCTTGTGGCGTTCCAAATTTAGACTTATCACTCACCTTCTCATCTATTTCTTGAGTGTGGCGTCAATACCATTCTCTATACCTTTGGTTCATGTTTTCTTAAGCATTGGGTCAAGGTTTTGTTTGTCTTAAATCTGTTTAGAACTTTCTTGGGAAGTTGAAACTATAAATTAAGTGTGGGATTGAAAGTTTCATTGTGGGATTCGCATCAACAAATTCCCTTTGCCAAAACGACAAAGCATGTTCACTTATCTCACAAATGCTCAAATCTTTTCAAAATTTGATCTTAAATCCGGATTTTGGCAACTTGGAATTAAACCTTCAGAACGGTATAAAACTGCCTTTTTCATTCCCAATGCCGATTGCCAATGGACATTTTTGCCCTTTGGTCTTAAAACAAACCCATCTATTTTCCAAAAATCCATGGTCCAAATCTTCCAACCCATTTTGCATAGTGCATTGGTTTACATTGACAATATTTTGTTATTTTCAGGTACACAAGATGACCATCGCCAATTATTAACTCAGTTCTTTGATATTATCCAATCTCATGGAATCATGTTATCAGCCAAGAAAAGCACCATTGCCACTAATAACATTGAATTCCTTGGAATGACTATCAAAGATGGCCACTATTAGGAAAGCACATTGCCCTAGAACTCATCCACTTTCCCGAATCTTTCCAAAGGCAAATCCAATTCCTTGGTATTATTAATTATATCAGGGACTTTATCCCTCATGTTGATCATCACACCCACCAGCTGTCAGCCTTGCTAAAGAAGAATCCACCTTCGTGGAATAACCACCACACACTTGCTATCACCACTTTAAAGCAAATTGCTCAAAATCTGCCACCATTAAAGCTCATCACTGATGGTAAGCGAATATTGCAGACTGATGCAAGTGACGAGTCATGGGGGGCCATCCTCCTTGAAGAAACAGATGGCAAGGAACACTTTATTTCCCATGCCAATGGACACTTTTCTGACACACAAATCCATTACCACAGTGTGTTCAAAGAAATTTTAGCTGTCAAGCATGGTATTCAAAAGTTCGAGTATCATCTTATCGGCTATTACTTTCTTGTCAGAATGGACAGCTCAGCCTTTCCCAACATTATGAATTTCAAAGGAAAAAATGTTCCAGAAAAGATGTTGTTAAGATTAAAAGATTGGTTTTCAAAGTATGATTTTTCAGTGAAACATATAAAAGGAGACCATAACCTTATTCCTGATATGCTCTCAAGACTTGCTAAACCTGACAAATCCTTATTCTTCATATCCTCAGCTTACCATTTTCCAGTCATCTTCATGGCCACTTCACTTCCCTCACAAGCCCTAACCAAGAAAACCTTTCTCCTTGGAAAGACTTTCACCACAGTCTTTGCCATCCAAGAGTTTGCCAAAAAAGCTGTTTTTAGGTTTTTCATGAAAGCCTATCTCTTATCAGACTCATTTTCATTTTCAACCTTCCATCCTGAAAACTTGTTTCTTATAGGTTTAACCCTGGATCCTTCCAAAGAAATTTTCGAAGACGAATTATGGTACATTTGGTGCCTTACTGTCCTCTATGCCACCAAATTAATTGTTCCAGTCACAGCCACCTTAGAGCATCTACTCGATCCCAACAAATCAACCTCCCTCATCTGGACACTCCTTGAATGGTTTTCTCCAATTCCCTGGTGGAGACAGAAGCTCCAACAATTGTCTCAAGTTCATAATTTGGAACGTATGCCATCTTCGGAAGCGAAAATGTGGACATCTGTGTTCATTATTCATAGACCATACTTCCAACACCCCGACACAAGACCAAGTCTTTGAATGGTTTACTACACCTCACCCATCCATCCTTGAACAAGGCAGAGAGAGTCCAAAAGGAACTTTATAACTTCCTTTGTGAACTAAACCACCAACTGCTCCACAGAGACATTTCTCACACCTCCCTAGGACCACAACATGATATCATCATGATCCCCACTCCTTCAGCAATTTCCAAACCTAAATCTACGGGCATCATCATCAAAGAAGAAAAACCAGACTTCACTGATTTTCTCTACCAAGATGCACGGGATCCTTGCAAGAGGCAAGTGCAGAGCATACTTCCTTAAGTTTCAAAATGCACAGATGTAAGTTTTCTTCTTAGTTTGAAAATGTTAGAGCTTCATTGACAGAGAGAAAAATATCATAAAAAAGCTTTCTATAATCATGAGTTTCTAACTTCTCTTTTTCTCTTTGTCAATGAAGCTCTAACGTTTTCAAACTAAGAAGAAAACTTACATCTATTCATTTTGAAACTTAAGGAAGTATGCTTTGCACTTGCCTCTTGCAAGGATCCTGTGCATCAGAAAACTTTTGATAATTTCTTATCTGGTTTGGTACCATGTTTTAGACTAAAGGAAAAGGAAAGTCTATTTTGGGTTATATAACCCGAGATGAAAATGTTTTAAAGTTTTCTGTTCCCCATTTGGGTTTATCGGCTGGAAACCAAAACTTATGGGCTACTGGCCCTAAGTCTGTCAAAATACCATTTTACTATACCTTATATTAAGATATTAAGAATTTTTTGTGCCAAACTCTATTTGTCTACAATAAATCAAAATTTCAAAATATAAAATATGTTTAAATTAAATAGAAAATAATTTAATTTATATAATTAAAAATAAAATTTGATTAAATCATATTTATTTCTTAAGAGTTTCACCTTACCCTAACTATTATTAAAATTAAAGTACTCATAATTATTAAATAATTATTAAAATTAAAGTACTCATAATTATTAAATAATTATTAAAATTAAAGTACTCATAATTAAAAGGAATAAAAACAACTAAAAATGAAAATAAAACTAAATTTATTTATAAAATAATTATGCAAAATATTAAAAGACACTTGAAAAATAAGATTACAGGGAAATTGAGAGAAATTGAGAAGAAAAGAGACGCTTAAAACAAAAAAATGAGGCTCTATTCAATGAAAAATAAAGGGAAATTATCCACCAACCACATGTTTTTTCGAGTTTTTTCAAAAATACACAATTCTTTTCTTTTTTTGGTTGAATTCCAGCTTAAGTTACATTTCTTTGCACCTGGCCACTTCCGTTTAGAGACTGTTATAACATTACTGACGTCATAGGGGTAAATTATTCATTTCACTAGTGCAGCCCCCCAAAACGACGTCGTTTTGCAACTTTGATTAGAGAAAAAAGAAAAGAACGAGGCAGAGTGGTCAAGAGTAGAGCAAACAACGAGACTAGCCATTTTTTGTTCACACATTGGGTGACCCACCACCATGCATAAAGAACCAGCAAATAATTGTAGTTTTTCATTTGGGGGGCAAAACAGTCATTTGCTCAAGATTCCGTTAGTTTTGTTAACATTCTCCAGACATAAGTAGACAGGTGCAAAGAAATGTAACTTCAGGTGGAATTCAACCTAAAAAAAAGAATTGTGTATGTTTGAAAAAGATAAAAAAAATTGGTGGATGGTGGACCATTACCCAAAAATAAATTCATAATTCAGTGTTTTGCAGTCCATCATAAGCTTTATGCATGCACTCCTTACAGCCATTAGATTAAGCATCTGATTTGGTCAAAGAACGGTTGAGATTTGGCGGGTTAATGGGTGGATCGGGTCGACCCGAATACAAAAGTTCGGATCCTAAAACTTACTACATCAACCATTACCACGTGGCACGACTGTGGCCATTGAATCATGAATGGTTGAGATTTAGTCAAAATTGTCAGTTATCTAAAGCACTGATATCTATTGTAAGCTCATTTTATCATCTAATTAGTGCTCAGTCAACAGAAAAGTCAACTTTTTGTACAAACTCAATTTTAAGCCGGTCTTGACTCATCTTAAGGTTTTCGGACCTTCGGAATCCAAATTTGACATATATTTATCTGTTTGGAGCCTTGAATTATGTTAAATTAATATTTTACGTAATAAACACCAAAAATACACAAAATTAGATATAGTTAAGAAATTATTAATAATTCCTAATATATTAGATAAACACAAATATAATTATTTTATAAGTACAAAATAACATCTTTATCGCTTGATAATTAAATTTTTTTAATACTAATCACACCCCCCATGCAGCTTATTGCTAGCCCCTAGCAATTAAAGTGCTATATTAAATTAAGATTTACAAAATTCATATGCAAGTTAATAATTGTTCATCTATCCTCTAAACTACTAAATAAATAAACTATCCCAAATTTCTTTAGCTCTTTGTCATTCACTTATTATTCAGAATATCATCAAACATTTTTTTATGCTCAAGTAATGAACACAATACTTTTGGGGCTTCATCAAAAGAAAAACAACATTTTCATTCCAAAATTCCTTTGAAATTCTATCTTTAGGCAGTAGATTATTTACGCATATTTTAAAATATTACATTTTTAACCCATGTCGCGAGCTTTAGGCCAGTGACTTCCAGACTAGTTGGCCCTAGGGCACTAGCTGTTGAAATGCCCCTACGGACTTAATTACTCAGGTTCTAGATATAGCAAAATTAAACACATTCAATTTTTTTTTCTTTTTTTCTTCTTTTTATGTTTTTTTATTTTTATTTTTATCACTAATAAATCAAAAAACTAAATGCTGCAAAACTTTTAACTTATAACCCACTAGTATGTGTCAGTGTGTGTGTGTGTGAAGAATGATTCAATAATAACCTATTAGAGAGTTCACAAATTTGAGTAATTAAAAAAAAAGTCAAAATATAATGCAATAGGTTTATTAAGATGCGTATCAAAAGTTGTGACTCTTTACACAGCCATCCTAGACAAAAAAAATTATTTAAAAAAGACAAACACAAATATTTAAAAACACACGTTAACTATCCCTACCCCCCAACCTAATCTAAATATTATCTCAACATTTTATAATTTTATAGATATGCATACAAAAAAAAAAGAAAGAAATAATAAAAGAGAAAAAATAATTAAAAAAAAAAAGAAGAGGGGGAGATCTCACCTTAACTCGATGTAAAAGCTTAAAAGAAGATCACAAAACAAAGATTAAGAAAATGCATTTTTAGAGGTACTGCACTCTTTATATTCGGCCATCTTCGACTCAAATTTGTCCAAAGTTAGTCTTTACAGCAAAACTTTATAAAAATATCACCAGGACTGAGACATTCCACAATTATCAATTATTCCCTCCTCTCAACCTAAAAGAGATATTGTCTCTAATATTTTAAAAGCAAAAAGGAAGAGTTTAAAAAACAGAACATGACCACAAAGAAAATATTTACAAACGGAGAGTTAAATCTAATTTGCACTTCTTACTATTGCTATTGCTACCATCATCAGTCGACCAATCTAGCACATAAGTCTTAGGATCTGGCTCTTGTGTATAAGCTTGTAAACAATTAGGTAACTCATTTGCAGTAGAAGCACAAATAAAAAGTTTTTTTATAGTGTAAGAAACAAAATGATTCTTAATTGCATGGTTAATAAAAGTTAGGAAGCCATCATAAAATTATTAACATTTAACAAACCGATGGATTTTTTATGAATGTTCAAATGGGCCCCAGATGCAAATGTAATCATTGCCTCAAGAAAATAAAAGTATCAGTATGATTTAGCATTTCAAATATGAGTTGCACACTTGATACCACTAATTTTTCTCTAATTGGTGAGCTAGATAAGCATCCTAGAGGTTTAATGGTTTTTGGGATAATGTCTAGTACTTGCCTTCCTCTAGTAAAAGTAGCTTCTGAGACAAGCCTTGATAACCCTCCTTCACCTCCTCCATATATAAGGTGTAGTTTCCTCTATGCTATGACACGACCAAGATCTACAACTGCCTGAACGAACTCCTTGTACTTTCTAAAGTGAAAACCAAAACGCACACAAATGTTTTTGAATTGTTCACTCGAAGATGCTACCATTGGAATAATCTTAATAAATAAGTTATGAGTGTTTGAAAAATGAGCTCATATTTAAAGATCTCATGGCTCAATAATTCAAAAGCAAACAGTAAAAAGAAAAAGAAAATAGTGATTAGAAAAAGGAAATAGTAAAGAAAACAAATAATGATTAAATACAAAATCACACTAGTAAATGCAATAATGCAAATGATAAAAGAACAACAAAATAAAAGGATATTTACTGGTAGTTGTGATTGTGGCTCACATCATCCTTAGGTTTTACGTCTAGTAATGACTTAAATGCCGTCTATGGGTCGAGGATAGGCTTCCCATACAGTTTTCTTACTTCCTTTTTGGAATAATATCCACAAATTATGAATCTTACGTTGCACATATCCGCTTTGATGCATCTCAAGAGATTGTAAGATATCATCCAACGATTCTTTACTCAGGCCATCTTTAACAAATTCAATTTTATCTTTACGATTATCAAAAACCATTCTTAAATATTTACAATTCTCCTGTTTGCAACAAGTTTTACATAGTTATGACATTTTTACCAAAACTAGGCATTTTATAAGCAAATAGAATTGAAAAATCACCTGCTAATCGGACCTTTGCAATGCCAATGAATGTCAGAAGGAATGCAATGAGATTTGTAAATTTTCCTAAGGGCATTATGAGGGAGAGAGGGAAAATGCTTATGCAGTTTATTGTATTTCTTCAGTTATTACAGGAAACTAAAGATACCGACTTAAAAAGTCACAGAGTATCGTTATTTTCCATTTATACGGGGAAATAAATCAAAATACACCAAAATAAAGAGAATCAAATCAAAACCAAAATAAATCAAATCAAACATTAAAGTAAACAAAACAACAAAAAGAACACAAAGTGAAAAGCAAAATTAACTTACATTTGTCCTTTTATTGAGTTAATCTCAAGCTCCAATTGAAATTGATATATACCACCTTCTATTTCTTAATGTAAGACACCAATGTTGGTGGTTGTAGATACCAAATTGGATGTGATTTACAACTTTGTATTAGGCATCTTAAGTGAAATTTCACACGCAAAAGATTTTTAAGATGTGTGAACAAGATCTTTCTTATTGACCTACTCATGACATATAATGAAAATTGATGAGAAAAAATACAATTGTCAAACAAATAAGCTTAAAAAAGAAATATAATGCTAAAAAATGTATGGTGCATCAATAAAAAAAATCAAACAATGAAACGACAAAATAATAGTAAAACAAAATAACAAAAAAATTGAATCACTTATTAAAGACTTAATCAAGATTTGGTGAGTCACCCAAATTGATTTCGGTGTCTTCTTTACGTGGTTGATGTCTAGATATGGTTTTAATATTTGACCATTAACTTTAAATATGACACTGTTCTTTGGATTCACAATTTCTATGGCCCCATACGAATATATATTTTTACAACAAATAGGCCACTCCACTTTGATTTTAACTTTCCTAGAAATAAATGAAGACGAGAATTATAAAGCAATATTTTTTTACCAATCTCAAATATTTTTTTAAAAAGTCTTTTATCATGAAAATTTTTTGTTCTTGGCTTAATAATTCTTGAATTTTCATATGCATCATTCTTTAATTCATCAAATTCATTCAATTGTAATTTTCGCACATTACTTTGAATTAAAAAATTTAATAGCCCAAAATGATTTATGTTCAAGTTCAACAAGTAAGTGATAAGGTTTACCATAAACTAGCAGATAGGGTGACATTCCTAATGACGTCTTAAATGTAGTACAATTGGCCCAAAGTGCATCATTAAGTCTAAGAGACCAATCTTTTTCAGTTTGGGTCAACCATTTTTTCTAAAATTTGTTTTATCTCCATATTTGCTAATTCAACTTGACCATTTGTTTTAGGATGATAAGGGGTAGCAACTTTATGTATAATTTCGTATTTCTTCGTTAAAGACTCAAATGACTTATTATAAAAATGCTTGCCTCCATCACAAATAATGGCTTGCTCGAGGGATTCCAAATCGATTTAAAATGTTTTCTTTTAAAAATTTAGCCACAGTTTATCATTATTTCGACAAGAAATTGCTTTAATCCATTTTGAGACATAATCAATTGCAACTAATATATACACAAATCCAAAAGATGATGGAAATAGACCCATGAAATTAATTCTCCAACAATCAAATATTTCGATTTCAAGTATGTGATTTAAGGGTATCATGTTTCTTTTAGTAATTGATCCCGATTTTTGATATTTTTCACAAGTTTTACAAAATTCATATGTGTCTTTGAATATGGTAGGCCAATAAAATCTACACTACAAAATTTTATCAGGGCAATAGTTGAACAAGTAAGGATCATCCTAATAAAAAAATTTCTTCTTCTCTTGAGTATTCCATTGCAAAGGGCATTGAAGTAATAGAAAATAAAAATTCATTAGAGAAAGAATCATTGATGGGTGTTATGTTAATGCAAAATTCGGATGTAAGTCTTGATAAATGATCAATAGCGACATTTTGAGCACCCTTTCTATCTTTGATGGTAAAGTCAAATTCTTGAAGTAACTAAATCCATAATCTCGGTTTGGCATCGTGTTTACTCATCAAACATCTCACAGTAGTATGGTCAAAAACAACAGATTTAGCGCCAAGCAAATATGAACGAAATTTATTTAATACAAATACCACAATAAGTAAGTCTTTTTCAGTTGTAGAATAATTTGTTTGAGCTCTATCCAAAGTCTTACTCACATAATAAATCACAAAGGCTTGCCATCCCTTCTTTGTCCTAAAACAACACCATTAGTGAAATTGTTTGCATCACAAATTAATTCAAAAGGCAAAGACCATCAGGAAATCGCATAATAGGTGCAGATTTTAAAAGATAAATTATTTTCTCAAAAGATGACAATCACCATTCTATTCAAATGATGCATCTTTTAATAAGAAGTTACAAAGTAGTTTAAATATGGCAATAAAATTTTTTATAAACCTTCTATAAAATCCAGCATTTCCTAAAAAGGATTGCACATCTTTAACTGTTTTTGGTTGTGGCAATTTAGATATGAGTTCTATTTTTGCTTTGTCAACTTCAATTCCTTTAACAAATACAACATGACCCAAAACAATTCCGAAAGTAACCATGTAGTGACATTTTTCCGAATTCAACAGAAGTTCTTTTTCAATACATCTTTTTAAAAATTTCGCCAAATTATCAAGGTAGTCATTAAAAGAATTCCCAAACACAGTCAAATCATCTATATCACAAAAAATGATTAGCATACATCTTTGAAATATTGCAAGAGCATTACAAAGCCCAAATGACATTCTTTTAAAAGCAAATGTTCTAAAGGGGCATGTAAATATGGTATTTTCTTGGTCGTCAAGTGCTATAGGAACTCGATAATAACCTAAATATCGATTTAAAAAGCAGTATGAGGGATGTCCAACTACTCTTTCTAGGATTTCATCAATGAATAAAAATGATCTTTGCTTGTGGCTTCATTTAACTTCTATAATCAATGTACATACGCCAATTAGATGTAATTCATGTTGGAATTAACAACAATGATTCCAGATTTTTTAGGCACTACTTATGTAGGACTTGTTTGGGCCGAAGCCTAACTCAGCCCTAAAAGAGCTCTCAAAGGGTGAGGACTGCCCAGCACTTATAAGCTAGCACACAACCAGGATCCCAACCGATGTGGGATGAGGTGCTTATCTTTCACACAGTCATATTCCCGGTGAACACAGGCTCACGATACTTTGGGCGAAGCCTAACTCAGCCCCAAAAGAGCTCTCAAAGGGTGAGGACTGCCCAGCACTTATAAGCCAGCACACAGCCAGGATCCCAACTGATGTGGGATGAGGTGCTTATCTTTCACACACTCATAACCATAAGAGGTCAGAAGTACGTGGCGTTGTTTACACCAGATCTACAACAGAACAAAGTCTGTCCTTAGGGCCAGTAGCCCGCAAATTCTGGTTTCCAGCCGATATACCCAAATGGGGAGTAGAAAACTTTAAAACATTTTCATCTCAAGTTATATAACCTAAAACAGACTTTCCTTTTCCTTTAGTCTAAAACAGGGTACCAAACCAGATAAGAAATTATCAAAAGTTTTCTGATGCATAGGATCCTTGCAAGAGGCAAGTGCAGAGCATACTTCCTTAAGTTTCAAAATAAACATATGTAAGTTTTCTTCTTAGTTTGAAAACGTTAGAGCTTCATTGACAGAGAGAAAAAGAGAAGTTAGAAACTCATGATTATAGAAAGCTTCGTTTATTATATTTTGCTCTATATCTACAAAGAGAAGCTAAGGTGCCTTATATAGAAAATCATCAAGGACAGGACCCCTTGAATGATTATAACAGGCACATGCTTTTTTGAAAGTAAAGCACACCTTTTGAGAAAATAAAGCACACCGACGAGGACTTTTACATAAGACAAATTAAAGCATGCCAAGTATGACTCATGCTTTAATTATTACAAACGACAAGCTTTAAAACAAAAGCAATAAAGACAAACTAACTAAAGCATGACAAGCATGACTCATGCTTTAATTATTACAAACCAACGTGGAAAAAGTAAAAGACACCAAATTGCATGAATCACAGAGAGGAGAGATTCATGTAATCTTCATATGATGAGCTGTCAGTTGCATCCTTATCCTTTGTGATGCGAATCCCACAATGAAACTTTCAATCCCACACTTAATTTATAGTTTCAACTTCCCAAGAAAGTTCTAAAACAGATTTAAGACAAACAAAACCTTGACCCAATGCTTAAGAAAACATGAACCAAAGGTATAGAGAAGGGTATTGATGCCACACTCAAGAAAAAGATCAGAAGGTGAGTGATAAGTCTAAATTTGGAACACCACAAGAATGTAAATTCTTGATAAGTTCACTAGTTCTCAAAAGAACCAAAGAAAGAATAATCTTTCAAATTCAAATAACATTAATCTCTAAAAAATCCTTACATACCAAGGTTGCTGAATTTAAATAGGCTAAAAGAAACTCAAGATCCTAAAAATACAAATGGAAACATTGGAACAACCTTCCAAGTAGGTTTGTCAAAAGATGTTTCAAAAGTCTTCACCAACCCACCATAATCAATGCTATCTTTGACAAACTTAATGTTAGCCTACTATAATTAATGCTATCATTGACAAACTTAATGTTAGCCCACCATCATTGATGGCAGACTTACCTTACACATTGACAAGCTTGAAACAAAACAAAGAAATAAGTTGAAAAACAAAGGATTCGTTGAAAATCCCAAGTCTGAACAAGCTGTAAAGAATTGGTCATAACTCCTTCTAGAGAACTCCAAATCCAGCTCTGTAAAATTTATTGGAAAGCTAACTTAATTATCTTTCTAACGGTATATAGCTTGTACTTTAATTCTGGCTCAATCAATACAGTTTTTATTCCGAATTTGACCTTTCTGCATTTGATACAACTTGTGTATTTGGCTGCCCAATGACTTGAATAATGCCCACAATGCCTTGTCTTCTCTTCAAGCCCAATTCATGATGTCTTGCATCTTGAATTGCATTTTCAATCCATATTTTCTCAATTAATCCATTTAAAGCAGCTTGCATCTTTTTGGCTCTTGCTCTTGTAATTGGGCCTCCATGAATGTGCAAAGGATCACTTGAAGTTTTAATGGTCCCTTGATGGTTCTCATCATTCCCCCTCTCTTCAAAAGGATTCGTCCTCGAATCTTCACCTACATCGAAAGGAGAAAGATCAGAAACATTGAAAGTAGCACTCACATTATACTCACCAGGAAGATCCAATTTGTAGGCATTGTCATTGATCCGTGCAACCACTTGAAATGGACCATCTCCCCTTGGAAGTAACTTGGAACGCCTTTGTGCTGGGAACCTCTCCTTTCTCATATGCACCCAAACCCAATCTCCAGGCTGAAAAACCACTTGTTTACGTCCTTTGTTGGCTTGAGTAGCATTTTGTTCAGTTCTCTTTTCTATGTGTTGACGTGTTCTCTCATGCAATTGCTTGACAAATTCAGCTTTCTTTTTACCATCCATACTAGCACACTCATCAATAGGTAAAGGTAATAAATCCAAAGGAGTTAATGGATTAAAACCATATACAATCTCAAATGGTGAAAATTTAGTAGCTGAATGGACAGTTCTATTGTAAGCAAATTCAACATGTGGCAAACATTCTTCCCAAGTTTTCAAGTTCTTTTGAATAATGGCACGCAACAAAGTAGACAGAGTTCTATTTACAACCTCAGTTTGTCCATCAGTTTGTGGATGGCAAGTAGTAGAAAACAAAAGTTTAGTACCCAACTTACCCCACAAAGTTTTCCAAAAGTGGCTCAAGAACTTAGCATCTCGATCTGAAACTATGCTCCTTGGTACTCCATGCAATCTGACTATTTCCTTGAAAAACAAATTAGCTATGCTTGTCGCATCATCAGTTTTATGACATGGAATGAAATGCGCCATCTTTGAAAACCTATCAACAACAACAAAAACAGAATCATTTCCCCTTTTTGACCTAGGTAAACCCAAAACAAAGTCCATAGAAATATCAACCCAAGGTTCACTAGGTATGGGCAGAGGGTTATACAATCCATGGGGTAAAACTCTTGACTTAGCATGTTTACAAGTGATACACTTCTCACATATTCTTTCAACATCACGTTTCATATGTGGCCAAAAGAAGTGTTCTTTTAAAACATCTAAAGTCTTTGCAATGCCAAAATGTCCCATTAAACCACCCCCATGAGCTTCACGCACAAGCAATTCACGCAAAGAACTATGAGGCACACACAATTTATTTTCTCTAAATAAAAGCCCATCATGCCTATAGAATTTACCAAATGCAACTTTCTCACAAGCATTAAACACATTAGCAAAATCAGGATCGTTAGCATATAATTCTTTAATGTACTCAAATCCTAACAACTTTGCATTTAATGTAGAGATAAGTGCATACCTTCTAGATAATGCATCAGCCACCACATTCTCCTTACCTTGTTTATATTTGATCACATAAAGAAATGGCTCAATAAATTCAACCCATTTGGCATGTCTCTTATGTAACTTACCTTGCCCTTTCAAATGCTTCAAGGACTCATGATCAGTGTGTATAACAAACTCTTTAGGTAGAAGATAATGTTGCCAAGTTTCCAAAGCTCTCACCAATGCATACATCTCCTTGTCATAGGTAGGATAGTTTAGGGCTGCTCCACTCAATTTCTCACTAAAATAAGCAATTGGACGCCCTTCTTGCATCAAAATAGCTCCAATACCTATACCTGAAGCATCACACTCAATTTCAAAAGTTTTAGTAAAATCAGGTAAAGCAAGTAATGGTGCAGAAACTAATTTCTCCTTAATTAGATTAAATTCCTTTTCTTGTTCACTACCCCACTTAAATCCCACATGTTTCTTCACAATTTCAGTTAATGGTGCAGCAAGGGTGCTACAATCTTTCACAAATCTTCTATAAAAACTAGCCAAACCATGAAAACTTCTTACCTCACTTACACTTTTAGGTGTAGGCCACTCTTTAATAGCCTTTACCTTCTCTTCATCAACCTCAATTCCTTTAGCACTTACAACATAACCAAGAAAAACAATCTGATTTGTACAAAAGGAACACTTCTTCAAATTAGCATACAACTTTTCCTTCCTTAAAACAGTCAATACACTTTGCAAATGTTCAATGTGTTCATCTAAGCCTTTGCTATAGATCAAAATATCATCAAAATAGACAACTACGAATTTGCCAATAAAAGCACGCAAAACATGGTTCATTCACCTCATAAAAGTGCTAGGTGCATTAGATAACCCAAATGGCATCACTAACCACTCATATAAACCATATTTTGTTTTAAAGGCAGTTTTCCACTCATCTCCCTCTCTAATCCTAATTTGATGATATCCACTTTTAAGATCAATTTTACTAAACACACAAGAACCATGCAATTCATCAAGCATGTCATCAAGTCTAGGAATAGGATGTCGATACTTTACACTGATTTTATTAATTGCATGACAGTCAACGCACATCCTCCATGTTCCATCCTTTTTGGGCACTAGCAAAACGGGTACCGCACATGGGCTCATGCTCTCCTTCACATACCCTTTTTCCAAGAGTTCTTCAACTTGCCTTTGAAGCTCCTTTGTCTCCTCGGGGTTACTTCTATATGCAGGTCTATTAGGAATGGTAGCTCCAGGGACGAAGTCTATTTGATGCTCAATTCCCCTAATAGGTGGCAAACCGTTAGGGACTTCATTTGGAAACACATCATCAAAGTCCTGCAAAAGAGTCACAATAGCACTAGGCAAAGAAACGTTAAGCTCATTAGTGTGTAAACAAGCCTCTTTGCACAAAAGTACAATGATTGGCTGTTTTGAAAAGAAAGCCCTCTTAACCTTGCTCTCTTTTGCAAACAAGTTCACTTGCTGCCTCTCTTTTCTCTCAACAATATTTTTTTCTATCTTTTCACTTGCTTTTCTCTCAATCTCTCTTTCTTTTGTACTCTCATTTTCATTTTTTGTATCACTCTCTTTTTTTATTGACATTTGATCCTCATACACTTGCCTAGGTGTTAATGGTACAAGAGTGATTTGCCTTTTATTCATTACAAAAGAATATCTATTTAAGTATCCATCATGTGTCACACGCCTATCATATTGCCAAGGTCGACCCAAAAGAATGTGTCCAGCATGCATGGGTACTACATCACATAGAACCTCATCCTTGTATCTCCCAATAGAGAATGAAACCAACACTTGTTTATTTACTTTAACTTCCCCACAATCATTCAGCCATTGTAGCTTATATGGCCTCGGATGTTTCAAAGTTTTCAACTTTAATTTTTCAACTAAACTAGTGCTAGCTACATTAGTACAACTTCCACCATCAATTATCATACTACATACCTTATCTTTGATGTGGCATCTAGTATGAAAGATGTTATCACGTTGTACCTCCGCATCCTCTTTAACTTGCATGTTGAGAGCACGCCTAGCAACCATCAATTTACCATCAACAGGATATTCTACACCATCATTAGCATCCTCCAAAAGTGGCATAGGATCATCATCTGATTCACTCTCGGTTTCAACATCACCATCATCCCTCAAGATCATTACTCTCTTATTAGGGCATTGAGATGCAATATGACCTGTCCCCAAACATTTAAAACACTTAATATCTCTATTTCTAAAGTGTTGGGAATCAGATTTACCTTTACTTTGGTTGCCTCCCTCTTTATGATCCTTGATTGGCTCAATCTTAGGCTTTGAAACAACCTTTTCATCTTTGCTCCATTTTGACTTCCAGGAGGAAGATGAACCCAAATTGGTTCTAGTGGAACCTTTCTTTTTCAATTGTCGTTCCACTTTCATGGCCATGTGAACCATGTCTTCCAACTCAACATAGTGCTGCAAGTCAACCACATTAGCAATATCTTGATTTAACCCATGTAAAAATCTTGCCATAGTGGCCTCTCGTTCTTCTTCAATGTTGGCTCGAATCATGATTATTTCCATCTCCTTGTGGTAATCTTCCACACTTCTAGAACCTTGTGTAAGACTTTGAAGCCTTTGGTGCAGCTCCCTATAATAATGACTAGGAACAAATCTCCTCATCATGATGGCCTTCATCTCCTCCCAAGTGTTTATAGGCCTTTCACGATTTCGTCTCCTACTCAAAACAAGTTGATCCCACTAAATAATAGCATAATCAGTAAATTCAACAGCTAGTTTTACCTTTTTCTCCTCAGAGTAGTTGTGGCAATCAAATGCTAGCTCTACCTTTTTTTCCCACTCCAAACAAACTTCTGAATCATTTTTATCTTGAAAAGACGGAATTTTCAATTTGATACTCCCCAAAGCACGATCTATACATCTTTCCCTTCTATAATCTCTTCCACGAATGTCAACGGTGGCCTTGTCATCAAAATCATTTATGTCATCACTATTTTCTTCTCCCATGACAGCATGCCCTTGATTACCTCTTACATTAAGAGCTATTGGTTGTTGCCCCCTTTGTAGATTGGCTATGGCAGTGTCTTGGCTCTCCAATTTGTCACAAATCTCTCCAAACATTGGATTCATGTGCTCAAATTGTTGTTGCAAGGCTTTGAGTATTATTGATTAGTTTATAGCTTCTTCATCTTTTGACATATTTGTGATTTGAAAAGAATATTAGCAAAAAGGCCTCACAACCTAACGTGTTTCACTCAATTTGATGTCCCTTAACTCTCGTGTTTAACACACAAATTGGCTTTTACCCTCTAATGATCTCACAAACTTTTGCCTTTTACCACACTTAATTCTCTCTTTCAGTTCTTTATTGAACTAAATAAACAAAATCAAGAAAGAAAAAAAATCCAAGTGGCACACCAAATATGACAATCCAGCACACTAACAAAGAAAAGAAATTAAGAGGACACAAAGAATGAAAAGGAAATTGAAGAAAGGAAAGCAAGCAAGCAAAGCAACACAATTGATGTGTGTGTAAACTATGTCAAGGAAAATGAATAACTCAAATTCAATTTGATGAAAGTAGAAATACTTGAATCTTTTTGTAATCTTTTTTTTTGGGTACCTTTTTTTTTCTCTTTTTTTTTTATAATCAAAATAAATAAGACATTCAAACCTGATTAGAAACTAGCTCTGATACCAAATGATGCGAATCCCACAATGAAACTTTCAATCCCACACTTAATTTATAGTTTCAACTTCCCAAGAAAGTTCTAAAACAGATTTAAGACAAACAAAACCTTGACCCAATGCTTAAGAAAACATGAACCAAAGGTATAGAGAATGGTATTGACGCCACACTCAAGAAATAGATGAGAAGGTGAGTGATAAGTCTAAATTTGGAATGCCACAAGAATGCAAATTCTTGATAAGTTCACTAGTTCTCAAAAGAACCAAAGAAAGAATAATCTTTTAAATTCAAATAACATTAATCTCTAAAATCCTTATATACCAAGGTTGCTGAATTTAAATAGGCTAAAAGAAACCCAAGATCCTAAAAATACAAATGGAAACATTGGAACAACCTTCCAAGTAGGTTTGTCAAAAGATGTTTCAAAAGTCTTCACCAACCCACCATAATCAATGCTATCTTTGACAAACTTAATGTTAGCCCACCATCATTGATGGCAGACTTACCTTACACATTGACAAGCTTGAAACAAAACAAAGAAATAAGTTGAAAAACAAAGGATTCGTTGAAAATCCCAAGTCTGAACAAGCTGTAAAGAATTGGTCATAACTCCTTCTAGAGAACTCCAAATCCAGCTCTGTAAAATTTATTGGAAAGCTAACTTAATTATCTTTCTAACGGTATATAGCTTGCACTTTAATTATGGCTCAATCAATACAGTTTTTATTCCGAATTTGACCTTTCTGCATTTGATACAACTTGTGTATTTGGCTGCCCAATGACTTGAATAATGCCCACAATGCCTTGTCTTCTCTTCAAGCCCAATTCATGATGTCTTGCATCTTGAATTGCATTTTCAATCCATATTTTCTCAATTAATCCATTTAAAGCAGCTTGCATCTTTTTGGCTCTTGCTCTTGTAATTGGGCCTCCATGAATGTGCAAAGGATCACTTGAAGTTTTAATGGTCCCTTGATGGTTCTCATCACTTTGAGAAGAGGACTTTGAGTGATGGATGTGGAGGTTCTGGTGGATGTTGATGGTCGGGGCGACAGGGTGGCCAAGGGCAAAAGATCTTGGGCCAAGAAGAAGATGGATGTTCATTTGAGCCGGTTGGCTTGCTAGAACTAGCTTTATTTGTTGGATCAGCTGGGGAAGGTGTTGGTAGAGTTGGTTGGAGGTTTTGAAGGTGTTGGCTTACTGGCAAGAATGCTTCCCATGGGTCTTGTGCATATTGGTAGAGAAAATCAGTGAAGCTTGGTTTTTCTTCTTTGATGATGATGCCCGTAGATTTAGGTGTGGAAATTACTGAAGGAGTGGGGATCATGATGATATCATGTTGTGGTCCTAAGGAGGTGTGAGAAATGTCTCTGTGTGGAGTAGGTTGGTGGTTTAGTTCACAAAGGAAGTTATAGAGTTCCTTTTGGACTCTGTTGTCTTGTTCAAGGATGGATGGGTGAGGTGTAGTGAACCATTCAAAGACTTGGTCTTGAGTCCAGAAGCAGTTTGTGTCGGGGTGTTGGAAGTATGGTCTATGAATAATGAACACAGATGTCCACATTTTCACTTCTGAAGCTGGCATACGTTCCAAATTATGAACTTGATATAATTGTTGGAGTTTCTGTCTCCACCAGGGAATTGGAGAAAACCATTCAAGGAGTGTCCAGATGGGGGAGGTTGATTTGTTGGGATCGATGCTCTAAGGTGGTGTGGAACAATTAATTTGGTGGCATAGAGGACAGTAAGGCACCAAATGTACCATAATTCGTCTTTGGAAATTTCGCTGGAAGGATCCAGGGTTAAACCTATAAGAAACAAGTTTTCAGGATGGAAGGTTGAAAACGGAAATGAGTCTGATAAGAGATAGGCTTTCATGAAAAACCTAAAAATAGCTTTTTTTGCAAACTCTTGGATGGCAAAGACTGTGGTGAAAGTCTTTCTAAGGGGAAAGGTTTTCTTGGTAAGGGCTTCTGAGGGAAGTGAAGTGGCCATAAAGATGACAGGAAAATGGTAAGCTGAGGATATGAAGAATAAGGATTTGTCTGGTTTATCAAGTCTTAAGAGCATATCAGGAATAAGGTTGTGGTCTCCTTTTATATGTTTCACTGAAAAATCATACTTTGAAAACTAGTCTTTTAATCTGAGCAACATCTTTTCTGGATGATGGCCGATAAGATGATACTCGAACTTTTGAATACCATGCTTGACAACAAAAATTTCTTTGAACACACTGTGGTAATGGATTTGTGTGTTAGAGAAGTGTCCACTGGCATAGGCAATAAAGTGTTCCTTGCCATCTGTTTCTTCAAGGAGGATGGCCCCCCATGACTCGTCACTTGCATCAGTCTGCAATATTCGCTTACCATCAGTGATCAGCTTTAATGTTGGGAAAGGATGAGTTGTCCATTCTAACAAGAAAGTGATAGCCGATAAGATGATACTCGAACTTTTGAATACCATGCTTGACAGCTAAAATTTCTTTGAACACACTGTGGTAATGGATTTGTGTGTTAGAGAAGTGTCCACTGGCATAGGCAATAAAGTGTTCCTTGCCATCTGTTTCTTCAAGGAGGATGGCCCCCCATGACTCGTCACTTGCATCAGTCTGCAATATTCGCTTACCATCAGTGATGAGCTTTAATGGTGGCGGATTTTGCGCAATTTGCTTTAAAGTAGTGATAGCAAGTGTGTGGTGGTTATTCCACGAAGGTGGATTCTTCTTTAGCAAGGCTGACAGCTGGCGGGTGTGATGATCAACATGAGGGATACAGTCCCTGATATAATTAATAATACCAAGGAATTGCTGGATTTGCCTTTTGGAATGATTCTGGTCGGGAAAGTGGATGATTTCTTGGGCAATGTGCTTTCCTGGCTGATAGTGGCCATCTTTGATAGTCATTCCAAGGAATTCGATGTTATTGGTGGCAATGGTGCTTTTCTTGGCTTTCCATGAGATTGGTCATCTTGTGTACCTAAAAACAACAAAATATCGTCAATGTAAACCAATGCACTATGCAAAATGGGTTGGAAGATTTGGACCATGGATTTTTGGAAAATAGATGGGGCTGGTTTAAGACCAAAGGGCAAAACTGTCCATTGGTAATGGGCATTGGGAATGCAAAAGGCAGTTTTATACCGTTCTGAAGGTTTAATTCCAAGTTGCCAAAATCCAGATTTAAGATCAAATTTTGAAAAGATTTGAGCATTTTTTAGATAAGTCAACATGCTTTGTTGTTTTGGCAAAGAGAATTTGTCATCTTGTAAAAACATGTTTAGAGGCTGATAGTCTATGACTAATTTTTTTTTTCCTCTAACAATCTCAGAATGCTTTTCAACATAAAAAGCTTGACAAGCCCATTAAGAACTAGTGGGTTCAATAAGACCTTGGGCTAGCAACTAAGAACATTCCTGTTGGGCTAGGACTAAGTTGGAAGGACTCATTCCTGGATGGGTGGCTTTGGTTGGATTGACATCTTCATTCAACTTGAAAGGCAATTGAACAAAGAATTGTGGATTTTTCCACAGAGGATTGGGATGGTGAAAGTCAGCATGAGACTCAGGACAAAACTTCAAAAACTGGGTGGAAATGTCATGAAAAGGCTTGGAAGTTTCAGACAAACCATAAAGCTTTAGAACATTGGTGAACGGCTTAAACATGGACTTGACTTGGATTCCAGTGGGAATGATTTGCAGGTATTTTATCTAGTGTATGATATCAAATCCTAACAAGATATCCTTATTAGGCAGATGAGAACCGATGACTTTTGTCCAGATAACACAATTTGGAAAGATTTGAATACCAATGGGTTTTTTGGTAATCAATGTGGTGGTGAAGAGTTTTCCATTGACTGCTTTGAAATTTTCTTTATAATGTTGCCAAGACTGGGATGGAAGTATGTCTGGGTTTATCATACTTCTTTGGGCTCCTGTATCAAGAAGTCTAACGGCGGGAATTGGTCTCTGGAATTTGGAGGGTAAGATTTGGAGTTTTATGGAAGGAATAGGGATGGTAGTATCTAGAGACAAAAGTTGTTGGTGAAAAATAGTCTGAAACTTATCATTTTCAGAATCATCGGATGAGTTTTGCAGTGCGAACACTGTTTCATCAGTGGGCTCCTCCTGTTCTGAGAAATAGAACTCAATTTCATCTTTGTGAGGAGAATAATCAGTAGTGGCTTGTAAATGTTCAAGAAGTCTGATGGCTTTATCTTTTTTGTTGGGGCAATCTTTAGCATAATGGCCTTTTTTCTTGCAAATGAAGCATCGGCTTGACTTTTTCCTTTTCTGTTCTCTAAAAGAACTAGATCTTTTTCTGAAAAACCTATATGGTTTTCGCCTAGATTTTGATCTAGCAAACAAGTCTGGATTCTTGAATCTTCGGAAATGCTTCGTCTTTTTGGTGCTAAGGCTTTTTGCATGCACTTCGGAAAGACTCTTTGTCTTTTAACAATTCTTTGAAGAATTGTTTCTGTTCACATAATTTTTCCAAACATCCTTTGGCGATCTGAAAGATCTTTCCCAAGGAAATGTTGTCAATGGTGAGATTGAGACTCGTAAGCTGCCTCTGTATATCTGGTTGCAATTCTTTAGGTAAAGATGCCAGAAATACAGGTTTGAGAGTCGGATCATTGAACCCATTGAGCTTATAAAACAAAATTGACATCCGTTTATAATGAAAATTAAGATCTTTAGAGTTGAGTGAGCAGCATTTCATATTGAGGTAGTCTCTTCTTGCAGCTTCAAAGACTGCTGCTGATTCTCCAATGAATTGTTCGCAAATGACAGTAAGAGCAGTGGAGACATTAGGTAGTTGCACAAACTGTAATTGTCTGTACTCTCCTAAAGTATCAAACCAATCTCTTAAAGATCCCGTAAAACGGGTAGCAAGTTCTCTAAGGACTGATGTTGTAGTAGCATTTGCTCTTAACATTTGGAGATTTGTCCAAGTAGCCATTTCGGATAATCGATCTCTCCATTTAGCTGCAGGGATATCAACAAAAGTAAACCATGGACCATTTGAAGGTTTATGATCATTTTGGGATTGAGCAGTTCGGGTTGGAGCTGAGGATGCTTCGGGTTGATCTTCCTCAATATCTGAGGGTATTTCAAAGAATGGATCAGTTCTTGAGGATTGAGCAAGCTCAGTTCTAGTGATATCAGCATAAGATTTTTCAGAATCACTAGATGAGATGGAAGATTCGAGGGAAGAGTCTGTTTCATATTTAGATGAATCGGCTGAAACAGCTAGATTGGAATCAGAAGTTTGGTTTGTATCAGATGGGTGTGGAAGTATCTGTGCACTATATTATTGCATGGGTGATTTATCTTTGGCCTGAGTTGGTATTGGTTGAGGAGAAAGTTGGGTATAGATAGGTGGTTGCGGTTCGGTGATGGTCAAAGGTGGATGGAAAGGCTGTTTATCGGGTCGTGGACGAGGATGAGAGGTGGTTCTAGATGGTTTTGGCAGAGGGTGTTTTCTAAACAAAGTATGTGTCATGCCAAATAATTTGGATGGGTCTTGTGGCTTGATTGGAGAAAGCATAGGTGCGAATGGATGAAAGGTTGGGCTGATAGTAGGTAATGGTGGAGAGGTGGTAAATAAGGTTGGCCTTTGCCTTTCCAACTCGATTTGTTCGAGTTCTGCTCTTAGCTTTCGGATTTCCTTTTCTTTTTTATCAAATTCTGGGCCATAGTAGCTGTAACTCAGCATGGCTCTTAGTTCCGAATCTAGTTGAGAGATTCTGGATTGAAGATTCTGAAAAATCTACTGCATCTGAGAAGTGATCGAATCCATTTTAGACTCAATATGATCAGTTCGTAAACTGATATGATTAACCTTCTGATGGATATCAACCAAGGTTTCATTTTGAGCTCTGGCATTTTGTGTTTGCCAGTTGAGAACTTTGGGGTCTTCTAGGTGGCATGTGGGAGTTATGGCGGAAGGAATAAAGGGTTTGGTTATGACTTTTCGTTGTGGATTGGTATGGGTTTCTAAAGTAGGAAAATTAGAGGAATAATCCAGGCTGTATGGGTGGTGTGGAAGGCTGGGTATGGGAAAGGATTTCAGTTTTGTAATTTTTTACAATCCAGTTTAGTTCCTTTTGGTAGATAGGTAATGGAGCTGGTGGTGGTGGAGGATTATAAGGTGGTTTAGGTTGGTGGTGTGAACACGGAGTTTTAGGTTTTGTCTTTTTTGGTTTTCTTCTCCGTTGTGGTTCATCATCTGCATCCCAATCATCCCAACAGGGACAATCGGGGTCACAATTTCCTGATCCCGGTGAATCCCAAAGAAAATGGCCATTAAGTTTGGCAAGGTAGACAGGATATCCTTTTGAATTGAATCCTGTGATTGGCAGCTTTTCTTGAGCTGTCTGAACAGCAGCAACCATTGCGGAATAAGTGAATGAGAGCCATTGAGGCTCCTCTGTTGGTGGAGGTTGAAATGTCATGCGGATTCCATCAGATCTTCTTTCAAACATACTCTGTAGTTTGGATAGGAGAAGTATTAGTGTGGAACTTTTCATAATTGGAAATCCATTCCAAGGGCATGAGTTTTATGAGTTCATGTCGAGGGATCTGTCTTGGAATTTGGATGATGGTAGGGATGCTGGATTACTCGCTAGGGCGTGGTGCTCGGGTGTAGGAAGATCTAAAGCATGGTTCTGATGCCTATAGACCAATTGATGGTGAAGAGTTGCAATTTTGGCAGAGGAAATTTGTTCTGCGCCTTGAATTTGCACTTGGACTTGCAAGGCGGTGGAAAGATTAGGGTCTTGAAGAGAAAAGTTAAAATTGGGATAGAAAGTGAGTAGAACACTTCCAGCATGAAGGGTGGTTAAGATAGTACCAATAACAGCATCTTGGTAATGTGTGAACCTAGTATCCAGCATAGCAATTCTGGCTGTGACTGGTAATCCTTTCCTACATGTAAGGTTAGGATTAGTCTGACTCCGCCGATATGGAGATGAGTATAACCGTCTCTTTGCCAATTGGAAATCAACTCTTGGGGAATTGCCAGAGTGACATATTGTTCAGCTGTGGTAGCCTGAAGGGAACACTGATCTAATCTGGAGGACTGGATATATTCTTTTGGATGTGGTCTTTTGGTGGAAACAAGAGTGCGGATACTGCGAGTAAAGGAGTGTGGGTGTTTGTAAAGATTTTGGTAAGGAGAGTGTGTTTGGAACAAGATTTTGGTAAGGAGAGTGTAGAAGAAAGGGAAACGGGAGTGATGACAGAAGAGGTGGAAGCTGCATTGGAGGAAGGTGATGCCATGAGTAGGAAATTCTCGCTGTCTTTGAAGGCTCTATTTGGAAAAGAAGTAGAAGCAAATCTTAAATCATACCATTTTGGTAGGAAAACAGATTTGGCTCTGATACCATAAGAGGTCAGAAGTACGTGGCGTTTTTTACACCAGATCTACAATAGAACAAAGTCTGTCCTTAGGGTCAAGCAACATAAGGATTTCTGTTTTAACTACCTCTTTCATGTGTGGGTTTAATCTTCTTTAAGGTTGTTTACATAGTTTAGCATTTTCTTCCAAATTAATTCTATGTGTAAATTAAGGGATTAATGCATTTAATATCGTTTAAAGTCCATCTAATTGCATTTTTATACTTTTTAAGAACAATTAGTAACTTAATTTTTTGGTCGCTTGTTAGAGTAGAAGAAATCACAACAAGATAAGTTTGTTATTCTCTAAGAAAAACATATTTTAATCCTTCAGGCAAAGGTTTCAATTTCAGTTTAGGTGCTTCCTGTTGTCATGTCTTTTTCAATAATTCCAAGCTCCTCAAATTTTGGCTCTTCATAATAATTTTGTAAAGTCTGTAAAGAATCAAGCATGAATTTATATTAGAAATATCAAGTTCAAGTTGCTTATTTGACTCAATTAAATTAACTAAACAAAATATCAAAGAGTTTAGAAAAATCCTCTTTTTGTATCACCTTCATTCTCAATTTCTTCATTAGGTTGCCTGCACATGTTAAAAACATTCAATTCTAGAATCATATTTCCAAAGGATAAATTCATTAAACCATTCCTATAATTAATCAAAGCATTAGCAGTTGTTATAAATGATCGACTTAAAATCACAAAAATTGGTTTATAATTATTCACAATAGGGTATATGAATTTATCAATTTGTACTAAAACATCTTCCACTATTCCCTTTGGTACTTTAACTAATCTATCGGCAAGCAAGAGTGTAGTTGAAATTGATTTTAACTCACCAAGATTAAGTTGAAGATAAACTAAATATGGAAGCAAATTAACACTAGCACCAAGATCTAGTAAAGCATGCTCAATTCTATGATCACCAATAATACAAGAAATAGTAGGACAACCAGGATCTTTATATTTCAATTTATTATTAGTAGACAAAATTGTACTTACATGTTCGGCCATAAAAGCACTCTTTCTTACCTTCAATTTCCTCTTAACAGTGCATAAGTCCTTTAAAAATCTAGCATATAAAGGTACTTGCTTGATTTCATAAATTTCATAAGAGTGGTTTGATTTCGTTGGTTTATTCAATACATGCAGAAATGGTGGTTCAGGTGGAACACTAGTTATTTCTTTACTAGATGTAAGTTCATTTAGTCCTTCCTTACCCTTTGAATTTTCATCATCTTCACAAGGTTTAGAAATAGGTCTATCAAACAACCTTACCACTACAAAGATTTATAACTGACTTGTCTTGGTCCATGGGTGGATTTTGTTGAATCTTAGGATTTAGTTGTGGTTGAGCTAGAAATTTTCCTTTGATTGTGAGTGCAGAAGCAATTTTAGGAAGAGTATCTTTCAAATTAGAAAAAGTTTGTGCATTTTGATTGTTAATAATATCTTGCTTTCTAATGAATGAATGCATTGTTTCTTTCAGATTTTTCCATGGTAGTGGAACATATGGTGCATAGGGGCATTTTGAAAATTTTGGGGAGGTGGTGCTTGTGAAGATTGTGCATTATTATTAATCCTCCAACTGAAATTTTGATGATTTTTCCAACTAGGATTATAAGTATGTGAATATTGGTTTAGACATTCTTTAAGTGCGAGAGTGAGACAATCTTGAATGAAATGATCAATAGAACGACATTCATTAGATGCTATTTCTTGTAGAGATTTTACTTGATCACTCTTTTTATACTCCAAAGCTTCAACCTTCCTAAATAGGGATGCAAATTTTGCTTGTAAATCATGATCTTCCTAAGGTTATAGATTACTCCTTTGTATGGAGATGGTTGTGGTTTATTTGTCAATTCAAAATTTCTAATAGTATCCCAATGTTGTGCATTTTCAGCCAATTGGTCAAGATAATCTAGTGCATCTTCAAGATTTTTATCTCTAAATTCACTATTATACATAATTTCAACAACATATCTACTTTGGGGTGACCAATTGCCAAGTTTCAAAATCATAGTATGGACAAATGTTGAGCAATTCTTTAAACCTATCCCAAAGATTAGTATAATGTTTCTCCATTTTTTTAGTGAAAGAAGTGATTTTCCTTTTAAAAGCATTGGTTCTATGAGGTGGAAAGAATTTTTCAAAAATTATTCTTGCATATTTTAGCTTTATAAATGTTCTAATCTAATTATGTTCATGCTACAATTTTGGTAAAGTATTACAAACTTCCTCAAAATCTCTTAGATACAAGTATGGATTCTCGAGATTCTAAACACATGAAATGTTGGTATAACTTAGATAAAACCTAGTTTGAAGTTGAATTGAGATGCTTACGGAGAAAATACTATACACAATGCTCTGTTCTAGTTGGATTCATGTAGTCTCTAAGAGTTCTTGGTTGATTTTGATCACGTGCATTATGTTGAGAATGATGGTCTCCCTGATCAATTTGAGGATTAGGTTCGCCCAAAAAGTTTTCATCTTGGATCTCATCCATAATTGGTGGTGGTGATTGAGATCTACGAATTAACTTACCACTTGAAGTTCGAGGATGTCTCATGAAATGATTATGTCACAAAGGTAATATTCAAACAAAGTGGTAATACAAGAACTAAATGGTCTGCCAGACTTCAAGAATTTGCTGCATGGATTGATCTCTAAGGTACCAAACCTAATCTTTGCATAGAACACCTGTTTCTCACAGGCCTCACTCTCTCATCTCTGTCCATTTGTGAAGATGAGCTTTGGTACATGTGGTGTCTCGCTGCCTTGTATGCTACAAAGTTAGTTTTCCCCATCAAACCAATCCTGACTCACCTTACCACTCTTGAGTTCTCACCAGAACTCCTATGGACTCTCCTTGAATGGTATTCCCCACTCACTTGGTGGCGCAAACAACTCTAGTATTTGTGTACTTTTCATGGATTAGACTAAATGCTAGAACAGGAAGCTAACATGTGGACTACAGTCTTCATCGTCCACAGGCCTTACTTCCAGCACCCAGAAACACGAGACTACTGGACACAAGACATGGCATATGAATGGAGAACTTATCCTCATCCATACACCCTCATTCATGACACATCTGTCACCTCTATTTTCAAAACCTACCTCATGGAACTTAACCATGTTCCTCCACCAGCCACAAACATTCACCACACCTACATTGGACCATTACACACCCTTGAAATTATTCCCAAAACACAAGGTTGTACTCCAGGTTCAAGTTCAAGTCCTCAGGGAATCCTTGTCATGGAACAACGTCCTGACTACACCAATGTCTTATTTCAAGACGCTCAGGATCCATGGGAAGATTTTCAGTCCCTTCTCTATACTGAAAATCCTCATTATACCATCACCACTCCAGATTCTCCTGGTACATCTACATCTCAGCACATGACTGAAGTTGATGAAGAAAAATACCAATAAGCTGAAGCGTATCTCGACCAGAGACAGATACGTCAGCACAAATGCCAATATGAAAAAGACAAAGGAGACGTGTCACCATCACGTTATCCCTCCACTCCATGATAGCGCCTTATCACCATCGCACAAGCTTTTGATGACTCCCGTTTGTCTTTTGTTAAAGTTCTTGTCGGTGTGCTTTGCTTTTGTAAAAGTCTTTATTGGTGTGCTTTGCTTTCTAAAAAGGTGTGCTTTGCTTTATGATCATTCGAGAGGTCCTGTTCTCAATGATTTCCTATATAAGGCACCTTTGGTTTTAGTTGCAAGGAGCCAATCGAAATAAAAATTCAGTTCTATACATTATGTTTCCTAAAACTCTTTCTCTCTAGGAATCGAAGAAATTATTTGAATTAAGAATGATACGCTCACCTCAAATTTTCTAAATCGCTCTGCACTTAAGCCTAAGGATCCTGTACATTAGAAAGGTCCGGTTTTTATCCTCCAAAACCGATTTTATAAAATGACAAGTATTTTCTCACAACGTTCACCCTCTTTGAAGGCCATGAGTGCCAAGTTTTCGGGTGGTATCGTGAAAAACTATTTTCAAGTATGATTTCGGATTTGGCATTAACTGGATAAGTGTATATTGGCTGGAAACCAGAACTTGTGGGCTACTGGCCCCAAGAACAGACTTCATTCTGTTATAGATCTGGTGTAACAACGCCACGTACAACTACTTTGGTGGGTCTAGTGGTTGGTGGAAAACAACAAAATGTCATCGATATACACCAGAACATGATGGAGGATAGGAGAGAATATTTTTACCATTGCCTTTTGAAACAAGGAAGGAGAAACTTGGAGATCAAAGGGCATTACTGTCCACTGATAATGGCCATTGGGTATACAGAAAGCTATTTTAAGATCAAACTTTGAAAAGATTTTGGCTTCTTGAAGATGGACAAATAGTGACTGGATTTTTGGAAGACGAAACTTTTCATCTCTGAGAAAAGCATTGAGAGGCTGATAATCAATTACCAATCTCTTTTTTCCTCGAACTAACTCAGATCTTTTTTCAACATAAAAAGCTTGACAGGCCCAATCTGAAGTTGTGGCCTCAATGAGACCTTGTTGAAGCAATTGATCACATTCTTGTTTGGCTTCCTGGATGAGTTTCTTTTGTGGGATTTATATCTTCATTTAACTTAAAAGGAAGTTGAATGAAGAAGTTGTCATTTTTCCAAAGAGGGAAAGGATGACTAAATTGAGAATGATTCTTAGGACAGAATTGAAGAAGTTTTTGGGTGATGGATGCATAAAGAGGGGCTGTATCTAAGAGAGTATGCAGACAAAGAACATCTGTATAAGAAAAAAAACATTTGTTTGAACTTGATTCCAAGTGGTGTGATGTGTAGGTTTTTTACCAGATGAATGATATCAAATCCTATGAGAAGATCTTTATCTGGTAAATCTGAACCAACCATTTTTTGCCATATGATACAGTTTGGAATGAACTGAATCCCAATCGGTTTTTTGGTAATCAGTAAGGTTTTGAAGATTTCACCATTGGCTACTTTGAAGAATTCAGTATGATTTTCCCAACAGGAAGAAGGGAGAACTGTGGGATTGAGCATACTACGTTGTGCACCAGTATCAAGAAAACCAATAATAGGAATAGGTTTGTGAAATTTAGAAGGAAGAACTGAAATCTTTACTAAAGGAACAGTAGGTTTAGAATGAACCTGGTTAATTTCTTGAACAGTAGAGATAACAAAAATTTCATCTAACTCAGAATCATATGTTAACTCTGTGAGAATGAATGCTGTATGATCATCATATTCCGTCAAAGCATTGAGGATTGTTATAGATGTTGGATGAGGCGAACAGCTTTGGCAGATTTGTTTGGACAATTTCGGGCAAAATGACCGTGTTTTTTGCAAATAAAACAACGGTTATGCTTCTTTTTTCTTAATTGTGAGGGATCTTTCTTCTTGAAGTATCTGTAAGGTTTTTTGCCTTTCTTGGAAGACCTGTGGGAGTGTTTTTGAAAATGACCTTTCTTCTTGGTTGAACAAGTGCATTTTTATCATCTTTGCACTGGATCTTGAGATAAGGTTTTTTACAGGCTGAGGCAAAAGGCTGTCTATTTTCAATGAGGTCTTTGAAGAAGTCTTTTTGTTCACACAATCTGTCAAGACATAACATAGTCAACTGGAAGATTTTTCCAAGGGAGATGTTGGCTATGTCCAAGTTGAAGGCTGTAAGCTACCTCTAGAGTTTTGGCTGGAGTTCTGGAGGAAGTGAAGCAATGAAAACATGCTTTAAAGTTGGATCATTGAATCCATTCAACTTGTAGTAGAGCATGCTCATTCTTTTGTAATGCATCTCCAAATGGTTGCGCTTGAGAGAGCAACATTTCATTTGATGAAATTCTTTTCTGGAGGCTTCATTTGCTGCAGTTGGTTCTCCAATGAATTGTTCATAAATGACTGTAAAAGTTATGTCAACTATGGTTTGAATTAGTTGAAGTTGTTTGTATTCTCCTAGACTTTCAAACCAATCTCGCAAAGAACCAGTGAATCTGGAACAAAATTCTCGGAGGACAGATTGAGACTATGCATTTGGTCGTGTCATTTGTATGTCGACCCAAGCGCAAATTCTTGGTGCCTGGCTGGCAATTTATGGCAAGGAATGTCATCAAAAGTAAACCACTATGTTGAAGATGGTTTAGAGGAATTTTCAGGTGTTGGAGGATTTGGAGGAATAGGTTCAGTTTGCAAACTACCTAGTTCTTCATTTTCATCATCAGATTCTATAATTGGTGCAGATGTACTCGGTTCGTCTGTCTTAGTAGATAGTTGAACCATGAGTAGCCTAGAGATATCTGCATATTGGGACTCTGGGTCTGAGGAAGATTGCTCGTAGGAACTCGAACTATTTTCAAAGGATGGGTGCATGTCTGGATCATTGTTACTGCGTATCAACACTCTGGTAAAAGTATTGGTGGTGGAGCTTTGTCTTTCTTTGTTGGCTCGGGGTTCTTGTTGGAGAATCTTCGGTATTGGAGAGGTTTCTTTGGGCTTTGGTTACGAGATTCGACTTTTGTAGCTAGCTTTTGGATGTTGATGGTGTTATTGGGGTTCTTGGTTTCGTAGAGAAGATGGGAGATACCAAAGAACTTGTTATAGTCTATTGGTGGCTTGGACGGGTTATAGAAAGGTTGATATGTATCAAATCAATCGACTGGTATCATAGCCACACGTTCTCAAGCAGAGGTGGTATTATAGGTTAATGTGTTCAATCGTTACTTGTAAACCTAGAAGAATTCCCATTATGGCATCTTCATCTACAAACCCTTTACTAAATCTTCTCATATTTCTCTTTCTTCTACTCTCTCTTTACCTCGTTCTTGTCAGAAACATGTAGCTTCAAAAATCAAAAATCTTGTTGAGTACTCATATATCCCTGAATCAGCCCGGATCAATGAATCACAGTTTTTGGTAATGAGCCCATATCATCTTTACAAACAAAAAACCTCTTTTACCAAGACCTTGATTTCTACTAAAAGACCTCTACCCAAAGAGTGCATTCGTCTTGACTGGACCAATGTGCTCTCCAAGCCACTCAGAGTGAACAATATGTCACACTTGAAATACCTACAGATCTCGTGACCAACTAGAAATGAGAAGGGTATACGCATCTCTATCTTGGTGGAGTAAGGTTAATCCTCACCTTACATGGAAGAAAAGGCTTACATTACAGCTAGAATTGCCCTACTTGATGAGAACCATCAAGGGAATACCATTAAAAGTTCAAGTGATCCTTTGCACATTCATGGAGACCCAATTACAAGAGCAAGAGCCAAAAAGATGCAAGCTGCTTTAAATGGATTAATTGAGAAAATATGGATTGAAAATGCAATTCAAGATGCAAGACATCATGAATTGGGCTTGAAGAGAAGACAAGGCATTGTGGGCATTATTCTAGTTATTGGGCATCCAAATACACAATTTGTATCAAATGCAGAAAGGTCAAATTCGGAATAAAAACTGTATTGATTGAGCCATAAGTTACGTGCAAGCTATATACCATTGGAAAGATAATTAAGTTAGCTTTCCAATAAATTTTACAGAGCTGGATTTGGAGTTCTCTAGAAGGAGTTATGACCAATTCATTACAGCTTGTTCAAACTTGGGATTTTCAACGACTCCTTTGTTTTTCAACTTCATTTGTTTGTTTTGTTTCAAGTTTGTCAATGTGTAAGGTAAGTCTACCATCAATGATGGTGGCGTAACATTAAGTTTGTCAATGATAGCATTAATTATAGTAGGCTAGCATTAAGTTTGTCAAAGATAGCATTAATTATGGTGGGTTGGTAAAGACTTTTGAAACATCTTTGACAAACCTACTTGGAGGGTTGTTCAATGTTTCCATTTGTATTTTTAGGATCTTGGGTTTCTTTTAGCCTATTTAAATTCAGCAACCTTGCTATGTAAGGACATTAGAGATTAATGTTATTTGAATTTGAAAGATTATTCTTTATTTGGTTCTTTTGAGAACTAGTGAACTTATCAAGAATTTGCATTCTTGTGGCGTTCCAAATTTAGACTTATCACTCACCTTCTCATCTATTTCTTGAGTGTGGCGTCAATACCATTCTCTATACCTTTGGTTCATGTTTTCTTAAGCATTGGGTCAAGGTTTTGTTTGTCTTAAATCTGTTTAGAACTTTCTTGGGAAGTTGAAACTACAAATTAAGTGTGGGATTGAAAGTTTCATTGTGGGATTCGCATCATTTGGTATCAAAGCTAGTTTCTAATCAGGTTTGAATGTCTTGTTTATTTTGATTATCAAAAAAAAAAGAAAAAAAAGAAAAAAGAGAAAAAACGTACAAAAAAAAAGATTACAAAAAGATTCAAGTATTTCTACTTTCATCAAATTGAATTTGAGTTATTCATTTTCCTTGACATAGTTTACACATATATCAATTGTGTTGCTTTGCTTGCTTGCTTTCCTTTCTTCAATTTCCTTTTCATTCTTTGTGTTCTCTTAATTTCTTTTCTTTGTTAGTGTGCTGGATTGTCATATTTGGTCTGCCACTTGGGTTTTTTTTTCTTGATTTTGTTTATTTAGTTCAATAGAGAATTGAAAGAGAGAATTAAGTGTGGTAAAAGGCAAAAGTTTGTGAGATCATTAGAGGGTAAAAGCCAATTTGTGTGTTAAACACGAGAGTTAAGTGACATCAAATTGAGTGAAACACGTGAGGGAGTGTTGTGAGGTCTTTTTGCTAACATTCTTTTCAGATCACAAATATGACAAAAGATCAAGAAGCTATAGACCAATCAATCATGCTCAAAGCCATGCAACAACAATTTGAGCACATGAATCTGATGTTTGGAGAGATCCGTGACAAATTGGAGAGGCAAGACACCGCCATAGCCAATCTACAAAGGGGGCAACAACCAATAGCTCCTAATGTAAGAGGTAATCAAGGGCGTGCTGTCATGGGAGAAGAAGATGGCGATGACATAGATGATTTTGATGACCAGACCACTGTTGACATGCGTGGAAGAGATAATAGAAGGGCAAGAGGTATGGATTGCGATTTGGGGAGTATCAAACTGAAAATTCCTTCTTTTCAAGGTAAAAATGATCCGAAAGCTTATTTGGAGTGGGAAAAAAAGGTGGAGCTAGTATTTGATTGCCACAACTACTCTGAGGAGAAAAAGGTAAAACTAGCTGCTGTTGAATTTACTGATTATGCTATTATTTGGTGGGATCAACTTGTTTTGAGTACGAGACGAAATCGTGAAAGGCCTATAAACACTTGGGAGGAGATGAAGGCCATCATGAGGAGGAGATTTGTTCCTAGTCATTATTATAGGGAGCTGCACCAAAGGCTTCAAAGTCTTACACAAGGTTCTAGAAGTGTGGAAGATTACCACAAGGAGATGGAAATAATCATGATTCGAGCCAACATTGAAGAAGAACGAGAGGCCACTATGGCAAGATTTTTACATGGTTTAAATCAAGATATTGCTAATGTGGTTGACTTGCAGCACTATGTTGCGTGGGAAGACATGGTTCACATGGCGATGAAAGTCGAACGACAACTAAAAAAGAAAGGTTCCACTAGAACCAATTTGGGTTCATCTTCCTCATGGAAGTCCAAATGGAGCAAAGATGAAAAGGTTGTTTCAAAGCCTAAGATTGAGCCAATCAAGGATCATAAAGAGGGAGGCAACCAAAGCAAAGGTAAATCTGATTCCCAACACTCTAGAAATAGAGATATTAAGTGTTTTAAATGTTTGGGGACAGGTCATATTGCATCTCAATGCCCAAATAAGAGAGTAATGATCTTGAGGGATGATGGTGATGTTGAAACCGAGTGAATCAGATGATGATCCTATGCCACTTTTGGAGGATGCTAATGATGGTGTAGAATATCCTGTTGATGGTAAATTGATGGTTGCTAGGCGTGCTCTCAACATGCAAGTTAAAGAGGATGTGGAGGTACAATGTGATAACATCTTTCATACTAGATGCCACATCAAAGATAAGGTATGTAGTATGATAATTGATGTGGAAGTTGTACTAATATAGCTAGCACTAGTTTAGTTGAAAAATTAAATTTGAAAACTTTGAAACATCCGAGGCCATATAAGCTACAATGGCTGAATGATTGTGGGGAAGTTAAAGTAAATAAACAAGTGCTGGTTTCATTCTCTATTGGGAGATACAAGGATGAGGTTCTATGTGATGTAGTACCCATGCATGCTGGACACATTCTTTTGGGTCGACCTTGGCAATATGATAGGCATGTGACACATGATGGATACTTATATAGATATTCGTTTGTAATGAATAAAAGGGAAATCACTCTTGTACCATTAACACCTAGGCAAGTGTATGAGGATCAAATGTCAATAAAAAAAGAGAGTGATACAAAAAATGAAAATGAGAGTACAAAAGAAAGAGAGATTGAGAGAAAAGCAAGTGAAAAGATAGAAAAAATATTGTTGAGAGAAAAGAGAGGCTGCAAGTGAACTTGTTTGCAAAAGAGAGCGAGGTTAAGAGGGCTCTCTTTTCAAAACAGCCTATCGTTGTACTTTTGTGCAAAGAGGCTTGTTTACACACTAATGAGCTTAACTTTTCTTTGCCTAGTGCTATTGTGACTCTTTTGCAGGACTTTGATGATGTGTTTCCAAATGAAGTCCCTAACGGTTTGCCACCTATTAGGGGAATTGAGCATCAAATAGACTTCGTCCCTGGAGCTACCATTCCTAATAGACCTGCATATAGAAGTAACCCCGAGGAGACAAAGGAGCTTCAAAGGCAAGTTGAAGAACTCTTGGCAAAAGGATATGTGAGGGAGAGCATGAGTCCATGTGTGGTACCAGTTTTACTAGTGCCCAAAAAGGATGGAACATGGAGGATGTGCGTTGACTGTCATGCAGTTAATAAAATCACTGTAAAGTATCGACATCCTATTCCTAGACTTGATGACATGCTTGATGAATTGCATGGTTCTTGTGTGTTTAGTAAAATTGATATTAAAAGTGGATATCATCAAATTAGGATTAGAGAGGGAGATGAGTGGAAAACTGCCTTTAAAACAAAATATGGTTTATATGAATTGTTAGTGATGCCATTTGGGTTATCTAATGCCCCTAGCACTTTTATGAGGTTAATGAACCATGTTTTGCGTGCTTTTATTGGTAAATTCGTAGTTGTCTATTTTGATGATATTTTGATCTATAGCAAAGGCTTAGATGAACACATTGAACATTTGCAAAGTGTATTGACTGTTTTAAGGAAGGAAAAGTTCTATGCTAATTTGAAAAAGTGTTCCTTTTGTACAAATCAGATTGTTTTTCTTGGTTATGTTGTAAGTGCAAAAGGAATTGAGGTTGATGAAGAGAAGGTAAAGGCTATTAAAGAGTGGCCTATACCTAAAAGTGTAAGTGAGGTAAGAAGTTTTCATGGTTTGGCTAGTTTTTATAGAAGATTTGTGAAAGATTTTAGAACCCTTGCTGCACCATTGACTGAAATTGTGAAGAAACATGTGGGATTTAAATGGGGTAGTGAACAAGAAAGGGCATTTAATCTAATTAAGGAGAAATTGGTTTCACCATTACTTGCTTTACTGATTTTACTAAAACTTTTGAAATTGAGTGTGATGCTTCGGGTATATTTATTGGATCTGTTTTGATGCAAGTAGGGCGTCCAATTGCTTATTTTAGTGAGAAATTGAGTGGAGCAGCCCTAAACTATCCTACTTATGACAAGGAGATGTATGCATTGGTTAGAGCATTGGAAACTTGGCAACATTATCTTCTACCTAAAGAGTTTTTTATACACACTGATCATGAGTCCTTGAAGCATTTGAAAGGGCAAGGTAAGTTACATAAGAGACATGCCAAATGGGTTGAATTTATTGAGCCATTTCCTTATGTGATCAAACATAAACAAGGTAAGGAGAATGTGGTGGCTGATGCATTATCTAGAAGGTTTTCAAAGATGGCACATTTCATTCCATGTCATAAAGATGATGCGACAAGCATAGCTAATTTGTTTTTCAAGGAAATAGTCGGGTTGCATGGAGTACCAAGGAGCATAGTTTCGATCGAGATGCTAAGTTCTTGAGCCACTTTTGGAAAACTTTGTAGGGTAAGTTGGGTACTAAACTTTTGTTTTCTACTACTTGTCATCCTGATGGACAAATTGATATTGTAAATAGAACTCTGTCTACTTTGTTGCGTGCCATTATTCAAAAGAACTTGAAAACTTGGGAAGAATGTTTGCCACATGTTGAATTTGCTTACAATAGAACTGTCCATTCAGCTACTAAATTTTCACCATTTGAGATTGTATATGGTTTTAATCCATTAACTCCTTTGGATTTATTACCTTTCCCTATTGATGAGCGTGCTAGTATGGATGGTAAAAAGAAAGCTGAATTTGTCAAGCAATTGCATGAGAGAACATGTCAAAACATAGAAAAGAGAACTAAACAATATGCTACTCAAGCCAACAAAGGACGTAAGCAAGTGGTTTTTCAGCCTGGAGATTGGGTTTGGGTGCATATGAGAAAGGAGAGGTTCCCAGCACAAAGGCGTTACAAGTTGCTTCCAAGGGGAGATGGTCCATTTCAAGTGGTTGCACGGATCAATGACAATGCCTACAAATTGGATCTTCCTGGTGAGTATAATGTGAGTGCTACTTTCAATGTTTCTGATCTTTCTCCTTTCGATGTAGGTGAAGATTCGAGGACGAATCCTTTTGAGGAGAGGGGGAATGATGAGAACCATCAAGGGAATACCATTAAAAGTTCAAGTGATCCTTAGCACATTCATGGAGGCCCAATTACAAGAGCAAGAGCCAAAAAGATGCAAGCTGCTTTAAATGGATTAATTGAGAAAATATGGATTGAAAATGCAATTCAAGATGCAAGACATCATGAATTGGGCTTGAAGAGAAGACAAGGCATTGTGGGCATTATTCAAGTTATTGGGCAGCCAAATACACAATTTGTATCAAATGCAGAAAGGTCAAATTAGGAATAAAAACTGTATTGATTGAGCCAGAAGTAACGTGCAAGCTATATACCATTGGAAAGATAATTAAGTTAGCTTTCCAATAAATTTTACAGAGCTGGATTTGGAGTTCTCTAGAAGGAGTTATGACCAATTCATTACAGCTTGTTCAAACTTGGGATTTTCAACGACTCCTTTGTTTTTCAACTTCATTTGTTTGTTTTGTTTCAAGTTTGTCAATGTGTAAGGTAAGTCTACCATCAATGATGGTGGGGTAACATTAAGTTTGTCAATGATAGCATTAATTATAGTAGGCTAGCATTAAGTTTGTCAAAGATAGCATTAATTATGGTGGGTTGGTAAAGACTTTTGAAACATCTTTTGACAAACCTACTTGGAGGGTTGTTCCAATGTTTCCATTTGTATTTTTAGGATCTTGGGTTTCTTTTAGCCTATTTAAATTCAGCAACCTTGCTATGTAAGGACATTAGAGATTAATGTTATTTGAATTTGAAAGATTATTCTTTCTTTGGTTCTTTTGAGAACTAGTGAACTTATCAAGAATTTGCATTCTTGTGGCATTCCAAATTTAGACTTATCACTCACCTTCTCATCTATTTCTTGAGTGTGGCATCAATACCATTCTCTATACCTTTGGTTCATGTTTTCTTAAGCATTGGGTCAAGGTTTTGTTTGTCTTAAATCTGTTTAGAACTTTCTTGGGAAGTTGAAACTACAAATTAAGTGTGGGATTGAAAGTTTCATTGTGGGATTCGCATCACTACTGGATACCAGATTCAAGCAATACCAACATGCTACCATTGGAACTGTTTTGACTACACTCCATGCTGGAAGTGTACTATTAACCTTTTATCCCAATTTCAACATGTCCCTTGAAGACCCAAATCCAGATCCAGCTCCAAGGTGTAGACCAAACAACTACTTCAAAAATAGCCACTCTCCATCACCAAATAGTGTATCGATTACAAAATCATGCACTAGACCTCCCCACTGCACAAACAACCACAGATGCATTAATGATCCTAGCAGACACCGATACAATTCCAAAAATAATCCAAATACCCAAACAAATTCAAAAGCAAGATTTGCTTAAACTCATGCCACTTGAATGGCTTTCCAATTATGAGCAATTTCACCAGAATTCAGAGCCAATCCAAACCTCTGAAGCCATTTTTTAAAGAAGATCTTATGGGCAAGTCAACTCCAAGGCTCTCTTATACTGCTATGATCACGGCAGTATCCTTGGTACAAGAAGAAAACCTTCCAGTCTATGGATTTTCTTCAGAAGGATATTCAGTTTATCCTGACAGAGTCAATGGTCACTTCTTATGGGATGTTCTAGAAGCCCATATGTGCAACTCATATTGCCCTTGTCTGGACGATCTATATGAGGATGATGAAGACTTTGAAATTATGAGGAGAATACAAAGGAGAAAGAAGAAACCTTCCCATTCAAAAACTCCTTGCAGGTCGTATTCTCCAGAACCACCAGATGATCCAAGCTCAAGCCAGCCTTTACCAATATACAAAAAGGCTCTCAAATGGATAGAAAAAAAAAAAGACAAAAAGGCCATTCCACAAGAGCCTATTCCTTCTCCAAGAAAGTTTAGGTCATCCCTGATGTTCTCTTCCTCCAGCCAGCCTTACTAAGAATCTTTTCCCCCTCTTGAAAAGCAAACAGATCCACAAACAAAAGTTGTTTCCCAGCCTTTTGTGCAGTCACCCATAACTTTTTCTGGTCAACCAGAAGCCCCAAAGCAATATGAACCAGTCTTAAATTGGCAAACTAAAAATGCCAATGCTCAAAATCAAGCACTTCATAATCGTTGGAGAAAGATCGATAAGGTTGCAACTCAAGTGACAAAGACAGAAACAAAAGTGGATTCTCTCAACGCTCAACTAGAACAAATTTATCTAAATCTGTAGAGTCGAATCTCTGAACTAGATATTGACCTCAGAACGATGATTAACAAGCGTATATGGGGACCAGAATTCAAGAAAAAGGAAGCAGAGATTAGAAAGTTGAAAGCGGAGCCAGCCAAGATTGATGTAGACAAAGAACAACCATCCCTCTTTACCAAAACTCAATCTACACCTATTCCTGCCCCTCTATTTGATACATATCAACCTTTCTATAACTCGTCCAAGCCACCAATGGACTATAACAAGTTCTTTGGTATCTCTCATCTTCTCTACAGAAACCAAGAACCCCCAATAACACCATCAACATCCAAAAAGCCAGCTACAAAAGTCAAAATCTCAGAACCAAAGCACAAAGCTCTCCAATACCTGAAGATTCTCCAAAAGCAACCCCTGAGCCAACAAAGAAAGACAAAGCTCCAGCCCACCAATACTTTTACCGGAGTGTTGATACGCAGAACAATGATCCAGATACAGACTCATCCTCTGAAAATAGTTCTAGTTCCTATGAGCAATCTTCCTTAGACTTAAAGTCCCAATATGCAGATATATTTAGGCTACTCATGGTTCAACCATCTACTAAGACAGACGAACTGAGTACATCTGCACCAATTGTAGAATCTGATGATGAAAATGAAGAACAAGGCAGTTCACAAACTAAACCTATTCCTCCAAATCCTCCAACACCTGAAAATTCCTCTAAACCATCTTCAACATAGTGGTTTACTTTTGATGACATTCCTCGCCACAAATTGCCAGCCAGGCACCAAGAATTTGCGCTTGGGACGACATACAAATGACACGACCAAATGCACAGTCTCAATCGGTCCTCCGAGAATTTTGTTCCAGATTCACTGGTTCTTTGCGAGATTGGTTTGAAAGTCTAGGAGAATACAGACAACTTCAACTGATTCAAACCATAGTTGACATAGCTCTTATAGTCATTTATGAACAATTCATTGGAGAACCAGCTGCAGCAAATGAAATGTTGCTCTCTCAAGCGCAACCATCTGGAGATGCATTACAAAAGAATGAGCATGCTCTACTACAAGTTGAATGGATTCAATGATCCAACTTTAAAGCATGTTTTCATTGCTTCACTTCCTCCAGAACTCCAGCCAGAACTCTAGAGGTAGCTTATAGCCTTCAACTTGGACATAGCCAACATCTTCCTTGGAAAAATCTTCCAGTTGACTATGTTATGTCTTGACAGATTGTGTGAATAAAAAGACTTCTTCAAAGACCTCATTGAAAATAGATAGCCTTTTGCCTCAGCCTGTAAAAAACCTTATCTCAAGATCCAGTGCAAAGATGATAAAAATGCACTTGTTCAACCAAGAAGAAAGGTCATTTTCAAAAACACTCCCACAGGTCTTCTAAGAAAGGCAAAAAACTTTACAGATACTTCAAGAAGAAAGATCCCTCACAATTTAGAAAAAAGAAGCATAACCGTTGTTTTATTTGCAAAAAACACGGTCATTTTGCCCGAAATTGTCCAAACAAATCTGCCAAAGCTGTTCGCCTCATCCAAAATCTACAACAATCCTCAATGCTTTCTGACCAGGAAGATGTTAAGTCCAATTTCTCTGAACAGATGGAATATGATGATCATACAACATTCATTCTCACAGAGTCAACAGATGATTCTGAGTTAGATGAAATTTTTGTTATCTCTATTGTTTAAGAAATTAACCAGGTTCATTCTAAACCCACTGTTCCTTCAGTAAAGATGTCAGTTCTTCCTTCTAAATTTCACAAACCTATTCCTGTTATTGGTTTTCTTGATACTGGTGCACAACGTAGTATGCTCAATCCCACAGTTCTCCCTTCTTCTTGTTGGGAAAATCATATTGAATTCTTCAAAGTAGCCAATGGTGAAATCTTCAAAACCTTACTGATTACCAAAAAACCCATTGGGATTTAGTTAATTCCAAACTGTATCATATGGCAAAAAATGGTTGGTTCAGATTTACCAGATAAAGATCTTCTCATAGGATTTGATATCATTCATCTGGTAAAAAACCTACACATCACACCACCTGGAATCAAGTTCAAACAAATGTTTTTTCCTTATACAGATGTTCTTCGTCTACATACTCTCTTAGATACAGCCCCTCTTTATGCATCCATCACCCAAAAACTTCTTGATTCTAAGAATCATTCTCAATTTAGTCATCCTTTCCTCTTTGGAAAATGACAACTTCTTCATTCAACTTCCTTTTAAGTTAAATGAAGATATAAATCCCACAAAAGCAACTCATCCAGGAAGCCAAACAAGAATGTGATCAATTGCTTCAACAAGGTCTCATTGAGCCCACAACTTGATTGGGCTGTTTTTATGTTGAAAAAGATCTGAAAGTTAGTTTGAGGAAAAAGAGATTGGTAATTGATTATCGCCTCTCAATGCTTTTCTCAAAGATGAAAAGTTTCCTCTTCCAAAAATCCAGTCCTATTTGTCCATCTTCAAGCCAAAATCTTTTCAAAGTTTGATCTTAAAGCGAGTTTTGGCAACTCGGCATTTCATCCTCCGATAGACTTAAACGGCTTTTTGTATACCCAATGCCCATTATCGGTGAATGCCCTTTGGTCTCAAAGTTGCTCCTTCCATGTTTCAAAAGGCAATGGTAAAAATATTATCTCCTATCCTCCGTCATGTTCTGGTGTATATCGATGACATTTTGTTGTTTTCCACCAACCACCGCGCTTTCATTGATATTGTGCAAGAACATGGCATAATGCTTTCAAAAGAAAAGCGTTGAAAAGGAATCAATTGACTTTTTAGGCATGGTATTACATGATGGTCACTACCATCCAAGACCACACCAGCAAATTGTCACACATGTTAAAGAAACAACCCCCACTATGGGGTCTTGAACAGACAACAGCTGTCAAACAACTCAAAAAGATTTCTCAATCACCACCACCACTGAAGATTCCCACAACAGGACAAAGAGTTCTCCAGATAGACGCTAGTGATGAATACTGGAGTGCTATTCTTTTAGAAAAATTGGAGAAACGAGAATCCTATTGCGCTCATGCAAGTGGACAATTCAAGGATGCAGAGAAGAATTATCATGTCATATACAAGGAGATTCTAGCAGTCAAATATGGAATCAAGAAATTTGAATTCCATTTGATTAGTCACAATTTCCTTAACTCTTCTTTCCCAAAAATCCTTGATTTCAAGGACAAATTGCTTCCAGATAAGTAATTGCTCAGTTTGAAAGCTTGGTTTGCCAAGTATGACTTTACAGTTCAGCACATCAAAGGTGATAAGAATCTTATCCCTGATTTTCTCACCCGTCCATCTATAAATAAACCAACCCTTATCACCTCTATCCATACCATTCCCAAAAGACTTTTCCTCTCAATCTCTCCTTCAAATCCAAGACTTTGCCAGAAAATTCCTTTTCAGGTATTTTATGAATGTCTATCGAACTCAACCACTCTGTTTTACGTCCCTTCATTTAGAACACTTATTTCTTACAGGTATGTTTGGTGTCTCACAGTTCTATATGCCACAAAATTAGTCCTTCCTGTTCAGCCAACTCTCAGGCACATCTCCACACTTGATCATGCGCCATCTCTCCTCTGGACATTTCTTGAATGGTTTTCACCACTCACATGGTGGCGCAAACAGCTTCAAAACATTTCAAACCACCAGCAGTTAAACAAACTTCCTGACCAAGAAGCAGATATGTTCACCTCTGTGTTCATCATACACAGGCGATATTTTCAACACCCGATCACAAGGGATTACTGGACACAAGACATGGCATATGAATGGAAAACATTTCCACATCCATTTCCAATTAACCATGATCCGACTGTAATCTCAACTCTCAAATTTGATTTCCATTACAAGCGCATGTCTCTGCTTTTCTATAAGCTTAATGGATTCAACGAGCCTACACTGAAGCATGTTTTCCTAGCCTCTCTTCCAGAAGAACTCCAACCAGACATACAGCGGCAGCTCACTGCCTCCAATCTTGTTATTGACAACATTTCTCTTGGCAAAATCTTTCAGCTTGCCGAAACATGTCTTGACAAACTCTGTGAACAGAAGCAGTTTTTCAAAGAACTGTTGAAAGACAAAGAACCATTCAGAAGTGCTAAGGAAAGTCTGTTTTAGGTTATATAGCCCGAGAACGAAAATGTTTTTCGAAGTTTTCACCATAATTGGTATCAGAGCCTAACCCTTTCATTTTTACCAAAGTGGTATAATTTATATCTTTATTTCTGCTTTGCTCTTTAGACTTCAGGCGCAGAGAGAACTTCTCATTCATGGCTTCTACTTCATCTTCAACCCCTGTTACTCTTTCTTCTACTCTTTCTTTACCTAAATCCTGCACTTCTCATACTACCAATAAAATTGAAAACCTTGTTGAATATTCCTACATCCCTGAATCAGCTCAAATCAGTGAATCTACCTACCCCCTTATTAGCCCTTATCGGTTGCCTTTACCCAAGTATCCGTACTCTCATCTACCAAACGGCCTCACCAAAGAATATATCCATCTTCTGCCGGATCGGTGTGTTCTTCAAGCCACCTGCGGAGCAATACGTTACTCTCGAAATCCCTTAGAGCTCATTTCACATTGGGCGTGAAGGATATACTCACCTCCATCTTGGCATCGAGACTTATCCTTACCCTGGGCGAAAAGGATTGCCGATTCTTGCTCATAGCCTTGCTTGATACAGTTCAAGCAGTGTGATCGACAACCCTACATCTTTGGAAGTGTTCTACTCACCTTTTATCCAAATTTCAACCTTTCACTTCAAGACACCAATCTACCCACAACCTTGAAAGTTCAAGTCCAAATCCAAGGTGCTGAGCAAATCTCCTCTGCCAAAATTGCCACCCTACACCATCAACTGGTCTATAGGCTTCAAAACCATGCCTTAGATCTACCCACTCCAGAACACCATTCAGACACTCTTATGGTGTTAGCCGAATCTGACCAGATCCCAACCATCATCCAGATCCCAAGACAAATTCCTCGCCATGAGCTTATCAAGCTTATGCCTCTTGAATGGATCTCCAACTATGAACAGTTCCATAACAATACAGCCCCAGTTCAGACATCTGAAAGCATGTTTGAAAGACGACCAGATGGAACGGTCAGAATGACATTCAAACCACCTCCCAGTGCTCCACAAGAGCCCCCTCGGCTCTCCTTTACTTATTCTTCCATGATCAACGCTGTTCAAACAGGCCAAGAAGATCTGCCTATTACAGGGTTCAATTCTGAAGGCTACCCTGTTTATCCAGCCAAGCAAAATGGTCATTTCCTATGGGATGTCCCCGGATCAGGCAACTGTGACCCCGATTATCCTTGCTGGGATGATTGGGAAGAAGACGATGATTATGCAAGGAAAAGGAAATCCAAAAAGAAAAAACCTCTTGTCTCTTGTCACCACAGTCACCCTAAACCACCAAAAGACCCTCCACCTCCACCAGCTCCTTTACCTATCTACAAAAAGGAACTCAAATGGATTGCAAAGTTATGCAAATCTGAGACTCCTTCACCTGTCCCAGATCCAATTCCTCCACTGAGTTGTATGATGTTTTCATCTACTTCTTCAGAATCTTCTTCCTCTTTCCCTCTTTTAGAGGCTCACACAGATCCCCAACGTAATGTTGTGTCCAAACCTTTTATCCCTTCACCCATTACCTCATCTGGCCACCTAGACCCTCCTAAACCTTTTGAATCAGTCCTCAAACCCAAAATGCGAGCCCAAAATGATACTTTGTTAAATATCAACTCCAAAGTTGAGAACATCGATTCTGAAAAACTTGAGGCGAAAGTTGACTCCATTTACGCACAAATGCAGATCCACCAAAATCTTGATTGCTCAACTTGATTACGAGTTGCGGACCATGCTTACCCAAAGATACTATGGCCCAAAAAAAAAGGGAGATCGAGGCGTTTAAAAGCCGAGCTTGCTCAGGTGAATACGAAAAACAATGCCCTTCTCTTTTTACCTCTTCACCTCAATTCCTTCCATTGGTCCCACTATCATCCCTTTGCCTATGCTTTCCCTATTCGAGCCTTCCAAGTTATTTGGTATGACTCATACACTCTTTAGAGAAAATCCATTGCCACCACCACCAAAGCCAAAACCAAAGCCTAAAACCTCAACCACGACCTGTTACAGTTCATCCATCCTCCTCCACTACTACCTCTGACCAGCAATCACCAGGATATACACCGGCATCACCATCACCACCAGAACCACCCTTATCCCAACCTCCTACTAAATCCAAAGATAAAGAACCCATGCACTTCGGTGCCCATTGACCATTCCTCCACTGGATGATCAAACTTGATTCAAATCTAGCCGTTTAATTAGCCATATTGAGGCCTTCTTGATGTCTACTAGTGATTAGAAAAATCTTATCTTTGATATCACGATGGCTCAACCTGATCAACATGCCCAAGGCCAAACATCCCAAACTGAACCATATGTTGACATTCCTTCCGATGTCGAAGAAGAGATGCCTGAATCTTCTGCCACACACCAGCCTCCTCCTACCCAGACTGGTTCCTCTAGCCAAAAATCATTAAATGGTCCATGGTTCACCTTTGATGATATCCCGTCTCATAAATGGCGTGATCGCCTTAATGAAATGTCTGCCTGGATTGACCTCCAAATGCTCAGACCTGGAGCCACCACTGAATCAGTCCTTAGAGAATTTGCTACTCGTTTTACGGGTGCTCTAAGAGATTGGTTTGACTCTCTCGGTCAATACAGACAATTGCAATTTGTCCAATTACCAGAAATCTACAGTGCTCTTGCAATTCTTCATGATCAATTTCTTGGAGACCCAGCTGCAGTCTTTGAAGCTGCCCGACGAGATTATCTCAGCATGAAATGCTGCTCACTCAATGCCAAGGATCTTGATTTCCATTACAAGCGCATGTCTCTGCTTTTCTATAAGCTTAATGGATTCAACGAGCCTACACTGAAGCATGTTTTCCTAGCCTCTCTTCCAGAAGAACTCCAACCAGACATACAGCGGCAGCTCACTGCCTCCAATCTTGTTATTGACAACATTTCTCTTGGCAAAATCTTTCAGCTTGCCAAAACATGTCTTGACAAACTCTGTGAACAGAAGCAGTTTTTCAAAGAACTGTTGAAAGACAAAGAACCATTCAGAAGTGCCTGCAAAAAACCTTATCTGCAGATCAAATGCAAACAAAAGAAGGATTGTGATTGCAGTTCCAAAAAGAAAAGGCATTTTCGGAGATTCAAAACCCCGGAATTTTCCTCCAAACCCCGCCGGTCCAGAAAACCTTACAGATTCTTCAGAAAGAAGTCTTCTTCTTCCAGAGACTCCAAACGAAGGAAGTCCAGCAGATGTTTTATCTGCAAGAAAAAAGGTCATTTTGCCAAGGACTGTCCTCACAAAAGAGAAAAGTCCATTCACCTTGTTGAACATCTTCAAGCTACTACAGATTACTCTCCAGACAAGGATGAACTGGAATTTTATTTCTCTGAACAAGATGAACCTAATGATGAAATGTGTTCGCCTCCAATCCTCGATGACATGATCGATCCCAAATAATTTTCCATCAATTATTGTCCCTTGACACTTCATTCCTATACCTTCCATCAAACTCCCTCCAAATTCCAAAGGCCCATTCCAATTGGTCTTATTGGCGTAACGCGTATGCTTAACCCACATATCCTTCCACCAGACTACTGGATACAGTCTGAAGAACATTTCAAAGCTATCAATGGAAAACTCTTCACCACCTCCTTGATTACCAAAAAACCCATTGGTATTCAAATCTTTCCAAATTGTGTCATTTGGACCAAAGTTATTGGTTCAACCCTTCCTAATAAGGATATCTTGTTAGGTTTTGACATTCTTCACCAGATCAAACACCTCCAAATCATTCCCCATGGCATCCGAGTCAAGTCCATGTTCAAACCGTTCACAGACATTCTAAAACTTTACAATCTGTCTGAAACTCCTAGCCCAACAAGAATGTTCACAATTGTTAGCCCAAGGTCTTATCGAGCCCACAAATTCTCAATGGGCTTGCCAAGCCTTTTATGTTGAAAAGCATTCTGAAATTGTTCGAGGAAAGAAACGCCTAGTCATAGACTATCAGCCACTAAACATGTTTTTGCAAGACGACAAATTTCCTTTACCCCGCCGACAAAGCATGTTTACTTTTCTAAAAAATGCCCAGATCTTTTCAAAATTTGATTTAAAATCAGGCTTTTGGCAATTAGGCATTGAACCCTCGGAACGATACAAAAATGCTTTTTGCATTCCCAATGCCCATTTCCATTGGACTGTCCTTCCCTTCGGCCTCAAAACTGCCCCATCCATTTTCCAAATATCCATGATCCAAATCTTTCAGCCAATCCTGCATCATGCATTAATTTACATTGATGATATTTTGCTTTTTTTAGGATCACATGATGAACATCGTCAGCTGTTAAGCCAGTTTTATGATATTGTCCAAAGTCATGGAATCATGCTATCTGCCAAGAAAAGCACCATTGCCACAGACAACATCGAATTTCTTGGTATGATCATAAAAGATGGCCATTACCAGCCAGGAAAGCACATTGCCCAAGAGTTGCTTCATTTTCCAGCTCAACAACTTTCCAAAAAGCAAGTTCAACAGTTTCTCGGCATCATCAATTACATCCGAGACTTTATCCCACATGTGGACCACTACACTCATCATCTCTCGGCTTTATTGAAAAAGAAGCCCCCAGAGTGGAATGATGACCACACACGTGCTGTCACTACTCTCAAACAGATCGCGCAAAATCCGCCTCCTTTAAAGCTGATTGCAGATGGAAAGCGCATATTACAGACAGACGCCAGTGATGAATCTTGGGGTGCTATCCTCCTTGAAGAACTCGATGGAAAAGAACACTTTATCGCTTACGCTAGTGGACATTTTTCTGACACACAGAAGCACTACCATAGCGTATTCAAAGAAATCTTAGCGGTAAAGAATGGCATCAAGAAATTTGAGTACCATCTGATTGGACACCATTTTCTAATCCGAATGGGCCATTTCCCAATATCTTCAATTCCAAAGGTAAAAGCTGTTCAAAAGATGTTACTCCGATTAAAAGATTGGTTTTCCAAATATGACTTCTCAAGCGTATAAAGGGATCCCGAGCCTCATCCCCGATATGCTCTCCACTCTCAAAACCGAACACTCTCTGCCTTAATTTCCTCCACCTATCATTTTCCTATCATCTTCATGGCTACCTCCTTCCATGACCAAAAAGACTTTTCCCCTTAACAAAACATTTTCTTCTGTCTTTGCCATCCAAGAGTTTGCAAGAAAAGCTCTCTTTCGCTTTTTCATGAAAGCCTACCTTATGGCCGACTCATTTCCATTTTCCACTTTCCACCCAAAATCAGAAATCACTGAAGACGAGTTATGGTACCTCTGGTGCCTAACTGTTCTTTATGCTACTAAGCTGATCTTACCAATCGCTCCTACCTTAACCCATCTCCTTGATCCAGAAAAAGCCACCTCTCTTACCTGGACATTGCTTGAATGGTATTCTCCAATACCATGGTGGAGAAAAAAGTTGCAGCAACTAACAGAGAATTACAATCTCGATCGTATGCCAGTCTCTGAAGCCCAAATGTTCACCTCAGTCTTTATTATTCACAGACCATATTTCCAACATCCAGATACAAACCTCTTTTGGACCCAAGATCAGGTATATGAGTGGTTCACTGCCCCTCATCCAGCTATCATTGACAATGAAATCCAGACTACCCTGCACAATTACCTTTGTCAATTAAACCATCAAACTCCTCCACACCGAGATATCTTTCACACCTCCTTAGGTCCACAACATGACCTCATCATGATCTCTACTCCATCCGTCATATCCAAACCAAAGTCCATATCATTATCAAGGAAGAAAAACCGGACTTCCTATTCTGTGATTCCCAAGACCCATGGGATGCATTTCTTCCTCTAAGCCAACACCTTAACCAGTTTCCCCAACCAACAATGGATGAACCCGGACCTTCTGAACCAAGACCATCAACCCAACCTTCCAAGACCCCAGTCCGACCCTCCAAAGTTGACAAAGCCACCCAAACCTCCCGGTATACTCCAAAGTGTACTCGGGGATTATCATTGCCACTATGCCGTGGTCCCTCCTGCAAGCATCCAAAGCTCTCCAAACCTTTTTTCCAAAAGCACTCTGGTGACACGAACCCAGACGCAACGGAAAGCTCCTCTGAAGATGACTACATGAATCTCTCCTCTCCATAAAGTAGTTTGTCTTCTTGTAATAATTGAGTTTTCCTTTATGCTTTTGTCTTGTATAATTATTGCAGCTTGCTTTTCCTTTAAACTTTGTTTTTGCTTTTGCCAACATCGTGCTTTAATTATTAAAGCACTTTGTCCCTTTGTAATTATTAAAGGTGTGTCATCATGTAACTTTAACTTTTGCTTTTGTAAAAGATAGGGGTCCTGTCCTATCTTCCTGAGATTTCTCCTATATAAGGAGTTCTCTCCTCTCTTGTAAAATAAGTTTGAAAACTAAGAAGTTTGAAATAAACTCGTGTGTTTCCAACCATGAAATTCTAAACTCTCTGCAAATGATGTTCTAAAGAAAGAAAAAGAAATAAAAGATTAAATTTGTTCATTTTGAAACCTAAGGAAGTATGCTCTGCACTTGCCTTCCAGTAAGGATCCTGTGCATCAGAAAACTTTTGAAACAATTTCTTATCTGGTTTGGTACCCTGTTTTAGACTAAAGGAAAGTCTGTTTTGGGTTATATAGCCCGAGAACGAAAATGTTTTTCGAAGTTTTCACCATAATTGGTATCAGAACCGAATCTTTGACTTCAAAAACAAGTTGCTCCAAGACAAGCAACTGCTCAGTCTCAAAAACTGGTTTGCTAAATTTGATTTCACTGTTCAACACATAAAAAGTAACCATAACCTCATTCCAGACTTCCTCACACGTCCAGCTATAAATAAGCCCTCACTCATTTCCTTAATCCAAACCACTCCAGTTATAGCCATGCATCGCCAACTTCCTTTCAAAGCTCTCAACCAAAGAAACTTCCCCATGAACATCTCTTTCCAATCAGCTTACCAGCTGCAAGATTTTGCAAAGAAGTTCCTTTACAGGTTTTTCTTTAATGTTCAAACCAAAACACCTGATTGTTTTCCTAACCTTTGCATGGAGCACCTGTTTCTCACAGGCCTCACTCTTTGAATGGTATTCCCCACTCACATGGTGGCGTAAACAACTCCAGAATCTTTTTACTTTTCACGGATTAGACAGAATGCCAGAACATGAAGCTAACATGTGGACTACAGTCTTCATCGTTCACAGGCCCTACTTCCAGTACCCAGAAACAAGAGACTATTGGACACAGGACATGGCATATGAATGGAGAACTTACCCTCATCCATGATACATCAGTCACCTCCGTTCTCAAAGCCTATCTCATGGAACTTAACAATGTTCCTCCACCTACCACAAACATTCACCACACATCCATTGGACCATCACACACCCTTGAAATAATTCCAAAAACACAAGGTTGTACTCCAGGTTCAAGTTCAAGTCCCAATGGAATCCTTGTTATGAAACAACGTCCTGATTACACCAACGTCTTATTCCAAGACGCTCAGGACCCATGGGAAGATTTTCATTCCCTTCTCCAAACTGAAAATCCCCGTTATACTGTCACCAACCCAAACTCTTCTGCTGCTTCTACATCACAGCACATGTCTGAAACTGATGAAGAAAAGTATCAGCAAGCTGAGGCGTATCTAGACCAGAGATGCATCCTTCGGCACAAGCGCCAATATGAGAAAGAGATAGGAGATGTGTCACCATCGCGCTATCCATCCACTCCATGATGACACTTTGTCACTCTCACATAGCTTTTGATGCAATAGCCTATGTGACTCCCGTTTGCTTTGAATGCTTTATGTAAAAGTCTTAGTCCGTGTGCTTTACTTTAAAAAGTCTCAGTCGATATGCTTTACTTTCAAAGTCTTAGTCGGTGTGCTTTACTTTGTCTTATGTAAAAGTCTTAGTTCGTGTGTTTTCCTTTCTAAAAAGATGTGCTTTTACTTTCTAAAAGCATGTGCCTATTTGTCGATTATAATCATTCGAGGGGTCCTGTCCTTAATGATTTTCTATATAAGGCATCTTATGCTTCAGTTGGAGGCATGAGTTAATCATAAATAAAATTTCAGTTCTCTCCATATCATGTTTCTCTAAAACTTCTTCTCTCTTCTAGGAATCAAAGAAATTATTTGGGTTAATAAGGGTATGCTCGCCTCTAAATTTTCATACTGAGTATGCTCTGCACTTGCCTTAAGCCTAAGGATCCTGTGCATCAGAAAGGTCCTGTTTATCCTCCAAAACTGATTTTTATAAAATGAAATTGTTTTCTTACAATGTTAACGCTCTTTGAAGGCCATGAGTGCCGTGTTTTTGGGTGGTATCGTGAAAAATTATTTTCAAAAATGGATTTCGGATTTGGTATTTGATGGATAAGTGTATATCGGTTGGAAACCAGAACTTGCAGGCTACTGGCCCTAAGGACAGACTTTGTTCTGTGGTAGATCTGGTGTAAACAACACCACGTACTAAGGATACCACCTCTTTGTGAAGTGTGGCTCTGATACCAGTGGGTAGTTGTACGTGGCGTTGTTTACACCGGATCTACAAGAATACACTTATCCATCAAATACCAAATCCGAAATCTATTTTTGAAAATAGTTTTTCACGATACCACCATCTTGGCAAAGAGGATGAACGTTGTGAGAAAACAATTTCATTTTATAAAAATCGATTTTGGGATAAGCGACCTTCTGCAGATCAAGGCAAGTACAGAGCATACTAAACATGGAAACAACTTCATCTTCAAGGTCAACCCTTTCATCATCTTTATCCCATATTTCTCTTTCCTCTAGTCTCTCTCTTCCAAGATCATGTCAAAAACATGTAGCCTCTAAAATTGAAAACCTTGTCGAATATTCTTACATTCTTGAATCTGCCCAAATCAATCAATCACAGTTTCCTATCATGAGTCCCTACAATCTCTACAAACAAAAAACTTCTCTCACCAGAAGTATTCGAACCCTCATCTCCACAAAAAGACCATTACCCAAAGAGTACATCCAGTCTTCTAGACTTGATCAGTGTGCTTTACAAGCCTCTCAGAGTGAACAGTATGTTACTTTAGAAATACCCTAAGATCTCGTAGCAAACTGGAAACGAGAAGGGTATACCCATCTTCATCTTGGTGGTATTAGATTGATTCTAACTCTCCATGGCCGAAAAGGCTTACCTGTTACAGCCAGAATTGCTCTCCTAGACACCAGGTTCAAACAGTACCAACATGCTGTTATAGGAACCGTTTTGACCACACTCCATGCTGGTAGTGTCCTATTAACCTTTTACCTAAATTTCAACCTCTCTCTTGAGGATCCCAACCTTCTAACAACCATCAAAGTTTAGATCCAGCTCCAAGGAGCAGAACAAACACCCACATCAAAGCTTGCAACCCTTCATCACCAAATAGTGTATCGATTACCAAATCATGCACTAGATCTTCCTACACCTTACCCTACATCAGATGCTTTAATGATCCTTGCAGACACATATTCAATTCCGACCATCATCCAAATTCCCAAACAAATCCAGAAACACGAATTGCTCAAACTCATGCCTCTTGAATGGCCGACCAATTATGAGCACTTCCACCAAAACTCTGAACTAGTTCAAGCAACAAAAGCCACGTTTGAAAGAAGACAGAATGGTCAAGTTAAATTATCTTTCCAAACACCTGAGTCTCAACCTATTCTAGAAACTCCAAGGCTTTCTTACACTGCTATGATTACAGTAGTTCAAACTGGTCAAGAAAAGAAACTTCCAATTCATGGTTTCTCATCAGATGGGTATCCTGTATATCCTGATAAAATCAATGGTCATTTTCTATGGGATGTTCCTGAAGCCCATATGTGTAATCCGGATTGTCCTTGTTTGGATGATACAAATATTAATGACAAACTGGAAGTTATGAGGAGAAAGAAAAAGAAAAAGACTTCTCATTCAAAAACATCTTGCAAATCCTTTCCTCCACAATCTCCACCAGATCCCAAACCTCCTGTTCAACCAATAAGATCATGCCTAATGTTTTCAAGTCAATCTTATGAAGTGTCATTCCCTCCACTTGAAAAACAAACAGACCCTCAAACTAGAATTGTCTCAAAACTTTTTATCCAATCCCCAGTTACAGCCTCTGGGCAACCTGAAGAACCAAAACAGTATGAAGCTGTTTTAAATTGGCAAACCAGAAATGCCAATGCTCATAATCAAACTCTTAAACAACTCGGAAAGAAAATTGATCGAGTTGCCAGTCAAGTCTCCTAGACTGAAACTAAAGTTGATTCAATCAGCCATCGTCTTGATCAGATGTATATACATCTACAGGACCGTATCTCTGAGCTAGATACCGATCTTAGACGAATGATTAACAATCATATCTGGGGTCCAGAGTTTAACAAGAAAGAAGCAGAGATCAGAAAACTTAAAGCTGAATTAGCAAGAATTGATGCTGAAAAAACTCGTCCCACACTCTTCACCCAAACACAGTCCATACCTGTGTTTGAAACCTATTCACCTTTTTATACACCTCCCATACCTCAAACTTTTTGGCTTCTCACATCTTGACCCACTCCTCAACCACATCTTCACCTAAGAAATCAAGGTCCAAAGTAAAAATTTGTAACCCAAGTCAAAACCACCTTCATCCTTATGTTCCTCGTACCTCCTAAGATTCACCAAAAGTCACTCCTGAACCCCCTAAAAAGGATAAAGGACCAATGGATCAATATCATTATCATATTGTCCATGCCTCATCTTCTGACTTCTCTAAACCAGAATCAGTATATGAGTCCAATCCGTCCGAGTCAAACCCATATTCCTCTTCCTCATCCACAAACTCAACCAGTTCCTTCACTGACTCTGAATCAGAATATGCTGACATTACGAGCATATTGATGGCAACCAAAACTGAAGATCCCAGTGCTTCAAATTCGACACCTATTGTTGAAGATAGTTCTGCTGATGATGAGCATAAAGCATCTCACACAGAACCAGTGCCACCAATGCCACCACCAGCTCATGACCACTCAAGAATTTGCTGCATGGATTGATCTCCAAGGAACAAAACCAAATGCTTAATCTCAAGCTGTCCTTTGTGAATTCATGGCCCGATCTACGGGTTCTTTGCGAGATTGGTTAAAAAGCTTGGGAGAATATAGACAACACCAATTCATGCAATCACCAGTTGGTACAGCACTCAACCTCATCCATGAACAATTCATTAGAGAAAAAACAGCATCTACCGATGCAGACAGAAAAGTGTACCATCAGATGAAATGTTGTTCTCTCAAACGACATCTTTTAAAATCTCTTCACAAAAGAATGAGTATTCTATTTTACAAGCTCAATGGGTTCAATGAACCTTCTCTCAAACATGTCTTCATCACCTCTCTTCCTTCTGAGTTACAACCTGATCTTCAACGAAAACTCACTGCCACTAATCTCAGCATTGCTGACATCTCTTTGGGAAAGATTTTTCAAATGGCAATGTTATGCCTAGATAAAATCTGTGAGCAGAAGGAATTCTTCAAAGAACTCATGGAAGACAAAAAACCCTTCTCTGAAGCCTGTAAAAAACCTCATCTCAAGATGGAGTGCAAAGATGAAAAGAAGTGTGTTTGTTCAACCAAAAAGAAAAAACATTTTTAGAAACACTTCCACAAAAAATCATCTTCCAAAAAACCATTCTGGTACTTCAAGAAAAAAGATGTTTCTCAGTACAGAAAGAAAAAGTATAACCGTTGTTTCATCTGCAAGAAACGCGGTCACTTTGCTCGAAATTGTCCTCATAAGTCTACCAAAGCTGTTCGTCTCATACACCACCTTCAACATTCTTCCCTGTTATCTGAGAACGAAGATGTTGAATCAAACTTTTCTGAACAATCAAAACAAGATGACCAAACTGCTTTCATTATCGCAAAATCTTCAGATTCTGAGGATATTTCAGTTATCTCTACAGTTCAAAATGTCAACTATGTTTCCACCATTCCCAGACCTTCACTTAAAATGTCAATCCTTCTTTACAAGTTTCATAAACCTGTTCCTGTCATTGGGTTTATTGACACTGGTGCGGATACCAGTATGATTGATCCTTGTTTTCCTTCAGACTATTGGGAACCTCATTCAAAGCTTTTCAGAGCAGTTAATGGGGAAACTTTTGAGACCACTTTGATTACCAAAAAACCCATTGGTATTCAATTCTTTCCGAATTGTATAATTTGGAAAAAGATTGTAGCTTCCAAACTCCCAGATAAAGATCTACTCATAGGTTTTGACATTCTTCATTTGGTTAAAAACCTATTCCTAACCAGCTCCGGAGTTCGCTACAAACAAATGTTCTTACCTTATACAGATACACTTCGTCTGTATGTACTTTCCGAAACACCATCTCCATACAGTCACATTTCACAAAAGTTCTTAGAATTTTGTCCAGAAAATCATTCTCAGTACCACCATCCTTCACCACTTTGGAAGAATGAACAATTCTTCATCCACCTCCCTTTCAAACTCAATGAAGACATAAATCCCACAAAAGCATCTCACCTGGGTATGTCTCCTTCAGATCTCTTGCTTGCTAAGCAAGAATGTTCTCAGTTACTCCAACAAGGTCTAATTGAACCTACTGATTCAGATTGGGCTTACCAAGCCTTTTTGTTGAAAAACGATCTAAATAAGTTTGCGGAAAAAAGAGATTAGTGATCGATTACCAGCCACTTAATTCTTTTCTTAAAGTTGATAAATTTCCCCTTCCAAAAATCCAGAACCTATTTGTTCATCTTCAAGGGGCTCGTATCAGTAGTTGACCGTTAAAAAACTGCCTTTTGCATTCCAAATGCCCATTATCAATGGACTGTTATGCCCTTTGGTCTTAAAGTTGCCCCTTCATTATTTCAAAAGGCCATGACAAAAATCTTTAGTCCTATCCTCCATCATGCCCTGGTCTACATTGATGATATTTTGTTATTTTCCTCTGACCATGAGAGCCACCAAAGCTTCTTTTGGATTTCTTTCATATTGTGCAGGCACATGGAATCATACTTTCCGAAAAGAAAAGCAGCATAGGAAAGGAATCAATTGACTTTCTTGGCATGGTGATTAAAGATGGCCAGTACCAACCTGGTCCACACATTGCAACTGAGTAATTGAAATTCCCAGACACAAATCTCACAAAAAAGTCCAACAATTCCTCGGGATTGTCAATTATGTCCGTGATTTTATCCCAAAAGTTACAATCCACACAAGCCAGCTGTCGCACATGCTAAAAAAATAGTGCCCTCCATGGGGCCCAGCACAGACAGAAGTTGTCAAGCAGCTGAAGGTGATAGCTCAATCACCTCCTCCACTCTAAATTCCCACAACTGGACAGCGCATCCTCGAGACTGATGCCAGCGATGATTACTGGAGTGCCATTCTTCTCGAAGAAATCAATGGCGTGCGACATTTCTGTTCACATGCAAGCGAACAATTCAAAGACTCTGAAAACCATCAAGGGACCATTAAAACTTCAAGTGATCCTTTGCACATTCATGGTGGCCCAATTACAAGAGCAAGAGCCAAAAAGATGCAAGCTGCTTTAAATGGATTAATTGAGAAAACATGGATTGAAAATGCAATTCAAGATGCAAGACATCATGAATTGGGCTTGAAGAGAAGACAAGGCATTGTGGGCATTATTCAAGTCATTGGGCAGCCAAATACACAAGTTGTATCAAATGCAGAAAGGTCAAATTCGGAATAAAAACTGTATTGATTGAGCCAGAATTAAAGTGCAAGCTATATACCGTTAGAAAGATAATTAAGTTAGCTTTCCAATAAATTTTACAGAGCTGGATTTGGAGGTCTCTAGAAGGAGTTATGACCAATTCTTTACAGCTTGTTCAGACTTGGGATTTTCAACGAATCCTTTGTTTTTCAACTTATTTCTTTGTTTTGTTTCAAGCTTGTCAATGTGTAAGGTAAGTCTACCATCAATGATGGTGGGCTAACATTAAGTTTGTCAAAGATAGCATTGATTATGGTGGGTTGGTGAAGACTTTTGAAACATCTTTTGACAAACCTACTTGGAAGGTTGTTCCAATGTTTCCATTTGTATTTTTAGGATCTTGGGTTTCTTTTAGCCTATTTAAATTCAGCAACCTTGGTATGTAAGGATTTAGAGATTAATGTTATTTGAATTTGAAAGATTATTCTTTCTTTGGTTCTTTTGAGAACTAGTGAACTTATCAAGAATTTACATTCTTGTGGTGTTCCAAATTTAGACTTATCACTCACCTTCTCATCTTTTTCTTGAGTGTGGCGTCAATACCCTTCTCTATACCTTTGGTTCATGTTTTCTTAAGCATTGGGTCAAGGTTTTGTTTGTCTTAAATCTGTTTTAGAATTTTCTTGGGAAGTTGAAACTATAAATTAAGTGTGGGATTGAAAGTTTCATTGTGGGATTCGTATCACTTGTCCTCAATGATTTTCTATATAAAGCACCTTATGCTTCAGTTGTAGGCAGGAGTTAATCATAAATAAAATTTCAGTTCTCTCCATATCATGTTTCTCTAAAACTTCTTCTTTCATCAAGCTGAGGCAAATGGTTCTTTGTGTTCAATAAGATCTTTAAAGAAATCGTTTTGCTCACAGATCTTATCAAGGTATAGCATGGTTAATTGAAAGCTTTTTCCAAGTGAGACATTTGTTATGTCAAGGTTAAAGGCTGTTAATTGCCTTTGAAGCTCTGGCTGAAGCTCTAGTGGTAAAGATGCAGCAAAGACATGTTTTAAAGATGGATCATTAAATCCATTCAATTTGTAATAAAGCATGCTCATCCTTTTGTAATGCATTTCTAGGTGATGTTGTTTAAGGGAACAACATTTCATCTGGTGATATTCTTTTTGAGAAGCTTCAGTTGATGCTGCTGGTTCTCTAATAAACTGCTCATAAATGACTGTAAGAACTATAGGAATGGTGGTTTGAATAAATTGGAGTTGTCTGTATTCGCCTAAACTTTTAAACCAATCTCGTAATGATCCAGTGAATCTGGAACAAAACTCATGGAGAACATTTTAAGATTGTACATAAGGCCTTGTCATTTGCACACCAATCCATGCAGCAAATTCTTGATGTCGAGCCTGCCATTTGTGACGAGGGATGTCATCAAATGTAAACCATGGTGAAGAAGATGGTTTGGAAGAATTTTTAGAAACCGGAGGAACTGGTTATTATCATTAGAAGATTCATCGACAACAGGAGTAGATGTACTAGGATCTTCTATTTTTTTGGCCATTAGAAGACCAGAAATGTTTGTATAGTGGGACTCTGAATCTGAAGAAGTTTGTTCAGATGAGCTGAGATTATCTGTGGAGGGTAAACTTTCTTCTGAGGTTAAATCTGAGTCACTGTTTTGGTAATCAATCTATTGATAATGGTATTGGTAAGCTGGAGCTTTGTCTTTCTTTGGAAGTTCAGGAGTTTCTTTAGGAGAGTCTTCTGGAACTTGAAGATCTTCCTTGGGTGGAGGTTTTGAGATTTTGACTTTTGATTTGGGTTTTCTTGGTGAGGTAGGCTTTAGCGGTGGAATTGAAGGAATATTTGGGTTTGTGTAATGGAGATGAGAAACACCAAAGAAATGGTCATAAGTTGACTGTTTAAGAGGATTGTAAAAAGGCTGATATGATGTGAATAGTGGTGCTAGTATAGTTATGCATCAATTCTGGCCAATTCTACTTTTAGCTGTCTGATCTCTTCTTATTTCTTATTAAATTTTGGACCCCAAATACGATTGTTGATCATTGTTCTGAGATCAATATCCAATTCAGAGATTCTATTTTACAGATTTGAATAAATTTGTTCAAGTCGGGCAGTAATTGTGTCCACCTTTGTTTCTATTTGTGACACCTGTGATGTCACTTTGTCAATCTTTTTCCCAAGATGGTGGAGAGCTTGACTCTGAGCACTGGCATTTTGGGTTTTCCAATTTAGCACTGCCTCATATCGCTTTGGTGCTTCTAGTGCTCTAGAGGATGTGATTGGGGATTGGACATAAGGTTGAGACACAACTTTGGTTTGGGGATCTGTGTGTCTTTCGAGTGGAGGAAAGGATTCTTGGTATGATTGGCTAGAAGATGAGAACATCAAGCATGACTTGATTTGTGGTTGAACAGGGACAGGCTTAGATGGGGACTCTCTTTTTGTTTGCCTGAGTGCTTTCTTGTAGATGGGTAAAGGTTGATCTGACTTTGGATCATCTGGTGGTCCTGAAAGATAGGGCTGACACGGAGTTTTAGGAATAGAAGGTTGTTTCTTTCTCATTCTCCTTATTCTCATAGTTTCAAAGTCTTCGTCATCATCCAAGCAGGGATAATCGAGATTACACATATGGGCTTCTGGAACATCCTATAAGAAGTGACCGTTGACTTTGTCAGGATATACTAGATACCCTTCTGAGGAAAATCCATAGATTGGAAGATTCGACTCTTGTCCAGTAGAAACTGCTATAATTATAGCAATATAGGAGAGCCGTGGAGGATCTGGACTTGGCTTATCTGGAGTCTGAAAAGACAACTTGACTTGTCCATCTGTTCTTCTCTCGAAGACAGCTTGAGAAGTCTGGATAGGTTCTGAATTCTGATGGAATTGTTTATAGTTGGTAAGTCATTCTAAAGGCATGAGTTTAAGCAACTCTTGCTTGTGAATTTGTTTGGGAATTTGGATTAGGGTTGGAATTGTATCTGTGTCTGCAAGGATCATCAGTGCATCACTGGTTGTTTGTGCAGTTGGGAGATCTAGCGCATGATTTTGCAATCGATACACTATTTGGTGGAGTGTGGCTATTTTAGAAGTGAATTTTTGTTCTGCTCCTTGAAGTTGGATTTGTTCTTTTAGTGTTGTTGGAAGGTTACGATCTTCTAAAGACATGTTGAAATTTGGGTAGAAGGTCAACAAGACACTTCCAGCATGGAGAGTGGTTAAAATGATGCCAATAACAACATGTTGATACTGTTTGAACCTTGTGTCAAGGAGAGCAATTCTGGCTGTGACAGGTAACACTACTAGAAAAATGGTCTTTTGTGACACTTGTCTTCTGACACTTTATTATAAAGTATCATTAATTACATGTATTTGGGGCATTTTCCGTGTTTAACAGATAAGTATTACAAATTGCTAATACTACGGTGTCAGTAAATTAAATATCACAGATTCGTGACACTAAAGTATTAGTAGTTAAAAAAATAAAATTTTAATTTTGTATCTACTAATAATCGAACTGAAGACCTCTAAGCCATAACCTTTTTATTTTAACCGCTATACCACTCGCAGATTCATCAGGTTTCATGGTTAACCCATTCACCTGAATTAGTACCTTAATGGCATCTGTGAGGGATGGTTTGTGTATATCAAGGGTAAAATTTGGCTCGACTTGGAGGACAACATGGCCTTGGTTGAGTCCTGCTTCAACAGCAGTTATCAAGGCTTTTTCAAATGTTTGCCATCTAGTATCTAATAAATATTATAACTTAAAACCTAAAACCTAAAAATCTTTCATGTTCTGTGTGAAACCTAAAACCTAAAAATTTTTGTTAAAGTAAAAAATCTATCTCACGGCCGCCGAAGCTTTCTTCCTTCTCTCTCCTTCCCTCTCTCTCGCTCTCTTTCTCTCTCTAACAATGATCTACCTTGAAAGCCGCCTTTGTCAAAACCTTGAAACCCGTCGTCCTTAAGCTAAAATATCCCTGAAAAGAACCCAGAAAGTGCTGTGAAGAATTTGGGCAAAGCTAAGGTTTGAAAGTCCGAATCAGTGTTGTGGTAACTCTTTGTCTCATTCTCTATTCTCATTGTTTAAGTATTTATCTGTTAATTGATTGATGTTTATTGAGTGCAAATGAGAGCTTGCACTTGTTTGGAAATCTAGCCATCTAGGGTTTTTGTTGCTTATAAACTAATTTATTGTTTAATAAAATAAATAAAACGTAGCTTTATTATAGGTGGAATTCAGTTTATTAAGTGAAAGAATGATTACAATCGGTGATTATGGATTTAGGTTGAATGCAATTTGTTAATTAAAAGAATAATGGCAATCGACAATCATGGGTTTAGTATGTATTATATATTTCGTTTAATGGTGTGTATGAAAACCCAAACCTAAAATTTTCTTAAGTAAAAATCTCCATTATCCCTCACGAAATTGTGCTGAAAATTTGAGGATTGATAGATTGTTGTTGTGAACTTGGTTGTTTTCGAACTTGACTAAATGACTTTCAATTGATTTGAAAGTTTGATTAAACTAAGTTTAAATGAGAACATTTTAATTCTGGAAATTTTGGAATGAATTGGGTTTATATTTGATTTTGAATGGATTTCTTAATATGGTTGGTTGTTGTCCAATTTTATTAGAAATTACATATGTACCATGTTTGATATTGCAAACGTATAGTCTAATAGAGTTAGAATAAGCTGAAATTCGGCTAAACTACACTTCTATTTGCATACTTGGAATCTGGAAAATTTTATTTTGATTGAATTTGTAATTTATTTTTAATGATTTTTCAAACTCTGCTGTCTCTTTTTTGACACTATTCATTAATTTTTTATCATATCAAACACCAGCCTAATGATATCAGAATAGCCTCAAATTTTAATATGTGATCGACTTATATGTCCACTTAAAATCTGGAAAGTATCATTCTGATATATTTAGTATTTTAAATTTAATATATATTCAAACACCTGCTGCTACTTTTACAGTTTCATATGCAATTTTGACAATTGTTCATTAATCTTTGATCCTATAAAACACCAGCCTAATGATATCGGAATAGCCTCAAATTTTAATATGTTGTTGACTTATATGTCCACTTAAAATCTGGAAAGTATCATTATGATATATGTAGTATTTTAAATTTAATATATATTCAAACACCTGCTGCTACTTTTACATATGCAATTTTGATGTTCATTAATCTTTGATCCTATCAAACACCAGCCTAATGATATCGGAATAGCCTCAAATTTTAATATGTTGTTGACTTATATGTCCACTTAAAATCTGGAAAGTATCATTCTGATATATTTAGTATTTTAAATTTAATATATATTCAAACACCTGCTGCTACTTTTACAGTTTCATATGCAATTTTGACAGAATTGTTCATTAATGTTTGATCCTATCAAACACCAGCCTAATGATATCAGAATAGCCTCAAATTTTAATATGTGATCGACTTATATGTCCACTTAAAATCTGGAAAGTATCATTATGATATATTTAGTATTTTAAATTTAATATATATTCAAACACCTACTGCTACTTTTACAGTTTCATATGCAATTTTAACTTATATAGTTTTGTCATGTGAGAAGCAAATGTAGAGTTGTCCAAATGACTTGGAAAATTGATTTTTGGTGCATTGACATGTCTAATTATGTTTTGTTCATAGCATTCCAAATTAAATTAAAGAAAATCTTAAATTCAAGCTGTCAACGTTTCCTATTAAATCTGATTAGTGATAAATCTACTAACTTGCAGTACTTTTCAGGGAAAAAAATGTGTCAACACTGTGAATTGCAACGAGAGAAGAAAGTACCAAAGGCATAAATCTTTTTCATTATATTTGGGACTATTCTTAAAGGTTAGTCTTTTCCTTTTTCCTTTTTTTCTTTTTTATTTAAGGTAATCATATTCTTTTTAATTTTAATTACAATCAATTTGGCACTGTTATACAACTCACACCAACCAATCAATTTATTAATGTGACTAGATGGAAGATTGCCATATGTGGGGAATATATGAAGTCAAGACTAAAGGTACAGCCAATTGTCTCATTTTTCAGAGTTATAATTGTGCGGCTTATACACTTGCTTTTTTCTTTGCCATTTTGTTTTTGATATGAAATGAGTTTGTTTCTTTTCTTCTTTTCTTTACACTCTTATTATCTTCGTTGGGCATATATTTTAATAGACATGCTCTTGTGGAATGGCTTGCAATTTTATCCACTGTTTCCGTAACCCTGGCGGAGACTATGAATGGGCTAATTGGGATAAACCACCTCCGATATATTGGGTGAAAAAGATGGCTGCTTTATTTGGTTATTCTGATGAATCTGGGACCTGGAATCAAGAACGCTAAGGACAAACGAGGAACAAGATAGATTCAACTAATGCCGACAGGTATGCTTTTATTACTAGTCATAGACACTAAAAACTGTACTTGGTATATATGAACTCTTGTTTATTTAATTCACTTTCTGTTATTTGAATTTTTTAGTTTAAACTTCCATGTTTGACCGATGATTTTGAGAGGTTTCTTCATAGTATCGCTCTCTTCATTTGTGTTTTCTTCAAGTCTCCTAACTCGGTTTTCTTAGAAGCAATGAATAATGAAAAGATGTTCTTTCAATGCAAGATTTAAAAGAAAGTTCTTCTGTTGGTTTTTTGGTCTATTGTTCGAGTTTAAAACCCACTTTCAAAAATGTATGATTAGTATGTGGCGTAATGACCATGTTGCAAGCATGGCAAGAAAATAATTAGATTCAACAAGAAGCCTTTGGTGATGTAGCATTGCAATCTTATGTACAAGGGATGATGATCCAAACTATGATCAAATTTCATTATTTAATGTATTTACTGCTGATGTTAGAAATCTTCTGGTTATTTATGGTTTTGTAATTTTTTATGCAGGCATCATTACAGAAGGTCTAGATCAAGGGAGGCTGATCGTGTGAAAAGTGGTTGGCGAAGCCATGATGATGAACGTCAAGTTCATGAAACAACTTGGAGTCGGAGGCGCTCCAATTATCACGGTGGCAAGTGATGAGGCTAATTCTGATGGAAGTTGGTCAGATAGGGACAGAGACTAATTTTTATGTATTGAATTTGGATTATTTAGTTATGAGAGTAGGATATCTCATATTTTGGCTATTGAAGTTCAATTTGTAATATATACTAATAATATTTAAATGTGAAATGAAAGATTTTGTGATATAAATCAATTTCTTTTTGTTATTTTGTGGTGCTTTTAATTTTATAAATAAATCAATAGGCAATGATCCAATTTAATTTTTTATTTTTTAAAAAATAAATTAACTAGTGATACCATGGTAACAGTAATCATAGACACTAATAAAATATCAATAACTACTAATACTATGGTGTCATAATATCGGTGATACTGTAGTAATAGTAATCACTGACACCACTTACAAGTGTCACTATTTTTCTAACTCCCAGATTACTGACACAATTAACAAGTGTCAGTAAAAGTAATTTCTGACACTATTCTAAAGTCAGTAAAGACTATTTTTCTAGTAGTGTAAGCCTTTTCTGCCATGTAAGGTGAGGATAAGCCTGACACCACTAGATGGAGGTGTGCATATATCTATTGTGACATTTTGTTCACTTTGAGAGGCTTGAAGAGCACACTGATCAAGTCATGAGGACTTAATATACTCTTTGGGAAAAGGTCTTTTTGTGGAAATTAGGGTTCTGATGCTTTGAGTGAAAGAAGTTTTTTGTTTGTAAAGATGGTATGGACTCATAACAGGGATTTGGGATTCATTAATCTGAGCAAATTCAGGAATATACGAGTATTCAACAAGATTTTCTATTTTTGAGGCTACATGTTTTTGACAAGAACGAGGTAAGGAAAGAGTAGAAGAGAGAGAAATAGGAAAGGATTTTGATAAAGCTATTTCTGATGAAGAAGAGGAAGATTCCCTTTTTGATAGAGTTTCTTTGGCTTATTCTAACTTTGAAACTTTTGCATTTTGGTCCACATTTATAAGCTTTTATATAATTATATATGAAAGTGCCTAAAAGGTTTTGAAATATTATCAAATAGGTCCTTTTGTAGATTTTCAGAAATAGTGTTAAAATTGTATAAATTTTCTTTGTTTTTTGGCACATCAAAACTTTTCAAGACTTTTTTCAAATCAGCACATATGCTTTGAAGAAATTCATTTTGTAAAACATTCAGTTTTCAAATTTCTTCAAGTGTGGAAAATATTTTCTTGGACAAAATACATCTATGAATGACATGATCATAGTAAATTTGAGCTTTAAATCTAACAAATTAATTTTACAAGAATTATGAAAATGAAACATCATCCAAGCCAAGGTTCTTCACATTTAAGTCTTGATTCAATGAGCATGTCCTTAAATCTTTTGAGCTTGATCTCACATAAATGATTTTTGATCTGCAAAAACTAATGAGATTCAAAAGCATTTTTTCCATATTACCCTTACTATATTATTTGTTATCATCAAAATTAAGGTTTGTAATGCTTTAGGTCAAACCTTCTGAATATGCAAATGCTTTTGTATATCTTCAAAATGAAATCTTCTCATTTGCAAAAGTTTCATAATCATTCTAATTTTTAGGCAATCTTACAACTATAGCCCCTGATTGGAATAATTTAAGAAAAATTATTTTTCATTCTCGAGGCTTTAGAAAAATTACTTGAAATTCATAGACTTAATCCATAGTAGATTTAAAAATATGAAGAAAACAATTGCTGCATAGAAGGTGCACTTTTGATAAAGCAAAATTGCAAAAAATTAAAAATTTATCATTGGCACCCTTTTGTTGATCTTGGGTTGATAAAGTTGATAAATTTCCCCAAAAAATTGTATTAGAGCCTACTTTTGGTTCAAAATTTGAAATAACAAATGGTACATCAACAGGAAAACAGGGACATATATTCTAATGGTTAGAATGGGAACTATATCGATTTTCCGATTATAACAAGCCACGTAATAGATTATTTCAAAATCATAAATAAGGATGGATAGAAAGAAACATGTTGGTACACAACACAAGATATGATCCAGTGTTAGATTAGGATCCCATAATGAATAATATAGCTACACATATATCCCATTAGAAATATCTGATTTATATATTAAATAGTTAGTTCAATTGTATCTATCACGGCTCATGAATTTAGAGTTGGAGAACTCATAATATTAAAAAACAGAAACTTAAACATAGATCTTATTCTATTAATTAAAATCAAAAAAGAAGTTTCTAGAAATAATTTTTCATAGAACCGTTGATAAATATATTGATGAACTTTTTATCTATCAAGAAAAAGAAGAATATAACTTGAAAAACAAATGAATTAGAAGTAAATATTATCCTTCTAGTAATAGGCTAATAGGATATAAAGGATTAATCTTGCATAAATGATGCGAATCCCACAATGAAACTTTGAAACCCACACTTAATTTGGAGTTTCAACTTCCCAAGAAAGTTCTAAACATATTTAAGTGAAACAAAAACCTTGACTCAATGTCTAAGAAAACATGAACCAGAGGTATAGGGAAGGATATTGACGCCACACTCAATATTTGGATGAGAAGGTGAGTGATAAGTTTAGATTTGGAATGCCACAAGAATGCAAATTCTTGATAAGTTCAATAGTTCTCAAAAGAACCAAAGAAAAAATAATCCTTCAAATTCAAATAACATTCATCTCTAATCGTCTTACATAACAAGGTTGCTAATTTTAAACAGGCTAATAAAAACCCAAGGATCCTAAAAATACAAATGGAAACATTGGAACAACCCTCCAAATAGGTTTGTCAAAGGATACTTCAAAACTCTTCACTAACCCACCATTATTAATGCTAGTCATTAATAAACTTACTGCTAGCCCACCATCATTGATGATAGACTTACCTAACACATTGACAAACTTGAAACCAAACAAATAAATGAAGTTGAATAAACAAAGGAGTGGTTGGAATTCCCAAGCCTGCACAAGCTGTAATAAATTGGTCAAAACACCTTCTAGAGAACTCTAAATTCAACTCTATAAATTGCATTGAGAAGATAACTTAATATCTTTCTAGTGGTATATAGCTTGCACATTAGTTCAAGCTTAATCAATACCAGTTTTATTCTGAATTTACCCTTCCTGCATTTGACCTAAATTGTATATTTGGTTGCCCAACAACTTGAATAATGTGCACAATGCTTTGTCTTCTCTCCAAGCCCAATTCATCATGTCCTGCATCTTGAATTGCATTTTCAATCCATATTTTCTCAATTAACCCATTTAAAGTAGCTTGTATCTTTTTGGCTCTAACTCTTGTAATTGGGCCTCCGTGAATGCTCAAAGGATTAGTTGAAACTTTATTGGTATTCCCTTGATGGTTTTGATCATTCCCCCCTCCTTAAAAGGACTTGTCCTAGAATCTTCACCTACATCGAAAGGAGAAAGATCAGAAACATTCAAAGTAGCACTCACATTATACTCACCAGGAAGATCTAATTTGTAGGCATTGTCATCGATCCGTGCAACCACTTGAAATGGACCATCTCCCCTTAGAAGCAACTTGGAACGCCTTTGTACTGGAAACCTCTCCTTTCTCATATGCACCCAAATCCAATCTCTAGGCTGAAAAACCACTTGCTTACGTCTTTTGTTGGCTTGAGTAGCATATTGTCTAGTCCTCTTTTCTATGTGTTGTTGCGTTCTCTCATGCAATTGCTTGACAAATTCAGATTTCTTTTTACCATCCATACTAGTACACTCATCAATAGGTAAAGGTAATAAATCCAAAGGAGTTAATGGAATAAAACCATATACAATCTCAAATAGTGAAAATTTAGTAGCTGAATGGAGAGTTCTATTGTAAGCAAATTCAACATGTGCAAACATTCTTCCCAAGTTTTCAAGTTCTTTTAAATAATGGCATGCAACAAAGTAGACAAAGTTCTATTTACAACCTCAGTTTGTGGATGACAAGTAGTACCCAACTTATCCTACAAAGTTTTCTAAAAGTGGCTCAAGAACTTAGCATCCCGATCTGAAACTACACTCCTAGGTACTCCATGCAATCTAACTATTTTCTTGAACAACATATTGGCTATGTTTGTTGCATCATCAGTTTTGTGACATGGAATGAAATGTGCCATCTTTGAAAACCTATCAACAACAACAAAAACAGAATCCTTTCCCCTTTTTGATCTAGATAAACCCAAAATAAAGTCCATAAAAATATCAACCCAAGGTTCGCTAGGTGTAAAAGGTTATACAGTCTATGGGGTAAAACTATGGACTTAGCATGTTTACAACAGATACACTTCTCACATATTCTTTCAACATCACATTTCATATGTGGCCAAAAGAAGTGCTCTTTTAAAAAAATAAAGTCTTTGCAAAGCCAAAATGTCCCATTAAACCTACCCCATGAGCTTCATGCACAAGCAATTCACGCAAAGAACTATTAGGCACACACAATTTATTTTCTCTAAATAAGAACCTGTGATGCCTATAGAACTTACCAAATGCAACTTTCTCACAAGCATTAAACACATTAGTAAAATCAGGGTCATTAACATATAATTCTTTAATGTACTCAAATCCTAACAATTTTGCATTTAATGTAGAGATAAGTGCACACCTTCTAGATAATGCATCAGCCACCACATTCTCTTTTCTTTGTTTGGATTTGACCACATAAGGAATGGCTCAATAAATTCAACCCATTTGGCATGTCTCTTATGCAACTTACGTTCCCATTTCAAATGCTTCAAGGACTCGTGATCAGTGTGTATAACAAACTCTTTAGGTAGAAAATAGTGTTGCCAAGTTTCCAATGCTCTAACCAATGCATACATCTCCTTGTCGTTTGTAGGATAGTTTAGGGTTAGTCCACTCAATTTCTCACTAAAATAGGCAATTGGACACCCTTCTTGCATAAAAACGGCTCCAATACTTGTACCTGAAGCATCGCACTCAATTTCAAAGTTTTAGCAAAATCAGGTAAAACAAGTAATAGTGCAGAAACCAATTTCTCCTTGATTAGATTAAATGCCTTTTCTTGTTCACTACCCCACTTAAATCCCACATGTTTCTTCATAATTTCAGCTAATGGTACAGCAAGGGTGCTAAAAGCTTTCACAAATCTTCTATAAAAACAAGCCAAACGATGAAAACTTCTCACAATTTGTACAAAATGAACACTTCTTCGAATTAACGTACAACTTTTCCTTTCTTAAAACAGTCAATACACTTTGCAAATGTACAACTACAAACTTACCAATAAGAGCACACAAAACATGGTTCATTAGCCTCATAAAAGTGCTGGGTGCATTAGATAACCCAAATGGTATCACTAACCACTCATATAAACCATTTTTTTTATTTTAAAGGCAGTTTTCCGCTCATCTCCCTCTCTAATCGTAATTAGATTATATCCATTTTTAAGATCAATTTTACTAAACACACAAGAACCATGCAATTCATCAAGCATGTCATCAAGTCTAGGAATAGGGTTTCTATACTTTACAGTGATTGCACGATAGTCAACGCACATCCTCTATGTTCTATCCTTTCCGGGTACTAGTAGAATTGGTACTGCACATGGACTCATGCTCTCCCTCACATATCCCTTTGCCAAGAGTTCTTTAACCTAGCTTTAAAGCTCCTTTGTCTCCTCAGGGTTGCTTCTATATGCGGGTCTATTAGGGATGGTAGCTACAGGGATAAAGCCTATTTGATGTTCAATTCCCCTAATAAGTGGCAAGCCATTAGGAACTTCATTTGGAAACACATCATCAAAGTCTTGCAAAAGAGTCACAATATCACTAGGCAAAGAAGAGTTAAGCTCATTAGTATGTAAACAAGCCTCCTTGCACAAAAGCACAATGATATGCTATTTTGAAAAGAAAGCCCTCTTAACCTCGCTCTCTTTTGCGAACAAATTCACTTGCTGCCTTTCTTTTCTCTCAACAATATTCTTAAAGGTACAAGAATGACTTGCTTTTCATTCATTACAAAAGAATATCTATTTAAGTAACCACCATGCGTCACATGCCTATCATATTGCCAAGGTCGACCTAAAAGAATGTGTCCAGCATGCATTGGTACTACATCACATAGAACCTCAAAATGCTAGAGATTTAATTATATTTCGCTATGCGAGTAGTTGTACGTGGCGTTGTTTTACCAGAGTGATGAGATCCTTGGCAAGCCAAGATATTTAAATCTCCTTTGGACCAGTAGTCCGCACACCTTGGTTTCCAGCTGATATACACTTATCCAGTTAATACCAAATCCAAAATTCTTTTGAAAATAATTTTTTCATGATACCACCCGAAAACCTTCAAAGAGGGTGAACGTTGTGAGAAAACACTTTCATTTTAGAAAAATTGGTTTTGGAAAAGGATAGGATAGGCCCGTATCACGTTTCCAAAGACATAATTACAAGCGACAAACTTTTGAAAAAGTAAAAGCAATAAAGACAAATTAAAGCATGACTCATGCTTTAATTATTACAAACTCTGAAAAAGTTAAAGATGGCATATTGCGTGAATCACGAAGATGAGAGATTCATGTAATCTTCATCAGATGAGCTGTTGGTCTTATCTTTATCTTTGGAAAAGAGGACTTTGAGTGATGGATGTGGAGTATCTGGTGGATGTTGATGATCTGGGCGACACGGTGGCCAATATTAGCTTTATTTGTGGGATCGTCTGAGGCATGTGTTGGTGGAGTTTGTTGGAGGTTTTGAAGATGTTGGCTTAATGGCAAGAATGCTTCCCATGGGTCTTGTGCATCTTGGTATAGAAAATCAGTGAAGTCTGGTTTTTCTTCCTTGATGATAATACCCGTGGATTTAGGTTTTGAAATTGTTGAAGGAGTGGGGATCATGATGATATCATGTTGTGGACCGAGGTGTGAGAAATATCTCTGTGTGGAGCAAGTTGGTGGTTCAGTTCGCAAAGGAAATTATAGAGTTCCTTTTGAACTTTATCATCTTGCTCAAGGATAGCTGGGTGACGGGTGGTGAACCATTCAAAAATTTGATCTTGAGTCAAGAAGAAGTTTGTGTCAGGGTGTTGGAAGTATGGTCTATGAATAATGAACACAGATGTGAACATTTTTGCTTTGGATGCTGGCATACGTTCCAAGTTATGAAATTGTGACAATTGTTGAAGTTTCATTATCCACCATGGAAGTGGAGAAAACCATTCAAGAAGCGTCCAGATGAGGGAGGTTGATTTGTCTGGATTGAGCAAATGTTCTAAGGTAGTTGTGACTAGAACAATCAGTTTGGTGGCATAGAGGATGGTTAGGCACCAGATGTACCATAATTCGTCTTCTGAAATGTCTCTGGAAGGATCCAAGGTAAAACCTATAAGAAACAAGTTTTCTGGATGGAAGGTGGAAAATGGAAATGAGTCTGATAAGAGATAGACTTTCATGAAAAACCTAAAAACAGCTTTCTTGGCAAACTCTTGGATGGTAAAGACTGTGGTGAAAGTTTTTCCAAGGGGAAAGGTTTTTTGGGTAAGGGCTTGTGAGGGGAGTGAAGTGGCCATGAAGATGACAGGAAAATGGTGTTCTGCAGATATGAAAAAGAAGGATTTATCTGGTTTAGCAAGTCTTGAGAGCATATCAGGAATAAGGTTGTGGTCTCCTTTTATATGCTTCACAGAGAAATCATACTTTGAAAACCAGTCTTTTAGCCTAAGCAACATCTTTTCTAGAACATTTTTCCCTTTGAAATTCAGGATGTTGGGAAAAGCTGAGTTATCAATTCTGACAAAAAAGTGATGGCCGATAAGATGATACTCGAACTTTTGAATACCATGCTTGTCAGCTAAAATTTCTTTGAACACATTGCGGTAATGGATTGTGTGTCAGAGAAGTGTCCACTGGCATTGGCAATAAAGTGTTCTTTTCCATGTATTTCTTCAAGAAGGATGGCCCCCCATGACTCGTCACTTGCAACAGTGATGAGCTTTAATGGTGGCGGATTTTGCGCAATTTGCTTTAAGATTGTGACAGCAAGTGTGTGGTTGTTATTCCACGAAGGTGGATTCTTCTTTAGCAAGGCTGATAGCTGGCGGGTGTGATGATCAACATGAGGGATAAAGTCCCTGATATAATTAATAATACCAAGGACCTGCTGGATTTGCCTTTTGGAAAGATTCTGATCTGGAAAGTGGATGAGTTCTTGGGCAATGTGCTTTCCTGGCTGATAGTGGCCATCTTTGATAGTCATTCCAAGGAATTCAATGTTATTGGTGGCAATAGTGCTTTTCTTAGCTGATAACATGATTCCATGAAATTGAATAATATCAAAGAACTGATTTAACAAATGGCGATGGTCATCTTGTGTACCTGAAAACAACAAAATATCGTCAATGTAAATCAATGCACTATGCAAAATGGGTTGGAAGATTTGGACTATGGTTTTTTGGAAAATAGACGAGCTAGTTTTAAGTCCAAAGGGTATAACGGTCCATTGATAGTGGGCATTGGGAATGAAAAATGCAGTTTTGTAACGTTCTAAAGGTTTAATTCCAAGTTGCCAAAATCCGGATTTAAGATCAAATTTTGAAAAAATTTGAGCATTTTTTAGATAGGTGAACATGCTCTGTCTTTTTTGGCAAAGAGAATTTGTCATCTTGTAAAAACATGTTTAGAGGTTGATAGTCAATGACTAATCGTTTTTTCCCTCTAACAATCTCATAATTTTTTTCAACATAAAAAGCTTGACAAGCCCATTGAGAACTAGTGGGTTCAATAAGACCTTGGGCCAGTAACTGAGAACATTCCTTTTGGGCGAGGACTAAGTCGGAAGGACTCATTCCTGGATGGGTGGCTTTGGTTGGATTGACATCTTCATTCAACTTGAAAGGCAATTGAACAAAGAAATGTGGATTTTTCCACAGAGGATTTGGATGGTGAAAGTCAGTATGAGACTCAAGACAATATATTCAAAACTTTGTGGAAATGTCTTGGAAAGGCTGGGAGGTTTCAGACAAACCATAAAGCTTAAGAACATTGGTGAAGGGTTTAAACATGGACTTAACTCGAATGCCAGTAGAAATGATTTGGAGGTGTTTTATCTGGTGAATGATATCAAATCCTAACAAGATATCCTTATTAGGCAGATGAGAACCGATGACTTTTGTCCAGATAACACAATTTGGAAAGATTTGAATACCAATGGGTTTTTTAGTAATCAACTTGGTGGTAAAAAATTTTCCATTGACTGCTTTGAAATTTTTTTCATAATGTTGCCAAGACTGAGATGGAAGTATGTCTAGGTTTATTATACTTCTTTGGGATCTGGTATCAAGAAGTCCAATGGCGGGAATTGGTCTATGGAATTTGGAGGGTAAGATTTGGAGTTTTATGGAAGGGATAGGGATGGTAGTGTCTAGAGACAAAAGTTGTTGGTGAAAAACAATCTGAAACTCATCATTTTCAGAATCATCGGATAAGTTTTGTAGTGCGAACACTGTTTCATCAGTGGGCTCCTCTTGTTCTAAGTAGAACTCAATTTCATCTTTGTGAGGAGAATAATCAGTGGTGGCTTGTAAATGCTTAAGAAGTCTTATGGCTTTATCTTTTTTGTTGGGGCAATCTTTAGCATAATGGCCTTTCTTCTTGCAAATGAAGCATCAGCTTGACTTTTTCCTTTTCTGTTCTCTGAAAGGACTAGATCTTTTCCTGAAAAACCTGTATGATTTTCGCCTGGATTTTGATCTAGGAAACAAATCTGGATTTTTGAGTTTTCGGAAATGCTTCTTCTTTTTGGTGCTGCAATCACAATCTTTCTTTTTCTTGCATTTGATCTGCAAGTAAGGCTTTTTACAAGCACTTCGGAAAGGCTCTTTGTCTTTTAAGAGTTCTTTGAAGAACTGTTTCTGTTTACATAATTTTTCCAAACATCCTTTGGCGATTTGAAAGATCTTTCCTAAGGAAATGTTGTCAATGTTGAGATTGAGACTCGTGAGCTGTATGTCTGGTTGCAATTATTCAGGTAATGATGCCAGAAATACATGTTTAAGAGTTGGATCATTGAATCCATTGAGCTTATAAAACAGGATTGACATTTGTTTGTAATGGAAATCAAGATCTTTAGAGTTGAGGGAGCAGCACTTCATATTGAGGTAATCTCATCTTGGAGCTTCAAAGACTGCGGCTAATTCTCCAATGAATTGCTCGTGAATGACAGAAAGAGCATATGAGACATTAGGTAGTTGCACAAACTGTAATTGTCTGTACTCTCCTAAAGTATTAAACCAATCTCTTAAAGATCCCGTAAAACGGGTAGCAAGTTCTCTAAAAACTGATGTTGTAGTAGCATTTGCTCTTAATATTTGGAGATCTGTCCAAGCAGCCATTTCGGATAATCGATCTGTCCAAGTAACCATGGACCAGGCCGGTTTGGAGCTGAGGGTGCTTCGGGTGGATCTTCCTCAATATCTGAGGGTATTTCAAAGAATGGGTCAGTTCTTGAGGATTGAGCAGGCTCAGTGTCTTCAGGTTGGGCCATAAGGATTCTAGTGATATCGATAAGATTATTTAGAATCACTAGATGAGATGGAAGATTCTGGTTCAGATTCAAATGGATCTTCTAAAACGGCTAGATTTGAATCAGAAGTTTGGTCTGTATTGAAATGCAAGTTATGCAACCCAAGAGGGGGATGAATTGAGATTTTAAAAATTATGCAATACAATTCGTAAAATAATTTAATCTATTGCCTTAATCAAATGAAAACAATAAATTCAATCAAGCACAATATTAAAAGAGTAAGGGAAGAGAAAACAAACACAAGGATTTTTACGTGGTTCGGCTATCCCCGCCTACGTCCACGTCTCCAAGCTCACCCGGCTTGAGGATTTCACTATCCAAGCCTCCCAAGGCTTCAAATGTTTACAATTGACTTCCAAGGTGTCAATGGACCTTTACAACAAGAGATTATATCCCCAATCTCTTCACCCCAAGTGATTCTCACACTTGTACACTCACAATTTGCTGAGAAATGAAAACCACAACAATGAAATCTCTTTAAGAGTGGATAACAAATTATAGCTCAATAATGATTCAATAAATGATGATTTGCGAAATGGAAGCTCAATATATGTTATATGATCTTATATTTTCTTGTATTATTTTTTTTAGAATGAAATTTGAGTTGAGTTTTTATAGTGAAAGCCCAAAAACTAGCCGTTATAGGTAAATTCCCGCGCCCAAGCGGTTAGCCGCTTAATTATCTGGCTAGCCGCTCAGGAATAGTAATATTACCGTTATTTTTGAATTTTGCTACAGTAACATTGTTCAATAAAATTATACTTTGGCCCAAAACTTTCTATAATTATACTATGGCCTAAAATGTCATAAAACTTTACAAATAGGTCCAATTTCAGAACTTCCTAAGAATAGTTGTCTTTCCCAAACTTTCTGAAATTATGATATAGCCCCAAAGATTTTATTATTTCACACAAAGGTCCTTTTCAACATAATACCCATATTTTTCAAAGTTCTCAAAACCTTTCACTTTAGTCCAAAATATTCATAAATTATAGTATGGCCCAAAACATTTCAAATGTTTGTAAAAACGTCCAACTCCGAAATTTAATACTTATTTAAAATCAAAGATTTCAAATCTTAGCATTTAAGTCCAAATTACTTTACTTTATAAAAATAAAACCTTTTAGTTTATGAAAAGTATTTAATTAAATTAATCTCTTGAGCTTTTCAAGAATTTATCGCACTAATTTGTTCGTCGAGCTCTAAACTATATTCTTGATGTCGCCGTTGTCCGTTGAGTGTCTTCAATCTTGATTTCACTTGATTCACTTGCATAAATATTATCCTTCAAAAACTAGTGAAAATGTGAAATACAATATTTATTAAATCACTTAATACATATGTTTGTTATCATCAAAATTACATTATGTATAGCCCTTTAGGCTAACAATCTCTCCCTTTTTGATGATGACAAACATCTCATGTATTTTGACATTTGTACTCCCCCTTAATACAAAACAAAAACTCCCCTTGAATATTTCAAAATTATGCACAAATACTTTAAGATCAAAATACATATTATATGTCTTCATATTCAAAATACATGACTTCTCCCCCTTCATCATCAAAATTACTAGAAATTCATGCGAAGATCGATAATGTCAATGGTTAATCAAGAAACATATAATAACCAAACATCCAATTAACCATAAAATGATCATGAACCATCATGCCATCAAAAGAATGCTCAAAATGCATATTATCCAAAATCATATTGTATGCTCCCCCTAAATATATGGCCAATTAAAAAATAAAACCAAAATGATATTATCCAAAAACATATCATAGAGCATAAAAAATAATTTGATAAAAATATTACCAATTTTGTGTGAGCAAAAATTTCGACAAAATCTCCCCTTAAAATGAACAAATCCTTAAATATACAACATGGTTAAAAACATTTCCATATAAGCTGAAACAATTATAACAAACCAACAACTCCATTAATTCATCAAGCAACACACTTATAATCATCAATCATCAAAAGTACTATAAATCTATGTTTATACCAAAAAGAATATCTCAATGATTAATCAAGAAACATATAAAAATTAAGCATTCAATTAACTAAAGAGTCATATCATCCAAATATAAATTATCCAAATATTAAACAACCATCATCCGTAATCTACAATTAAAACAATTATGCATATGAAAATATAGGTGCATAATATAATAAGGAACCATGGTAATTTAAAATACCCAAAATGCACAAATTCAGTTTTGTAAAATAATGAGTGAAATGGATTATATTAGACCGATTATTTTGATCCAAGAGATGATTTAAGATAATGGATGGTGTTGATTGGATCAAAAGTGGACTAAAAAGAGCTTAAATTGGAAGAGAAAGAAATGGATAAGTTAGGTTTTTGATTTTGGGTTTTATGTGGAGAGATAATGAAATCAAGTTTTAAGAGTGAAAATTGAAGGAGTAATGGATGAATAATGAGTTGGATGATTGATTTTGGCAAGATAATGAGTGAAAGATGAAGAAATTTGAGAGAGAAATGGAGAGGTACTGTTCACGCGTGAGAGATGATAATGAAATGAAAAAGAACAAGTGAAGAAATAATGATTAGGAAGTATTTAATGAAGGTTAAATGCATGGGTAATGGTTTAAGAGATTGATCTTGGCATAAAAATGGTTGAGAAATGAAGAGAAATTGATTGGAAATGGAAGAGAGTGGCTCACGGTTTTGAAGAGAGAAGAAACAAGTGCAGAAAAATAACGAAGGAAGGAGAAGAAGCAAAAAAAAAAATTAACTCCAACTCGTGACCAAGCGGCTAGCCGCTTGCTCTCGGGTTTGGGACAGTACCCAAGCGGCTAGCCGCTTGGGGCAGGCGGCTAGCCGCCTCATGGCTACCCATGTGCACCAATTTTTGCTCTCCGGCTATTTTTGATCAATTTTAAGACCATTTCGCGATTCTGAACACTTTCAAAAGCCATTTTAATGCATAAATCAATATAATTAACATCCAAAAATCATAAAACTCAAATTTATAACATATTCATCATGCATATCCATCATAATTATGAGATACAATAACACTTTATGGTTGAAATTATAAACATTTAAGACATGATTAATTCACACAGATAATTCATCCATCATGTATATATTTTACTCAATCATGAAACATATATGCACTCAAAGATTAATAAGCATATCACTCATTCCTCATGCTTAGGCATTACATAATCATTAAAATCAAACAAATTCATCATGATGAGTTGACTAGCTATCATCATATATATATAACCATGCATTATGATAAAGACTCAATGTTAAACACAATGATAATTCAATCATGTAAACATACAAGTATACTTTCACAAATTCAAACTACTATCCATTTTTCATGATCCACTCAACATAATAAATAGGCAAAATAAACTTATCCACTTCATGTTTATGCACTTAATGTTATGATACCAAATGAATTATTAAATACTTACTAGGATTAAAAAATCATCACTTATAATTAATGAGGCAATAATTGTTACCAAAACAATTAAATCATATTGTCTCATCATCTTTTCTTACACCATGATCAAGTGATTATCCTCATAAGCTTTTATCAAGGAACTCTCCGTCATTCTTTGATTGTGGTACCTACAAGGAAAACATTCAAGTTGTGCATTTTGGTACCCAAATATTCTTGGGTCCTTGAGTGTTAGCAATAGTTCCTTTTGGAACCCAAATACATTTTGCTCCATAATATGCATTTCTTTTAACTGGACATCTATTCTTCATGTGACCATTTTGATTGCAATAATGACATACAATTTGATCATTAATGGAGGTAGTTTTAACAAAATAACTCTTATAATATTTTTGTTTCAAATTTGGCTTCTAACCAATACCTCCTTTATCAAACACACATTTTTGTGAATTAAGCAAGTTATCCAACATCTTTTGCCCATTTGTGAATTTTAACACAATTTGATTTAGCTCATTGCTCGTCTTCTTAAGCACTTCATTTTCTTTCATTAATTCATCAACATGTGATTTCTCATGCTCATATGAAGTACTTTGTTTGCATTTAAATGCTGCAATTCTATCATGCAACATTTTATTATCTAACTCTAGTCCCTTAATCTTTTCATTTAATGAATCATTGCATTTTTGTAAAGCATCATTTTCATTTTTCAAGTCATCTACATATGATTCTAGATGCTCATGTGAAGTGTTAGGTTTCTCATTTGATAATGCAACTCTATCATGCAATGTTTTATTCTCTAATTCTAGGCATGTAATCTTTGCACTTAGAGATTCATTCTCATTTGTGAGCTTTACCATTTTCTTTTTAAGACATGCATTCTTTTTACCAATTTTTATCCAATTATCATGCAATTCTTTAAAAGCATCATATAATTCATCATAAGTAGAAAGATCATTTACCTCATCAAGTTCATCATCCGATTCATCTCCAATTACCATGAGAGCTAGATTTGTCATTTCTTGATGCTCTTCATCATCACTTGTTTCCTTATCGCTATCATCCCACGTGGCTACCATTGCTCTCTTCTTGAGCTTGTTGAGAAGAGGGCATTCCGTTATTATATGACCAGGCTTCTTGCACTCATAACATTTGATTACTTCCTTCTTCTCCTTTCAGTTCTTGAGGTCTCTAAATTTTCTTCGCTCACTGGATTTCTTAAAAAGTTTTCTAAACCTCCTAGCCAGCATATCCATCTCCTTCTCATCCAGCTCGCTTTCCTCATCACTTTCATGTTTCAAGGCTTTAAGAGCAATACTTTTATTCTTCTCCTCATTGCCTCTTTCGGCTGCCAAGTCTTCTTCATAAGAAATAAGAGAACCAATTAAATCATCAATAGGTAAAATATTTAAATCTTTGGCTTCCTCAATGGCAGTCCTTTTTGGTTTCCATTCCTTAGGTAGCGACCTAATGATTTTCTTAACTTTCTTGCTATTTGAAAAGGTCTTTCCTAGGGCTCTTAGAGTGTTCACTATGTCCGTAAATCTAGTATACATAGAATACACACTCTCATTTTGTTCCATTTGAAACAATTCATATTGTCGAGTGTATCTACTAATTTTAGACTCTTTCACTTGATTCGTGCCTTCATAAACAACTTCAAGTTTGTGCCAAATTTCATTAGCACTTTCACAACTAGACACTCTATGAAACTCTTTCTTATCAAGTGCACAAAACAAGGCATTCATGGCTTTGGAATTTAGAGAAGCTTTTCTCTTTTCCAATTCATTCCATTCCCGTGAAGGTTTTGGAATATCTTCCCCGACTTCGTTTTCAGTCAAAGGCATAAATGGACCATCACAAACAATTTCCCAAATTTCATAATCTAAAGCTTGTAAATAAATTCTCATCTTAGTTTTCCAATATGGGTAGTCATTACTGTCAAAGAACGGTGGTCTAATTGTAGATTGTCCTTCCCTAAATGTTGAGTCATTATGGGTTGCCATGGATCTTTAACTCTAGACAGTTAAGTCTACACAAGAGCACCTTGCTCTGATACCAAATGATGCAATTTATGCAACCCAAGAGGGGGGGTGAATTGGGATCTTAAAAATTATGCAATACAATTTGCACAACAATTTAATCTATTGCCTTAATCAAATGAAAACAATAAATTCAATCAAGCACAATATTAAAAGAGTAAGGGAAGAGAAAACAAACACAAGGATTTTTACGTGGTTCGGCTATCCCCGCCTACGTCCACGCCTCCAAGCTCACCCGGCTTGAGGATTTCACTATCCAAGCCTCCCAAGGCTTCAAATGTTTACAATTGACTTTCAAGGTGTCAATGGACCTTTACAACAAGAGATTATATCCCCAATCTCTTCACCCCAAGTGTTTCCCACACTTGTACACTCACAATTTGATGAGAAATGAAAATCACAACAATGAAACTCTCTTTAAGAGTGGATAACAAATTATAGCTCAATAATGATTCAATAAATGATGATTTGCGAAATGGAAGCTCAAAATATGTTATATGATCTTATATGAAGTTTGAGTTGAGTTTTTATAGTGAAAGCCCAAAAACTAGCCGTTATAGGCAAATTCCCGCACCCAAGCGGTTAGCCACTTGATTATCCGGCTAGCCGCTTAGGAACAGTAATATTACCATTATTTTTGAATTTTACTACAGTAACACTGTTCACTAAAATTACACTTTGGCCCAAAACTTTCTATAATTATACTATGGCTCAAAACGTCATAAAAACTTTACAAATAGGTCCAATTTTAGAACTTCCTAAGAATAGTTATCTTTCCCAAACTTTTTGAAATTATGATATGGCCCCACAGATTTTATTATTTCACACAAAGGTCCTTTTCGACATAATACCCATATTTTTTAAAGTTCTCAAAACATTTCACTTTAGTCTAAAATATTCATAAATTATAGTATGGCCCAAAACATTTCAAATGTTTGTAAAAACGTCCAACTCCAAAATTTAATACTTATTTAAAATCAAAGATTTTAAATCTTAGCATGTAAGTCCAAATTACTTAAATCCACAAATTACTTTACTTTATAAAAATAAAACCTTTTAGTTTATGAAAAGTATTTAATTAAATTAATCTCTTGAGCTTCTCAAATGCTAAATCATGTATCAATTAAATCATACCGGCTTTACAAGAATTTATCGCACTAATTTGTTCGTCGAGCTCTAAACTATATTCTTGATGTCGTTGTTGTCCGTTGAGTGTCTTCAATCTTGATTTCACTTGATTCACTTGCATAAATATTATCCTTCAAAAACTAGTGAAAATGTGAAATACAATATTTATTAAATCACTTAATACATATGTTTGTTATCATCAAAATTACCTTATGTATAGTCCTTTAGGCTAACATGTATCAGATGGATCTGGGATTAGTTGTGCACTGTATTGTTGTATTGGGGATTTATCTTTAGCCTGAGCTGGTGGTGGTTGAGAAGGAAGTGGGGTATAAGGATGTGGTTGTTGTTCCGGGATGGACAAAGGTGATTGCAAAGGTTGTTTTTCTCTGAGGATGAGGTTGAGATCTAGATGGTTTTGGCAGAGGATTATTTCGAAACAAAGTATGTGTCATGCCAAATAATTTGGACGGGTCTTGTGGTTTTATAGGAGAAAGCATAGGTGCAAAGGGATGGAAGGCTGGGCTGATGGTAGGTAATGGTAGAGAGGTGGTAAATAATATTGGCCTTTGCCTTTCTGACTCAATATGTTCAAGCTCGGCTTTCAATTTTCTGATTTCCTTTTCTTTCTGATCAAATTCTGCTAACACCATGAGGGCGTCAGAGTGGTGCTCAGGGGAAGGAAGATCTAAGGCATGGTTCTGGAGCCTATAGACCAATTGATGGTGTAGAGTTGCAATTTTTACAGAAGAGATTTGTTCTGCACCTTGAATTTGCACTTGAACTTGCAAGGCAGTGGAAAGATTAGAGTATTGAAGAGAAAGGTTAAAATTGGGATAGAAAGTGAGTAAAACACTTCCAGCATGAAGAGTGGTTAAGACAGTACCAATAACATCATCTTGGTAATGTGTGAACCTAGTATCCAGTAGAGCAATTCAGCCTTTGTAGCTTATATCGCCTCGAATGTTTCAAAGTTTTCAATTTTAATTTTTCAACTAAACTAGTGCTAGCTACATTAGTACAACTTCCACCATCAATTATCATACTACATACCTTATCTTTGATGTGGCATCTAGTATGAAAGATGTTATCACGTTGTACCTCCGCATCCTGTTTTACTTGCATGTTGAGAGCACGCCTAGCAACCATCAATTTACCATCAACAGGATATTCTACACCATTATTAGCATCCTTCAAAGGTGGCATAGGATCATCATTTGATTCACTCTCGGTTTCAACATCACCATCATCCCTCAAGATCATTACTCTCTTATTTGGGCATTGAGATGCAATATGACCTATCCCCAAACATTTAAAACACTTAATATCTCTATTTCTAGAGTGTTGGGAATCAGATTTACCTTTGCTTTGGTTGCCTTTCTCTTTATGATCCTTGATTGGCTTAATCTTAGGTTTTGAAATAACATTTTCATCTTTGCTCCATTTTGACTTCCATGAGGAAGATGAACCCAAATTGGTTCTAGTGGAACCTTTCTTTTTCAATTGTCGTTCCACTTTCATGGCCATGTGAACTATGTCTTCCAACTCAACATAGTGCTGCAAGTCAACCACATTAGCAATATCTTGATTTAAACTGTGTAAAAATCTAGCCATAGTGGCCTCTCGTTCTTCTTCAATGTTGTCTCGAATCATGATTATTTCCATCTCTTTGTGGTAATCTTCAACACTTCTAGAACCTTGTGTAAGACTTTGAAGTCTTTGGTGCAGCTCTTTATAATAATGACTAAGAACAAATCTCCTCCTCATGACGGCCTTCATCTGCTCCCAAGTGTCTATAGGCATTTCACTATTTCATCTCCTACTCAAAACAAGCTGATCCCACCAAATAATAGCATAATCAGTAAATTCAATAGCAGCTAGTTTTAGCTTTATCTCCTCAGAGTAGTTGTGGCAATCAAATACTAGCTCCACCTTTTTTTCCCACTCCAAATAAGCTTCCGGATTGTTTTTACCTTGAAAAGAAGGATTTTTCAATTTGAAACTCCTTAAGTCATGATCTATATGTCTTGCCCTTCTATCATCTCTTCCACGCACGTCAACGGTGGCCTAGTCATCAAAATTATCCAGGCCATCGCCATCTTCTGCCATGACAGCACGCCCTTGACTATTTCTTACATTAGGAGCTATTGGCTATTGGCCCCTTTGTTGATTGGCAATGGCAGTGTCTTGCCTCTCCAATTTATCTCAGATCTCTCCAAACATCAAATTTATGTGCTCAAATTGTTGTTGCATGGCTTTGAGCATGATTGATTGGTCTATAGCTTCTTGATCTTTAGCAAAGAGACCTCACAACACTCCCTCATGTGTTTCACTCAATTTTATGTCACACAAATTGGATTTTATCCTCTAATGATCTCACAAACTTTTGCCTTTTACCACACTTAATTCTCTCTTTCAATTCTTTATTGAACTAAATAAACAAAATCAAGAAAAACCCAGGTGGCACACCAAATATGACAAACCAGCACACTAAACAAAGAAAAAGAATTAAGAGGACACAAAGAACCACAAAGGAAATTGAAGAAAAGAAAACAAGCAAGAAAAGGAACACAATTGATATTATGTGTAAACAATGTCAACGAAAATGATTAACCAAAATTCTATTTGATGAAAGTAGGAAGACTTGAATCTTTTCGCAAATTTTTTTTTGCTGCATTTTTTATAATAAAAATAAATAAGACATTCAAACCTGATTAGAAATTTGGAATTTTTTTTTAGCAACAAGCGGATAATTCCCAATAACAAAGTTGGTCATTTAGGAATGTGAGAAAAATCAAGAGAGTAAATGAAGTGCATGTTGGTGAATCAGGACCGAACATCAAAGAAGTCAAAGCAATAGTCGAAGGACTTTCTCGCCAAATAGCAACATTAATAGTTGCCAAATCAATAGAGTCACATGCTTACAATCAATTTGACCATGATTTATACCCAGATCAAGCCAATGTCATTAATGTGATGAGAAAGTAGTTGAATTACAACCTTTACTCCAATACTTACAATCCTGGATAGAGAGACCATTCTAACTTTCCATGATTTCAACAAAATAGTACAACAACTTCAACTCCAGTAGTGTAATCAGTTCATCAAGCTTCTCAAATCTCTCAACCACCATTTCGACAGTACAATCAAAATGAGAGCTATTCACAAACCAAACCATGGAAAAAGGCAATTTAAAAATTTAAAAATATGACTTACTTCACGTTGGAACAACAAAATCGTACCATTGATGAGCAAAGTGAGACGAGAGCTGGCATAACTTCACAAGCTCAATCGATTTTAAAACTCGAAAATATGGTGGATCAACTTGTTTATTTGGTTTAAACCTTGGCAATGACCATTGAGAATGACAAATTCCTGAGCCAACCAATACCCAATCCTAAGGGAATATGTGAGGTTAGTACTAGTTCACCCCAGTAGCATGAAAAGGTCAAAGCCTACATGACCTTGCAAAAAGGCAAAGAAATCAACAACAAAATGGAGATGTCGGAGAAAATGACAACTCAAGTTGAACCTTTAAACTCTAACTCATCACTAAAGGAGAAAAAAGAAACTAACCCATGAGAATATGTACCTAAATCTTCATTCCCTCAAAGGTTAGCTAAAGCAAAGAAAGGAAATTCCACAAGTGAGATTGTGGAGATCCTTAAACAAGTATATGATAAGATCCTTTTGCTTGACGCTATAAAAAAAGTGCCCTCTTATACCAAGTTTCTTAAAATCCTTTGTGCTAAAAAGAGAAGTAGTTATGTTCAAAAGAAGGCCTTTTTAGTAGAAAACATTAGTTCTATGCTCCAACACAAAATTCCTCCAAAAATCAAAGACCTAGGTTCCCTTACCATCTCATGTAATATAGGGAACCACATAATTGATCATGCTTTACTGGAGTTAGGAGCTAATATAAATCTTTTGTCTTACAGAGTATTTGTGAAACTTGAATTGAGAGAATTACACTTAACTCTAGTTGTATTGCAGCTTGTAGATCGATTCATGAAAATACCTTGCGGTATTTAAAATACTAGTTATGCAACCCAAGAGGATGGTGAATTGGGTTTTTAAAACTTAAGCTAAGCAAACCACACAACAATTCAATCTAATGCCTCAATTAAATAAAAATAAATAAATTTAACAATGTTAAAACATAAAAGATAAGAGAAGAGAGAGCAAACATAAAGATTTTTACTTGGTTCGGCAATCCCCGCCTATGTCCACGCCTCCAAGCAAACCAAGTTTGAAGATTTTACTATCCAAGCCTCCCAAGGCTTCAAGTTCTTACAATTGACTTCCAAAATGTCAATAGACCTTTACAACAAGAGATGATCCCCCAATCTCTTAACCCAAGTGTTTCTCACACTCATACTCTCACAAATTTGATAAAGAAATGAAAATTACAACAAACAACTCTCCTATGATGATTTGTGAAATAGAAGCTCAAAATTGAATTGGATTTAAGTTTATGTAGTTCAAACACAAAAACTAACTGTTATACACAAAATCAACAAATAGCCTGTTAGCCTCTTAATTAGTTGGATCACCGCTTAGTACAGTGCAAGTTACGGTTGCAAATTTTGGCTTTGAAAGTTCCCACCATATTTTTTATATTTACTTTTAAGCCTTAATACTTTCAAAAACTAAAATATGGCCCAAAAGGTTTATAAATTACACTATTGTCTAAAATATTTATATTTGTGTAAATAGGTCCAACTCCGTAATTTTTAAATAATGCTTGTTATTCCCAAAACTTTCTAAAATTATGATATAGCCCAAATCTTTATCATACTTTTCATAATGCTTATTGATTTCAAACTTTTTCAATTTAATCCAAAATTTGAAAAACACTCAAATGCACAAAATACTTGTCTTATAAATATAAAACCTTATGGTTTATGAAAAATAATGATTTTTTAAACAAAATCTTGAGCTTCTCAAATGCTAAACCATGCATATATTAAATCATATCGATTTTACTAGAATTTCACAATAATGACTTTGTTGAGCTAAACTTTGTTCTTGATCAAGTCGTTGTCCGTTGAGTGTCTTAAGCTTGATTTCACTTGATTTACTTGTATAAATATTATACTTCAAGAACTAGTGAAAATGTGAAATACAATATTTATCAAAATTACAATATGTATAGCACTTTAGGCTAACAATCTCCCTTTTTTTATGATGACAAACATCTCATGTATTTTGACATTTGTACTCCCCCTTAATACATGGCATATATAATTAAACATATAAATCAAATTCAAAACAAGAATATTTCAAAATTATGCAGATCAAAATACATATTATATGGACTATCCAAGTTTGGCGAATAGGGAGTCTTAAAAAAATTTCACTTGATTTACTTGTATAAATATTATACTTCAAGAACTAGTGAAAATGTGAAATACAATATTTATCAAAATTACAATATGTATAGCACTTTAGGCTAACAATCTCCCTTTTTTTATGATGACAAACATCTCATGTATTTTGACATTTGTACTCCCCCTTAATACATGGCATATATAATTAAACATATAAATCAAATTCAAAACAAAAACTCCCCCTGAATATTTCAAAATTATGCACAAATACTTTAAGATCAAAATACATATTATATGTCTTCATATTCAAAATACATGACTTCTCCCCCTTCATCATCAAAATTACTCGATACATTTTGATATCAACCTCTTTACCTTTTTCATCTTTGTCAAGCTTGATTGTTGTGTTCATTGGAGTGCTCTTAGTCTTTGAGTCATCAATACCAAATCTCTTGAGTAGATCTTTGACATATTTTGCTTGGTTGATGAAGATTCCCTCATTGTTTTGTTTGATCTAAAGTCCAAGGAAATACTTCAATTCTCCCATCATGTTCATTTCAAATTCCTTTCTCATAAAAGATGAAAACTCCTTCCACATAGACTCGTTAGTAGAACCAAAAATAATATCATCAACATAAATTTGAACAACAAGTATAACTTGGTTCTTGTGCTTAACAAAGAGAGTAGTATCCACTTTTTCCATTGAAAAATTGTTATCCAACAAGAAAATTTTAAGCCTATCATACCATGCTCTAGGTACTTATTTCAATCCATGCAATGCTTTTGACAACTTATAAACATGATTTGAAAATTTTTAATTTGGAAATTATCTACTGACCACCTGTTTTTCGAACTTTTTCAAAAATAGACATTTGTTTCTTGGCTGATTTCCACTTGAAGTTACAAAATGTATCATTTTTCCAATATCATCTAAACTCCATGAGAGAAGTAAATAGAATATTAACAAAATGATTGTTTTACCCCCTTAATGTAGATTACTATTTCACCCTAACTAAATAAAAAAAATTAAATTACTTCAATTTTTCTTTGCAATTTAGACATTAGATAATAAGTTAAACAAAATAATTTGGAATATTTTTTTACCTTTTTTTCCCTCTTTCTGCCGCATTTAAATGACATTGATTTTTCTATGCAGGTGAAATGATAATTTTACCCCTATGACATCAATAAGGTTATAACAAAATGCAAACGGGAAGTGGAAAAGTGCAAGAAAATGTAACTTCAAGTGGAAATCAACCAAAAAAATTAAGATATGTATATTTTTGAAAAAATCAGAAAGAACAGGGGGTTGTTTCACATACACTTCTTCCATAACATGACCATTTAAGAAAGTACTTTTGACATCCATTTGACATAAAATGAAATCTTTATGACATGAAAATGCTAAGAGCATCCTAATGGATTCTAATCTAGCTACAGGTACAAATGTTTCGTCAAAATCAATTCCATGTTCATGGTTGTACTCTTGAGCCATTAATCTAGTTTTATTCCTTACAACCACACCAAATTGATCAATTTTATTCCTAAATACCCATTTAGTGCCTATAATGGATTGAAGTTCCAGTTTAGGAACTAATTTAGTGCCTATAATGCATTGTTGCTCTCAAACTGATTTAACTCCTCTTGCATTGTCATATCCAAGATTCATCATTTTCCGCATTTGAAAAGGATTTTAGTTCAATTTAAGATATAAATGCATACACCTTATAAGGGATCTCTTAAAATTAAGTCTTTAGGGTGAGAACAAACATAACTTCACTCCTTGTGGAGTGTTTGAGAAGTACCTTCATCTTACTTCAAATTAGTTTGTTCTTCTTGTCTATCCTCTTGTTTATCTTTAATAGAAAATCTTATAGAATACTCGTATATTCCTGAATCAGCCCAGATCAATGAATCATAGTTTCCGGTAATGAGCCCATATCATCTTTACAAATAGAAAAACTTCTTTCACCATAAGCATCAGAACCTTGATTTTTTGAAACTAAAGGAAGTATGCTCTGCACTTGCCTTTTGCAAGGATCTTGTGCATCAGAAAACTTTTGATCATTTCTTATCTGGTTTGGTACCTTGTTTTAGACTAAAGAATACATTCAGTCTTCGAGACTGGACCAATGTGCTCTTCAAGCCTTTCAGAGTGAACAATATGTTACTCTAGAAATACCTACAGATCTCGTGACCAACTAGAAACAAGAAGGGTATACGCATCTTCATCTTGGTGGAGTATGGTTAATCCTATCTTTACGTGGGAGAAAAGGCTTACCCGTTACAGCCAGAATTGCTGAAACATGCTGTCATTGGGACAGTTTTAACTACACTCCATGCCGAAAGTGTACTATTAACCTTTTATCCCAATTTCAATATGTCCTTTGAAGACTCCAAGGAGCAGACCAAACAACCACTTCAAAAATAGCCACTCTCATGCACTAGATCTTCCCACAGCACAAACAACCATAGATGCATTAATGATCCTTGCAGACACCGATACAATCCCAACAATAATTCAGATCCCCAAAAAAATTCAAAAGCAAGAATTGCTTAAACTCATGCCACTTGAATGGCTTTCCAATTATGAGCAATTTCACCAAAATTCAGAGCCAATCCAAACTTCTGAAGCCATCTTTGAAAGAAGATCTGATGGCCAAGTCAAGTTGTCCTCCCAAACTCCAGGACAATCCTCAGATCCAGAAGCTCTGAGGCTCTCTTATACTACTATGATCACGACAATATCCTCGGCACATGAGGAAAACCTTCTAGTCTATGTATTTTCGTCAAAAGGATATCCAGTTTATCTTGAAAAAGTCAATAGTTACTTCTTATGGGATGTTCCAGAAGCCTATATGTGCAACCCATATTGCCCTTGTCTATGAGGAGAAGACGAAGGAGAAAGAAGAAGCCTTCCCATTCAAAAACTCCTTGCAGATCGTATTCTCCAGAACCACCAGATGATCCAAGTTCAAGCCAGCCTTTACCAATCTACAAAACGCTCTCAAATGGATAGAAAAAGAAGAAAAAAAGGCCATTCCACAAGAAACTATTCCTTCTCCAACAAAGCTCAGGTCATGCCTGATGTTTTCTTCCTCCAACTAGTCTTACCAAGAATCTTTTCCCCCTCTTGAAAAGCAAACAAATCCACAAACAAAAGTTATTTCCTAACCTTTTGTGCAGTCACCCATAACTTCTTCTGGCCGACCAGAAGCCCCAAAGCAATATGGCGTAGTTTTAAATTGGAAAACTCAAAATGCCAATGCTCAAAATCAAGCACTTCGTAATCTTGGGAGAAAGATCGATAAAGTTGCAACTCAAGTGACAAAAATAGAAACAAAAGTAGATTCTCTCAATGCTCAGCTAGAACAGATTTATCTGAATCTACAAAGTCGAATCTCTGAACTAGATGTTGACCTCAGAACAATGATTAACAATCGTATATGGGGACCAGAATTCAACAAAAAGGAAGTAAAGATTAGAAAGTTAAACGCAGAGCTAGCTAGGATTGATGTAGACCATCCTTCTTTACCAAAACTCAATCTATACCCATTCTTGCCCCTCTATTTGATACATATCAACCTTTTTATAATCCTTCTAAACCACCAATGGACTATAACAAGTTCTTTAGGATTTCCCACCTTCTCTACAAAAACCAAGAATTACCGACCACTCCATCAACTTCCAAAAAGCCAGCCACAAAGGTCAGAGTCTCAGAACCAAAAACAAAAGAAACCTCTCCAATACTCGAAGACTCTCCAAAATCAATCCCTAAGCCAAAAAGAAAGACAAAACTCCAGTTCACCAATACTTTTACCAAAGTGTTGATACATAGAACAATGATCCCAATCCATACTCATCCTCAGAAAATAGTTCCAGTTCATATGAGCAATCTTCCTCAGACTCAGAATCCCAATATGCAGATATCTCTGGACTACTCATGGTTCAATCGTCTACAAAGACAGATGAACCAAGTACATCTGCACCTATTGTAGAATCTGATGATGAAAATGAATAACAAGGCAAGTTCACAAACTGAACCAATTCCTCCAAATCCTCCAGCACCTAAAAATTCCTCTAAACCATCTTCAACATAGTGATTTACTTTTGATGACATTCCTCACCACAAATGGCCAACTAGACACCAAGAATTTGCTGCTTGGGTCAATGTACAAATGACATGACCAAATGCACAATCACATGCAGTCCTTCGAGAATTTTATTCCTGCTTTACTAGTTCTTTGCGAGATTGGTTTGAAAGTCTGGGAGAATACAGACAACTTCAACTGATTCAGACCACTATCGCTACAGCACTCATAGTTATTTATGAATAGTTCATTAGAGAACCAGCTGCAGCAAATGAAGCCTCTAGAAAAGAATTTCATCAAATGAAATGGTATGATTTTGGCTCTGATACCATATGAATTTACGTCGTCGGTCGTCGGTTTCTCGTCGATATACTCAAATGGGAACCAGAAAAACTTTTAAATAATTTTTATCTCGGGTTATATAACCCAAAACAGACTTTCTTTTAGTCTAAAATAGGGTACCAAACCAGATAAGAAATCATCATAAGTTTTCTGATGCACAGGATCCTTGCTAGAGGCAAGTGCAGAGAATACTTCCTTAAGTTTCAAAATGAACAGATTTAATTCTTTATTCTTTTTCTTTCTCTAGAGAGCTTCATTTGCAGAGAGAGGAGAGAGGTTTAGAAATTCATAGTGATAGAAACAATCGAGAGTTTATTGCTTCCAAACTTCTATATCACAAGCAAGGGGAGAATCCTTTATATAGGAGAATTCTCAGAGAAGATAGGACAGGACCCCTATCTTTCTTGAAAGCAAAAGGGAAAAGACACGACAACATGGAGGATCCTTAAGAACATGACCTCTCAAGGATCATGACCTATAGCACACCTTTTTAGAAAGCCAAGCCCACCGATCAGGACTTTTACAAAAGATAAAGCATACTTACAAAGACTTTTACAACTAGAAAAAGCCAAAGCGTAAGGCAAGCCAAGACAAAACCATAAAGTAAAACATAGTTATTACAACAAGACAAACTACTTTATTGAAAGCAACAAGACAAACTTCTTTATGGAGAGTAGAGATTCATGTAATCGTCTTCGGATGAGCTTTCAGTCTCATCTGGGTCAGTGTCACGGTTGGATTTTGGGAAAAAGGTTTTGGAGGTCTTTGGATGCTTACAGTGGGGACCACGGCAAGGGGGATAAGGACAATCTCTTCGGTATCCTGGCCTGGGTGATGTTTGAGTGGCTTTGAAAACTTTGGTGGGTTGGGATGAGGATCCTGGTTCACGCATAGTGGGTTGTGGAAACTGTTGGAGATGTTGGCTTAGTGGGAGGAAGGCTTCCCATGGGTCCTGGGAGTCTTGAAAAAGGAAGTCAGTGTAGTCTGGCTTTTCTTCTTTGATGATGATTCCCGTGGACTTTGGTTTGGATATGACAGATGGAGTGGGGATCATGATAAGGTTATGTTGTGGACTTAAGGACGTGTGAAAAATATCCCGGTGTGGTGGAGTCTGGTGATCCAATTCATAAAGATAGTTGTGTAGGTTGGTCTAGAGTTCATTGTCAATGACTGCTGGATGAGGTGTAGTAAACCATTCAAAGACTTGATCTTGAGTCCAAAAGCAGTTTGTGTCAGGGTGTTGGAAGTATGGTCTATGAATAATGAACACAAATGTCCACATTTTTACTTCGAAGGATGGCATACGTTCCAAATTATGAATCTGAGACAATTGTTGGAGTTTCTGTCTCCACCATGGGATTGGAGAAAACCATTCAAGAAGTGTACAGAGGAGGGAGGTGGCTTTGTCTGAATTGAGCAAGTGCTCTAAGGTGGATGTGACTGGAACAATCAATTTGGTGGCATAGAGGACGATGAGAAACCAAATGTATCCTAATTCATCTTCAAAAATTTCTCTAGAGGGATCCAGGGTTAAACCTGTAAGAAACAAGTTTTCAAGATGGAAGGTTGAGAATGGAAAAGAGTCTGATAGGAGATAGGCTTTCATGAAAAACCTAAAAACAGCTTTTTTGGCGAACTCTTGGATGGCAAAAACTGTGGTAAAGGTCTTTCCAAGGGGAAATGGTTTTTTGGTGAGAGCTTGTGAGAGAAGGGAAGTAGCCATGAAAATAACAAGAAAATGGCAAATTGAGGATATGAGAAACAAGCATTTGTCTGGTTTGGCAAGTCTTGAAAGCATATCAAGAATGAGATTGTGGTCTCCTTTTATATGTTGCACTGAGAAGTCATATTTTGAAAACCAGTCTTTTAATCGGAGCAACATCTTTTCTGGAACATTTTTCCCTTTGAAATGCATGATGTTGGGAAAAGCGGAGTTATCCATTCTAACAAGAAAGTGATAGCCGATAAGATGATACTCAAACTTTTGAATACTATGCTTGACAGTTAGAATTTCTTTGAACACACTGTGGTAGTGGACTTGTGTGTCAGAGAAGTGTCCACTAGTATAGGCAATAAAGTGTTCTTTGCCGTTTGTTTCTTCAAGGAGGATGGCCCCCCATGACTCGTCACTTGCATCAATTTGCAATATTCGCTTACCATCAGTGATGAGCTTTAATGGTGGCGGATTTTGCGCAATTTGCTTTAAAGTGGTGATAGCAAGTGTGTGGTGGTCATTCCACGAAGGTGGATTTTTCTTTAGCAAGGCTGACAGCTGGCGGGTGTGATGATCAACATGAGGGAGAAAATCCTTGATATAATTAATAATACCAAGGAACTGCTGAATTTGCTTTTTGGAAAGATTCTGGTCAGGAAAGTGGATGAGTTCTTGGGCAATGTGTTTTCTTGGCTGATAGTGGCCATCTTTGATAATCATTCCAAGGAATTCAATGTTGTTGGTGGCAATGGTGCTTTTCTTGGCAGATAAATTCCATGAGATTGGATGATATCAAAGAACTAATTTAACAAATGGCGATGATCATCTTGCGTACCTGAAAACAACAAAATATCGTCAATGTAAATCAATGCACTATGCAAGATGGGTTGAAAGATCTGGACCATGGATTTTTGGAAAATAGATGGGGCTGTTTTAAGACCAAAGGGTAAAACTGTCCATTGGTAATGAGCATTGGGAATGCAAAAGGCAGTTTTGTAACGTTCTGAAGGTTTAATTCCAAGTTACCAAAATCCGGATTTAAGATCAAATTTTGAAAAGATTTGAGCATTTTTGAGATAAGTGAACATGCTCTGTCTTTTTGGCAAAGGGAATTTGTCATCTTGTAAAAACATGTTTAGAGGCTGATAGTCAATGACTAATCGCTTTTTTCCTCTAACAATCTTGGAATGTTTTTCAACATAAAAAGCTTGACAAGCCCATTGAGAACTAGTGGGTTCAATAAGACCTTGGGCTAGCAACTGAGAACATTCTTATTGGGCTAGGACTAAATCAGAAGGACTCATTCCTGGATGGGTGGCCTTGGTCGGATTGACATCTTCATTCAACTTGAAAGGTAACTGAACAAAGAATTGTGGAATTTTCCACAGAGGATTTGGATGGTGAAAATCAGCATGTGACTCAGGACAAAACTTCAAAAACTTTGTAGAAAGGTCTTGGAAAGACTGGGTGGTTTCAGATAAACCATAAAGCTTTAAAACAATGGTGAAGGGTTTAAACATGGACTTGACTCGAATTCCAGTAGGGATGATTTGGAGGTGTTTTATCTGGTGGATGATATCAAATCCTAACAAGATATCCTTATTAGGTAGATGAGAACCAATGACTTTTGTCCAGATAACACAATTTGGAAAGATTTGAATACCAATGGGTTTTTTGGTAATCAATGTGGTGGTGAAGAGTTTTCTTGAAATGCTACTCGGAATGGTGCCAATACACGGATGGAAGTATGTCAGAATTAATCATACATCTTTGAGCACCAAAGAATGGTCTGAAATTTGGAGGGTAAGATGTGGAGTTTTATGGAAGGGATAGGGATGGTAGTGTCTAGAGACAGAAGTTGTTGGTGAAAGACAGTCTGGAACTCATCATTTTCATAATCATCAGATGAGTTTTGCAGTGCGAACACTGTTTCATCAGTGGGCTCCTCTTGTTATGAGAAATAAAACTCAATTTCATCTTTGTGAGGAGAGTAATCAGTGATGGCTTGTAAATGCTCAAGAAGCCGGATGGCTTTGTCTTTTTTGTTGGGGCAATCTTTAGCATAATGGCCTTTTTTCTTGCAAATGAAACATCGGCTTGACTGTTTCCTTTTTGGTCTCGGAAAGAACTAGATCTCTTCCGGAAAAACCTGTATGACTTTCGTCGGGCTTTAGATCTGGGATACAAGTCTGGATTTTTAAATTTGCGGAAATGCTTCTTCTTTTTGGAGCTGCAATCACAATCCTTCTTTTTCTTGCATTTGATCTGCAAGTAAGGCTTTTTACAGGCACTTCGGAAAGGCTCTTTGTCTTTTAACAATTCTTTGAAGAACTGCTTCTGTTCACATAATTTCTCCAAACATCCTTTGGCGATCTGAAAGATCTTTCCCAAGGAGATGTTATCAATGGTGAGATTGAGACTTGTAAGCTGCCTCTGTATATCTGGTTGCAATTCTTCAGGTAAAGATGCCAGAAATACATGCTTGAGAGTTGGATCATTGAACCCATTGAGCTTGTAGAACAGGATTGACATCCGTTTATAATGGAAATCAAGATCTTTAGAGTTGAGTGAGCAGTATTTCATATTGAGGTAGTCTCTTCTTGCAGATTCAAAGACTACTGCTGATTCTTTGATGAATTGTTCATGAATAACAGTAAGCGCAGTTGAAACATTAGGGAGTTGCACAAACTATAATTGTCTGTACTATCCTAGAGTATCAAACCAATCTCTTAAAGATCCCGTAAAACGGGTAGCAAGTTCTCGAAGGACTGATGCTATAGTAGCATTTGCTCTTAACATTTGGAGATCTGTCCAAGCAGCCATTTCGGATAATCGATCTCTCCATTTAGCTGCAGGGATATCATCAAAAGTGAACCATGGACCATTTGAAGGTTTATGATCATTCTGAGATTGAGCAGGCCTAGTTGGAGCTGAGGATGCTTCGGGTTGATCTTCCTCAACATCTGAAGGTACTTGAAGGGTCGAGGATTAAGCTTGTCTTGAGGGCCATAAGGATTCTAGTGACATCAACATAGGATTTTTCAGAATCACTAGATGAGATTGAAGATTCGAGGGAGGATTTGGTTTCGGATGCAGATGAATCAGTTAAAACGGCTAGGTTTGAATCAGAAGTTTGGTCTGTATCAGACGGGCCTAGGATTATCTGTGCACTATATAGGTGCATTGACGATTTATCCTTTGTCTGAGTGGGTGGTGGTTGAGAAGGTTGAGAATAAATGGGTGATTGTGGCTCATTAATAGACAGAGGTGGAAAGAAAGGCTGTTTATCGGGACATGGATGAGGATGAGGGGTGGATCGAGATGCTTTTGGTAGAGGATACTTTCAAAACAAAGTATGGGTCATACCAAATAGTTTGGATGGATCTTGAGGCTTAATTGGAGAAAGCATAGATGCAAAAGGATGAAAGGTCGGGCTAATGGTAGGTAAGGGTGGAGGTGAGGTAAATAAGGATGGCTTTTGATTTTCTTGCTCGATCTGTTCAAGTTTTGTTTTCCACTTTCGAATTTCCTTCTCCTTTTGATCAAATTCGGGGCCATAGTATCCTCGAGCAAGCATGGTTCGTAACTCTGAATCGAGTTGAGTAATTCGGGAGTGAAGATTGTGATGGATCTGTTGCAGTTGAGCAGTAATGGAATCAACCTTCGACTCGATCTGTTCAGTTCGTAAACTAATCTTTTCAACCTTGGAGGTGATATGCAACAAGGTGTCATTCTGTGCCTTGGCATTTTGGGTTTGCCAATTAAGGACGGATTCAAAAGGTTTGGGAGGTTCTAGGTGGCCAGTGGAGGTGATGGCTGAAGGGATGAAAGGTTTGGATATCACATTTCGTTGGGAATCTGTGTGAGTGTCTAAAGAGGGAAAGGAGGAAGAGTAGTCTGAAGAGGAAGAGGAAAACATCATACATTCTATCGGTTGGGCGATAGATGTTGAGTATGGGATGGAGGATGGATTCTTAGGGTTGCATTGTTTTGCAATTCATTTGAGTTCTTTTTTGTAGATGGGTAATGGAGCTGGTGGAGGTGGAGGATCTGGTGGGGATTTGGATTCACAGTGGTGACATGAGATGGGAGCTTTTTTCTTTTTGGGTTTCCTTTTGGTGGCATAAGCATCATCTTCTTCCCAATCATCCCAGCAGGGACAACCGGGGTCACACATGCCTGAGCCTGGGACATCCCAGAGAAAATGGCCATTGTGCTTTGCTGGATAAACAGGGTAGCCATCAGAATTGAACCCTGTAATGGGCAAATCTTCCTGAGCCGTCTGAACAGCGGTGATCATGGAGGAATAGGTAAAAGAGAGCCGAGGAGGCTCTTGTGGAGCATTGGGAGGTGGTTTGAAAGTCATTCAGACTGTGCCGTCTGGTCGTCTTTCAACCATGCTTTCCGATGTCTGAATTGGAATTGTGTTGTTATGGAATTGCTCATAATTGGAGATCCATTCAAGAGGCATAAGCTTGATAAGCTCGTGTCGGGGAAGTTGTCGTGGGATCTGAATAATTATGGGAATTTGGTCAGATTCTGCTAACACCATGAGGGTGTCAGAGTGGTGTTCAGGAGTGGGAAGATCTAAGGCATGATTTTGGAGCCTATAGACCAATTGGTAGTGTAAAGTGGCCATTTTTGCGGAAGAGATTTGCTCTGCACCTTGAATTTGAACTTGAACTTTCAAGGTTGTGGGCAAATTGGGGTCTTGGAGAGAAAGGTTGAAATTTGGATAAAAGGTGAGTAGAACACTTCCCGCATGGAGAGTTGTAAGGACAATGCCTATAACAGCATCTTCATATCGTTTAAACCGGGTATCAAGCATGGCAAGTTGGGCTGTGACTGGTAACCCTTTTCTCCCATGAAGGGTAAGGATTAATCGGATGCCCCCAAGATGGAGGTGAGTGTAACCTTCTCTTTTCCAGTTAGAAATTAACTCTGAAGGGATTTCCAGAGTAACATATTGCTCAGCAGAAGTGGCTTGAAGAGCACATTGGTCCAGTCGGGAAGACTGGATGTATTCTTTAGGGTGGGGCCGTCGAGTAGAGATGAGAGTACGGATACTGCGGGTAAAAGAACCAGGACGTTTGTACAGTTGATAAGGGCTGATGAGGGGGTAGGATGACTCACTGATTTGGGCGGATTCAGGGATGTAGGAATATTCTACAAGGTTTTCAATTTTATTGGTAGTATGAGAAGTGCAAGATCTGGGCAAAGAAAGAGTAGAAGAAAGAGTAACAGGAGTGGAAGGAATTGAGGATGAAGTGGACGCCATGAATAAGAAAGTCTCTCTGCTCCTGAAGTTCTAGAGAGCAAAATAGAAAAAGACTTAAATCATACCATTTTGGTCATGAAGTACGGGCACAATTCGTCCTTCCTCTAGTTGGGAAAATCATACTGAATTCTTCAAAGCAGCCAATGGGATTTAGTTTTTTCCAAACTGTATCATATGGCAAAAAATTATTGGTTCAGATTTACCAGACAAAGATCTTCTCATAGGATTTGATATCCTTCAGCTGATAAAAAATCTCCACATCACACCAATTGGAATTAAGTTCAAACAAATGTTTTTGCCTTATATAGATGTTCTATGTCTATATACTCTCTCAGATACAACCCCTCTTTATGCACCTGTCGCTCAAAAACTTCTTTAGTTTTGTCCTGAGAATCATTCTCAATTCAGTCATCCTTTCCCTCTTTGGAAAAATGACAAGTTCTTCATTCAACTTCCTTTTAAGTTAAATGAAGATATAAATCCCACAAAAGCAACTCATCTAGGAATGCCACCTTCTGATATTTTCCTAGCCAAACAAGAATGTAATCAATTACTTCAGCAAGGTCTCATTGAGCCCACAACTTCATATTGGGCTTGTCAAGCTTTATATGTTGAAAAAAGATCTAAGTTAGTTCGAGGAAAAAAGAGATTGGTAATTGATTATCAGCCTCTCAATGCTTTTCTCAGAGATGAAAAATTTCCACTGTTCGTCCATATTCAAGATGCCAAAATCTTTTCAAAGTTTGATCTCAAAGCTAGTTTTCGGCAACTTGGCATTTCACCCTCTGATAGACTTAAAACAACTTTTTGTATACCCAATGCCCATTATCAATGGACAGTAATGCTCTTTGGTCTCAAAGTTGCTCCTTCCCTATTTCAAAAAGCAATGGTGAAAATATTCTCTCCTATCCTCCATCATGCTCTGGTGATATCGATGACATTTTGTTGTTTTCCACCAACCACCAAACCCACCAAAAACTGCTTTCAGATTTCTTTAATATTGTGCAAACACATGACATAATGCTTTCTGAAAAGAAAAGCAGCATTGGAAAGGAATCAATCAACTTTTCAAGACCACACATTGCAGAGGAGTTGATAAAGTTTCCAGACATAGATCTTAATAAAAAAACAAATTTAACAGTTCCTTGGAATTGTGAATTATTTGCGAGACTTTATTCCCAAAGTTATGGTTCACACCAGCAAATTGTCACACATGCTAAAGAAACAACCCCCACCATGGGGTCCTAAACAGACAACAGCTGTCAAATAGCTCAAAAAGATTTCTCAGTCACCACCACCACTAAAGATTCCCACAACGGGACAAAGAATTCTCCAGACTGAGGCTAGTGATGAATACTGGAGTGCTATTAACTGGATAAGTGTATATCGGCTGGAAACCAATGTGTGCGGACTACTGATCCAAAGGAGATTTAAATATCTTGGCTTGCCAAGGATCTCATCACTCTGGTAAAACAATGCCACGTACAACTACCCACTGGTTTGGACCAGTAGTCCGCACACCTTGGTTTCCAGCCGATATACACTTATCCAGTTAATACCAAATCCGAAATTCATTTTTGAAACAATTTTTTCACGATACCATCCGAAAACCTTCAAAGAGGGTGAACGTTGTGAGAAAACACTTTCATTTTAGAAAAATCGATTTTGGAGGATAAACAGGACCTTTCTGATGCACAGGATCCTCAGGCTTGAGGCAAGTGCAAAGCATACTCAGTTTAGAAATTTTGAGGTGAGCGTATCATTTTTAATTCGAATATTTCCTCGATTCCTAGAAGAGAGAGAGAGGTTTAGGGAAACATAATGTATAAGACTTAATTTTTTTATTTCAGATTGGCTCCCCTACAACTGAGACCAAAGGTGCCTTATTTAGAGGATCATCGAGAATAGGACCTCTCGAATGATCATATCACATAGCACACATTTTTTGAAAGCAAAACATGCCGATAAGGACTTTTACAAAAGGTAAAGCATACCGATAAACACTTAAAGCACACCGACAAGGACTTTAACAAAAGTAAAGCATACTGACAAGGACTTTAACAAAAGTAAAGCATACTGATAATGACTTTAACAAAAGACAAACGGGAGTCAATGGGTTGTGATATCAAAAGCTTGTGCGATTGGGATAAGGCGCTATCATGGTGTGGAGGGATAATGCGATGGTGACACCTTTCCTGTGTCTTTTTCATATTGTCGCTTGTGCCGATGCCTCTGTCTCTGGTCGAGATACGCCTCAGCTTGCTGATACTTTTCTTCATCAGCTTCAAACATGTGCTGTGAGGTAGATGCAGCAGGAGAGTCTGGGTTGGTGATAGTATAATGGGGAGTGTCAGTATGGAGAAGGGATTGAAAGTCTTCCCATGGGTCCTGAGCGTCTTGGAATAAGACATTGGTGTAGTCAGGACGTTGTTCCATGACAAGGATTCCTTGAGGACTTGAACTTGAACCTGGAGTACAGTCTTGTGTTTTTGGAATTATTTCAAGGGTGTGTGATGGTCCAATGGAGGTGTGGTGAATGTTTGTGGCAGGTGGAGGAACATTGTTAAGTTCCATGAGATAGGCTTTGAGAACAGAGGTGATCGATGTATCATGGATGAAGGTATAAGGATGAGGGTAAGTTCTCCATTCATATGCCATGTCCTATGTCTAGTAGTCTCGGGTTTCTGGATGCTGGAAGTAAGGCCTGTGGACGATGAAGGCCGTAGTCCACATGTTAGCTTCTTGTTCTGGCATTTTGTCTAATCCATGAAAGGTACAAAAATGTTGGAGTTGCTGGCGCCACCAAGTGAGGGGTGAATACCATTCAAAGAGAGTCCATAGAAGGTCTGGTGAGAACTCTGGAGTGGTAAGGTGAGTCAGGACTGGTTTGATGGGAAAAACTAGCTGGGTAGCATACAAGGTGGTGAGACACCACATATACCAAAGCTCATCTTCAGAGATGGACAGAGAGGACAAAGTGAGGCCTGTGAGAAACAGGTGCTCCATGCAAAGATTAGGAAATCGGTCAGGTTTTTTGGTCTGAACATTAAAGAAAAATCGGTAAAGGAACTTCTTTGCAAAATCTTGCAATTGGTAAGCAGATTGGAAAGAGATGTTCATGGGGAAATTTCTTTGGTTGAGAGCTTTGAAAGGAAGTTGGCGATTCATGGCTATAACTGGAATGGTTTGAATCGAGGAAATGAGTGCGGGTTTATTTATAGCTGGACGGGTGAGAAAGTCTGTAATGAGGTTTTGGTTGCCTTTTATGTGTTGAACAGTGAAATCATATTTAGCAAACCAAGTTTTGAGGCTGAGTAATTGCTTGTCAGGTAGCAATTTGTTCTTGAACTCAAAGATACGGGGAAAAGAAGAATTATCCATGTTGATAAGGAATTTATGGCTGATGAGATGGAATTCAAATTTTTTAATTCCATAGTTGACTGCCAAAATCTCTTTGTAGATCACATGGTAGTTCTTTTCAGAGTCTTTGAACTGTCAACTTGCATGTGCACAGAAATGACGCACGCAATTGATGTCTTCAAGGAGAATGGCACTCCAATAATCATCGTTGGCATCAGTCTAGAGGATGCGTTGTCCACTTGTGGGAATTCAGAGTGGAGGAGGTGATTGTGCTATCACCTTTAGCTGCTTGACAGTAGGGCCCCATGGAGGGCACTATTTTTTGAGCATGCGTGACAGCTGGCTGGTGTGGATTGCTACTTTTGGGATAAAATCACGGACATAATTAACAATCCCGAGGAATTGTTGTATCTTCTTTCTGTTGAGATGTGTGTCTGGAAACTTTAATAATTTGATTGTAATATGTGGACCAGGCTGATGCTGGCCGTCTTTAATCACCATGCCAAGAAAGTCAATTGATTCATTTCCTATGCTGCTTTTCTTTTCGGAAAGCATGATGCCATGTGCCTGCACAATGTGAAAGAAATCCAAAAGGAGCTTCTGGTGGCTCTCATGGTCAGAGGAAAATAACAAGATGTCGTCAATGTAGACCAATGCATGATGGAGAAGAAGGCTAAAGATTTTTGTCATGGCTTTTTGAAATAAGGAGGGAGCGACTTTAAGACCAAAAGGCATAACAGTCCATTGGTAATGGGCATCAGGGATGCAGAATACAGTTTTGTGACAGTCAACTGGTGAACTACCAAGTTACCAAAAACTAGCTTTTAAATCAAAATTAGAGAAGATACGAGCCCCTTGAAGATGGACAAACAGAGTCTGGATTTTTGGAAGGGGAAACTTATCATCTTTAAGAAATGAATTGAGTGGCTGGTAATCAATCACTAATCTCTTTTTTCCATGAACTAATTTAGATCGTTTTTCAACATAAAATGCTTAACAAGCCCAATCTGAATCAGTGGACTCAATAAGACCTTGTTAAAGTAACTGAGAACATTCTTGCTTAGCAAGCAAGAGATCTGAAGGAGACATACCCGGGTGTGAAGCTTTTGTGGGGTTTATGTCTTCGTTGAGTTTAAAAGGAAGGTGAATGAAAAACTGTTCATTTTTCCAAAGAGGAGAAGGATGATGGAACTGTGAATGGTTTTCTAGACAGAACTCTAAGAAATTTTATGAGATCTGACTGTATGGAGATGATGTTTCAGAAAGTGCATACAGACGTAGGGTATCTGTATAAGGTAAGAACATCTGTTTGTAGCAAACTCCAGAACTGGTGAGGAATAGGTTTTTAACCAGTTGAAGAATGTCAAAACCTATAAACAAATCTTTATCGGGGAGTTTAGAAGCTACAATCTTTTTCCAAATTATGCAATTCGAAAAGAATTGAATACCAATGGGTTTTTTGGTAATCAAGGTAGTTTCAAAAGTTTCACTATTAACTACTCTGAAAAGTTTGGAATGAAGTTCCCAACAGTCTGATGGAAGAACAGAAGGATCAATCATACTGGTATCTGCACCAGTGTCAATAAACCCAATAACAGGAACAGGTTTATAGAACTTGGAAGAAAGCATGGACATTTTGAGAGAAGGTCTAGGAATGGTGGAAACATGGTTGACATTTTGAACTGTAGAGATGACTGAAATATCTTCAGAATTTGAAGATTCGTAAGATTCTGCGAGAAGAAAGGCAGTTTGATCATCTTGTGCCGACTGTTATGAAAAATTTGATTCGACATCCTCATTCTCAGATAACAGAGAAGAATGCTGAAGATGTTGGATAAGTCGGACAGCTCTGGCTGATTTGTGAGGACAACTTCGGGCAAAGTGACCTCGTTTCTTGCAGATGAAAAAAAGGCTGGATTTTTTCTTTCGGAACTGAGAAGCATATTTCTTTTTGAAATACCGAAAAGGTTTTTTGGAGGATGACTTTCTGTGGAAGTGTTTCCGGAAATGTCGTTTCTTTGTGGTTGGACAAACACATTTCTTTTCATCCTTACACTCGATTTTGAGATAAGGTTTTTTACAAGCTTCAGAGAAGGGTTTCTTGTCTTCCATGAGATCTTTGAAGAATTCTTTTTGTTCACAGATTTTATCAAGAGATAGCATGGCCATTTGGAAAATCTTTCCCAGAGAGATATCAGCTATACTCAGATTAGTGGCTGTGAGTTTTCTTTGAAGATCAGGTTGTAGCTCAGAAGGAAGAGAGGCTATGAAGACATGTTTAAAAGATAGCTCATTGAACCCATTTAGCTTGTAGAATAGAATACTCATTCTTTTGTAATGAGCATCCAGAAGATGTCTTTTAAGAGAACAACATTTCATCTGATGGTATTCTCTTCTGTCTACTTCAGTGGAAGCAGTTTTTTCACCGATGAATTGCTCATGAATTATATTGAGTGCTGTACCAATTGGAGATTCCATGAATTGGAGTTGTCTGTACTCTCCTAAGCTTTCTAGCCAGTCTCGTAAAGAACCCGTGGAGCAGGCCATGAATTCACAAAGAACGGCTTGAGGTTGAGCATTAGGCTTGGTACCTTGGAGATCAATCCAAGCAGCAAATTCTTGAAGTCTAGCAGCCCATTTGTGATGGGGAATGTCATCAAATGTAAACCAAGATGTTGAAGATGGTTTTGTTGAATGTTTATGAACTGGTGGCAGTACTAGGTCTGTTTGAGAAGCTTGGTCAGAAGGATTGTCATCAACAATAGGTGTTGAAGTAGAGGCACTTGGATCTGCAGTTTCAGTGGCCATTAATATGCCTGTAATGTCAGCATATTCAGACTCAGAGTCAGTGGAGGCTTTTGATGTGTCATAAGAGGAGGACGAAGATGAATTATTTGTTTCAGGCTCAGAAGTGTTGGAGGAATCTGAAGATTGGATCTGGACAGTACGATAATGATACTGGTCCATTGGGCCTTTATCTTTTTTAAGAGGCTCGGGATGGTCTTGTGATGATTCTTCTGGAGGGATTGTAGATGTAGAGGAAGAGGAAGTGGCCTTTGGACATGGTTCAGAGATTTTGACTTTAGATCTTGATTTTTTGGGTGAAGATGGTTGAGGAGTTGGTTGAAGGGAAGGTCGTTGTTGAGGTCGGGATGGTGTGTAGAAAGGTGCATAGGTTTCAAAGATTGTAGGAGATACTGGTGTAGGTTGTGGTTGAGTAAAAAGGGAAGGTCGAGTCTTTTCAGTATCATTCTTGGACAATTCAGCTTTGAGTTTTCTAATCTCAGCTTAATTTTTATTAAACTCTGGACCCCAGATATGATTGTTGATCATCCGTCTGAGATCAGCATCTAGCTCAGAGATCCAGTCCTGGAGATGTATATACATCTGATCAAGACGACTGCTGATTGAATCAACTTTTGTTTTCGTATGAGAGACTTGATTGGCAACACGGTCAATTTTCTTATCGAGTTGTTGAAGAGTATGATTTTGAGCACCGGCATTTTTGGTTTGCCAGTTTAAAACAGCTTCATATTGTTTTGGTTCTTCAGGTTGCCCAGAGGCTGTGATCAGAGATTGAACAAAAGGTTTTGAGGTAACACGGGTTTGTGTGTCTGTCTGTTTTTCAAGTGGAGGAAATGATTCCTCATAGGAATGACTTGAAAACATAAGACATGACCTGATTAGGTGAACAGGAGGTTTTGGATCCGGTGGAGGATGTGGAGCACAAGATTGCAGGATGATAGTGGATAAGAAGCTTTTTTCTTCTTCTTTTTCTTTCTCCGTATAACTTCCAATTCTTCATCAATATCCGTATCATCCAAGCAAAGACAATCCGGATTGCACATATGGGCTTCAGGAACATCCCATAGAAAATGACCATTGATTTTATCAAGATATACTGAATACCTTTCTGATGAAAAACCATGAATAGGAAGTTTTTTTTCTTGACCAATTTGAACTGCTGTTATCATAGCAGTGTATAAAAAAACTGTGGACTGTCTGAAACAGGCTTGGTGTCAGGAGTTTGAAAAGACAGTTTGACTTGACCATTTGGTCGTCTGTCAAATGAAGCTTCTGTGGTTTGTACTGGTTCAGAATTTTGGTGAAAGTGCTCATAGTTGGTTAGCCATTCAAGAGGCATGAGTTTGAGCAGATCTTGTTTCTGGGTTTGTTTGGGGATTTGAATGATGGTTGGAATCGTGTCAGAAGTTGTGTATGGTGTGGGAACATCTAGTGCATGATTTTGTAATCGATACACTATTTGATGATGGAGGGTTGCAATCTTTGATGTGGGTGTTTGTTCTGCTCCTTGGAGCTAGATCTGAACTTTAAGAGTTGTTGGAAGATTGGGATCCTCGAGAGAGAGGTTGAAGTTTGGGTAAAAGGTTAATAAGACACTGCCAGCATGAAGGGTTGTCAAAACTGTTCCAACAACAGCATGTTGGTACTCCTTGAACTTGGTGTCTAAGAGAGCAATTCTAGCTGTAACGGGTAAGCCTTTCCGACCATGAAGAGTGAGAATTAATCGTACACCACCAAGATGGAAGTGTGTGTACCCTTCTTGTTTCCAGTTGGCGATGAGATCTGAGGGTATTTCCATAGTGACATATTGTTCACTCTGTGAGGCTTGTAGAGCACACTGATCCAGTCTAGAAGACTGGATATACTCTTTTGGGAGTGGTCTTTTAGTGGAGATGAGGGTTCAAATACTTCTAGTGAGAGAAGTTTTCTGCTTGTACAGATTGTAAGGACTCATGATGGGAAACTAGGACTCATTGATTTGAGCAGATTCTGGAATATAAGAATATTCAACAAGATTCTCAATTTTGGATGCTATGTGTTTAGAGCATGATTTGGGAAGAGAGAGAGGGTAGAAGAAAGAGAAATATGAGATGAAGATGATGTAGAGGTTGAAGATGTGTTTGTTTCCATGGTTGATGAATCTTCTTCTAGGAGATCAAATAAGATTATTCAAATTACTAATGATACCACACTTCAACATCAGAAAAGTCCTGATTTATTTTCAAACCAATATGCCAAAATTATTCTTTCACAACGTTCACCCTCTCTAAAGGTCTAGGAGACAACTTGTCTTTGAGTGGTATCGTGGGAGATGGTTTTCTTCCACTGGTTTGATATATAAAGAATTAGGGTATATTGGCTGGAAACCCGAACTTGCGGACTATTGGTCCAAAGAACAGTTTCAAACTGTTATAGTTTTGGCATAACAATGCCACGTAGTCTGACCCCGACTGGTACGATCATCAATAAAAACTTTCTCCGTAGAGGAAGGATTAGACTCATCAAATGTAACATGCATAGATTTTTTCACAATCAAAGTTCTTTTACTATACACTTTGTAAGCTTTGCTTGAATTTGAATAACCAAGAAAAATACCAACATTAGATTTTGGATTATCTTTTGTGTTCAAAATAAAACATTTGTATAAAAAAACTTTAAAGTAACTAATGTTAGGTTTTCTATCTTTCCAAAACTCTTAGGGAGTTTCTTGAGGTAAGGTCTAATCAACACACAATTTAAAACATAATAAATGGTGTTGATGGCTTCAACCCAAAAATATTTTGGCAATGAATTCTCATTTAACATGGTCCTAGCCATTTCTTGGATAGACATATTCTTTCTCTCAACAACTCCATTTTTTTGTGGAGTCCTAGGTGATGAAATTTGATGTTTGATACCAAAATCATTACAAAAATTCTCAAATGCATGATTTTTAAAATCTCCACCATGATCACTTCTATACAAGAAATATCATATCCCTTTTCATTTTGAACCTTTTTACAAAAAAACTCTAAGTGCATCAAAGGCTAACCTTAATAGCTAAGAACAATACACATGTGTATTTAGAATATTCATCACAAATGCATAATATTTACCACTTAGACTAGCATATCTAGAAGGTCCAAACGAATCTATGTGAAGTAATTGAAGTGGTTTTGAAGTGGAAACATGATTCTTGTTTTTAAAAGAAGTTTTGATTTGTTTTCCAAATTGATAGGCTTTACAAATTTTATCTTTCTGAAATCAGATTTTTGGAAGACCTTTAACCAAATCATTTTTCAAAATTTTTTAAATCAAATCCACGCTTGCATGACCTAGTCTTCTATGACATAACCGACCATTATCATGCAATATGGAGAAACATTTATCATTAGTAGATGCACAATCTATATCAATAGTATAAACATTAACATATCTATTTCCTACAAACAAAGTCTTACCATCACATGCATTCTCAATAATACATTTTGATTTATCAAAGATAACTTTATAGCCTTTATTGACTAATGCTAAGTAAGTTGTGTTTCAAGTTTTCAACCAAACACACATTTTCAATAAGAGTAGAGGATATATTATCGACATTGCCAATACCAATGATAGCTCAATCACCTCCTCCACTCAGAATTCCCACAACTGGACAACGCATCCTCCAGACTGATGCCAGTGATAATTACTGGAGTACCATTCTTCTCGAAGAAATCAATGGAATGCGTCATTTTTGTGCACATGCAAGCGGACAATTCAAAGACTCTTAAAAGAACTACCATGTGATCTACAAAGAAATTTTGGCAGTCAAGCATGGGATTAAAACGCGGCGTTGTTATACCAGAACTACAACAGTTAAGACTGTTCTTTGGGCCAGTAGTCCGCAAGTTCGGGTTTCCAGCCGATATACCTCTGAGATAAAAAAATTTGAAACAATTTCATCTCGGGTTATACAACCCAAAACATACTTTCCTTTAATCTAAAACAGGGTACCAAACCAGATAAGAAATGATCAAAAGTTTTCTGATGCACAGGATCCTTACAAAAGGCAAGTGTAGAGCATACTTTCTTTAGTTTCAAAATGAACAAATTTAATTCTTTATTCCGTTTCTTTCTCTAGAACTTCATTTGCAGAGAGAGAGAGGAGAGTTTAGAAATTCATGGTTTTTAAGAAGCACACGAGTTTATTTCTTTGAAAACTTCTCTATCTTACAAGGGAGGGGAGAATTCTTTATATAGGAGAATTCTCAGGGAGATAGGATAGGACCCCTATCTTTTACAAAAGCAAAAGTAAAAGATATATCATGACACAACTTTAATTATTACAAAGTGACAAAGCGTGCTTTAATAATTAAAGCATGACTTTGACAAAAGCAAAAGCTTAAAGGAAAAGCAAACTTTAATAATTATACAGGACAAAACCATAAAGTAAAACATAATTATTATAACAAGACAAACTACTTTATGGGGAGCGGAGATTCATGTAGTCATCTTCAGATGAGCTTTCGGTTTCATCGGGATCAGTGTCACGAGAAGTTGGCGGGAAAAAGGTTTTGGAGAGCTTTGGATGCTTACAGTGGGAACCTCGGCAAGGTGGATAAGGACATTCTCTTCGGTATCCTGGTTTGGAGGGTGAGGACTGGGACTTGGGACTTGGCATTTGAGTGGCTTTATCAACTTTGGAGGGTTGGGAGGATGGTCCTGGTGGTTGGGATGATGATCCTAGTTCATACATGGTTGGTTGTGGAAACTGTTGGAGATGTTGGCTGAGGGGAAGGAATTCTTCCCATGGGTTTTGGGAGTCTTGGTAAAGGAAGTCAGTGTAGTCTGGTCGTTCTTCTTTAATAATGATGCCTGTGGACTTTGGTTTAGATATGGCGGATGGAGTGGGGATCATGATGAGGTCATGTTGAGGACCTAAGGAGGTGTGGAAGATGTCTTTGTGTGGCGGAGTTTGGTGGTTTAACTGACAAAGGTAGTTGTGCAAGGTGGATTGGATTTCATTGTTAATGATAGCTGGGTGAGGTGCAGTAAACCATTCATATACCTGGTCTTGGGTCTAAAAGAGATTTGTATCTGGATGTTGGAAGTATGGTCTGTGAATGATAAATACTGATGTGAACAGTTGTGCTTCAGAGGCAGGCATACGTTTAAGATTGTAAATCTCTGACAGTTGTTGTAGTTTCTTTCCCCACCATGGTATTGGGGAGAACCATTCAAGTAAGGTCCAGGTAAGAGAGGTGACTTTGTCAGGATTAAGATGTTCCAAAGTGAGAGTAATTGGGAGGACTAACTTGGTTGCATAAAGGACAGTTAGGCACCAAATGTACCATAACACATCTTCAGTGGTTTCTCGGGATGGATCAAGAGTTAAACCTATAAGGAATAGATTTTCTGGGTGGAAGGTGGAAAATGGAAAGGGGTCTGTGACAAGGTAGGCTTTCATGAAGAAGCGAAAAAGAGCTTTCCTTGCAAACTCTTGGATAGCAAAGACAGAGGAAAAGTTTTTGTTAAAGGGAAAAGTTTTCTTGATAAGGGCTTCTGGGGGTAGAGATGTAGCCATAGAGATGATAGGAAAGTGGTATGTTGTGGAAAACAAGGTGAGAGGATTTTCTGGCTTTGAGAGTCTGGAGAGTATATCAGGGATAAGGTTCTGGGATCCCTTTATATGCTTAACTGAAAAATTATATTTGGAAAACCAATCTTTTAATCTGAGTAACATCTTGTCAGGAATAGTTTTACCTTTGAAATTGAGAATATTGGGGAAGGCTGAACTGTCCATACGGATGAGAAAATGGTGTCCAATGAGATGATACTCAAATTTTTTGATACCATTCTTTACCGCTAAGATTTCTTTGAACACGCTATGGTAATGCTTCTGTGTGTCAGAAAATTGTCCGCTAGCATAAGCGATAAAGTGTTCTTTTCCATTGATATCTTCAAGGAGGATGGCACCCCATGATTCATCACTTGCGTCTGTCTGTAGTATGCGCTTTCCATCAGTAATCAACTTTAAAGGAGGTGAATTTTGCGCAATTTGCTTGAGGGTAGTGACAGCATTTGTGTGGTCATCGTTCCACTTTGGGGGCTTCTTTTCAATAAAGCCGAGAGGTGACGAGTGTAGTGATCCACATGTGGGATGAAATCACGGATGTAATTGATAATGCCGAGAAACTGTTGAACTTGCTTTTTGGAAAGTTACTGATTTGGAAAGTGAAGCAATTCTTGGGCAATGTACTTTCCTGGCTGATAATGACCATCTTTTATTATCATACCAAGGAATTCAATATTGTCTATAGCAATGGTGCTTTTCTTGGCTGATAACATGATTCCATGACTGTGGACAATATCATAGAATTGAGTTAATAGCTGGTGATGTTCATCATGTGATCATGATAAAAGCAAGATATCATCAATGTAAATCAATGCATGATGCAGGATAGGGTGAAAAATTTTGACCATGGATTTTTTAAAAATGGACGGGGCAGTTTTGAGGCCGAAAGGTAGGACTGTCCATTGGAAGTGGGCATTTGGGATACAAAAGGCAGTTTTGTAACGTTCAGTGGGTTCAATGCCTAATTGCCAAAAACCTGACTTTAAATCAAATTTTGAAAAGATCTGGGCATTTTTTAGAAAAGTAAACATGCTTTGTCGAGGAGGCAAAGGAAACTTGTAATCTTGCAAGAACATGTTTAAAGGCTGGTAATCAATGACTAAGCGTTTCTTTCCTCGGACAATTTCAGAATGTTTTTCAACATAAAAGGCTTGGCAAGCCCATTGAGAATTTGTGGGCTCAATTAGACCTTGGGCTAATAGTTGTGAACATTCTGTTTGGGCTAAGAGTAAGTCAGAAGGACTCATTCCTGGATGAGTAGCTTTGGTAGGGTTAATGTCTTCATTGAGCTTGAAAGGTAACTTAATGAAGAAAGACTTATTTTTTAACAATGGGTTTGGATGGGTGAACTCAGAATGGGACTCTGGACAGAAACTCAAAAGTTTGGTTGAAATATCCTGGTAGGACTGGGGGGTTTCAGACAGATTGTAGAGTTTCAGAATGTTTGTGAATGGTTTGAACATGGACTTGACTCGAATTCCGGTGGGAATGATTTGGAGGTGTTTGATCTGGTGAAGAATGTCAAAACCTAACAAGAAATCCTTATTAGGAAGGGCTGAACCGATAACTTTGGTCCATATGACACAATTGGGGAAAATTTGAATGCCAATTGGTTTTTTGGTAATCAAAGAAGTGGTGAAGAGTTTGCCATTGACAGCTTTGAAATGTTCTTCAGATTCGGTCCAGTATTGTGATGGAAGAATGTGTGGGTTTAACATGCTTCGTTGGGCGCCAGTATCTATGAGACCAATTGCTGGAATGGGCCTTTGGAATTGAGGGCAAGATCTGGAGTTTGATGGAAGGGATAGGAACAGTAGTGTCGAGGGACAGTAACTGTTGGTGAAAAATCAGTTGGGACTGATCACTGTTTGAGTCATCAGAGGAATTCTATAGTGCGAACACGGTTTCATCATTGGGTTCATCTTGATCAGAGAAATAGAATTCCAGTTCATCCTTCTCAGGAGAGTAGTCTGTAGTAGCTTGGAGATGCTCAACTAGCCGAATAGATTTTTCCCTTTTATTAGGACAATCTTTGGCAAAATGACCTTTTCTTTTGCAGATGAAACATCGGCTTGACTTTCTCCGTTTAAAGTCTCTGGAAGAAAATGACTTCTTTCTAAAGAATCTGTAAGGCTTTCTGGATCGGCGAGGTCTTGAAGAAAATTCTGGAGTCTTGAATTTCTTAAAATGCCTTTTCTTCTTAGAACTGCAATCACAATCATTTTTCTTCTGACATTTGATATGCAAATAAGGCTTTTTGCAAGCACTCCGGAATGGCTCTTTGTCTTTTAATAGTTCTTTGAAAAACTGTTTCTGCTCACAAAGTTTGTCAAGACAAGTTTTGGCAAGCTCGAAGATTTTGCCAAGAGAGATGTTGTCAAGGGCAAGATTGGATGCTGTGAGTTGTCTCTGTATGTCTGGTTGGAGTTCTTCTGGAAGAGAAGCCAGAAAGACATGCTTTAATGTCGGCTCATTGAATCCATTAAGCTTATAGAATAGTAGGGACATTCGTTTATAATGGAAGTCAAGATCCTTAGCATTGAGGGAACAGCATTTCATGTTGAGATAGTCTCGTCGTGCAGCTTCAAAAACTGCAGAGGGGTCTCCAAGGAATTGATCATGGATAACTGCAAGAGCACTTGAGACTTCTGGTAATTGAACAAACTGTAATTGTCTGTAGTGGCCTAAAGAATCAAACCAATCTCTTAGAGCACCTGTAAAACAAGTAGCAAATTCTCTAAGGATTGATTCAGTTGTGGCTCTTGGCCTTAGCATTTGGAGGTCAATCCAGGCAGACATTTCATTAAGTTGGTCACGCCATTTATGAGATGGAAGGTCATCAAATGTGAACCATGGGCTATTGGAGGATTTCTGACTGGGTGGATTGGTCTGGGTCTGGGCTGGAGGAGGTTAGTTTGTTGTCGAAGATTCAGGCATTTCTTCTTCAACTTCAGAGGGAATATCAACATATGGTTCTGTATGAGAGGTTTGGCCGTGGGCAGGTTGATCAGGTTGAGCCATCAAGATTCTGGTAATATCAGCATAGGACTTTTCAGAGTCACTAGTGGATGCTGAAGATGCTGTATCAGTGTCAGTAACTCTATAAAAAATAGCTAGATTTGAATCAAAAGTTTGATCATCTGTGGAAGATGAGTGGTCAGCTGTGTGGGCACTAAACTGGTGCATGGGTTCTTTATCCTTGGATTGGGTAGGAGGTTGGGATAAAGATGCTGATGGAGGGGCTGGCGGTGATGCTGGTGTATAGCCAGGAGATTGTTGGCCAGGGATGGAAATGGATGAATGATGAATTGTGACGGGTCGCGGTTGTGGTTTAGGCTTTGGTTTAGGTTTAGGTGGTGGTGGTGGCAATGGATTATCCCGAAAAAGAGTATGAGTCATACCGAATAATTTTGAAGGATCATATTGTCGGATAGGGGAAAGCATAGAAGCAAATGGATGATAAGTTGGACCGACAGAAGGGATAGGAGGTGATGTGGTAAAAAGGGTAGGTCTTTGTTTGTCAGATTCAATCTGGGCAAGCTCAGATTTTAAGCGTCTGATTTCCTTTTCTTTTTGATCAAAGTCGGGGCTAGAATAACGCTGGGCGAGCATGGTTCGTAACTCAGAATTGAGTTGAGTAATTTTGGACAAGAGATTTTGGTGAATCTGCTGCATCTGTGCAGTGATGGAATCAATTTTCGTCTCAAGTTGTTCAGTTCATAAACTAATTTTTTCAACTTTGGAATTGATATTGAACAAAGTATCATTTTGTGCTCTGGCATTTTGGGTTTGCCAGTTAAGGACGGATTCAAAATGTTTGGGAGGTTCGAGGTGGCCAGAAGGGGTAATGGCTGAAGGAATAAAAGGTTTGGACACAACATTTCGTTGGGGGTCGGTGTGAGTTTTTAAGGGAGGAAAGGAAGAAGAGTAGTCTGAAGAGGTGGAAGAAAACATCATACAAGACAATGGTGGTGGTGGATTTGGGAGTGGGGATGGAGTCTCAGATTTGCAATACTTTGCAATCCATTTGAGTTCTTTTTTGTAAAAAGGTAATGGAGCTGGTGGAGGTGGAGGCTCTTTTGGTGATTTGTGTTCATAAGGTTGACATGAGGCTGGAGGTTTTTTCTTTTTAGGTTTCTTTTTCCTGGTTGTTGCATAGTCATCATCTTCATCCCAATCATCCCAGCAGGGACAATTTGGGGCACACGTGCCGGAGCCAGGGGCATCCCAGAGGAAATGGCCATTGTGTTTTGCAGGATAAATAGGGTAGCCTTCAGAATTGAACCCTGTAATAGGCAGATCTTCTTGAGCTATCTAGACAACTGTGATCATTGAAGAATAGGTGAAAAAGAGCCGAGGAGGCTCTTATGGAGCATTAGGAGGTGGTTTAAAAGTCATTCTGACTGTGCCATCTTGTCTTCTTTCAAACATACTTTCAGATGTCTGAATTGGAGTTGTATTGTTATAAAACTGCTTATAATTGGAGATCCATTCAAGAGGCATAAGTTTGATGAGCTCATGACGGGGAATTTGTCTTGGAATCTGGATGATGGTGGGAATTTGGTCAGATTCTGCTAACACCATAAGGGTGTCAGAGTGATGTTCTGGAGTGGGTAGATCTAAGGCATGATTTTGAAGCCTATAGACCAGCTGGTGGTGTAAGGTGGCAATTTTGGCGGATGAAATTTGTTCTGCTCCTTGAATTTGGACTTGAACTTTCAAGGTTGTGGGTAAGTTGGGATCTTGAAGAGAAAGGTTGAAGTTTGGATAAAAGGTGAGTAAAACACTTCCTGCATGGAGGGTTGTAAGGACAGTGCCGATAACAGCATCTTGGTATTGTTTAAACTGGGTATCAAGCATAGCAATGCGAACGGTGACCGGTAACCCTTTTCTCCCATGAAGGGTAAGGATTAATCGGATTCCTCCAAGATGGAGATGGGTATAACCTTCTCTTTTCCAATTAGAAAGCAATTCGGAGGGTATTTCCAAAGTAACATATTGCTCAGCAGAGGATGCTTGGAGAGCACATTGATCCAGGTGAGAAGACTGGATATATTCTTTAGGGTGTGGCCGTCTAGTAGAGATCAGGGTGCGAATACTACAGGTAAAGGAACTGGGACGTTTATATAGCTGGTAAGGGCTGATGAGAAGGTAGGAGGACTCACTGATTTGGGCTGATTCAGGGATGTAGGAATATTCTACAAGGTTTTCGATCTTATTGGTGGTATGAGAAGTGCAAGATTTAGGGAAAGAAAGAGTAGAAGAAAGAGTAACGGGATTGGAAGGAGTTGAAGATGAAGTGGAACTTGAAGCCATGAATGAGAAACTCTCTCTGCTCGTGAAGTACTAGAAATTAAAGGAGAACAAAGAATCAAATTATACCATTTGAGTTATGAAAAATGGATGTTGAGAAAACGAAAGTTTCAAGGACAGGTATGGCTCTGATACCATAGATATCAGCCATAAATTCCTTATCAACATGGACAACTCTTCTTTTCGAGAATCTTTGACTTCAAGAACAAATTGCTCCCTAACAAGCAGCTACTCAGCCTAAAAAACTGGTTTGCTAAATATGACTTCACAGTCCAACACATTAAAGGCAAACAAAATCTTATCCTAGATTTCCTTACCCATCCGGCTATAAATAAACCCTCACTCCAAACCATTTCAGTTATAGCCATGAATCGCCAACTTCCTTTTAAAGCTCTCAACCAAAGAAATTTTCCCATGAACTTCTCTTTCCACTTAGCTTACCAGCTTCAAGACTTTGCAAAGAAATTCCTTTATCGGTATTTCTTTACTGTCCAAAGCAAAAAGCCTGATCGTTTTCCTAACCTTTACATGGAGCACCTATTTCTCACAGGCCTCACTCTCTCCTCTCTCTCCATCTGTGAGGATGAGCTATGGTACATGTGGTGTCTCACCACCTTGTATGCTACTAAACTGGTCTTCCCAGTTAAACCTGTCCTTCGACATCTCACCACTCCTGAATTTTCCCCAGATCTTCTCTAGACTCTCCTTGAATGGTATTCACCACTCACATGGTGGCGTAACCAACTCAAAAATCTGTGTACTTTTCACAATTTAGACAAGATGCCAGAACAAGAAGCAACCATGTTCACTACAGTCTTCATCGTCCACAGACCTTATTTCCAACATCCAGAAACCAGAGACTTCTGGATACAGGACATGGCATATGAATGGAGAACTTACCCTCATCCTTATACTCTCATCCATGATACATCAGTCACCTCTGTCCTTAAAGCCTGTCTTAGGGAACTTAACAATGTTCCACTACCTGCCACAAACATTCACTACACCTCTATTGTGAAATACAAGTATGCAACCCAAGAGGGGGGTGAATTGGGATTCTAAAAATTATTCAATTTATTAAAGAAAATCTTATTGCAATTATAAATCAAATTCAAAGCAATAACAATTAAGTTGATCACAATATAAAAAGATAAGGGAAGAGGAATTCAAACACCGAGATTTTTACGTGGTTCGGCCAACCTCGCCTACGTCCACGCCTCCAAGCTTTCCGGGCTTGAGGATTCCACTAAGCAAGCCTCCAAGGCTTCAAATGCTTACACTTGACTTCCAAGGTGTCAATGGACCTTTACAACAAGAGATTAGCCCCAATCTCTTAACCCAAGTGTATCCCAACACTTACAATCACTCAAAGTAAATGATTACAAATTGTTTTTCTCTCACACAATATCTAAGATTACAAATCAATGCCCAATGTGTAAATAGATGAAAGAAGAATGTGTTTCAAGCTCTATGAAGATTGTATTCTCGGATATTTGCTCAAAGGTCGTGTTGTGATCAGCCTTCTTTGAATTTGAATGAGCTTATTTATATCTGGAGCTGAAAATCTAGCCGTTACATAAAACGGTTAACCATAAACTTTTTGGTCAAAGTTACCGTTGGGCCAGATTTCAAATAAACGGTTTGCCGTTTAGGATTGCCCTTTCGCCGTTAACTTCCAGAGACCTGCAAGATGAGCATTCGTTATCCGTTTATGCTAAACGGTTAAGGACTTGCGTGAGGTAACGTTTCTGGATATTATCGGTCAACCGTTTGTAATAAATGGTTAGCCGTTTGTCTCCAGTAACCTGCAAAATGAACATCAGTTAATCCGTTTTCATTTAGCGGTTAAGGGTTTGCATAAAGTGGCTTCTCTGGGAATTATCGGTTGACCGTTTAAGACAAACGGTTTACCGTTTGGCTCCAGTAACCTGCACAACAATTTAGCCTGATCAGTTTTTCGTTAATCAATGCCAGAGGAGGACAACCTTCACCGATTATCGGTTCACCGTTTAAAATAAACGGTTCACCGTTAGTTTCCAGTAGTCTTCCCATCTTTGGTGTTTTTCGTTAAACATAAACGGCTAGAGCTTAAGCAATATGTTGCTCTCTGGTGATAATCGGTTAACCCTTTTAACAGAAAACGGTTCACCGTTAATTTCCAGTAACCTTTCCATCTTTAGTGTTTTCCGTTTTTTTCATAAACGGTTAGAGGTTTAGGAAATGTGTTGCTCTCTGCCTGTAATCGGTTAACCGTTTTAAATAAACGGTTCACCGTTTATAACCAGAATTGCAATTTTAAACGAGTTTTTGTAGAGAATCTCTTTCTAATTTGAAAATCCATCTTTTATGAAGAAATAGGGTAATGATTAAAAGGGCTTTCGTTTATTAAGAAATAGCTCCAATATTTTTGTCAAAAACCATATAAATTTTGTTATCATCAAAATCAATATTATTAACATAATCATGTTAACAATCTCCCCCTTTTTGATGATGACAAATTTCATTCAATGTTTAGCTCCCCCTTAATATGTGCTCCCCCTACATGTATGGCCAAAATGAGAAATGTGAATAAAAGGATTTTTGCTTTAAATCTCCCCATTTTAAATCCATCCTAAAATATCTCCCCATTTAGAAAAAACCATCTTAAAAACCATAATTATCTCCCCCTTCATCATAAAAAAGAAAAGAAACGAGGAAATAAGAAATACGCAAATTCGTTAAGGAAATTGCCCGGTTTTGGCAAGCGAAAATTTTGGCAGAGTTTCCCCTTAAAAATGAGCAAAACCATTAATACAAACTGAGATAAAACACTTCCAAAAATAGATTAGCACCAACTCCTTCTTTCAACAAGCCAACAACTCCAAGAACAAAACAAAATAAGACTTCAATATCCACAACCATACCAACACTCCAATATCCACAAATAACCAATTCTACAATATCCAACAATCAGCAAATCACAAATCATCAAACGTCTAATCATCAAGAACATCATAAACATATGCATCAAAATCCCAAAAAAAAAATAAAGATGCTAGCAACCAAAATGTAAAATGTATGTGCGAAAACAAAGCTCAGAAACTACGGAGGTGGAGAAGATGTGCTCCCCGGATCATAGCCGAGAATAGTGCGCTATCCAGCGATAAGCTCAAGCTGCTGATCAAGGCTCTGCCGTTGGAAGATCTGAAAGTCAGAACCCAGCTGCTGGTGGTCACAGGATAGAGTGTCCAACCGATCAAGAATCACCGCACTCAAATCGCCGGTGATCACCGCGTGGAGGCGGCATAGAGGCGATGGCTGGGAATGGCAAGGCTCGGGAGGCAGCTCGGAAGAGGAGGGAATGTCAGTATCTATCGCATGCTCCTCAGGGTCAGAATCAGCAGGAGGCCGCGGTACAAAATGGCGACGCGGAGGATGAGAAAGAGCTCCTAATCTGAAGTCAGGAAGCTGATCGGGAGGGTATATATCATTGAGCATCCGATCATCCTCTGCAGCAATCAAGGTATCCCGATTTTTGGAGTTGCTTGTCTTTATCCACACTCCATTCTTCCTAGAGAATCCTATACTGGTCATGGCCTCGGGACCAATCCGTCGAGTCTCCATATGTCCAGTATCAAGAAGTGGCACCTCAAAGCGTCGTAGTATTTTAGTGATGATACTGTCATAAGGAAGCAAGCGGTGGTTGACCGCTAGAGTACTCAACATATGTCGCACAATGATATACCCGAGGTTAATGGGACGGTCTGTAAGAAGACTATCCAATAGAGCAACGTCCAACCTCGTAACCTCATCCGAGTGACCCTTCCTAGGAGTTACTATGTGCTGCAAAATAGAGTGAAGAATACGAACTTGGAGAGGTAAAAGTTGAGACCGAAACAGAAGCATACAAATCTCATCCGATAAGTCTCTACGACGACATATATTACGGACGCCATGAGTATGAGAAAAAGTATCAAAGGAAAGGGCTTTCCTAGAGGTGTAAATGTCAAGCCCCTCACAAGAGATACCTAGGAAGTCAGCTAAGCCCGCATCATCAAATTCTATGGGTACACGGCCGACTTGAGTGACTATCCTATTTGGGCGAGTATCGGAGATTTCCATATTGGAGTAAAAGACTAGCACTAAATTTGGATAGACCCGGTCATCAAGGTCAATTGCAGCCTCCCAAGGCTGAAGCATATCCCTAATGCTTCTACCACATACAATTAAGTTACGGAAATCATCAATATCGACAAAGAAGGATTCAAGTACCTTTCGACCATTGAAGCGTTCTTCGAAACGCTTGGCCAAGGAAGGTGTGGGGAAGTGAATCCTTGAAAATTCAGAGACCTCCCGAGGTGGTATGGGATTCCTTGGAGGCACAGATTTACGCCTGGGATTTCTCCGAGAGGGTTCAGCCATGGAAACACGTAATGGGACGAAAGTAAATCAATAAAAGGTTTAAGGAAGAGTAGAGGATGTGAGTAGGATGTTCAATTTGGTTGAAGGAAGTTGGAAATCGGATTAAGAACGAAGAAACCCGACCCGCGACAGTTAGGGTTTAGATTTGGGATTTTTGAATTTTGGGCTCGATTTGAAGTTTTGAATCTGTAGAATTGTTCTAAAGGTGATAAGAAATGATTTTGAAGGTTTGATTTGTCACGGAAAGCAAGAAAAATGTGGATTTGAGGACAAAGAGACCTTCGGCTGCGCAACAATGGAGGAAACGGTGAAAGGGTAACTGGAGAAGGAGAAGAAAACCTTTGAACAGTTTTATATTTCGCGAAAACGGTTAACCGTTTATTGAAACGGTTAAAGGGTAACTTCCAGGGACTAAGTAAAAAATTAACGGTGAAGGCTTAAACGCATAACGGCTAGGGACTAACTGTTAGAGAACTCTCTGTTGAAAAACGGTTCACCGATTGTAACAAACGGTGAAAGGGTAAACGGACAGACACATAATCTCGTTTCTGGCATTAAACGGTGATCCGTTTATAGGAAACGGCTAACCGTTTATTTTATCTGTAATTTCGCACATTTGATTTAATTTTTGGCCAGCAAATAATATATTCCAAGATCATTTTATTGATCTGAAAATATTTTATGAGCCATTTTAATGCATGATTCATGGACATGTTTTCAACCAATCAATTCATATAATCAAGAGTTATCAATGCAAATTCATCATTTGTCTACCAAGCTCAAGCATTTCATAAATAGTAGTCAATCAATTCAGTAGACTCAAATAGCATGTATAGAGACGTTAATGCAAAAATTTCATCATCCCAAGTTCATGCCGAATTTTTGAAAATTGTTCTTCGCAAAGCGGTTTTGTGAAAATATCGGCAAGTTGTTTTTCCGTGGAAATAAACTCTAATGCAATATCACCCTTTTGAACATGATCTCTGAAGAAATGATGTCTTATTTCTATATGCTTGGTTCGAGAGTGTTGAATGGGATTCTTTGAAAGGTTTATAGCACTAGTATTATCACACTTAATAGGAATTTGTTCAAGATTAATGCCATAATCTCTAAGTGTTTGTTTCATCCAAAGTGCTTGTGCACAACAACTTCCGGCAGCTATATATTCAGCCTCGGTAGTTGAAAGTGTGACAGAATTTTGTTTCTTGCTAAACCATGAAACAAGAGAGTGTCCTAGAATATAGCAAGTTCCACTAGTGCTCTTCCTATCCACTTTATAACCAGCAAAATCTGCATCCGAAAAACATGTTAAATCTATATGAGTTCCCCTAGGATACCAAAGGCCAATATCTATGGGTCCACTCAAATAACAGAAAATTCTTTTAACAGCGAGCAAATGAGATTCCTTGGGACAAGACTGAAATCTTGCACACAAACATACACTAAACATGATATCGGGTCTACTTGCAGTCAAATAAAGTAGGGATCCGATCATACCTCGATACATTTTGATATCCACTTCTTTGTCTTTTTCATCTTTGTCCAGCTTGGTTGTTGTGCTCATTGGTGTATTCTTGGTCTTTGAATCATCAATGCCGAATCGTTTGAGTAGATCCTTTACGTACTTAGCTTGATTTATGAAAATTCCTTCCTCGTTTTGTTTGATTTGAAGTCCAAGGAAGTATTTCAACTCTCCCATCATACTCATCTCAAATTCTTTGCTCATACACGATACAAATTCTTTACACAACAACTCATTAGTAGAACCAAAAATAATATCATCAACATAAATTTGAACAATAATTATGTCTTGGTTCTTATGCTTAACAAATAGAGTAGTATCCGCTTTACCCATAGAGAAGTCATTTTCTAGCAAGAAATTCTTAAGTCTATCATATCATGCTCTAGGTGCTTGTTTTAATCCATACAAGGCTTTAAGCAACTTATAAATATGATTTGGAAATTTTTCATTTTCAAAACCAGGAGGTTGTTTCACATAAACTTCCTCCAAAATATAACCATTTAAGAAAGCACTCTTGACATCCATTTGATATAAAATAAAATCCTTATGACATGCATATGCTAACAACATCCTAATGGATTCTAACCTTGCTACAGGAGCAAAGGTTTCATCAAAATCAATCCCTTCCTCTTGGTTGTAACCTTGAGCCACTAATCTAGCTTTGTTTCTTACAACCACGCCGGATTCATCCATCTTATTTCTAAACACCCATTTAGTACCTATTACAGATTGATGTTCAGGTTTAGGAACTAATTCCCACACATTGTTTCTTTCAAATTGATTTAACTCCTCTTGCATTGCCATAATCCAAGATTCATCATTTTCTGCATCCTCAAAGGATTTTGGTTCAATTTGAGAGATGAATGCATTATGCTCACAAGTATTTCTAAGTGATGATCTAGTTGTAATACCTCGTGAGGGATCTCCTAAAATTACATCTTTAGGGTGAGAAGAGACATACCTCCACTCCTTGGGGAGTGTTTGAGAAGTACCTTCATTTTGCTCCACATTTGGTTCTTCATGATGTTCCTCTTGAATTCCATGTGGTGTATCCTCTTGATTGTCATTTGATGCTTCTTCTTCTTGTTCTTCTTCTCCTGCATCATCATCAACAACTACTTTCTCCGTAGAGGAGGGGTTAGACTCATCAAATGTGACATGCATAGATTCCTCCACAACTAAAGTTCTTTTTTTATAGACTCTATAACCTTTGCTTGAATTTGAATAACCAAGAAAGATACCAACATCAGATTTTGGATCAAATTTACCAAGATTATCTTTTGTGTTCAAAACAAAACATTTGCATCCAAAAACTTTAAAATAGCCAATGTTGGGTTTTCTATCTTTCCAAAGCTCATATGGAGTTTTATTAAGATTAGGTCTAATCAACACCCGATTTAAAACATAACAAGTGGTGTTGACAGCTTCATCCCAAAAATATTTTGGTAATGCATTTTCATTTAACATGGTCCTACCATTTCTTGAATAGATCTATTCTTTCTCTCAACAACTCCATTTTGTTGTGGAGTTCTAGGTGATGAAAATTGATGCTCAATACCTAGATTATTGCAAAAACTCTCAAATGCATGATTTTCAAATTCTCCTCCATGATCACTCCTAATGCATACAATACCATGCCCTTTTTCATTTTGTAATTTCTTACAAAGCACTTTAAAAGATCAAGAGCATCATCCTTATTGGCTAAGAATAATACCCATGTATATCTAGAATAATCATCCACTATCACAAATGCATAATATTTGCCATTTAGACTTGCATATCTAGATGGCCCAAAAAGATCTAGGTGAAGAAGTTCAAGTGGTTTTGAAGTAGAAATATGGTTTTTATTCTTGAAAGAAGTTTTAATTTGTTTTCCAAATTGACAAGCTTCACAAATCTTATCCTTTTGAAAACCAATTTTCGGAAGACCTTTAACTAAATCATCTTTCGAAATTTTTGAAATCAAATCCATACTAGCATGTCCTAACCTTCTATGCCATAACCAACAATCATCATGCAATGCCAAAAAACATTTATCAAGAGTAGATGCAATTCTATGTCAATGATATAAACATTACCACATCTATTTCCAACAAATAAGGTTTTGCCATCACATGAGTTCTCAATAACACAACTAAATTTATCAAAGATAACTTTATAACCTTTGTCACATAATTGACTAATGCTAATTAAGTTGTGTTTCAAGTTTTCAACCAAACATACATTCTCAATTAGAGTTGAAGAGACTTTACCAACATTTCCAATTCCAAGAATTTTTCCTTCTGAGTTGTCTCCAAAAGATACGTCTCCACCATTTTCAATTTTGGTGAAGCTTGAGAACCATGCATAGTTTCCGGTCATGTGTCTTGAACAACCGCTGTCCAAGTACCATTTATTTTTCTTCTTCTTCAAGCCCTACAAGAAAAAATCTCAAGTTTTAGGTATCCAAAGCTTTTTGGGTCCTTGAGAGTTAGCAACGGTTCCTTTTGGAACCCAAATGCATTTGACACCATAATATGCATTCCTTTTCACGGGACATCTCAATTTTATGTGACCATTTTGATTTCAATAATGACATACAATTTTATGATCATTTGTGGAGGTAGCTTTAACAAAATAATTCTTATAATACTTTTACTTCAAGTTAGGCTTATATCCAAGTCCTCCTTTATCAAAAACACATTTTTGTGAGTTAAGCATATTATCCAACATCTTTTGCCCATTTGTAAATTTCAAAACAATTTCATTCAATTCATTACTCTTTTTCTTGAGCATTTCATTCTCATTTTTCAACTCATCTATGTGTGATTCTAAATGCTCATGTAAGATGCTAGGTTTCTCATTTGATAATGCAATTTCATCATGCAATGTTTTGTTCCCTACTTCTAGGCAAGCAATTTTAGCATTTAGAGATTCATTTTCATTTTTAAGCTTTGTCATTTCCTTTTTAAGACATACATTCTTTTTACCAATCTTCATCAACTCATTATGTAAGTCTTTAAAAGCATCATACAATTCATCATAGGTGGGATCACTTACCTCATTGAGATCATCATTCTCTCCTATTGCCATGAGTGCTAGGTTTGATACTTCTTGCGATCCTTCTTCATCACTTGATTCTTCCTCACTATCATCCCAAGTTGCAACCATTGCTTTCTTCTTGAGTTTGTTGATAAGTGGGCACTCCGATCTTATATGTCCAGGCTTCTTGCATTCATAGCATGTGATTGCCTCCTTCTTCTCCCTGTGGTTCTTGAAGTTTCTGAAATTTCTTCGCTCTCCGGTTTTCTTGAAGAATTTTCTGAACCTCCTTGCTAGCATGGCTAGCTCTTCATCATCCGGTTCACTCTCCCCATCACTCTCATGTTTTGAAGCTTTGAGAGCAATGCTTTTCTTCTTCTCTTCAAGTCCTTTTTCTGCAGCTAAATCCTCTTCATATGAAATAAGAGAACCAATTAAATCATCAAGAGGTAAAGTATTTAAATCTTTGGCCTCTTCAATAGCAGTTCTTTTAGGTCTCCATTCTTTTGGAAGTGACCTAATAATTTTCTTAACTTTCTCACTATTTGAGAAGGTCTTCCCCAAGGCACCTAGAGTGTTCACTATGTCCGTGAATCTAGTATACATAGAATACACATTCTCATTTTGTTCCATTTGGAACAGCTCATATTGACGAGTGTATCTACTGATTTTAGACTCTTTAACTTGATTTGTCCCTTCATAGACAACTTCAAGTTTATTCCATATTTCTTGTGCACTTTCACAACTAGATACTCTATGGAATTCTTTCTTATCAAGGGCACAAAACAAAGCATTCATAGCCTTGGAGTTTAGAGACATCTTTCTCTTTTCTAACTCACTCCATTGACTCGATGGTTTAGGAATATCATCTCCTACTTCATCTTTGAACGTAGGCATGAATGGACCATCACAAACAACTTCCCAAATTTCATAATCTAAGGCTTGCAAATAGATTCTCATTCTAGTTTTCCAATAAGCATAGTCATTACCATCGAAAAATGGTGGTCTAGTTGTGGATTGCCCTTCTCTAAAGGTTGAGTCATTTAGGGTTGCCATGGATCTTTTACTCTAGACGATTAAGTCTTAACAAGAGAACGAGGCTCTGATACCAATTGAAATACAAGTATGCAACCCAAGAGGGGGGGTGAATTGGGATTCTAAAAATTATTCAATTTATTAAAGAAAATCTTATTGCAATTATAAATCAAATTCAAAGCAATAACAATTAAGTTGATCACAATATAAAAAGATAAGGGAAGAGGAATTCAAACATCAAGATTTTTACGTGGTTCGACCAACCTCGCCTACGTCCACGCCTCCAAGCTTTCCGGGCTTGAGGATTCCACTAAGCAAGCCTCCAAGGCTTCAAATGCTTACACTTGACTTCCAAGGTGTCAATGGACCTTTACAACAAGAAATTAGCCCCAATCTCTTAACCCAAGTGTATCCCAACACTTACAATCACTCAAAGTAAATGATTACAAATTGTTTTTCTCTCACACAATATCTAAGATTACAAATCAATGCCCAATGTGTGAATAGATGAAAGAGGAATGTGTTTCATCTCTATGAAGATTGTATTCTCGGATATTTGCTCAAAGGTCGTGTTGTGATTAGCCTTCTTTGAATTTGAATGAGCTTATTTATATCTGGAGCTGAAAATCTAGCCGTTACAAACTGTCGGACAGAAAACGGTTCGCCGTTAACCATAAACGGTTAACCATTTCGGTTGGTCAAAGTTACCGTTGGGCCAGATTTCAAATAAACGGTTTGCCGTTTAGGATTGCCCTTTCGCCGTTAACTTCCAGAGACCTGCAAGATGAGCATTCGTTATCCGTTTATGCTAAACGGTTAAGGACTTGCGTGAGGTAACATTTCTGGATATTATTGGTTAACCGTTTGCAATAAACGATTAGCCGTTTGTCTCCAGTAACCTGCAAAATGAACATCAGTTAATCCATTTTCATTTAGCGGTTAAGGGTTTGCATAAAGTGGCTTCTCTGGGAATTATCGGTTGACCGTTTAAGACAAACGGTTTACTGTTTAGCTCCAGTAACCTGCACAACAATTTAGCCTGATCAATTTTTCGTTAATCAATGCCAGAGGAGGACAACCTTCAATTCTGGACGTTATCGGTTCACCGTTTAAAATAAACGGTTCACCGTTAGTTTCCACTAGCCTTCCCATCTTTGGTGTTTTCTATTAAACATAAACGGCTAGAGCTTAAGCAATATGTTGCTCTCTGGTGATAATCGGTTAACCGTTTAAAATAAAACGGTTCACCGTTAATTTCCAGTAACCTTTCCATCTTTAGTGTTTTCTGTTTTTCATAAACGATTAGAGGTTTAGGAAATGTGTTGCTCTCTGCCTGTAATCGGTTAACCGTTTTAAATAAACGGTTCACCGTTTATAACCAGAATTACAATTTTAAACGAGTTTTTTGTAGAGAATCTCTTTCTAATTTGAAAATCCATCTTTTATGAAGAAATAGGGTAATGATTAAAAGGGCTTTCGTTTATTAAGAAATAGCTCCAATATTTTTGTCAAAAACCATATAAAATTTGTTATCATCAAAATCAATATTATTAACATATTCATGTTAACATATTGGACCATCACACACCCTTGAAATAATTCCAAAAACACAAGGCTATACTCCAGGTTCAAGTTCAAGTCCTCAAGGAATTCTTGTCATGGAACAACGTCCTGATTACACCTACGTCTTATTCCAAGATGCTCAGGACCCCTGGGAAGATTTTCAGTCTCTTCTCCATACTGAAAATCCCCACTACACTATCACAAATCCAGACTCCCCTGCTTCATCCGAACCACAGCAAATGTATGAAGCTGATGAAGCAAAATACCAACAAGCTGAAGCGTATCTAGACTAGAGACAGATACATCGCCACAAGCGCCATTATAAGAAAGAGACCGGAGACGTGTCTCCATCGCGCTACCCATCCGTTCCATGATTGCCGACATGTGAAGGAATCTTTAGCTTTTACTTTTGCTTTTTTAAAAGCTTGCTTTAATAATTAAAGAAGGGTCATGTCTTGTCTAAAGCGTGTTTTATACTTTTTTAAAGTTTGGCGTGATGTGCTTTAATAAGGGTCCCACCTTATCTCTCCTTCCTAGAGCTCTATATAATGAGCTCTGTTTCCTTTGTAAGGGGGGGATTAATCAAAAATACCAAGTTTGGGTTGAATCCTAACTCAACCCCAAAAGAGCTCTCAAATGGTGAGGACTGCCCAGCGCTTATAAACTAGCTAAGTCCCATCTTCACAAGTGATGTGGGATAAGTGCTTATCATTCACACTCAAGTTTGGGCCGAAGCCTAACTCAGCCCCAAAAGAGCGCTTAAAGGGTGAGGACTGCCCAGTGCTTATAAATTGGCCAAGTCCCATCTCCACAAGCGATGTGGGATAAGTGCTTATCATTCACACTACCCACTCTCACCAGGGGCCAGGCTCTGATGCCAAGTTTGGGCCGAGCCTAACTCAGCCCCAAAAGAGCTCTCAAAGGGTGTGGACTGCCCAGCGCTTATAAACTGGCATCCACTATCCAAGTACCATTTGTTTTTCCTTTTCTTTAATCCCTGCAGGAGAAATCTCTAAGGTTTAGGTACCCAAAACTTTTTGGGTCCTTGAGTGTTAGCAGTAGTTCCTTTTGGAACCCAAATACATTTAATTCCATAATATGCATTTCTCTTCACAAGGCATCTATGATTCATGTGACCATTTCTATTGTAATATTGACAAACAATTTTATTATCACTAGTGGAGATAGCTTTAACAAAGTAATTTTTATACTATTTTTGTTTCAAGTTAGGCTTATACCCAAGTCCTCCTTTATCAAATACACATTTTTGAGAGCTGAGCTCATTGCTAGTCCTCCTTTTGACCATCTGTGAATTTTAACATGATCTCATTGAGCTCATTGCTCTTCTTCTTAAGCTCTTCATTTTCTTTGATCAAATTATCAATATTTGATTTTTCATGCTCATATTAGGTACTTTATTTACCTTTTAAAGATACAATCCTATCATACAATATTTCATTAACTAATTCTAGTTCTTTGATCTTTTCATTTAGTAAATCATTGTATTTATGCAAGGCATCCTTTTCATTTGAAATTTCTAGCATTTTCTTCTTAAGACATGCATTTTTCTTACCAACTTTCATCATATCATTATGTAATTCTTTAAAAGTATCATACAATTTGATGCGAATCCCACAATGAAACTTTGAAATCCACAAATTTGACAAACAAAACCTTGACCCAATGGTATAGAGAATGATATTGACGCTACACTCAAGAAATAGATGAGAAGGTGAGTGATAAGTTCACTAATTCTCAAAAGAACTAAAGGAAGAATAATCTCTAATTGTCTTACATAGCAAGGTTGCTGAGCTTAAATAGACCAATAGAAACCCAAGATCCTGAAAATACAAAGGAAAACATTGGACAACCCTCCAATTATAGGATTGTCAAAGGATTCTTTAAAAGTCTTCACCAACCCACCATAATTAATGCTATCACTGACAAACTTAATGCTAGCCTACCATAATTAATGCTATCATTGACAAACTTAATGTTAGGCCACCATAATTGATGGTAGACTTACCTTACACATTGACAAACTTGAAACAAAACAAAAAAACAAAGTTGAAAAACAAAGGAGTCATTGAAAATCCCAAGTCTGAACAAGCTGTAATGCATTGGTCATAACTCCTTCTAGAGAACTCCAAAACTAGCTCTGTAAAATGCATTAGAAAGTTAACTTAATTATCTTTCCAACAGTATATAGTTTACACATTACTTTGGGCTCAATCAATACGAGTTTTATTCCAAATTTGACATTTCTGCATTTGATCCAAATTGTGTATTTAGCTGCCCAATAGCTTGAATAATGTCCATAATGCCTTGTCTTCTCTTCAAGCCCAAGCTTGAATTACATTTTTAATCCATATTTTCTCAATTAATCCATTTAAAGCAGCATGCTTAGCTCTCGTAATTGGGCCTCCATGAATCTGAAAATGATCACTTGAAGCTTTAATGATATTCTCTTGATGGTTCTCATCATTCCCCCACTCAAAAGGGTTTATCCTCGAATCTTCACCTACATCAAAAGGAGAAAGATCAGAAACGTTAAAACTAGCACTCACATTATACTCATCAGGAAGATCCAATTTGTAGTTATTGTCGTTGATCCGTGGAACCACTTGAAATGGACCATCTCCCCTTAGAAGCAACTTGGAACGCCTTTGTGCTGGGAACCTCTCCTTTCTCATATGCACCCAAACCTAATCTCCAGGTTGAAAAACCACTTGCTTACGTCCTTTGTTGGTTTGAGTAGCATATTGTTTAGTTCTCTTTTCTATGTGTTGTTGCATTCTCTCATGCAATTGCTTGACAAATTCTCTCATCAATAGGTAAAAGGAGTTAATGGATTAAAACCATATACCATCTCAAATGGTGAAAATTTAGTAGCTGAATGGACAATTCTATTGTAAGCAAATTCAACATGTGGCAAACATTCTTCCTAAGTTTTCAAGTTCTTTTGAATAATGGCACGCAGCAAAGTGGATAAAGTTCTATTTACAACCTCAGTTTATCCATCGGTTTCTGGATGACAAGTAGTAGAAAACAAAAGTTTAGTACCCAACTTACCCCACAAAGTTTTCTAGAAGTGGCTCAAGAACTTAGCATCTCGATCTGAAACTATGCTCCTTGGCTATGTTTGTTGCATCATCTATTTTGTGACATCGAATGAAGTGTGCCGTCTTTGAAAACCTATCAACAACAACAAAAATAGAATCCTTTCCCCTTTTTGACCTAGGTAAACCCAAAACAAAGTCCATAGAAATATCAACCCAAGGTTCGCTAGGTATGGGTAAAGGGTTATACAATCCATGGGGTAAAACTCTAGACTTAGCATGTTTACAAGTGATACACTTCTCACATATTCTTTCAACATCATGTTCTTTAAGAACATCTAAAGTCTTTGCAATGCCAAAATGTCCCATTAAACCTCCCCCATGGGCTTCACGCACAAGCAATTCATGCAAAGAACTATGAGGCACACACAATTTATTCTCTCTAAATAAGAACCCGAAATGCAACTTTCTCACAAGCATTAAACACATTAGCAAAATCAGGATCGTTAACATATAATTCTTTAATATGCTCAAATCCTAGCAACTTTGTATTTAATGTAAAGATAAGTGCATACCTTCTAGATAATGCATTAGCCACTACATTCTCTTTACCTTGTTTGTATTTGATCACATAAGGAAATAGTTCAATAAATTCAACCCATTTGGCATGTCTCTTATGCAACTTACCTTGCCCTTTCAAATGCTTCAAGGACTCATGATCAGTGTGTGTAACAAACTCTTTAAGTAGAAGATAATGTTGCCAAGTCTCCAATGCTCTCACCAATGCATACATCTCCTTGTCATAGGTAGGATAGTTTAGGGTTGGTCTAGTCAATTTCTCACTAAAATAAGTAATTGGATGCCCTTCTTGCATCAAAACGGCTCCAATACCTATACCTAAACCATCACACTCAATTTCAAAAGTTTTAACAAAATCAAGTAAAGCAAGTAATGGTGCAAAAACTAATTTCTCCTTGATTAGATTAAATGCCCTTTCTTGTTCACTACTCCACTTAAATCCCACGTGTTTCTTCACAATTTTAGTTAATGGTGCAGCAAGGGTGCTAAAATCTTTCACAAATCCTCTATAAAAACTAGCTAAACCATGAAAACTTCTTACCTCACTTACACTTTTAGGTGTAGGCCACTCATTAATAGCCTTTACCTTCTCTTCATTAACCTCAATTCCTTTACCACTTACAACATAACTAAGAAAAACAATATGATTTGTACAAAAGGAACACTTCTTTAAATTAGCATACAACTTTTCCTTCCTTAAAACAGTCAATACACTTTGCAAATGTTCAATGTGTTCTTCTAAGCTTTTACTATAGATCAAAATATCATCAAAATAGACAACCAAAAACTTACCAATAAAAGCACACAAAACATGGTTAATTAACCTCATAAAAGTGATAGGTGCATTAGATAACCCAAATGGCATCACTAACCACTCATATAAACCATATTTTGTTTTAAAGGCACTAAACACACAGCAACCATGCAATTCATCAAGTCTAAGAATAGGATGTCGATACTTTACAGTGATTTTATTAATTGCACGACAGTCAACGCACATCCTCCATGTTCCATCCTTTTTGGGCACTAGTAAAACTGGTACAGCACATGGACTCATGCTCTCCCTCACATATCCCTTTGCCAAGAGTTCTTCAACTTGCCTTTGAAGCTCCTTTGTCTCATTGGGGTTACTTCTATATTCAGGTTTGTTTCACTTGCACACCTAGCAACCATCAATTTACCATCAACAAGATACATAGGATCATCATCTGATTCACTCTCGGTTTCAACATCACCATCATCCCTCAAGATCATTGCTCTCTTATTTGGGCATTGAGATGCAATATGACCTGTCCACAAACATTTAAAACACTTAATATCTTGGGAATCATACTTACCTTTGCTTTGGTTGCCTCCCTCTTGAATGGTTCAATCTTAGGCTTTGAAACAACCTTTTCATCTTTGCTCCATTTTGACTTCCATGAGGAAGATGAACCCAAATTGGTTCTAGTGGAACCTTTCTTTTTTAGTTGCCGTTCCACTTTCATGGCCATGTGAACCATGTCTTCGAACTCAACATAGTGCTGCAAGTCAACCACATTAGCAATATCTTGATTTAAACCATGAAAAAATCTTGCCATAGTGGCCTCTTGTTCTTCTTCAATGTTGGCTCGAATCATGATTATTTCCATCTTCTTGTGGTAATCTTTCGCACTTTTGGAACCTTGTGTAAGACTTTGAAGCCTTTGGTGCAGCTCCCTATAATAATGACTAGGAACAAATCTCCTCCTCATTATGGCATTCATCTTCTTCCAAGTGTTTATAGGCCTTTCACGATTTCGTCTCCTACTCAAAACAAGTTGATCCCACCAAATAATAGCATAATCAGTAAATTCAATAGCAGTTAGTTTTACCTTTTTCTCCTCATAGTAGTTGTGGCAATTAAATCCTAGCTCCACCTTAAATAAGCTTCTGGATCATTTTTACCTTGAAAAGAAGGAATTTTTAGTTTGATACTCCCCAAGTCATCTTACCCTTCTATCATCTCTTCCACGTATGTCAACGGTGGTCTGGTCATCAAAATTATCTAGGTCATCGCTATGTTCTTCTCCTATGACAACACGTCCCTGATTATTTCCTACATTAGGAGCTATGGGTTGTTGCCTCCTTTGTAGATTGGCAATGGCAGTGTCTTGCCTCTCCAAATTGTCACGGATCTCTCCAAACGTCAGATTCATGTGCTCAAATTGTTGTTGCATGGCTTTGAGCATGATTGATTGGTTTATAGCTTCTTGATCTTTGGACATATTTATGAAAAGAATGTTAGCAAAAAGACCTCACAACACTCCCTCACGTGTTTCACTCAATTTGATGTCAATTACCTCTCATGTTTAACACATAAATTTGCTTTTACCCTCTAATTATCTCACAAACCTTTTTTTTAGTCACACTTAATTCTGTCTTTCAATTCTTTGTTGAACTAAATAAACAAAATCAAGAAAAACCCAGGTGGCACACTAAACAAAGAAAAAGAATTAAGAGGACACAAAGAACAACAAAGGAAATTGATGAAAAGAAAGCAAGAAAGCAAAAGAACACAATTGTTATTGTGTGTAAACAATGTCAGAAAATGAATAACCAAAATTCAATTTGATGAAAGTAGGAATACTTGATTCCTTTTGCAATCTGTTTTTTTTTATGTTTTTTTCTTCTTTTTTTTTAAATCATAGAAACTAGATCTGATACCAAATGATGCGAATCCCACAATGAAACTTTGAAATCCACACTTAATTTGAAGTTTCAACTTCCCAAGAAAGTTCTAAACAAATTTATGACAAACAAAACCTTGACCCAATGCTTAAGAAAACATGAACCAAAGGTATAGAGAATAATATTGACACCACACTCAAGAAATAGAAGAGAAGGTGAGTGATAAGTCTAAATTTGGAACGCTACAAGAATGCAAATTCTTGATAAATTCAATTGTTCTCAAAAGAACCAAAAGAAGAATAATCTTTCAAATTCAAATAACATTAATCTCTAATTGTCTTACATAACAAGGTTGTGGGCTTAAATAGACCAATAGAAACCCAAGATCTTAACAATATAAATGAAAACATTGACAAATGATGCTTTAAAAGTCTTCACCAACCCACCATAATTAATGCTATCATTAACAAACTTAATGCTAGCCCACCATCATTGATGGTAGACTTACCTTACACATTCACAAACTTGAAACAAAACAAACAAACGAAGTTGAAAAACAAAGGAGTCATTGAAAATCCCAAGTGATGCGAATCCCACGATGAAATTTTGAAACCCACACTTAATTTGTAGTTTCAACTTCCCAAGAAAGTTCTAAACAGATTTATGACAAACAAAACCTTGACCCAATGCTTAAGAAAACATGAACCAAAGGTATAGAGAATGATATTGACGCCACACTCAAGAAATAGATGAGAAGGTGAGTGATAAGTCTAAATTTAGAACGCCACAAGAATGCAAATTCTTGATAAGTTCACTAGTTCTCAAAAGAACCAAAGAAAGAATAGTCTTTCAAATTCAAATAACATTAATCTCTAATGTTCTTACATACAAGGTTGCTGAATTTAAATAGGCTAAAAGAAACCTAAGATCCTAAAAATACAAATGGAAACATTGGAACAACCCTCCAAGTAGGTTTTTCAAAGAATGCTTCAAAAGTCTTCACCAACCCACCATAATTAATGCTATCTTTGACAAACTTAATGCTAGCCTACTATAATTAATGCTATCATTGACAAATTTAATGTTAGCCCACCATCACCGATGGTAGACTTACCTTACACATTGACAAACTTGAAACAAAACAAACAAATGAAGTTGAAAAACAAAGGAGTCGTTGAAAATCCCAAGACTGAACAAGCTGTAATGAATTGGTCATAACTCCTTCTAGAGAACTCCAAATCCAGCTCTGTAAAATTTATTGGAAAGCTAACTTAATTATCTTTCCAACGGTATTTAGTTTGCACATTACTTCTGGCTCAATCAATACAGTTTTTATTCTGAATTTGACCTTTCTGCATTTGATACAAATTGTGTATTTGGCTGCCCAATAACTTGAATAATGCCCACAATGTCTTGTCTCCTCTTCAAGCCCAATTCATGATGTCTTGCATCTTGAATTGCATTTTCAATCCATATGTTCTCAATTAATCCATTTAAAGCAACTTGCATTTTTTTGGCTTTTGCTCTTGTAATTGGGCCTCCATGAATGTGCAAAGGATCACTTGAAGTTTTAATGGTATTCCCTTGATGGTTCTCATCACCAAGTCTGTACAAGCTGTAATGGATCGGTCATAACTCATTCTAGAGAACTCTAAATCTATCTCTGTAAAATGAATTGGAAAGCTAACTTAATTATCTTTCCAACAGTATATAGTTGGACATTAGGTCAGGCTAAATCAATACTAGTTTTATTCCGAATTTGACCTTTCAGCATTTGATCCAAATTGTGTATTTGGCTGCCCAATAGCTTGATTAATGCCCACAATGCCTTGTCTTCTCTTCAAGCCCAATTCATGATGTCTTGCATCTTGAATTTCATTTTCAATCCATATATTCTCAATTAATCTTTTTAAAGCAGCTTGCATCTTTTTGGTTCTAGCTCTTGTAATTGGGCCTCCATGAATGTGCAAAGGATCACTTGAAGCTTTAATGATATTCTCTTGATGGTTCTCATCATAATTCATCATAAGTAGGAAGATCATTTACCTCATCAAGTTCATCGTCTCCTATTGCCATAAGTGCTAGGTTTGACACTTCTTGCAAATCTTCTTCATCACTCGATTCTTCATCGTTATCGTCCCAAGTAGGCACCATGGCTTTCTTCTTGAGTTTGTTGAGAAGTGGGCACTCCAAACTTATATGGCTAGGATTCTTGCATTCATAGCATATGATTACTTCCTTCTTCTCCTTTTGGTTCTTAAGGTTTTTGAATCTTCTTCGCTCACCAGATTTCTTGAAAAACTTCCTAAATTTTTTAACCATCATAGCCATGTCTTCATTGTCGAAATCGCTTTCCTCATCACTTTCAGGTTTTGATGCTCTCAAGGTAATGTTTTCTTCTTTTTATCTTCATCTCCTCCTTCGGCTGCCAAATCCTCTTCATAAGAAATAAAAGAGCCAATTAAATCATCAATAAGTAAAGTATTTAAATCTTTGGCTTTCTCAATAGTAGTTCTCTTAGGTCTCTATTCCTTTGGTAATGACCTAATGATTTTATTTACCTTCTCGCAAGGTCTTATCAAGTGCTCCTAGATTGTTTACTATATCCGTAAATCTAGTATACATGGAATGGACACTCTCATTTTGTTCCATTTGGAACAACTCATACTACCTAGTATACCTACTGATTTTAGACTCTTTCACTTGGTTTGTACCCTCATAGACAACTTCAAGTTTATTCCAAATTTCATGAGCATTTTCATTACTAGAAACTCTATGAAATTTTTCTTATCTAAAGCACAAAACAGGGCATTCATAGCTTTAGAATTTAAAGATATCTTTTCTTTTCTAGTTCAATCCATTGACTAGAAGGTTTTGGAATTTATTCCCCTTCTTCATTTTTTGTAGTCGGCAGGAAAGGACCATCATTAACGATTTAATTCTCATCGTTATTTTCCAATATGGATAATCGTTTCCATCAAAGTATGGTGGCCTAGTTGTGGATTGACCTTCCCTAAATGTGGAATCATTTTGGGTTGCCATGGATCTTTTACTTTAGACGGTTAAGTCCTAATAAGAGAACTAAGCTCTAATACCAAATGAAATACTAGTTATACAACTCAAGAGGAGGGGTGAATTGGGTTTTTAAAACTCAAGCTAAGCAAACCACACAACAATTCAATCTAATGCCTTAATGAAATCAAAAACAATAAATTTAACAATGCTAAAAAATAAAAGAGTAAGGGAAGAGAGAGTAAATGCAAAGATTTTTATGTGGTTCAGCAATCCCTGCCTATGTCCACACCTCTAAGCAAACCAAGCTTGAAAATTTCACTATTTAAACCTCCCAATGCTTCAAATTCTTACAATTGGCTTCCAAGGTGTCAATAGACCTTTACAATAAGAGATTATACCCCAATCTCTTAACCTAAGTATTTCTCACACTCATACTCTCACAAATTTGATAAACAAATGAAAATTACAACAAACCACTCTCTTTTAGAGTGGATATACAAAAGATAGCACAATGGAGATTTAATATATGATGATTTGTGAAATAAAATCTCAAAATATGATGTATGCTCTTGTTCTTGCTTGCAAAAATTAAAAAAAATTGAATTCAATTTGAGTTTATATAGTTTAAAAACAAAATCGACAAATAGCCGACTAGCCTCTTAATTAGCCAGATCACTGCTTAGTAAAGTGCAAGTTACCGTTGCAAATTTTGGATTTGAAAATTCTCATCAGGTGGCTAGCTGCTAACCATTGGTTCCTAGCTTGTAAAACTTTGTCTTCCCACCATATTTTTATATTTATTTTTAAGCTCCAATACTTTCAAAAATTAAATATGGCCCAAAAGGTTTATAAATTACACTATGGTCTTTTATGTTTTATATTTGTGCATATAGGTCCAACTCTATAATTTTTAAATAATGCTCGTTATTCCTAAAACTTTCTAAAATTATAATATGGCCTAAATCTTCATAATACTTTTGAAAGTGATTCTTTTCACAATGCTTATGATTTCAAAACTTTTTTAATTTAATCCAAAATTTTAAAAAAACTCAAATCCACAAAATACTTGTCTTATAAATATGAAACCTTATGGTTTACGAAAAATAATGATTTGTTAAACAAAATCTTGAGCTTCTCAAATACTAAACCATGCATATATTAAATTATATTGACTTTGCAAGAATTTACCACAATAATGACTTTATTAAGCTAAACTTTGTTCTTGATTAAGCCGTTGTCCGTTGAGTGTCTTGGCTTGATTTCACTTGATTTACTTGCATAAATATTATCCTTTAAGAACTAGTGAAAATGTGAAATACAGTATTTGTCATATCAATTAAGACACATGTTTGTTATCATTAAGGTAGATAAGTTTTGTTTTCCTATTGACTTTATTATGATTGGCACTCAACTAGTGCGGAATGAGAAGAAGCACATCCTCATAATTCTAGGTCAACATTTCTTGGCAACTGCTAATGCACACATTCAATGCACGACTGAAAATATATAGTTGTCCTTTCGCGACATGATTATGGAGTTGAATATTTTTAGCACTACCAAACAACCTTAAAATAGAGACGATAGATTAGTTGACGAGGTCATCACTATGCATGGATAGCTATAAAATGGAATTTAAGATTAGAGCAATTGGCAGCATCAGGGAATAAAATCAGTCCATCATTAAAATCACCACTAAGGCTAGAACTCAAACCATTACCCGACACTTTGGAATATGCATTCTCAGGATAAGAAAACACTTTGCCAGTAATGATCTCATCATCTCTTGATGACAAGGAAAAGAGTAAGTTGTTGGTTATTTTAAGAGAGCATAAAAAGTCATTAAGATAGACCATCGCTGATATAAAAGACATGAACCCACTAGAATGCATGTATTATACTCACCTTGATGAAAATGTTAAACCTACTAGGGAAATGCAACGTCGGCTAAATCTGAATATGAAAGAAGTCGTTAGAGCTGAAGTTCTTAAACTATTAGATGCAAGTATCATTTACCCCATTTCTAATAGTTCATGGGTCAGTCCTATACAAGTTGTGCTCAGAAAGTTAGGAGTCACAGTAGTTAGCAACATAGACAATGAGTTAATACCATTCAAGTGTCTATAGGGTAGCACGTATGTATTGATTATAGGAAATTCAAATTTGACACATGAAAACACCATTTTCCTTTACCATTTATCAATCAAATACTTGATAGATTAGCGAGTCATGAATTTTATTGCTTTCTATATGGCTACTCAGGATACAACCAGACTCCCATAGCACCAAAAGACCAATAGAAAATAACTTTCACTTGCCCTTTTGGTATTTTTGCATAGAGGAGAATGTCATTTAAATCATACAATGCACCTGTCACATTTCAACGATGTATGAAAAACATTTTTTTCTTATATGGTTGAATGTTTCATCTAACACTAGTTTTAGAAAGATGTATTGAGAAGAATATGGTCTTGAACTAGAAAAAAAGTGTCAGTTTATTGTAAAACAAGGTATTATCCTCGGTCAAATCATTTTAAATAAAGGTATTGAGGTTGACAAAGCAATGGTAGATCTTATTTCCAACATTTCTCTACCAAAAACAGTCAGAAAAGTAAGATTTTTCCTTAGGCATGCTGGTTTTCAAAACCTTTAGACCCTTATTCAATTTACTTACTTGTTAAGGATGTACTTTTTGTCTTTGATGATTCATGTCTTGAGGCATTTGAAAAAAAAAAAACAGTTGTTGACCTCATCACCCATCATTCAACCCCTAAATTGGAACTTACCTTTTGAGCTTATGTGTGATGCATTTGATTATGTAGTAGGAGCAGTATTAGGACAAAGAGTTGATCAAATTCCCCATGTCATTTACTATGCTATATGACATAAAATGATGCAAAGTTGAATTATTCAACACTAAAAAGAAGTGCTAGTAGTGGTGTTTGCATTATAAAAATTTTGATCTTAGGTCATAGGATGTAAAATAATTGTGTTCACATATCATATTGCTCTAAAATATTTTCTTAGAAAGAAAGATACAAAGGCCAGACTAGTTCATTGGGTGTTAATTTTGGAGGAATTTAACCTTGAGATCAAAGATAAATACATAGAAAATGCGATGGCAAATTATCTCTCTTACCTCAATTTTGACACAATTGCAGAACCATTACTATTAAATAAATCATTTCCAAATAAACAACTAATAAGTGTGGAACTACTACAATGATATGCTAATATAATTAATTATCTTATCACGGGTTAACTTCTAGAGCATTGGACTAGGCAAGACAAGGCCTAATTTTTTGTGGAAATAAAGAATTTCTTTTGGGATGATCCTTATCTGTTCAACTATTGCACAGATCAAATTGTCAAATTGTGTCCCAAAGAGCGAATTTCAAGAAATCCTTTCATATTGTCATGAGTAAGCTTGTGGAGGCTATTTTAGTGCCAAGAAAATGGCTACTAAAGTTTTACAATGTGGTTTCTATTGGCAAGCTTTATTTAGAGACTTTTGCACCTTTTGTTCTTCAAGTGATAGGTGCTAGTACATGGGAAGTATTACAGAAGGAATGTGATTCAACTAAACCCTATTCTAGTAGTCGAGATTTTTAATATGTGTGGCATTGATTTTATGGGATCCTTTCCTCCTTTTGTTGGCCATCAATTCATATTGGTTACCATTGACTATGTATCAAAGTGGGTAGAATTTATGGGATCCGTGTGTTCTCTACTTGATCTAAACGTTCATGTATATGCTCTAATTCAACCCTCATGATCCCATCTCTCCCATTACTGCTTGAATTTACAAATTCTAAGTAGTTGCGAATTGATCCTCTTCATTTATGCTTTGTTTTGGGTTGAGACATGGCTAACATCTGCAAAAGAAAATTAGAAATAATGTGGAAAGGACCACACATCACTTCCTTACGTGTTTAACCCCAGAAAATGATTCACTCAATTCCACTCCAGTTTCACTTAAATTTATTGGCTTTTACCATCTAATACGCTCACACTATTTTGTCTTTTTCCACTCGTAGTAATACTCGGTTGATTCTTATCAAACTAATCAAACCAACATCAAAATACTCACTTCTAGCAGCAATTCTCAAAGATTACACTAAGATTAAGAATACAATGCGCACGTAAGTTTGGGTTTTGATTTTGGGCAAGCATTTTCACCTAAGGGGTAAAACCAATTTTGGACTCTCTGGGACACTAATAATAGAAAAATGAACAAAAGATTTTAAGCGGAGGTTGGGAACCCTCTCTCCCCCCCCCCCTTTTTTAAGGAAAGGAATAGATAAAATTTGTGGATTTAAGGAGAATTAAACCATAAGGATACAAAATTGATGAAAAAAGAATCTGTAAAAATATTGTTCATGCAGCACTGTTTAAGGACTTTTTTTTTTAAAGAAAACAAAAATGAAAAATCTCATATAAGAATTAAAAACGATAAAGATAGATGAATATGACCTTGGTGCCTAAGCTTTGATACCAAATGATAAGAACCCCGTCAAGAATTGACACGACCGTAATCAATTTAGTCCCCAAGATCGAATCTAAACCAGGAATTGAATGGAACCATGACCCAATGCTTGATAAAAGCACGAACCTTGTTATATGATGATGCCACAATTAGTTATGGATGATTTGATTGATAAGTCAAGAGTTTGAACGGCATGGAAATTCAATAAGTTCAAAGAGTTTGTTTAAGAACCAAAAAGAATGAACTCTCTCACCAATTGCATCAAAAGTGACTTTTTTGTTTATTGGATGCAAGTATATTATATAAGGTTGGTTACAAGAATTTTTATAAATAAATCCTAAACTAAAATCAAATTCTAATCTGAATCTAAACAAATAGGAAAGAATCTAAATCAAATCAGAATCCTAATCTAAGCGAATAGGAAAGAATCTATATCAAATTAGAATCCTAATCTAAGCAAACATGAAAGAATATAATACATCAATTAAAATGGAAATTAGGCAATTAAAATAGAAATAACTGATTTGTTTCTCCACTAGCCTCCTCAAGAAACAGGAAAGTATCTAGAAAAGGAAAATAGTATATTTTCCCGCCATAATGTGCAAGCCAACTTCCTATTTCATTGAAGTGATTATTTACAAACTTAAAGAGCCCGAATCATGCATTTCTTTCAATTGGGCTCCACGAATTTGATTGAGCCCAAGGTGCTTGAATAAACCCATTAAATGTTTCTTTGAATTTCTTTGTGACAAGTCCGACAACTTTAATTATTACAAAGTGACAAAGTGTGCTTTAATAATTAAAGCATGACTTTGACAAAAGCAAAAGCTTAAAGTAAAAGCAAACCTTAATAATTATACAGGACAAAACTAAAAGTAAAACATAATTATTACAACAAGACAAACTACTTTATGGGGAGCGGAGATTCATGTAGTCGTCTTCAGATGAGCTTTCAGTATCATCAGGATCAGTGTCACGAGAGGTTGGTGGGAAAAAGGTTTTGGAGAGCTTTGGATGCTTACAATGGGGACCACGGCAAGGTGGATAAGGACAATCTCTGCGGTATCCTGGTCTGGGTGATGTTTGAGTGGCCTTGTCAACTTTGGAGGGTTTGGAGGGTTGAACTGATCGGAATATGCCTTATCCCACGTGCTTGTGACCGTTTTGTGCTCAATCTCATCAACAAGCTTACAGACTAGAGCTAGATTCTAGGACTTTTGCTTTGGATTGGTCAACTAATGATGGTAGCAGCAGTAGTAGGAAGTGCAAATTAGATTTAATCCTCTATTTGTAAATATTTTCTTATGCTACAGCATTCAAGTAATGTCTTCTAAACTCTACTTCTTTTCTTTCAGAAATCAAGGATAATGACTCATTTGGTTGGGGGAAGGAATAGTTAATAGTTGTGGAATAACTAATAGTTGTGCTCTTGCATTCTTACTAAACTCTTCTAAATTTTTGAGTCGAAGATGATCGAATATATATCTTCCTATTCTTAGTGTTTAGTTAAAAAAAAAATTCAAGGCATTTTATGTGATCTTTTGACTTTGGATGACATGATGACTTCTAAATTTTAGCATTTGTATTATCTTTGGCCTTGAGTTATATTACACCATCTTTGCCACTTTGTATATTGATGTTGGTGAGTGAAATTGATTGAGTTACTTGAAGGAATGTATATGTCATAATAAGTTCCAAGTGAGTTTTCAAGCTTATTATTTTTCTTAGACAGCAACCCTTTTTCATACCTTAGTAGTTTTTTATTTTATACATGATCTCTATATTTTTCTTTTGAGTCACCTAATAAAAAAGAAAAAAAAAATTGTGTTACTACATCTAAAAGTCCATTAAGCCAGTAGATATGAAAAACTATTTAGAGTTCTAAAAAAAATGACAAAAAGACCAACTTCGATTTGTTTGAGCCTTTTCTGGCCATTCTCTTTCTAAAATATCCATGGTTACCCTTTTGAGTCCGTAAAAAAAAAAATGTTTTGTAACTTATCGTCCTATCTTTCTCCAATCTAGAGTGTTACTCGATATTTTATGTTTTCCATCACCAAGTTTTCTATCACCTATTTAGGTTTGAGAAAAAAATGAAGGATTTCTTTTTCAAAAAACTGGTGCACTACAAAAATGTTATATATATATATATATAAAGGAAAAAAGAAAAATAATTAAAAGCACCTTTAATTTATATTTTTTCTCAAATATATATCTTGTTCTTCCTCACTTCTTTGTTAACTATATCTCTAGCCTACATTATGTCCTAGTAAAAGTGTGAGGTGCAACTTTATCTTAGGAATAGAAATAATTAAGTTTAAATAATAATAATAATAATAATAAATAAATTTTTATGATAGTAACTTCTAGTGTGACGATGACATAAGCAATCAAGTAAGTAATAATATTTATAATGATATTTATGTAAGGATAAATCTTAACCATTAATCAAAAACTATGGTGGCAAAATCCAAGCCATCTGTTTTTTAGGAAATCCTATAAATACCCCTGACCCTTTCATTTTCCATGTCACCTTAAAAATTTTATCCTCTTCTATTCTAAGTTATAACATCAAAGAGGTAACTACCACTTCAACTGTAATGTATGGTCAAAGTTTTTTTTTAATACTTAAATTCATCTTTAATTATTTCTTTATCTTATGATTGTTACTATAATGTGATTGTTTACTATTTAATTTTGATGTAATCAGCTATGCCGCCTATATTAAACTTACATTTTTATTTAATCTTTATATGCCAATGCTACAATAATGTGTTATTTAATCTTTATATGATCGGCACTGCTGCCCATATTATAAATTCTTGTTTTTAAAAGCTTTGTATGGCTGGCTTTGTTGTATATCTAGGAACTTTACGTGTTATGACGTAGGTTGCATTGAACACATGCATTTCATGTTAACATATTAAGATTTCTTTATGACAAATGGGCCATATTTTAAAAATGAGTTTTGACAAATGGGTTGTTGTACTACAAGGGTGACTAAGTTTCCAAAGAGGGCAAACCCTCAAGGCTAAGTGAAGAATAATCTTTTGGGGACGACGATAAATAACACCAAAAAGATCAACTATTAGTGTAGGCTCAAGGGAATGTTTGTTTTAAAGAATGAAAAGTGCCAACTTTGTATTGCAACATACTTAGGGCCCTAATAAAGTTGTTTTATATTTCCAAGTTTCTCTTAAAGACTTAATGTTCATAAGGTCATCTATGTGCATAATAATTAATACATGCATCAATGTGTTATCTTACTAGGTATTAGCTCATGTAGTCCTTACATTGCAGTTAATGATGAGTGGGTCAAACTAGCGCCAAGTCCCAACTGAGATGAAGTGCATATGGGCATATCAACCATGGGTTTTATGATTTCATAACATTGATTTTGATGACAGCAATCTGGATTAACAAAGTTAGAGTTTTTAAATGATTAAATTTTAGTTGTTTGAAGTTTCTTAGACATAAATAAGATCATGAAAATAAACGGATAACCGTTAATCCTAAGTTAGCAAATTGTTTTCTTAAGAAAGTTTTATAGTTTTGATTCTAGAAGATAACGGTGAATCGCTAATTAGAAAATGGTTAACCGAAAAACTCCAGAGAGCAAATTCTTTGGAATTGGTAACCTGTTTACAGATAACGACTAATCGAAAAACTCTAGAGAGGAACCATTTAACACAAATGGCTAACCAATAAATATCTTACAAGTCTTTGGAATTAAACAGCAAACCGACAACTCCAAAAGGTGAACTGATTATTCAAAATTCAGCATAACGGTAACTTGCACAGAGTCATGCCCATGATAAAAAAGGAAGTAGAGGAAGATATTCCAAAACCTTCACGTGAATGGAATGAATTGGAAAATAGTAAAGCTTCTCTTAATTCCAGAGCCACAAGTGCTTTATTTTGTGCTTTAGATAAAAAGGAATTTCATAGAGTTTCAGGTTACTCTAATGCTAATGAAATTTGAAGGAAGTTAGAAGCTATTTATGAAGGAAAAACCAAGTTAAAGAGTGGTTAGAAGCTGTTTATGAAGGACAAACCAAGTTAAAGAGTGGTTAGAAGCTGTTTATGAAGGACAAACAAAGTTAAAGAGTCTAAAATTAATAGATACACCAAGTACTATGAATTGTTCTAAATAGAGTGTACATTCTATGTATACTAGATTTATGGAACTCTAGAAAAAAATCTTTTCAAATAGCGAGAAGGTAAAGAAAATCATTAGGTCTTTACCAAAAAAAATATGAAGACCTAAAAGAACTGCCATTGAGGAAGCCAATGATTTAAATACTTTAACTATAGATGATTTAATTGGCTCACTTATTTCTTATGAAGAAGATTTGGTAGCTAAAAATTGTGATGAAGACAAGAGAAGAAGAGCATTGCTCTTGAAGCCTCAAAATCTAAAAGTGATGAAGAAAGTGAATTCAAAGATGACTAACTTTAATAAAATGCTTGAAATTGAATGTGATGCCTCAGGTATTGGTATGGCATAGTCCTAATGCAGGAGGGATGATCAATTACTTACGATAAGGAGTTCCATGCATTAGTTCGGGTGTTAGAAATGTGGCGGCACCACCTATGGCCTAAGGAGTTCGTAATTCACATCGATCATGAGTCTTTGAAACACTTAAGGGCAACACAAGCTGAACAAGAAGGGCATGCTTGATGGGTAGAATTCATAGAGACGTTTCCATAAGTCATTCGTTATAAGCAAGGTAAAGAAAATGTTGTTGCAGATGTGCTTTACCACATGTATGTCTTAATCTTGACACTTAATGCTAAACTGCTTGGTTTTGAACATTTTAAGGAATTATATGTTAATGACCATGATTTTTAGTGTTGAATACCAAGCTTGTGAAAAGACCACAGTTGACGAGTACTTTAGGCATGATGGTTAATTATTTTGGGAGAATGAATTATGTGTGCCTATTTGTTCTTTGAGAGATTTGTTAGTGAGAGAATCCCATGGAGGAAGGTTGATGGAAAATTTTAGAGTTGTAAAAGCTTTAGCATTTTTGGAGTAACACTTCTGTTAGCCTCATATGAAATGAGATGTTGAGAGACTTGCAAGCCAAATTGAAAATGCAGCCCAATGGCTTATACACCCTGTTGCCAATACCTAGTGTGCCTTGTACTGATGTTTCGATGGATTTTGTACTAAGGTTACCCAGGTCTAAACGAGGGAGAGACTCAATTTTTGTGGTTGTAGATAGATTTTCTAAGATGACACATTTTATTCCATACCGCAAAACAAATGATGCTTCTATTTTCGTTGACCTATTCTTTAGGAAGATTGTAAGGTTACATGGTATGCACAAGAAAATTATTTCTAATAGGGAAGCTAGATTTTTAAGTTACTTCTGGAAAGCATTATGGGCTAAGTTAAGAACGTAGTTGTTGTTTTCACTACTTGTCACCCTCAAACTAATGGTCAAACAAAATGTGTGAATAGAACTTTATCTACTCTATTTTGGGCTATCATTAAAAAGAATATCAAAACTTGGGAAGATTGTTGCCACATGTTGATTCTATTACTAAGTATTCACCATTTGAAATTGTTTATGGTTTTAATCCTTTAACCTTATTGGATTTACCTCCATTACCTATTTCTGAGCGTGTTAACTTAAATGACAAGAAAAAAGCTTAAATTGTTAAACAAATACATGAGATGGCGAAGTTCAACATCGAGCGAAGAACTTAACAATATGCTAAACAAGCCAACAAAAGGCGACATAAGCTAGTCTTTGAACCGGGGATTGGGTTTGGTTATACATGAGCAAGGAACAATTTCTAGAATAAAGGAAATCTAAGTTATTACCTTGAGGCGATGGTCCTTTCCAAGTCTTGGAATAGATAAATGACAAAGGATACAAGTTGGATTTGCCCCGTAAGTACAACATAAGTGCTACTTTTAATGTTTCTTATTTGAGTCCTTTTGATGCAGCTAATGATTTGAGGACAAATCCTCTTTAGGATGAGGGGAATAATGAGATTGAGAATACTATCACAAGCACATATGATGAGGCATATACAGATCCTATTCAAGTTCCCGTCAAACCCGTCACAAGAGCTTGAGCAATGAAATTCAAAGAAGCGATTAATGGGTTAATTCAAGCAACATGGGTTCAATTAAATTCATGGAGCCCTTTGAAGGAATCGCACATAATATTTAGACCACTAAATGCATGATTCAAGCTCATGAAGTTTCCAAATAATCACTTCCATAAAATCAGGAAGTTGGCTTGCACATATGGCGGGAAAATATATTATTTTCTTTTTCGGATACTTTCCCATTGGGAAAATATACTACTTTCCTTGTTGGATACTTTCCTGTTTCTTAAAGAGACTAGTGGAGAAACAAATCAGTTATTTCTCTCTTGATTGTCTAGTTTCCATTTTAATTGATGTAAGCTAATTAGGATTCTGATTTAATTTAGATTCTTTTCTATTGGCTTTAGATTAAGATTTTGATTTGATTTTGATTCTTTCCTTATTTGGTTTAGGATTTATTTTCAAAATTTTTGTTACCAACCCTATATAAACTACTCACATCCAATAAACAGAGACAAATTAGTTTTGATGCAATTTGATGAGATTAAGGATAAAACTATCACAAGCACATGGGATGAGGCATATTTAGATCCTATTCAAGTTCCTGTCGGACCTGTTACAAGAGCTCGAGCAAAAAAATTCAAAGAAATGCTTAATGGATTGATTCAAGCAACTTGGGCTCAATAAAATTCGTGGAGGCCCATTGAAGGAATCGCACATGATAAATGCATGATTTACGCTCTTGAAGTTTCCAAATACTCGCTTCCATGAAATAGGGAGTTGGCTTAAACATTATGGCGGGAAAATATATTATTTTCCTTTTTCAGATACTTTCCCGTTTCTTGAGGAGGCTATTAGGGAATCAAATTAGTTATTTATATTTTAATCGCCTAGTTTTCATTTAATTGATATAAGGCATTTAAGACAATTAGGATCCTGATTTAGTTTAAATTCTTTCCTATTTACTTAGATTAGGATTCTGATTTGATTTAGATTCTTTCTTATTAGGGAAGATTTAGATTCAGATTTGATTCTTAGGTTAGGATTTATTTCCAAACATTCTTGTAACCAACCCTATATAAAGTACTCATATTCAAAAAACAAAAAAGAAGTTTTTGATGCAATTGTTGAGAGAGTTAATTCTCTTTGGTTCTTTATGAACTCTTTGAAATTATCAAATTTCCGTGGCGTTCAAATTCTTGACTTATCAATCAGACCATCCATACCTGATTGTGGCATCTTCACATACCAAGGTTTGTATTTTCGTTGAGGATTGGGTCGCGGTTCCATTCAATTCCATGTTTAGAAGTAATCTTGGAGATAAATTGATTAGGATCATGTCAGTTCTTGATAGAGTTTGTATTAGTTCTCCTCATTCCCCCTCTCCTGAAAAGGATTTCTCCTCAAATCTTTGCCTACATCAAAAGGAGATAAATTAGTGACATTGAAGCTTGCACTTACATTATACTCACGTAGAAGATCCAAATTATAAGTATTGTCATTTATCCTATTAATCACTTAAAATGGTCCATCTCCCCTTAGAAGTAGTTTTGAATGCCTTTGAATAGGAAACCATTTCTTCCTCATATACACACCCACAAGGCTGTACTCCGGGTTCAAGTTCAAGTCCTCAAGGAATCCTTGTCAATGCTCAGAATCAAACTCTCAAACAACTCGGAAAGAAAATTGATCGAGTTGCCAAACAAGGCCCCCCCACCCCCCCCCCCCCCCCCCGGCACGGCGCCCCACAACACAAGAAGAAACAAAAATGCAATAGAACTTTTTCATGTCTATCAACAGAATTAGCAATGTCAATATATTAAATACGAGAGAAAGAAGCAAGGATGGTTACAAGTCAACGATGGTAACATCAACACCGAATTATAGAGTCTTAAAAGGGAGCACTCTTTTATTGCAATGAAACAAACTAGCTGGGCAAAAATGCAACCATTGTCAGTACATAAATATAATAAAAAAACCCCTTAAAACTCATGGCTTTCAAAACCTAGACCCAAAATTTGAAGCGGAATGAACACAACTTTAAGCCGTAGAGACAAATATCGTTTCCTTTAAAAGATTGTAATGGAATCTTCGTAAATGCTTTAATTTAAAGAAGCACCAAATGAAATAGTAATGAATATTTTAATTTAAAGAAGCACAAAATGAAATCATAATAAATATCTTAATTTTTAAAAAGTTAGGGTTTCAATAGTGATAGATTTCATTGAACGACGGCATGTATTAAGAAGCAGAGAACGGCTTGATGAAGGATTTCTTTGATAGGCTGTGATAAGGGTATTCAATGATAGTGAGCATAGCAGCTATACGGGTGGGGTCTGAACAGCGGCTAAATGGTGAGAACATTTGCTTAGGTCGATTGGCGGTGAAGGCGACAGAAGCTTGATCAGGTTTGAGTTTCTAGCGCAAGGTTGTAAGTGAATAAAATGATGAGCGGAGTGTGTTAAGTGATGAGTGAATATTACACAGAAAAATTATATTTATGTATTTTACTCCAACAAAAGCTCTAAACTCTGCATTTTGTTTTTATCATTTATATGTTTTCTTTTAATTTAAATTATATGTTAAACTAAGTGCCTGTTTGGTATGGCTTATTTAAGAGTCATAAGTACTTATTTAATCGTATAAGCACTTTTTAAAAATTTTTATGGTGTTTGGTTATTTTTTTAGTAGAGTTTTTTTAGCTTAAATAAGCTAATTTACCTCTACTAGCAAAAGCCCAAAATTTGAGCTTTTGGGAGTAGAGGTTATAGAGCTTTTCTAAAAATATATAATATAAAAAATATCACACAGTTTAATGGTTCAAAAGTATTTTTTTATTGACAACCAAACACGCAATGACTTTTTATCCAAAAGCTCTATTGGTATAAGTTCTACTATTATAAGCTCTACTGTTATAAGCTCTATTTAATAAGTTGTACCAAACGGAGCCTAAAACCCGGCGTTTTGCTTGTTTTTATTTAAAATTATATTTTAAAATATGGTCAAAATGAAATTTCTATCACAAAATTTTTTATGGAGAAACTTTTTTTCACGACTCTATCATACATTATTGATAGTCAATAATTTTATCGCAAGTCCATTACTTTTTAATAGACCAAAATTCTATCACATGTCATCGTAATTTTATGATATTCTAAAATTTATCATAAAGTATCAGTCATTTATGACCAATTTTTTCGTAGTGGCCTGCACACAAAGTGGCTCAACAATCAAATATATCTTTATCAAGATCAAAATGTGGCGTCAACTTACTTGCATTAGAGGCAATAAATGGTCAAATAGTTATTTTATTTTATTTTTTTTACTTTCTTCTTCTTTGATTATAACAACCTAAGGGTGGCAATGGATTGGATCTGACCTAAGATCCATGTGATCCAAATCCAATTGGATCGGATTTGGATATTGATGCGTGGATCTAAGGCGAATCTAGAGCAAATTCGGATTTATCTTAATATCTAGATCCAAATCCATATCCACTCACCATTTAATGTAATTTTATTTTAAAAAATTCTTAACAATTATGTAATTATAAATGATGATAAAATTTATTCATTAACATGTATTTAAGAATCTTAAAACTTAAAGGTACTTAATTGACAATAAGACAAAAATTTATTAAGTGTAAAATAAAATTAGGATAGCCTGCCCTAATTTTTTTAAGTTTTTCACTCTATAATTTAGTCTCTTTTTTTCTCTTCAGTCTACTCTCACTTCTCCACTTCATTTGAATGCTTGGATCAGTTCTTTAATTGTTATGAAAATCCATAGACTTGAGTTTATTTTTCTATCATTTTCTCATAATCTTATTTATTTTGTATAATCACTAATCAATGGTGGCTATCAACTATAAAATAATTATATTAATCATATATTTAGTTAAATCTGATCATAATAAAAATAATAAAGCACTTAATATAATAAATCATTTTTAACTTATATGTTATTATTTAATGATATAAGAATGATGACGGTGTGCAGTGGATATCAAGATGATAAAGGAGACATTATAATATTATAATGATCTTATTCTTGTAATTACTTTTGATCGATATTTTATTATCTTTCTTATTTGTTTATTTTGGTGTAAAAGTAGAAGATACAATACTTATTAGATTTTTTTATACAAATTATATAATTTAATTGTTACCAATGCATTTTAGTCTTAAATTTTCTTTCTAAAAAAATATTGATCTCTTATTAGATGGATTTAAAGCAGATTTGGATTTTAATTTTTCTTTTTGGATTTGGAGCAGATATAGATCTTTATTTTTTGTTTCAGATCTAGATATGGAGCGAAAAATATAGATCCATAACGGATCTGGAGTAAATACGGATCTTAATTTTTATTACGGATCTGGATCTAGAACAATGTAGATCCAATCCATATATGCTCCATTGCCATCCCTATAACAACCTGCAAATTGACTTTAAACTTTTTTAATGGTTTAAATATTTTATTTAAAAAATATAATGTATATAATTTTTAATTTAATTTAAATATTTATTTATTTTAAATTGATAACTATAACATTCGAAACAGTTTGTGGAAAAATATGTAAAAAGAGAGAGATAGAGTTTGTGTGGCCTATTCTAAAATTAAAGAAAGTCTATACGATAATTTAAGCAAATTTTGAGAATTTAGATATCCTTTTCGTATTAAAATTTTATCCAAATAAGGTAAGTGTATCAGTATTAATTATAACATCTAATGAGTTCGATTTCGATCGGCATGAGAAATTGTTCACTAATTCGTTGTCCTAAATAGTACAAAGAAGATCTGGTGTAATCTCTCTCTCGTCTAGATTAACGTGTTACAGCTTGTACTTTTTAGTTTTTAGGAAAAGAAAAAACAAATAGAAAGAGGTAAATAGGGGGAAAAAACGTTATTAAGGAAAGTTTTACCATAGAATGAATATTTCACCAAAAATCCTCACTATAAAAAAACCCTAGACTCCCCCCTACTAATTGTGCTTGTTTCTTTATATATATAATTTTTCAACTGTTAAATGAATCTTCATCCTCTTTATTACATCCATCTACTACCAATGGGTTTCTCAAATACTATGTTATCAACCTTTAAAAAACTGGGTTGTATCAATCAGCCGCGAGTGGAGGAGACCTCAACTTTGCCGACGGATCAGAGCGAGAAGATGAAGGCTGTTGATGGCGCTGATCATGAAATTAAAGAGGTAATTAAATAAAGTTAATTTTACCTGCTAATTGTTTCCTATTTATTAATGTTAATCAATATTCAATGTATATCACATATGCATGTCATTTTTTATATTTACTAGCGCTGTTTATTGATCTCACATTCGTTCTATGTTTTCTATTCTTGATCTTATGCATGAATTCCAAAGAAAATTGGACCCTGATAGACCATAGTAGTCTTCATTTTGTTTGTACTTGGAAGTTATTTAACAGAAAAGCATCTAGTTATCAATAATGGAATCACAGAACAAATCTACTGATATTTTTTTCAAATTGAAATACTATTTGTTCAATAGAAGTAATATTTATTGAAAATCTTGATTTTGCCCTCCAACATGCTGCTGCATCACACTCTTAAATGAGATAGATGAATGTACTTTTTTTAAAAAAAATTATTTTAGTTATTTTTTGAAGATATTTGTATTCTCCAAATCTTCAGATCTTGTTCGATATATTTAATAGTCAGTATATTATTAGAGGACAAAAAAAGTTTACTACAGGACAAAAGAAACTACAAATTTTGTTTTTTGTCGTTTATAGATGTTATACTACTGATTATACATACATCATTATTTTTATACTTTGTCTTTAAATCTAGTTACCGTATATTTATTTGCTCAGAACGCTCTTGATTTTACATGTCTGTTATCCTTAAACTTTTTTTCAACTATAATAAAATACAAAATAATTTGAAATTCATATGTATGGCAGACTGAGGAAGAAAAGGAAGACAACTCAAAGCAGCAAACCACGGAAGTTTTATCGGAGCCAAAAGAGAAGGAGGATCCCAAGACTGAGGCATTTGCAGATCCTTCCGAGCCAAAAGACGAAGAACAAACTAATGATCAAGAACATAAGACAGAGACAGTGGCAGAGGAGGATTCCAAAGAGTGAGGCATCTGCAGTTCCTACAGAGCCAAAAGACAAAGTGGATGTGCAACCTAAAGATGAAGGAAAAGAAAATAGAGTAACATACGAATGTTGAAGTCAATTAAGCAGTAATGAAGGGAACTACAAATTAATAATCTTATTAAGACATCATATAATATTAGAATCTTAAATTTTAGACTTTGTTGTCATTTTTTTTTTCTTTAAGCATTTGTTTCGATGGTTTGTCAAAACGATTATTCTTATCTCTTTATATAGGAAAAAAAAAGTTTAGCCTTGTTCATTGTAGCCTTCCATTAGGTTGCATTTAAATTAATTTGAATTGAGTTAAATTAATTAATTAAGATTATGTTGTGGAAGCATATATAGCCTTTACTAACTAACATTATCGAGCAAATGTCATACAAATCATTTCTATACTCAAGTATAATTTTATCCTATATATTTTGGTGTCTCACCTATTCAAATTATTTTCTATCTTCATGGAAGAAGTTTCATTTGTTATGACTTCTATTTTCTTTTACTTTATTTTTTGTGGGTTTTACCACTACTTAAATAATAAAAAGAGTTCTGATAAATCTAAAAAAAAAATTCTAAACTATGAATAAAAATCTTTAATGAATGGAATTAAGAACCCTTATTATTTAGGCACCAGAAAGGGATGCGAGAAATTTACTTTTGGATGCCGAAGATAGGTAAGGTTGCTGATGCTTCACGCAATGTGTCAGGTAAGGTATCTCATGCAGTCATACACAATGAAGGTCTCATTATCCATACACGTACATTTACACAGACTTTTGTATTTAAGAGATAAACAATTGTGCATTTGACACTCGAAATACTAAATGATTCTGTTTTGTTGGCTTTCTAGTTTCGATCAGCACCTTACAGTTTAAACAATGTTTTTAAGCGTAAAATCTATCTTATATTTTTGTATAACTACAATGTTTTGGTTAAATGTAAAACAAAACATTTCCTTATGTTTACTTATAATGTCCATTTTCACAAAATAATTCCCCTTCTCTAATTCTCTAACGCCAGCGTCAGTCCGCATGGCATCCCTATGGGCTTTCAAGCGTAAAATGTTAAAAGATAAGCTATTGTTCTACAATTCAATCAACACCACCACTTGAGATTCTAAGTTAGAATTTAAACATTTGGATCTCTAACATTATTTCAAAAGTGCAAAAAATTTAATCTCATCCTTCATCAATAAATTCCACTCTGACGACAAAGGAAAGACTTAATTAATTATATATTTGATTGTCAAGCAATAATTTGTATTATGTAATCTTCTTATTGATAGAAGGGGAAAAATTTACGTGTAACATACAAAACCATCTTAATATATTGACGTGGTACATCCGTCTAATAAAAACCTACTATTTAGTAGGTCTGACGGTCCCACAATAAAATCTACAAATTTAATGTTGGAAGGTCTACAAAGTTCAAAATAAATTAGGAAAAAAGTTTTGAATTCCCCCAAGGGACCTATAAGGACATACCAAATTGTGAATTTACATAAAATAAAAATTGCTCACATTTTATTTTATTTTATTTCAACGGAATACAGAGAGGCAACATTAATGCGATACTAGTAAGATTTAGGTTCGACTTTGTAAAGGTGAAAAGAACGATTGATGTCTTCGAAGTCTAATGGCAGACAAACTTGGACTACACAAATCAAAGCCAAAGGCAAAAGGCGAGGCAAAAGAATCTCTATGGCTACTTTAAATTTTAGGGATATTATCATTTTCCCAGCAGAGGCGGATGCAGCACATGACCAGTGAGGGCTCAAGCCCCCACTGGCCAAAAACTAAAATAAAAAATAAATATTTTAATTTTTTAATTAGCCCCATTAAATTTATTAAAATAGTCATTATAAAATATAAACCCCATAAAATTTAAATTTTGACTTAAAAAAATATAAAAATATATATTTTAATTAAAAATAATGATACCCTACTACTCAAAATATTTTCTATTCTAAAAAATATGGTTAATTCTTTCAGTTTATATAATAATAGTAGAACGAACATTTCCAATAACAAAACTCATGAAGAATCATCTTTAGAATCGGATGAGATAAATGATAGTTTGGTTGTTTATATAGGAAACAATAAATTTAATAATATTGATAACGAGTCTATTGCATAACATTTTTAAACTATAAAAATGCATAGAGACTAATTATAAATATTTTATACATTCAAAATTTTAATTTTTTATATTTTTACTATTATCTAATTTAGCCCCCGGTAAATTATTTTTCTAGATCTGCCACTGTTTCCCACCAAAGGTATTCTGACACATCATGTCAGTATCACGGTTTGGTAAAACCATCAATTTACCACCAAACGTTTAAACTGTTAGCATTTTCCCACCATTCCGTTAAAACTCAGTTAATATGTAACAGAAAATTTATAAAAGGCCAATTTTACCCATGGAGTGTAAAAGACCATGCAATTAACCTTTTATGAATTTTGTAATTAAATCATCATTTGTTGTTGTTCCTTCTTAAAGGGAAAAAATTACCCTTTTTGAATTTTGTAAAATTGACCGTGTGGTGCTAAGTACTTCATAAATTGATTTAATTTATTTAATTTTTAAAGAGCAAATTTATTTATTAAATTGACGAGCTAAAGACAATTTATTCTGCTACTAAAAATCAATTTATGAAAGGAAAAAAAAAAGAATGTGCAAAAGAAGCAATTTAATCTTTGATATGATGATAATAATTTTATACAAAAAATTAAATAAATAAATTTTCCCTTTAAAAATTAAATTATTTTATGAACTACCTAACACCACACGGTTAATGATGATTTAATTACAAAACAGCAAATGATGATTTAATTACAAAATTTATAAAAGGTTAATTACATGGACTTTTACACTCCAAGGGTAAAATTGACCTTTTATAAATTTTCCGTTACATATTAACTGAATTTTAACGGGATGGTGGGAAAATACTAACAGTTTAAACATTTGATGGTAAATTGATGATTTTACCAAACGATAATACTGACATGATGTGTCAGAATACCTTTGGTGGGAAAATAATAATATCCTTAAATTTTATAATCAAAAAGTTCTAAATAAGAAATAATTTCCATATCAGCTGAAGATTTTGAAAAAGGTAGTAGGGAAAGTCACTAACTTCGTGCATAGGTGAGTTCTCAAAGAGTTCTTTTATGATTCTATTTATTTTACCTTTATTGTTTTCTTGAAATACACGGTCCTACATCTTGAACATATCAACTGCCCACCTTTTGACAGTGTATTAAGATCCCAAAAGTTATATATTTCTAAAACTTTTTGAATATTCAAACAATGTCTCGAAAAAAACATCACTCTTACGTACCCATAGCCAATTTTATCGTTTTGGCAAATTAATTGTATCAAAACACCAAATTATAAATTGAATTTTGTGCTCAGTACTATTTCTGACTTAAGTCAAAAATATCAAATGAAAAGTGAATGTTTTAAAATTCTATTAAATAAGTGTATGATACGATGATTCCAATTAAAAGTATAGACTATTTTAGATGATGATGAAGTAAGCCTCTTTATGTAGCAGCCAAAAAGTCACTCATACCAACATGGAAAAAAAAAAAAAAAAACTACCAGCATGTTCTTTATTTTTTTTTTCTTTCTGTGTACTTTAACATAAACTCCCCTACTTTTTTTTTTTTTGAGTCATCTTACAGTGCAGGAGCAGGGCTGTATCATACACAGCCGCTGCCAAAAACTTGAACAACCGGTATTTTACCCGTTGTTCATTAAATAATTTTTAAATTTTTTTTAATGCTTAAAAATATAAAAAAATAAAAAAATAATGAAAATTTTAAATCTGAAACAGAAAATTAATTAAATGAGAAAAATATTTTAAAAATTTTTGAACATAAATAAATGTTAAAAAATTATAAAAATAATTATATTCCGAATTTTTTGGTTAAATATCAATTTAATAGGTGGATGTTTCAAATTTATTTTGCATGTCTCTAATTTTGGTTTGTCTTTCTCATTTATTGGTTCATTTATTTCAACTTTTCAATCCATTAGTTTGTGTTTAATTTTCCTACTAAATTCGTTAAATGCTAATATTTTAGGTTAAATTACAAATAAATTTCAACTCTCGTAGGATAAGTTCCTAATTTTGGTTAAACATTCTCCCTCATTGGTACAAGAGTTTAAGCTAATAATATCATTAGCTTTATGTTGAATGTTCCCATTATTTAGGTAAGATTTCAATTATTTGGATTAAGTACCAAACTACTTTGTAGCTTATAATTTTTTGTTGGATTTGTATCTAATTTTGGTTAAATTTTCTCAATTATAGGTTAATATATTTCCCATTAGTTTTGTGTTTATTATTCCTACTAAAATCGTTAAAAATCAATATTTTGGGTTAAATTCTAAATAAATTTTATTTCTCATTGAAATAGTTCCTTATTTTGGTTAAACTTTCTTATGCGAATCACACAATGAAACTTTCAAACTCACACTTAATTTGTAGTTTCAAATTCCCAAGAAAGTTCTAAACAAATTTAAGACAAACAAAAGCTTGACCCAATGCTTAAGAAAACATCAACCAAAAGTATAGAGAATGATATTGACGCCACACTCAAGAAATAGATGAGAAGATGAGTAATAAGTCTAAATTTGGAATGCCACAAGAATGCAAATTCTTAATAAGTTCACTAGTTCTCAAAAGAACCAAAGAAAGAATAATCTTTCAAATTCAAATAATATTCATCTCTCTTTTTTTTAATTACATAACAAGGTTGCTGAGTTTAAATAGGCTAAAAGAAACCTAAAATCTTAAAAATACAAATGGAAACATTGGAACAACCCTCCAAGTAGGTTTGTCAAAGGATGCTTCAAAAGTCTTCACCAACCCACCATAATTAATGCTATCTTTGACAAACTTAATGCTAGCCTACTATAATTAATGCTATTATCAAAAAACTTAATGTTAACCCACCATCATTGATAGTAACTTACCTTACACATTAACAAACTTGAAACAAAACAAATAAATGAAGTTGAAAAACAAATGAGTCGTTGAAAATCTCAAGTCTGAACAAGCTGTAATGAATTGGTCATAACTCCTTCTAGAGAACTCCAAATCCAGCTCTGTAAAATTTATTGAAAAGCTAACTTAATTATCTTTCCAACGGTATATAGCTTACATATTACTTCTGGCTCAATCAATACATTTTTTATTCCGAATTTGACATTTCTGCATTTGATACAAATTGTGTATCTGGCTGCCCAATAACTTGAATAATGCCCACAATGCCTTGTCTTCTCTTCAAGCCCAATTCATGATTTCTTGCATCTTGAATTGCATTTTCAATCCATATTTTCTCAATTAATCCATTTAAAGCAGGTTGCATCTTTTTGGCTCTAACTCTTGTAATTGAGCCTCCATGAATGTGCAAAGGATCGCTTGAAGTTTTAATAGTATTCTCTTGATGGTTCTCATCACTTTCTCCATTACGGGTTTATGTGTTTCAACTAATAATTCCAATGATTTTGTGATGAATGTTCCCATTATCGAGGTAAGATTCCAATAATTTGGGTTAGATATCAATTTTACTTTGTAAAATTTTATTTTTGGTTCGATTGGTTTCTGATTTTGGTAAATCTTTCTCAACTATAAGTTTATATGTTTCAAATTTTCAATTCACTAGTGTTGTGTTTAGTATTCCTACTAAAATCGTTAAATACCAATATTTTGAGTTAAATTTCAATTATATATCATTTTTCATTGGATAATTTTCTTGATTTTGGTTAAACTTTCTCTCATATAGGTTCATTTATTTTAACTAATAATTCCACTAGTTTTGTGTAGAGTGTTCCTATTATCTAGTTAAGATTCTAATAATTTGGGTTAAATACTAAATTGACTTTGTAAAATTTTATTTTTTGTTGGATTAATCCCTAATTTTGGTTAATCTTTCTCAATTATAGGTTTATACGGTTAGATTAGTCTCATATTTTAGCTAAACTTTCTCACTTATGGGTTCAATTATTTCAGTTGATTAGTTCACTACTTTGTGTTTCAACTTCCTAGTGCCTACAGTAGGTTTCAACATTATTGGTACAAAAAATAAATAATATTATTAAGATGAATTTCATTTTACTCCTCTTATTTTAGTACATATCAACTTACTACAATATATTAAAATTTCACTATTGTAACCCCTATTCAATTTTCTATAAACTACAATCAACATTGTAAGTTAAAAAACTTAAGAACTTACATAGTCTAATTATGTTGGAACATTTTTTTTTCTCTTTTTGATCTTATTGACTTCGTGAGATTTTTTAAACTCAACTTATTTATACTTGAGCTTTTGATCATTATAGATATGCCTATTTTATTAATTCAAATTAATTGTACTCATTTTCTTTCCAAAATAAATTCTTTGATATCTCATCACTTCAACCAACATTTCATTTTTAACAATTGCATATGCAATTTGTACAGCTCAAATTTTTATTTTTCAAATGTTTATGATAATATAAATTATTTATTTATTATATGATTATCCCAAGGACATTGAAAATTAATTTTTATATTGAAATTTTAAGATTTGTAAATTAGTATTTACTTTGAATCCAATTCAACTGAGTCACCATTTACTTATCTTCAATGAATGCTTTAAGCACAGTAAATGCAATTCAAATTAAACAATATTTTGTAAAAAGGAAAAACACATTAGAAAATTAATGCAATTAAAAAGAAAATATATTAAAACATAATTTTGATTCCTAAATTAAGTATTGAAAGGAAAATTTTCTCTTATAGGTAAATTCAACATTATAATTTAACAATAATATTGACTACTATTTTAAAACTATTTATTTATTACTGTAAATTGCAATCATTTTTTATAAGTCATAAAAATTAAATTTATTTAGCAATATACATATATAGTTGGGTATGTAATTTATACCTTAATTGATGTTGCCTTATTTTTAATTTTTATATTTTAGTGATTGTTTATTTTATTGTCTACTAATAGTGTAATAAATTTGTTATAATTGATTATACATCATATTTTACATTGATTACTACACGAATTATATAATATCTATTTATAAGTGGGTATTACTCAAATTAATATATTATACTTTAAAATTTTAATTATCATACTTAAATCATATAATCACATATGCAATTAAGTATAAATTATGAAAAGGTCACTTCTCAAGGTTTGGGAAAATGATCATTTAGATCCCCGAATTTTTACTAATAGACACTAAAACACTTTTGACTATAGTGCCTTTTGACTTTATTAATTCAAAAAAATTGACTCTAATCTTTTAGAATAAGTAGAAATATAATATTAAAATAAATGTAACAATATATACGTTTTAAAATAATTCAATATATAAAAAAATATTTTAGTACTTTACAATCTTATATTATATTAAACTAAATTTTTTAATAAATAGAAATGTAATATTAAAATAAATATTTAAAAATTTAAATTATTTTCAATATTGTATAAAAAAATTTAATATTATTAATACATGAGATGTATTTTATTAATTATAAAATCTATTTAACCTAAAGATTTATTTAAAAATTTTATAACAAATACTAATATATAATTAAAATCAATATCATAATTTATATTTAAAAAATATATTAATATTATTAATTTATTAGACAAATTAAACTATTTAAATTATATTTGTATTTATAAAAATTTTAAAGTCAATTTTTTAATTAATAAAGTCAAATTGTATTATAGTCAAAGGGGTCTTGGTGTCCCTTGGCGAAAACATGGGGTCTACATGATCATTTTCTCAAATATCGAGGGTGTTTGTATCTTTTTCCCTAAATTATTTAATTCTAGGTGTTGCACTAAAATTATAGTTGTCTAGTTACATTGTTAATTTAGTTAAGGTAAAATATAATGTCAACAACAATTATTGTAATAATACCTAAATAATTATGCTTTATATTATTAAAATTTTAATTTTTAACAAATTATCCCTCGTTGACTTGACTGAGTGGTTTTCAAGCAGGGTTAAAAATTAAAATCAAATTATACACACTTTAAAAAAAAATCAATTAGACTGTATAGATAAACATTATTAAAACTTGTATTATTATAAAAAATAATATCATATAGACTATACAAGACATTTCATAAAAAATATATAATATCATAAAAAAATCATAAGCTAAATTTAGTTTAATCATAATAATGACTACTGTAATTACAGTTATTAATAATAAAAAATAAAGATTATCCTATGTTGTGTAGAGAAATTAAAAACCCTCTCATGCTTTAAAATAGGTCCAAACTCTCCTGCAATTATAATAGTGTTAGCTTTATGTATTATTGTACTATTCGACACATAGTCTTAATGTTAGCCATAAAATTTAAATATTTTTAGAATATAAATAAACCACTAATGATTAAATAAATTTAATAATAATTATAAATTATGGAGAAAAACTATTTGACACACACACACACACACACACACATATATATATAAGTATCAAGGATATTTATGACATTATATATATGTAAGTATCAAGGATATTTATGACATTATATATATATATATAAGTATCAAGGATATTTACAACATTTTCCCTACATGTAATTTTTCTCTATAATTTACAATTCATTATAAAATAAAATTTTATCATTAAGGGTATATAAGTTATTTTACTTGATTTTTATTTTCAAAATATTAAAATTTTATAGTTAACATTAAGACTAGGGGTAGAATAGTAAAATGATATAAAAAGTTAACGTTGTTATAACATTGGGGGAGCAGTAGGAGGTAACTCTCATTTTCCTTTAACTACCATTAACTATAGTACTAGTAATAAGTCAAGATCAAATAGGTTACATGCGATAATTTAATTATGTAGCAAAAAAAAAAGCAATAATTTAATTAATTTGTTATAAATTTGTTTGAAGTAATTTGTGTAAGAGAATCTTTGTGAGTATAATCCAAATATCATATATTTGGTACGTTTTATATGCCTTGTATACAGTACATATTTATATCATTAATATTAGTCACTAGTTCAACTAATATTGAGAATAATGATATTTGACAATTAATTATGATATTTGACAATTAATTATGATATTTGGTACTATGGATAATTATAATTATTTGAAAATCATCCAATAGTTATATGGAAAATAAGAAAAAATATATTTAATTTATACTAATATAAATATTATTCTCACTAATATAGGTATTACATGTTTCAAAGTAAATTTTTTCAGCCATAAGAATATGCAAAATTTTCATGTTGAGGAGGGGGCCTTTGACATTTTCCTAATTTAAATTGATAATTGTGATATTTAGATAAAAATGGGTAGCTATGTGATAATTATTCTTGATATTTGCCAGTTCCCACTCCCGATTCTTTCGTTCGGTAGCCGGTTTCATGAGTAAAATATAAAAGCCGTTGGATTGCTTTTTTCTTAAATAAGAAAAAACCGGCTGTATGAGAGGGGCTGCTGTAAGTGAACCCTTTTTATGAATAGAATAAGAGGGTCCAACTATGGTACAATTATAATACTATATCACAGTTACACTAAGTTATTGGATTCTATTATGATGAGAAATTCAATAATTAAGTAACTGGATCCAATGATTAGGTGCAACTATAGTATGGTACTACAATTGCACCATAATTAATTCCATAACAAGCATGTATCAAAAAAATAAACTGAAAGTCAGTCAACCACGCTCCGGCGGCAAAAATAAGGCAAACATTCTTTTGGCACTAAACAGCCACATTATATGATTGGAATAGTTGAGCATGCAAAAGCCCCCACTCTCACTTGCCACTGTCAACGTCAACGGACCACGTGACGTGCGTCAATGACTCGAAGCTACTGCGTACTTGCTTACGTTTTTGAAGAAACATCGTCTCTCTATATAAATGTATGAAACTAAAACAGTACACAAAACAAGCCATCTCATTATTCATTCTCTCATCAAAATTAAATTCATTATTGCCTTTTTATTCTCTGTATCAACCAATTGCAATCTTAGACTTAAGTTAGAGATGTTGCGGTGGGGGCAGATACGTATTTTAATACATGGACTGAAGCCAGCGTTGATGATGGTGGTGGTCCAAGTCGCGTTTGCTGGGGTTAATATCTTCTATAAATTAGCGGCTAATGATGGAATGAGCTTGAGAGTTATCATTGCCTATAGATTAATTTTCGCCACAGTTCTTATGTTTCCTCTCGCACTCATTCTTGAAAGGTTCATTTTGAATATATTTATAGCAAGAAATTGAAATAAGGTTAACTAATGATGGATTATTAGATAACTCTAGTGCTTATTAATAATTACTATATTTTTTTATTTTGCAGAAATTGCAGATCAAAACTGAATTGGAAGATACTATTCCTAGGTTTTCTCTCTGGGTTGTTTGGGTAAGTTAATTTATAAATTACATAGATAAAATGGGTGGTGATACTTCCACCTAAAAATTCTATAAATTCACCATACTTCTAGAAAATAATTACAAAAGTTACACTATTTTTAATAATTTTAAATAAAGAAGAATTCTGAAGAATTAATCAACTAAATATATCTTAGTTTATTTTTTGTTATATCTTAAATTATTTTTTTGTGACTTAAATTTTTTTTATCATATTTGACTATCAAGATTGTTTTAGCCTAAATTTAAAATTGATTACTTTACCCTTACAAGGTAAAAGTGCCAAAAATTTACTTGAACTTCAACATTTTTTTATTTTATACAAAATTCTTTGTTCCTAAATGATCATTTCTACCTTATTTCTGTGACTATTAAGTTTTAGTTAAACTAATATAATGTCCTTATGAAACAATAATCATGTAAATTATTACAATGGCAATTTTAGATATTTACATGTAAAATATTAAAAATTATTAGATTTCATTTAAAAAGTTAGATTAAAAGTCACAAAATTAAGTGCCTAAAATATTAGATATGAGAACACATATTTCTTCAAGAAATTGGGTTATTTTGGGTCATAAAGTAAAGTAATTGAATAGAACTTATATTAAAACAACTTTAATAGTTAAAAAAACTAAGTAGGAAAAAAATATAAGAATGATTTAATTGATTAATTATACAATATTCTTGTTAGTTTGTATTTAATAGAAATAATGTAAATTTATTGTAAATATTTTCATAAGTGGGGTGGGTTTATACAAATAATGGGGTGGAAATAAACCCACCCACATAAAATTCTCTCCAGTCCTTTGGATATAGGCTAATTATAATGTTAGCCCCTGTTATTTAAAAATTACACACTCAAAAGTGATTCTATTTTAAAAAAAAAATTTAACCTCCTACCTTACTAATGAAGTTACTTGGAAACTATTTAGTCTAAATCTTTGAGCCTAGAATGTTTCTATTGTTACTTCCATATATAGTATATAGAAATTATCCCTTAATAATAATGCACTTGAATTGCATGATGCAGGGGATCCTTAAGTCAGAATTTGTTCGTAGAGAGCTTGGTCTTAACTAGTGCAACATTTGCTAGTGCTATGTTTAATCTCATCCCAGCCGTCACTTTTGTTTTGGCTACTTCTATTGGGTACATGCACTACGACAATCATACATTAATATTACGAACTAATTAATTGACAATTACTTGATGATTTGGATGACCATCAATTAAGTAACATCACAACCATTGGTTCATTACAGATTAGAGAAACTTGGTATAATGACAAGGGCTGGGAAGGCAAAATTGTTGGGTACGTTAATCGGAATTAGCGGGGCAATGCTACTCGCTCTTTACAAAGGTGTTGAGATTAAAATCTGGTCAACTCATGTTGATCTTCTTCACCACGCCGGAGGCGGCGGCCACGTGGCATCAGTGCCGTTGCAGTCTTCTGATACCGGTAAACGCCTCTTGGGCTCGTTACTGGCTCTGGGTAGTTGCTTCTCTTATGCTTTGTGGTTGATCATCCAGGTAATAATAAGCTAACGAGTTATTAACTTATTCCTAATATTAATAAATTAGATTTTCATGCTTTATTAATTATACTTTTTATAATTTTTATAGGCTAAATTGAGCGCAGAGTTTCCATACCAATATTCGAGCACAGCTTTGACGTGTGTGATGGGAGCAATTCAAGCTGTTGCGTTTGCCCTTTGCTTGGAAAAAAATTGGGATCAATGGAAATTGGGCTGGAATATTAGACTTGTTACCGTCGCATATTCGGTATGTTAATTAGAGTAGAGTGATATTTGACCCAAACACTGATAGAGAGGCAACAGAAACAGTGTAACTGTAACATACCAAAATATCATTATTCTATTAATTAATTATGCTTTTTTTTTTATAATGAAATTGAAAGCGATGTTCTATGCATGTTATAGGGAATAGTTGCTTCAGGTTTTATGGTGACACTTATATCATGGTGTGTGCGCGTGAAAGGCCCTCTATTTGCTTCTGTTTTTAGTCCTATGATGCTTGTGGTTGTGGCCTTGGCTGCACCTTTAATTCTCGATGAGAAGCTACACTTGGGAAGGTATGTATATATATATATATGCACATGTATTTGTGTGTGTGTGTATTCTTTTAATTTAAGAACAATGGTAAATCTATAAAATTATTTTATAAATTAAATTTGTGCAAATTAATGTGACACCATATTTCAGTGTATTAGGAGCAACATTGATCGTGTGCGGGCTATACGCTGTTTTATGGGGTAAACGAAAGGAAATGAAGAATGTAACGCAGCTAGCGCCAGATGCTAAAACCTCTAAAGACTCTGAACCAATAAAAATTGTTATTGGTTCACCAATTGATGATAGTCGTGATAGAGAAGAAGAGCATATATTTCCAAAGGAAAATAAACGAAATAGTAAAGGAGATCGAGATTAAAGTTATTGGGTGCCGATATATCCATAAAAGCACAATGGAAAATTCAAAAAAACACAAAAGAAACATTAATCAATTTACGTAAATGCTTAATTTATTGTATTCACAAAATTGTTTTTGTGGCTTCTACTTAGCATCTATTTTGTATGACTTGTCTAATGATTATAAGTATTTATTTAATCTCATAAACTCTTTTCAAATCTTTTGTTGTTATTTGGCTGTTTTTTTAGTAGAGCTCTTAAAGATTAAATGAGTTCTTTTACCTCTTTTAACGAGCTCAAATTGTAGACTTTTGAGAATAGAGGTTGATTTTTTTTTAAATGTTAAAATGTCTAAAATATTATTTACTTATTTAACAATCTTATTTAATTCATTTCATAACATAACTTTAAAAAACTTTCCTATTAAAGTAATTTTATAATTTTTAATAAAAACTCTCATTGACAAACAAACAATTAAAATTTTTTTGATGCAAACTCTACTTATAAAAGTTTTATTAATCAAAACTTTATTTAAATAAGTTCTATTTAAAGGGGTATATCAATGGAGTATTTAATATTACTTTATTTAAATAAATTCAATTTAAATAAATTATATCGGTAGATTTCATAATTTTTTAATTTTAAATCTTGGGTAGTCCTAATGTAAGACCGACTTTTAGTCCCACAATTTAACAGAATACTAATGACTGGCTTAGGTGGCAGGACTATTGGACTAACGTATATAAATTTTTCACATTAACAGATGTCACTTGCACCACTAGTTTCTTACATCTGATATATGGTATGAAGCTGCCTTTTGATGGCTGTGGTTCAAGTCGCATTTGCTGGGGTTAATGTCTTCTATAAATTAGCTGCTGAGATGGAATGATTTTGTGAGTCATCATTGCCTATAAATTAATTTTTGACTCAGCTTTTATGCTTCCTATTTAATCGGTCTTATTTGGTATTGAGATGTTGTAACTTTTAAAATTAAAAAAAAATTATAATTATGAGATAAAAATTAATAGTATATTTTAAATATAATTTTTAAATAATATTTTTAACAAAAATTAGTAAAGATATAACAAATTTTTTATTATAGAAGTGTAAAATCAAATCAATTTATTTTTCAAATTACAACAGTAAGTATTTACCAAATACTTTAGTATTGTAACTTTTAAATTACAGTTGTCCAACCTCAATCACAAACAAGGTCTTAATTGTAATTTTTTAGACCTTCTTAATTGGTGAAAATTATTCCTTAATTTAAAATCAAACTATTATATTGATTGTGGTTTAATTATGTGCTTGTTCTGTGTAGAATATATGCAAATAACATTAACCTAATTTTTATCCATTTCCATGCATGCAAACTGTTGAGTCTTAGAAAATGTATATTTATAAAGGAGAAAATCGTCATTTTACACTACAAAGTTTTACTAACACCTTTACTTTTATGAATTTAACCTTCTGTTAATTTAATTCTGTGTGTTTTATTTTAATTAAGTATTTTATGTATTTTAGGGGCATCATAGTCATTTCACAATAAACGAGAGATCATATGGCAAAACGGATATCACTTTTGAACTCAGAACGGTCGAAAACCTTAGGAGGAGCATAAAAGGAAAAATGGCACTATTCACGTGTGCATCGTATGCATTCACATGATGTGGCATTGACCGATGATGTGGCATTGACTGATGAGGTGTCACGATCCTGTTGGGCTAAAATTTTTATGTACTGTTGATGGTGATGTGGCAGCATATCAGTGGACGAAAAATCTCGCGTACGGTACATGCATCACACAAGATTATTTTCAACCAAACCAGCAACACGCAAACTGCATCGTTAACTGATGACGTGGCGCAAACCTGAGCGTCCAAATTTACTCCATGTATCTATAAAAATGGGGCCTCCCCCCCCCTAATTTGATACCTCTGAATCCATTTTTGGACTTCATTTTCTGTAATTCCCTCTCCATCTTGTATTTTCTACGTATTTTAATAAATTCTCATTTTACCCCTAGTTCAATTATGAGTAGCTAATTTTCTTTCAAGCTTGGGTTGAAGGTGAAGTCTCAACATGTGTCATGGGCTTTATTTAGTAAATTTATTTTCTTTTCCCCTCTAATTTTTGTGGATGATTTGACTTTTACAATAATAATAATCTTGTCTGATACCGCCTTGGTTACATCTCTTCTGAGGTTATTATTATTTAATAATTGATTAGAGCGTGGTTCATGAGGTGTGGATTCCACCCTCATGATTTAATTGGCACTAATAAGGATTATTTAGCCCATGATGCATGTTGATACGAATCTAGATACCCAAGTACGTCATTTCAATAGATTTCTCTTCAATTTATTCTCGCCATTGCAAATCCAATTTTAGAATTTATTCTCGCCATTTTAATTTAAGTTTTAGCATATTCCAAATCATTTCCACCACAAATCCAATCACCCATTTACAAAATTAATTCTACACATAATTAAAATCCACCTCCTCGTGGGATCGACACTCGTCACCATTTATCTATACTACAATAGATTCGTGCGCTTGCGAGTACATTAAAATTTGCACAATAAGTTTTTGGCACCGTTGCCGGGGAGGTAAGTAATTTTAATTTATAGAATTAATTTTTGTGAATAATTTCTTTTATTTGTTTTCTTGTATTTTTTATTAAAAAAAAAAGTGAATCCGTATTTAGAGGTTAGTATTTATTTTCTTTTTCTCTTCTTTAAATTTCTGTAATTTAATTTTCAATTTATTTTTCTTCGTAATTTTTTTTGTTTATCTTATTAATTTATTTTTAGTTAATTTATTTCACGTATTTATTTTTGTGTATTTTTATAGTAAGGTTGTAATAGCGCGATAAGGTTAGTATCGTAATTTCTCCATCCTCTTTATTTTTATTTATTTTGTTCCCATTTATTTATTTATTTGTTCCTTGCATGCATGGTCGTAGGTTATTATTACCTAATCTTGAGCCTATAGACCTTGAATTAGAGAAAACACTTCGCACACACAAACAAGTTAAAAATAAAATGGATTTACAACCACAGGAGAGGCCATTTAAGGATTATTTTAGTCCTTTAGCAAATTTGAGCACATAATGCATAAGATACCCAAATGTAGCTGCTAGGAGTTTTGAACTAAAACCTAGTGTGCTAAATTGTCTCCCCACATTTTATGGCCTAGAAAATGAGGACCCATATAATCATTTGAATGATTTTCATGCTATTTGTCAAACATTTAAATATAAGAATTTTTCAGATGATGATGTTAAACTTACATTATTCCCATTTTCTTTAAAGGATAGAGCTCGTTCATGGCTTAATACATTGCCTGCCAATAGCATTGCATCATGGGAACAAATGGTAACTAAATTTTTGAATAAATATTTTCCAGTGCATAAAACCAATGCTATTCGTAGGAAAATCTCGGAGTTTACCCAGAGAGAGGACGAGCAATTTTTTGAAACATGGGAGAGATTCAATGGGCTACTCTTGAAGTGTCCACATCATGGGTACGAGAAATGGCACCAATGCCAATACTTTTTGGAGGGATTACTACCAAATGTGCAAGAATGGCTAATGGCAATAAGTGGAGGAGAGCTAATGTCAAAAAGTGTATCAGAGATTTGGAAATTCTTCCAACGACAAGCGGATAATTCCCAACAACGGAGTCGGTCACTCAGGAATACTAGAAGAATTAAGGGAGTAAATGAGGTTCACATTGGCGAATCCAGTTCAGAAATTAAAGAAGTCAAAGCAATGGTTGAAGGTCTTGCTCGACAAATAGCATCGTTATCGACTGCTAAATCAACAGAACCAGATCAAGCCAATGCCATAGGTGTAATGAGAAAGCCATCTAATTACAACCCATACTCCAACACATATAACCCTGGATGGAGAGACCACCTCAATTTTTCATGGTCTCAAGGATTCCAACAGAATGGACCAGCAGCTCCAGCTCCACCAATGCAACAAATTTTTCAAAATCCTCAAGCCTCTCAGCCCCCATTTAGACCATACAATCAGAACCAAAACTACTCTCAACCCAGACCATGGGAGGATGCATTCTAGAATTTCAAGAATGTTACTCATTCCACGATTGAGCAACAGAATCGCACCATTGATGGATTACGAAATGAGTTGAGAGCAGGCTTCAATTCACAAGCCCAATCAGTTTCAAGCCTTGAGAAGATGGTGGGACAACTTGCTTCTTCAGTTCAGACCTTGGCAATGACCGTTAAGAAAGGTAAATTTCCAAGTCAACCAGTGCCTAATCCTAAAGGAGTACATGAAGCAAGTACCAGTTCACCACAGCAGCATGGAGAAGTCAAAGCAGTCATGACCTTGCGAAAAGGAAAAGAAGTCGACAACAAAGTGGAGATGCCGGTGACAAAAGAAAATCAAATTGTACCTGTGAATGTTGAGAACTCACCACCGGAGGAAAAAGAAGAAACCAACCCACGAGAATATGTTCCTAAAGCTCCATTTCCTCAGAGGTTAGCTAAAGAAAAAAAGGAAAAATCCACAGGTGAGATTCTTGAGATCTTCAAACAGGTAAGTGTTAACATCCCTTTACTTAATTCTATAAAGCAAGTTCCATCTTATGTCAAGTTTCTTAAAAACCTATGTACTAAAAAGAGAAACATTCATGTTCAAAAGAAAGCATTTTTAACAGAAAACGTTAGTTCTATGCTTCAACATAAAATTCCTCTAAAATGCAAAGACCCAGGCTCCCCCACTATCTCATGCAGCATAGGGAACCACACAATTGAGAATGCTTTGTTGGATTTAGGAGCTAGTGTAAATCTATTGCCTTACTCACTATTTTTTAAACTTGGACTTGGAGAATTACACCCAACTCCAGTGATGTTACAACTCGCAGATCGGTCCACGAAAATATCTCGTGGTATTGTGGAGGACGTGCTTATCCAGGTAGACAAGTTTTATTTTCCTGTTGATTTCATTGTAATTGACACTCAACCAATACAGGATTCGAGGAAGCACATCCCCATTATTCTAGGCCGACCTTTCTTGGCAACTGCGGATGCTCACATTCAATGCAGGACTGGAAATATGCAGTTGTCTTTCGGCAACATGACTATGGAGCTGAACATTTTCAACATTGCCAAACAACCTCATAATGCAGATGATGAAATTGTGGATGTGGATTTAATTGAAGCATTAGTTGATGATACTTTTATTTCAAACCGTAGTGATGATCTTTTACAAACATGTTTAACTCACTTTAGTTTGGATTTTGATATTGACAGATTGGTCGATGAGGTCAACGCCCTACTTGACTCAGCACCATCCATGGACACTAATAAATGGAAGTCAAGAGTAGAACAACTAGCACCATCAGAAAAGAAACTCATCCCATCATCAGAATCACCACCGAAACTCGAGCTCAAACCATTGCCCAACACATTGGAATATGCATTTTTGGGAGAAGAAAATACTCTGCCGGTAATTATCTCATCATCCATAAATGATGAACAAAAAGGTAAGTTGTTGGATGTTTTAAAAGAGCACAAAGGAGCATTAGGATGGACTATAGCAGACATAAAAGGTATAAATCCAGTAGACTGCATGCATTACATTCATCTTGATGAAAATGCTAAATCTACTAGGGAAATGCAATGTCGGTTAAATCCTAATATAAAAGAAGTTGTTAGAACTGAAGTCCTTAAGCTATTAGATGCAGGTATCATTTACCCAATTTCTGATAGTTCATGGGTCAGTCCTGTACAAGTTGTCCCCAAAAAGTCAGGAGTCACAGTAGTTACGAATGCTGATAATGAATTGATACCCACTAGAGTGACTACAGGATGGCGTGTATGCATTGATTATAGAAAGTTGAATTCTATCACACGTAAAGACCATTTTCTTTTACCATTTATTGATCAAATGCTTGATAGATTAGCAGGCCATGAATTTTATTGCTTTCTAGATGGCTACTCAGGATATAATCAGATTCCCATAGCACCAAAAGATCAAGAGAAAACTACTTTCACTTGCCCTTTTGGCACATTTACATATAGGAGAATGCCATTTGGATTATGTAATGCACCTGCTACATTTCAACGATGCACGTTGAGCATTTTTTCTGATATGGTTGAACGATTTCTTGAAGTCTTTATGGATGAATTTTCTGTCTTTGGTGACTCGTTTGATTAATGTTTACATCATCTAACACTAGTTCTGCAGAGATGTATCGAGAAGAACTTGGTCTTAAATTGGGAGAAATGTCATTTTATGGTAAAACAAGGTATTGTTCTCGGTCACATCATTTCGAGCAAAGGTATTGAGGTTGACAAAGCCAAGATGGATCTCATTTCTAATCTTCCTCCACCTAAAACAGTCAGAGAAGTAAGATCTTTCCTTGGGCATACTGGTTTCTACAGACATTTCATTAAAGATTTTAGCAAATTTTCTAGACCCTTATGCAATCTACTTACTAAGGATGTACCTTTTGTCTTTAATGATTCATGTCTCGTGGCGTTTGAAAAATTAAAGCATTTGTTGACATCATCACCCATCATTCAGCCCCCAAATTGGAGCTTACCATTTGAGCTCATGTGTGATGCATCTGATTATGCAGTAGGAGCAGTATTATGACAAAGAGTTGATCGAATTCCCCATGTTATTTACTATGCTAGTATGACATTGAATAATGCACAGTTGAACTATTCAACTACTGAAAAAGAAATGCTAGCAGTAGTGTTTGCATTAGAAAAATTTCGATCTTATCTCATTGGTTGTAAAATAATTGTGTTCACAGATCATGCTGCTCTTAAATATCTTCTCACAAAGAAAGATGCAAAAGCTAGACTAATTCGTTGGGTGTTACTTTTGTAGGAATTTGACTTGGAATTCAAAGATAAGAAAGGCACAGAAAATGTTGTGGCGGCCCACCTCTCTCGTCTCCATTTTGACTCAATTACAGAGCCATTAATATTGAATGAGTCATTTCCAGATAAACAATTAATGAGTGTGGAAGTATTACCTTGGTATGCTGATATAGTTAATTATCTTGTTATAGGTAAACTTCCAGAGCATTGGACCAAGCAAGACAAGACTAAATTCTTTGCAGAAATAAAGAATTTCTTTTGGGATGACCCGTATTTGTTCAAGTATTGTGCAGATCAAATTGTTAGACGATGTGTCCCAGAAAATGAAATTCAGAATATTCTTTCATTTTGCCATGAACAAGCTTGTGGAGGCCATTTTAGTGCTAAGAAAACAGCAACTAAAGTTTTACAATGTGGTTTCTATTGGCCAACTATATTTCGAGATGCTTACACTTTCTGTTCTTCATGTGATAGGTGTCAACGAATGGGGAGCATTACACGAAGGAACATGATGCCACTAAATCCAATTTTAGTGGTTGAGATTTTTTATGTATGGGGTATCGACTTCATGGGACTCTTTTCCCCTTCTTTTGGCCATTAATACATATTGGTTGCTGTTGACTACGTATCGAAATGAGTAGAAGCAATTCCATGCAGAACCAATGATCACAAGGTGGTGATAAGATTTTTGAAAAGCAACATTGTTTCATGCTTTGGATTCCCATGAGCAATAATCAGTGATGGTGGTGCCCACTTTTGTAGCAAAGCATTCAAAGCTCTTTTGACAAAGTATCCAATCACACACAAAGTGGCGACCCCGTATCATCCGCAAACCAGTGGCCAAGTTGAGATCTCCAATCAAGAAATAAAGCACATATTAGAAAAGACGGTGAGGCCGGACAGAAAAGATTGGTCATTAAGACTTGATGATACATTATGGGCATATAGAACGGCTTTCAAGACCCCAATTGGGATGTCACCCTACAGGCTAGTGTATGGAATAGCTGGCCACCTATCTGTGGAACTCGAGCATCGTGCATATTGAACCATCAAGAAATTCAACTTTGACATGCAGCAAGCCAGCTCAGAAAGAAGATTACAACTGGCAGAACTTGAAGAAATTCGCAATGACGCATACGAAAATACCAAGATTTACAAGCAATGGATGAAAGTCTTCCACGACAAGCAAATTATGAGAAAATCGTTCACTCCAGGTCAGAAAGTGCTTTTATTCAATTCTCGCTTGCACCTATTCCCAGGTAAGTTACGCTCTCAATGGTCTGGTCCCTTTATTGTTCATACTGTTTTTCCACATGGGGCAATTGAAATTAAGGAACCAAAGAATAGTGTCATGTTTAAAGTTAATGGTCAAAGATTAAAGCTATATCTAGAGTACCAACCACATGGAGAAGACACCGAAATAAATTTGAGTGACCCACTAGATTTGAATTGATTTTTTTTCTTTTCGTTGATTTGACTTTTTTTTCTTTCTTTATATTATTCTTATGCTAATTGAAATTATTTTTGCATAAGTGTGTTTGTTTAACTATTAAGTTTTCTTTTATCATTTTTAATTACCGTTCCTCCTGAACATTCTTAAACCACTTCAACGTGTCAAAACTCATCTCAAAAGGCAGATTCAATTTTGTAAAACACATCGCATTTGGGCTCTACAACCACCAGAGTTAGTAGCCTATGTTGAGGGTTTAGAATGCCAACTCAGAGACATTGAGAGAAGTGTTTACGATATCCAGTTGGAGCTTGAGGTAAATTCAATAAGAGGACGATTTTAATTTTCTTTGTGTGTTTTAATTTATTTTTCTGTTTGTTTTCTGTTTTAATTTGTATATTCAACCCCGGTAAAGTGTTGGATAACGGTACTCCGTGACAATCAAGTCGGTTACTTCAGTTTCCCATAATAACTGATATTCTGAGGCGAAGGTATGGATAGAAATGAGACTCTAGCGAAGCTTCACAAGCGATTCCCTTCACTTCCTCAAAATGCCCTCCTTACGATCTATAAAGCTCGGTTCGAACGCATGCGATTACTCATGAGGAATAACATACCTGCTGACATCCGTTGGTTAATCGAGGCTAAAGTACGATCGGTAGGTGAGTTACCTCCAAAATTTATTGCATACATGCCTGGTTGTGGTAAAGGAAATTATGTAAGAAAATGATGAGCTCGACGAATTTCTGTTGCTTGTCATAAGTGTACCAGAATGAGTTGCAATAAAAACCCATGTTCTTTAGGAATGGTGTCTGATAATAGGGAAGATAAGATTCAATTCATTAGGGATGACTTGAATAAGGAGTCATTGGATGATATCCTTCTGGCTCTTGAAACGCATCCCAGTAGATATGTGCAAGGAGTGATTCTCCAGTTATGGCCATTATTCCAGAAAGAGCATGCACGATATAGTCTCGGGAATCTGACTATAAACGATCCTGTTTGCCAGTTTATAAGAAAACTGGATGGGAAGCTTATCCTCGACCCATAGAGGGCGTTCAAGCCATTTCTGGACGTAAAACCAGAGGAAGATGTGAGCCACAGTCGCAACTACCTGTAAATATCCTTTTACTTCACTGTTGTTTTATTGTTTGCATTATTGTCTTTAATAATTTATTACTGTTTGCTTTTTCCTTTTTACTGTTTCCTTTTTGACTCACAAGCCATGTGCTTTACGCGTTATTTAACACTGACATGCTACCTCATACACAGCTGTGACCCACTGTCACCAAGACTTTTAAATGTGATTTCTTTTGTCAAACACTCACAAATTATTTTTGAGAAGTATCCCAATGGCAGCTACTCCCAATAGACAATTCAAGAACATTTGTGTGCTTTCTAGATTTAGCTATGGCAAACATAAAGAGTTCGTTGAGGCAGCCATAGATCTTGGTCGAAGTATAGCAGCGAGAAAATTACATTTGGTGTATGGAGGAGGTAATCGAGGGTTATCAAAAATGGTCTCAGAAGCAGCTTTTATTAGAGGCAGCCAAGCGTTAGGCATCATCTCAAGAGTCCTAAAACCATTGGGCAGTTCGTCTGACTCGTCAACTGGAGAAGAGTTAGTCGTCTCAGGTATGCAAGAAAGAATAACTGAAATGCTTAATCATGCTGATGCTTTTATTTTCCTTCCAGGAGATCTTGCAACACTAGAGGCACTTATCACACTAGCATCTTGGGCCCATCTGCACATCCACCAGAAACTCATCGGTTTGTTAAATGTCAATAACTTTTATGATGGCTTTATTGCATTTCTTAACCATGCAATAAAAAACTATTTCATTCCCTCTAATGCGAAAAAACTCTTTATTTGTGCTCACATTGCTAATGAGGTACTTGATCTGTTACAAGCTTATAGACCGGAGCTAGACCCCTGGACCTTTGTGTTGGAGCGTCCAAATAATGATGGTAACAGTAGCAGCAGTAAGAAGTACAAATTAGATTTAACTCTCCGCCTGTAAATATTGTTTTCTGTGTTGCACCACCCAGGTGATGTCTTCTAAACTCTACTTCTTTCCTTTCAAACATTGAGGACAATGTTTCGTTCTGGTTGGGAGGAGGAAATAGTCGACAATTGTGGAATTTTGGTTAAGTTTTTACTGATTTTTTGTTGTAGAAACTAACTGTTGCTAACGTTTTGTGTTGAAGATGACTGAATATGGAGTGTAGTGACTTTAGAAACGCATCTTCATCATTTAAAAAAAATTAAAAAACAAAAAAAAATCAGACATTTTCTTTTTCTTTATTATGTTTTGATGTTCATTTTTCTTCTTCTTTTTAATTTCTCCTTATAAATATATATTTTCAAATTTTTGAGTCGAAGATGGCTGAATATGGAATGTAGTGCCTCTAGAAACGTATCTTCTAAGTAAAAAAAAAAAAACCATTTTCGTTTTCTATCATTTTAAGTGTAACTTTTCTAATTAATTTTTATGCATCATTTTCATATTTCTGCATGCATATTTTCCTTTCATGTTTAGAATAGGTTGGGGGGTAGAATGTTGTTTAAAAAAAAAATTGTGTGATTTGTTTTAACATTGGATGACATGATTAATTTCAAATTTTCGTATTTGTATTATCTTTGGTCTTAAGTGATGTTACATTATGTCTGCTACTCTACATGTTGATGTCGAAGACAAATATGAGTTGCTTGAAGGAATGAACATGTCATAATAAGTACCAAGTGAGTTTTTGAGCCGACCATTTTTCTTCGAGAGTAACCATTTTGCCCATTCTTTATACAGCTTAACAGTTTATTATTTTATACACGATCTCTAGATTTCTTTTGAGTTAACCCTAAAAAAAAATTGTAAAATTAAAAAAAAAAAGAAAAAAATGTGTGTTGCTACATTTGGAGGCCCATCTAACTAGTAGATATGGAAGGTTATTTAGAGTCCTAAAAGACGATGGAAATGCCATCTTTGATCCATTTGAGCCTTTCTAGTCATCTCTTTTATCAAATATCCATAGTTAACCCTTTTGAGCCTTTAAAAAAAAAAACTTTTCTTTGTCAAAATTATCATCTTGACCCACTCTGATTTGGAATATTACCCAATATCTTACAAGTTCCACCACCTATTTATGTTTGAGAAAAATATAAATAATTATTTTTGTTCAGTGAAGTTATGCCAAACAAAAGCAAAAAAAAAATTATTTCAAAAAAAAAGAAAAAAATAATAATAACAATAATAGGTGAAATCCACCTTTCAACTTCCAAAAAAAAAAAAATCATCTGCATTTTTCTCAAACATACACTTTGTTTTCCTTATTTCCCTTCTTTGTTAACCATGTCCCTAGCCTACGTTACATCCTAATAAAAGTCCTTCTTGATTTTATAGAATTATAATCTGAAGTAGAAGCTAGTTATGTGGGCTAAAAAGATGTAGTGGTGCATAATAAAAAAAATAAATAAAAAGATAAATAAATTGGGTTGACTAGCATTTTTTGTTTGACTTGATATCGTATTATTTCTAAGCTGGGGGCATATTTATTTCATCTTGGTGAGAGCATGTGATATCACTTCTTTATTATTTTCTCTCTCAATTACCATTCATTGGAGTGACTATTTTTATTGGTTTTAATTTCTTTGTGAGAGTGTCACTACTTCCAGTGAGATTTTGGGGTTTGACATATCATTCTTGAAAGTAGCTATAACAAAGTCTATTGGGTTGATTCATGTGGATGGTTGATGTAGGTGTGATATTGCTTTAGACTGGAGATAATGCTTATATTTTTATTTGATTGCTATCATTAATCTGATTGAATAAACACGAGTGTTTAAAAAAAAAAATCATTTTGGTTTTGAATTTTGTTTTTGCTTTATTTGCTAGGGACTAGCAATAAGCTGGTTGGGGGTGTGTTGAGTGTTAGAAAATGTATATTTAAAAAGGAGAAAATCGTCATTTTACACTACAAAGTTTTACTAACATCTTTACTTTTATGAATTTAACCTTCTTTTGATTTAATTCTGTGTGTTTTATTTTAATTAAGTATTTTATGTATTTTAGGGGCATCATAGTTATTTCACAATAAACGAGAGATCAGATGGCAAAACGGACATCACTTTTGAACTCAGGACGGCCTTGGAGGAGCATTAAAGGAAAAATTATACTATTCACATGTATTCACGTATGCATCGTCATGACACTTTCACATGGACGACGACGATGGCGTTGGCCGATGATGTGGCGATCCCGTTGAGCTAAAATTCTTATGTCATGGTGACGTGGCGTATCGAAAAATCTCGCGTACGCATCACACAAGATTATTTTCAACCAAACCGCAATTCATCCACGTGCTCCAAACTGTTTTTAATCCAATGATTTACTCCATGTATCTATAAAAGGGCCTCCTCCTAATTTGATATCTCTGAATCCATTTTGGACTTTTTATAATTCCTCTCCATCTTATATTTTCTACGTATTTTAATAAATTTTCATTTTGCCCTAGTTCATTATGAGTAGCTAATTTTCTTTCTTGGGTTGAAGGTGAAGTCTCAACATGTGTCATGGGCTTTATTTGGTAAATTTATTTTTTTCCCCTCTAATTTTTGTGGATGATTTGACTTTTCGACAAATAATAATAATCTTGTATACTTTAATTATTATTTGATAATATATTGATTAGATGGTTGTGGTGTGGATTCCCCCTATGATTTAATTGGCATTAATAAGGATTATTTAGCGTGATGATACGAATCAGGATCACGTTTGATAGATTTCTCTTTAATTTATTCTCAAAATCCAATTTTAAATTTATTCTCATTTTAATTTAAGTTTTAGCGTATTCCAAATCATTTCCACCACAAATCCAATCACCCATTTACAAAATTAATTCTACATAATTAAAATCCACCTCATCAACACTCATTTATCTATACTTGTAATCATGTTTGCACAACACAAACTACCTTAACAATTAGAATTATTAAGTTCCATGTCCCATCTAATATTTGTAAAACCTATATTTTTTTCAGCTTAGTGAGGCTATTTGCACTCTAAAAATTACTCTAAACACTCTAATTTTAGTAAAGATTTTATTACAAAAATACTCATCATATGAATTACTATTAAGGATAATTTATTATAAGACCATATTACATAATTACTTTAAACACCCGTATAGCATACTCATTATTCAGTATACATAATTCTATGCTTTAACTTTTATTTCAAATGTCTTAATCAATACTTAGATAAATTATGATGAAATCAATATTTCTATTTTTATTTTTACACTCATTATTTATGGAATATTTCTTATTATTATTTTCTCATTGTAAGCTATTTTGGGTACAAAACCCAATATTGAACATAAATAAAAAGAATTAATAACTGTATTTTTGTTAAATATATTGTTTACAACTTGATTTGATTATATTATTGTGAAAATTTATTAAATATCTTGAAATTGGGTGAGTTGAATATCTTTATTGTGTTTTAAGTAAATAAAGCTAATTAATTTCAATAGTTTATAGAGTGTATAAAGTAAATCTTAATTTTTTTTAAAATTAGTATATGAGTGTACAAAGTAATAGAGTGTTCAAAGTAGTTTTTATAGTACAAATAATCCCTCCCTTCTACGTAGTAGGTTTGTTTTCTTTTTACTATTTAAATTATTATAAAATAAAATTAGGTGCAAAAAGTATTGCACCATAATATTTTTCTAAAAAAGAATTATAAAATATTATATTTTACTTTTTTTTCATTAATTGACCATTGGTTGACCAATAAAATACTAATTTTTCTGGAATTTTAAGGAAAAAACAAAGAATTTCTAATTAGGGTTAATAATTTTCATATTTATCAAAAGCCCAAAAAACTAAATAAAAGCTCATATATATACAAAAAAAAAGGCCTAATCTAAGGTTTTCGACAGTGGATTATTACAACAAATTTCATTCGGTTAAATATCAATTTAATTTTAATTATTAATTATCAATAAAAATCAACAGACACACATAAAAACTGCTACGTGACAGCACAACTGACCTTGTAATTGGTCTGTAAAGCCTTTCAGAACCATTTGCTTTTATTTCCATGTTGTAGCAGACATCTAAATAAAGAACAAGCAAGTAAACTTGGTCTATTTCCAAGAAGACCAAGGCCTCCGATAGCAGATAAACCTCTAAAGATTCTGAACCAATAGAAATTGTTATTACTTCTCCAATTGATGATAGTCGTCATGAAGAAGAAGACCATATATTTCCAAAAGAAAGTGAAGAAAATAGTAAAGAAGATAGCGATTAAAGTTATTTGATGGCGACATATCCATAAAAGCACAATGGAAAATTTAGAAAAGATAAAAGAAACGTGAAACAATTTCTAGCTTACTTTATGTAGAATTCTCAAAACTACTTTTTTGGCTGCTAATTTTAGCTCTCATGCTGCTTTTACTTGTGGTCAAACGCTTTATAGAGAATTTTTCTTTTTTTTTTGGGGGCCATTATTTGTTATTTTGTCCTTTGTAGAAAGCGTACCGCTCGTGGATACTGAAGTTTGAAAAATTATCGGTTGAAATTAATTTTGATGTTAAAAAATAATAAATGCAATACATCTGAACTAGGAGACAAAATGGAAGAGAGAAGAGAGACTTTTCCTTTTTTTTATATTTTTTTTGTCATTAATTGTTATAAGATTCAAGTTAAAACTTTTGAATGTCATGATATTCCCACATCAATAGAACACATAAACATATATATCTCTTTCTTGGCCTAGTTAATTTAATGTAAAAGTTTTTGGGTGCTAACCTAATCGATAGAATAAGTTATAGGCAAAGAAAGGGCATAGTTTTCCGACTAAATTTGTCAATACGGACGATATATAGAGAAGAGAGACTTATATAGATTAGTCCTACTACGAGTGTTTTACGGTTTGGCAAAGTAGTGGATTTCACAATAAAACAACAATTTTTTTAACATCAAATTTTAATGGATCTTAATGTGGGACCCATTTATAGTCCCACGGTTTGACAGAGCATCAATTACTGGTTGATGTGGTGGAACTAGCATTTGTAAGTTTTTCTCCGTAAGTATATGTCATGTGAACACTAATTTCTTACATTTGATACATGGGTTGAAGCTTCCTTGATGGCTGTGGTTCAAATCGCATTTGCTGCGGTTGATGTCCTCTATAAATTAGCAGCTACGATGGAATGAGCTACGATAGAGTACTTCATCACTGCATCAGGACTGACTTTAGAGTCTGAGGGGCCTTACGCAAAATTTTTTTATAAGACCTTTGTTTATTTTGTAATTTCAATACTTAAACATATATAAAAGGATCAAAATTTATTCCATCTTTATTTCTTGAGTTTCAACAATAATAAAAAAAATTTTAAAATAGAACCTAAAAAATAGTCAAGAAGATATATTTTTGTATTCCATTAAAACCGTTAAAAACAAACAAACAAATATATAAAGACAATATTATTTTCAAATAGAATATTTGGAATGTTATATTTTAAGAAACTAATTATTTTAAATGAACCAATGAATATAATAATTTTCTTTGTAGAGAAAAGAACAAGAAATTTTTTTCATTTACTAATTCTTGAGATTATAAGGTTTTTAATAGAAAGTAAAAGAAATACTAAAAGTCAAGATTCTAAAATTGAATGATTAAAAAGGCAAATAATTTTTTAGAAATATTAATAATGCATGAACTAATGGTTAAATAATATTATTAATTATATTTCTTTAAAATTAAGGTTCCCAAATATAGATTTTTTTTATCAAAAATAATTCTTAATTGTAGGATAATTAAGAATAGAGAGATATCTAATAAACTTTTTGACTTCTTAAAATACGTATTAAAAAGTTTTATTAATTAGAGAATTATTAAGAAAATACTCAAAAAATGAGGTCTTCTTAAAATACGAGGCCTTAGGCGACTGTCTTGTTCGCCTATACCTAAAGCGACCCCTGCACTGCGTGTCGATTAATTTTAGTCTCAGCTTTTATGGTTCCTATTTAATCACCTTAATTAGTCTCTTTAGACCTTAATTAGTCTCATTGTAATATCAGTGTAAGAAAAAAAAGACTAATTTTATCCGTCTCCATACATACAAATTACCTTAACAAATAGAATTATTAAGTTTCATTTTCAATCTAATCTTTGTAAAAGCAATTTTTTTTTCGAGGCTTAATTCTACATAGTATATAAATTATTCTCGATAATTTTTCTCCTCTCCATTTTTGAATGAGATGTGTTATTGCACAAATACCCGTAGACATTATCATCTCAAGTGACTCAAGGTTTATTTAAACTTTGTAGTTTAATGTGTCAACTAAAAATTTCAGTTAGTAAAAATCTAAATTGAATTTAAAAAGAGCTAAAGAAAAATTTGTCTCCCAAAAATTTGTCGCCTAAGGATAAAGATTCCTTCAATCTAAGACTTTTGACAATATTTGAATATGTAAAATACGGAAGATGAGTTTAATTTGATAGTTTTATCCAATTTTTTCAAGAAATATAAGCTGTCCTATTAAAAATTTGCTTAAATTTTTATGTGACAATTTAAACAAACTTTAGAGGTTTGACTGACTTTTCTCCAAAGACAATTACTTGAATTGAAAAAAAAAAACAAAGAGAAGACAATTAGACAAATCCAGACAGTGTAACAATAGCCTTATGCGCCCATCTTGTTTTCATTCAAGTGTAATAGCATTACAATGACCACAAACACACACACACACACACACACACACGTACATATGCATATATACATATATACATATATACATGCACACATCAAAACCGTACCAGCCATTTTTTAGGTGCTTTGCATGGATCATGACATATGACATGCCATGTAGAGTAATTAAACAAATTACGTTTCATGAGGTGGAGAATCCAAAAGTCCATAACATTAACACCAGTATAGTTTTTGAAACAAAAATTCAGTAATTAATTTATAATTATTATGATTGAAAGTGCTAGACCAAAAATAGAATAGACCTACTTGGTGTCTAATTAAATATAGTTCCTATAAAGTCTATGATGAGAGGGACAAACCACTTAGGATAAACCTCTTAGGCGACAAGGTTTCAAGGCCCAAAAAGTTCCAAGGTTGTTAAGATCTTATTCTAAGACAAACCACTTAGGATTAACCTCCTAAGAGCATTACCAAAAGATTTCTAATTTGACTCTTCAAATATTTATTTACTTACTTATGTAACAGATAAGAGAGTAAGAAAAGAAGTCACCCCAAAAAGCTCTTCAAATAAAAATAAGTATAATATTATTTTAATCAAACTTTTTTCTATAAAGTAATAGCAATTATAACACTTTCTCTCTTCATGAATTATGAGATAAAAAATAATATAATACTAAATTAAAGACTACAAATATTGAAGAGAGAGAAGCACTATCTCATTTGAAGAATCTCATTTGGAGAGTCTTTTGGAACTCTTTTTATTGATTTGACTTTTCCAATATGTGGTAAAATCTCATTTGAAGAGATATTTTAGAGGTAGTCTAAGTTTTTAGGACAATACATCTGGGATAAATCTCTTACCTTCCAAGGTTCCAAGACTCCTAGATCTTAGGATAAAACCCCAAAGGTTCTAAGGTTTCTAAGATCCTATCCTAAGATAAACCTCTTAAGTTCTATGGTTTCTGTAATCCAGGAAAAAACAATCTAACATTAAAATGCTTTCTCCTTTGATCCATAGACAAGCTTGCATATCCATGTGTCAATCAGTATGGGCACAAGAAGTCAAATGTCGTTAGAGTCACAAGAACAATGACAATTATTATCAAAGTAATTGGGACTCAAGTCAAATCAATTTCACCTATGAATATTCCCTCTATTCTCACTGAAAGGTAAGAAAAATTTACTCAAGAGGGGAAATGCTAACTTTCTCTTTCTAAATTTTCTCCCTTTAGGTTCATGTTTCTAAAAAATTCAATCATTAACTTGACCATTAGATGATTTACGCCAGCAAAGCTAGCCTTGTGATCATTTTCTTGTGTTTGTAGAGCATCATCGAACAAAGTCATCCGCATCTCCTAAGAAAGCAGAATAGTAAGAGAAAATTCAAATCCCCATTAAGGTCAGCCCAAAAGCGGAATTTATCATCGTAAAATCCAACAAAGAGGAAGCCCAGTCCTAAGATGGCCATCTTTGGTTGGAATTACCGCCAAGAAAGTTAGAATAAAATTTGCATCAACTGATTGGTGCCATCTCTAGAGAAATCTTTTGGAAGCCCTACAGTGAGCATAAATGCAAACCTAAGTATTATGACCTTGAGGTTGATGATTAAAGTTCCAGAGTAGATAGGAAAGTTCACATTCAAAGAAGGAGATGACAACGAGATCTAGTGGATGATGACACGATGCCTATCTATCCTCATCCAAATCCTAAACTGAATCCACGTCGTCGTGCTAGATGCCTAGGACAACGTCATGTTGTTTGAATTTAATAACAAGTAGCTGAATTGGCTCATAACTTAAACAGAGTGTTCGACCAATTCTAAGCTCAAACTGAGGAAGGCAAGAACTCAAGAAGAGTGGTTAATTATGGCTCTTTTAGAACAATGCCAAAAGAAGAATTGAATGATAGTGATCTCAGCCATTCTTTGAACTAGTGAAGATCTAAGAAGAAAATGGCTAAAGAATATTTAGACCAAGGGGAGGAAGTCAGTAGATGACTACAAGAGAGCATGTAGAGTCTTGAACAAAAAGTTCAAGAAATGGGGACCATTTGATGATACAATAGCGGAAACAGAGCCACCATTTGCTCTTGATATAATGATAGCAAATTATGCATCTAAGTTCCATTTATTTACATGGAGCTTTATGACATACATACAAATCCTACTAAATATATAGAATTGTATTGGACCCTCATGGAAATGCAAGGAGCATCACAAGTAATCCTTTGTCATGCTTTTCCTCTTTCCTTGGTAGGAGCAGCACGAAGACTTTTTAAAGGTTGAGGCATTGAAGTCCTCATCCTTTGGAGATTTCAGTAGAAAAATTTCCTCTTACCTTTGAAGTGCTCGACAAAGAGAAAAACCAGTGACTTATTTTTTGACCGTCAAACAACAAAAGAGGGTGTCCTTGAGAGACTACATCAGAAAGTACAATAATGAAATCACCTAAGTAGATGGTTATGATGATGGCATATCACTTTTTAGTATTGTGGATGGATTTAGGATAGGTAATGGTAGTGGTCTGTTTAAAAGAAACCACCCACTTCTTGCTCTAAGATTATTGCAAAATCTAAGTATGCCAATACTGAACAAAGATTTTAGAACATAAATCAAGAGAAAGAAAAACCGAGTAAAGGAAAGAAGAAGAAACATAATCGATCAGAAGGAAGGGTTGGTTGACGCAATCAGTTTCTAAAGAGAGGCCAATTTCATCCTAGGAACGCTCTGAAGTTTGGGAACTCGTCCTCATTTAGCCTCCCAATTCATTAGCTTTACAAAGCTTAATACTCTTCTGGAACAAATTTTCATGCAGGTGAAGGGTTTAACTTTGTTTAGACATTCAGATTTCAGATAAAAATGTAAACATAACCTTAATGTAATACACCCTAATGTAATGCCCCATAATGTAACATAATTAATATTGTGCAATGCATACAGTATGCCAACTAACATGGAAAAAGTGTATCTGTTAATATTAATGTGATTTGTAATTGATAGTTTGATACCCAAAAATTGTGGCAGATTATGTCGTATCTTGTTAATTTTGTTTTCCATATGAACCAATTTCATCATAACTATGCTATCATGTGCGAGAGACTTTACCAAAGAGTGAAGTTATTTGAATCTATTAAGCCACTCATTAAACCTATTTACTAAATAAACTCACTACTAAAATTTAAAATTTTCAATTTTTACTCTATGCCTACCTAAATACCTAATATTGCCTTGCTAAACAAAATTATAATTAAATTGAATTTAAGTAAACCCACCATTTTGGTCTCTCTTCTTTATCTTTTTGCTTCTTTATTCTGTATTTGGTATTCTCTATTTACAATCATGAATGGCTTAAAGAGGGAGTAATGAGATCAGCCACCATCGATTTGGTATTTGCAACTATAATGGTATTGAAAGTACTGTAAATCTATTGCAATACAAAGACTTTTTAAGAATAGAGCACTAGTTACCAATCAAGCAAGGCTTCAAATATAACCATACAAGGAGTTACATAGCCTGGGAAAAATGTTTATTGCTCACATCACAACAAAAGTGAAAGAAGAAATTCACATTAAATTCATCAGGCCAATTATACAAAATTAGTTTTCATCCAAAAGAACAACAAAAACAAGGACTTCGAATATATTTAATAGATCTTAAATGATCGAATAAAATTCATTTTTTAACTTGATTTTAGTCCTTTTTTGTTTTAGCAACTCTCATGACTCAAGAACAGTATCTAAAAATCTATAATTATTAGTTTGTTTTTACTGGACATTTTTGTATCCTTAACGTATATGTGTTAATGGATAGGTTAGTAATAAAAACTTTTATAAACTACTGGGTGTAGAGAGTATTGTGATAGGTTCAAAAAGACCCACCCTTTACCAAAGGATCTTTTTTTTTCGATATCCAAGTGAGTTATTACTATAAGGTTTTAGGATAAATTCCTCTCTATTGTCTATTAATTGTTTGGGGAATTACACACTTAGTCCTTGTATTTTTTTTTATTATGCAAAAATCTATGTCGTTCTCTTATATAAAATTTCAAAAATTAGTACTCAATAATACAATATTTTAACATAAATGTCAGGCATTGAATTAATTATAATTTAAAGCTGAGATTTTGTGTCAAAATTTATGCTAGAAAAGAGACACCATCGATCTACTCCATTTTTCATTATTTTGAACTTAATAATGCATGCAAGAAAATAGAACATTGATATTGTATTATAATTTAAGCAGTGGTAATATTTATCTCCCACTTCACAATCAACCAAAGTAAACAGTAATATATAATTTTTTTCTAGAATCTACTTCATCGAGAGAGTAAAGATTGAAAGGGCCTCGTAAACTTAAAACACTTAATATACAATTGCATCTTTGTGTTAATTTAAATTTTCACTTTATTTTCTTCTCATTTAATTTGCTAGAGATCATTTGATTTGGTAGATTTATATTTGATGATAGTGAATTTTTTATTCCATATATATAATGAAAGAGGTGATATTAATTCTAGGGATTCAGGTTGTACTTGCTGGGCTGAATATTTTTCTCAAATTAGTAGCGAATGATGGGATGAGCTTAAGGGTTATTGTTTTTAGAGAATTTGAATGATCAGATACTCAAAAACACTCTTTTTATCTTATGAACTCAATGCAACTCCTGAATTACAACCTTTTACAACTAAAAAGTTTTACTGCTTTTTGTTGTTTAAACCAACTAAGAGAAGAGGTATTTATACTTGTTACAACTTAATCACAACCATTCATTAACCTAAACACCATATAAATTATAACCACACATCAAACCTAACAACCATACTCAACACCATAAATTTTACTTACCATATTACCACATATAGCACCATAAATATTAACTACTTAAAGAAGCTTCCATGAGCTAGATCAAAGATCATTTGGGCTTCAAAGTTGTATGGACCAAGTTTATGATCTAACACCCTCTCCTCTTAAACTTGATTTTGTGACACCAAGTAAATTTCTCAATCTGATAGTCTTCTTGTATCAATGGTTTAATAAGATATCAGCTGCTTGATCCTGTGATTTGACATACTTTGCTTGTACATCCTTTCTCTCAATGCACTCCTATATGAAATGTAGCAAACATCAATATTCTTATTTTGATCATGGAAGATAGGATTCCTATCTAAAGCAATTTCTAACTTGTTCTCGGTGAAAATTTTTGTAGGTTCTTCTTGTGATATACCAGCTCTTTTAATAAATTTCTTAGCTAGATTGCATGACAAGACAAGTACTTGATATAGCAGCAACATACTCAACTTAGCAGGTAAAAAGTGTCATGATCGGTTGCTTCTTCAATATCCATATGAAAGTAGTATCTCCCATGAAGAACACGAAACTAGTGGTACTCTTTTGATCATTTGTGTCTCCACTCTAGTATCTATCGCTATATCTAACAAGTTTATAATCATTAGAAAATGAGTATAACAATTCGAAATCAATTGTACCTTTGATGTACCAAATGATTTTTTTTGCAGCTTTAAAATGGGTAGTCTTAGGATTTAGTATTATATTTCACAAGTCCAACAGTATAAAGGATGTTTAGTCTCGTGCATGTCAAATAACATAAGCTTCAAATCAAACTCTTAAAGAATGTCGGATCTATACCTTCACCTTTATCATATTTGGATAGCTTGACTTCACATCCAGTAGTATGCTTATGGACTTGCAATCACGCATCTTAAACTTCTTGAGTTTTTTTTTTTTTTTTTTGCAGTTGCTTCATTAGGAAATAAATATGCCTTCTTCCTTTTATTTAGCTTTAACACCTAGATAATACGCCATAAGTTTGATATTAGTCATCTCGAGCTCTTTGGTCATCACTCTCTTAAACTTTTCAAATAAACTTGGATTACTTCCAGTGAAAATGAGATCATCCATGTATATTGAAACAATCAAAATGTCTCCATTTTTGCCTTTGACATAGAGAGCATATTTATATGGGCATTTGATAAAGTGAAAATTTTGATTGCACGGATGGGTTTGAAATGTCCAGAAACCTAAGGAAGGACTCAGATGAAAATTTCAAATTTTGATCAACAATTAACGGCTAACGGTCAATGGCTGATGATCAACGGTCAATAGATCGATTTGGCTTTGTTGACTTGACTTGGCTCCAGCTTGGTTTATCTCAGTTTGGCTTGATTCAGTGTAATTCATCTTAGTTCAGTTTGGTTTAACTCAATGAATCAACTCAGTTTCAGGGCAGGAACTTCCAGTAGCAAGTACTGGCACGTTTGGACTTCGATCAAAATAATTTTTACAGTGTTGAGCTCTTCAATTTGATATGCTACACTACTAGGTAGAGCACCTAGTAATAGTTTTGATATCACTTTATTGGAGAATTTGAATGATTAAACACTCAAAAATATTATCTTTTCTTAAAAACTCAATACAACTCCTCACTTACAACTCTTTTAAAACTAAAAAGCCTTACTAATTTTTGTTGCTTAAACTAACTCAGAGAGTAAATACTCATTACAACTTAATCACAACTATAAATTAACCTGACAACAACATAAATCATAACCACACTTCAAACCTAACAACAATGCTCAACATTATAAATTCTACTTACCATATTACCACATTTAACACCACAAATCCTAAGTCCCAAAGAAACTTTCATGGGCTAGATCAAAGATTATTTGAGCTTGTAAAATGTATGGATCATGATTATGATCCAAAAATTATTACTACTAATTCATTTAACACCACAAATCTTTTTTTTTTCTTCTTCTTCTTAGATCACTAATCATTCAAGGTTGATTAAAACTTTTACTCTCTCAATTCTCAGACTCTTCTTGCTTCTAAAATGAAATCGAGAATTAAAAAGAAAATGGGATGCTGAAATGAGGAGGAACACCCTCTTTTTATAGCAAAAAATTGGCTACTATTCATGCCAATTTCTTTTTCAAATTATGCAGCATCAAGTTCAATGCCGCCATCATCAACTTCAAGCATTGGATTCGGTGCTGACTTTGTTGAATTCAAGCATCAATTCAGTGCTGACTTTGTTAAATTCAATCATCAATTTGGTGCTGACTTTAACATTCTCCCACTTAGAGATTTGATTGAGAATGATCAATCTCCACACTTAGAGATTTGATTGAAACTCAACTTATAGCTCCTTCTACAAGAGTAAACATATAGCTAGTATAGGATTTCTTTTTATCAAGGTTTCTTACAAAATCTAAATCCACATAGCCTCTGATAGTAAATTCTGATCATCCATAACATAATGCAACATTCGAGGTTACTCTGATATATTCTTAGAATCCTCTTTATAGTCTTCCAATGCTCTCCACCGGAATTTGTCATGCATTGATGGACTGCTCCCACTGCTTGTGCAATGTCTAGTCTTGTGCATACCATAGAGATCATCAAACTTTCTACTACTGATGCATACGGTACTCAAGACATCTCATTCCTTTCTACTTCCTTGCTAGGACACATACTTGAGGGTAATTGAAAATTAATACAAAGTGGAGATTTTCTTTAAATAATTTTTTTGAGAAAGCCAAATCTTCTGTTATTTTTGTCTTAGTGAATTTCCATCTCTAGAATCTTGTTTGCTGATCCCAAGTCCTCATTTCAAACTCCCTAACCAACTATGCCTTCAATTCTTGGACTCGATCTTTGTTGGGGCCTGCTAGCAACATGTCATCCACATCCAACAGCAAAATAATGAATTCATTATCTTTAAACTTCTTTACAAATGGCAATAGGGTGGGGAGGCCTACCTCATTCCCACCCTATTATAAATTTCGCATTTATTCCCCACCCTATTCCATAATAAATTTAGTGGGATGGGGATGAGGAATTCCTGTGTGGGAAATGATTTCCCCATCTCCACCTTATTCTCCATTTACTTATCTAATAGTACATATGAATAAATGATTTCAATAAATTAAAAATTAGAGCTCAAATAAAATCATTACCATATTATAAAGTATTTAAATTATTTTAAAAAAAATCTCCAAAGGTTGAAACAATATCTTAAAATATTATCAAAGCTAAAAAATGTTTGAAGAGACAACACCTTGAGAGAGAAAATGAAATATAACAATATTTTATGGTTGAATAGGAATTATAATATAGGATTTTCTTTTAGTTATTTATATTAAGTAAAAATGAAAAGAAAATTTATTAACCAAATTATTATTGATAAAACAAAAATTATTAAACAAAAATTATAAGAATATTCATATACAATAGGGATCGAGGTGGGGTGGGGTGGGGTGGGAAGTACAAAACCAAACATTGCCCTATTAAGAATTTGGAGATTATGTTTCTCTATTCCTTACCTCGTTCCCCAAAAATTATTCAAAATTCACATCTTTTAGGGCGGGCCCCATGAGGCTCCAAACTGGTGGAGGATTTTGCTATTCCTAAATCTTTTATAATATGCACAATGGTCTAAATTGAGTCTGTTGTATCTAAGACTCCTAATGAAATAATCAAATCTCTTATGCCAACACCTCGACGCCTGTTTAAGACTATATAGAGATTTGTTCAACTTGTAAAACAAGTTCTCCTTTTCTATTTGAGCAAAACCTTTTGGTTGAAGCACATAAATTTCTTCTTCAAGTTCTTCATGAAGAAATGCAGATTTCACATCTAACTGCTCTATATGTAGGTTGAATATAGCACATATTGCCAATACTATTCTGACTGTCGTGAGTCGAACCACTAGAAAAATATTCATTGAAGTCAATACCTTCTTTTTGAGCATATCCTTTCACCACCAATCTTGCATGATACTACTCCACTTGATCATTACAATCACGCTTGATCTTATAGACTCATTTGTTAGCAGTGGCTTTTCTACCATGTGGTAGTGGTAGAAATTCTCATTTCTTATTTTTATGTAGAGCTTTAATTTTTTCCTTCATTTTTGTCATCCACAAAGCAACAATTGAGTCTTTTAAAGCTTCATGAAAAGTTGATAGATCTCTATCCTCTGTTAAAAGACAATAGACAACATTAATTTCTGTGACATACTCCAAGTGTTATATTGGTGGTCGTTTCTCACGAGCTGACCGACAAACTTCTAGAGTCTTAGACTCAACTAGTTCTTGTTCCTCATCCTTAGGTGCTGCTTTAAAAGAATTTGAGTCTTCTATTTCTGGAGTATTTTATACATATACTAGTATAGTCTCTAACTTTTTCTTTACAGTGTTATCATTCACATCTTTCCTTTGTAGTTGTTCTTCTATAAAGATAACATAATTGTTGATTACTATCATGTGGGCAATGGGATCCCACAGACGACGCCCATTTACTCTATCAGCGTATCCCAAGAAGATACATCTTCTAGATTTTGAATCCAACTTTGTTCTTTCTTGGGCATTGTACATCACGTACACAAGACATTCAAACGTATATAAATAAGAGTAATTAGCTAGCTTTCCTGTCCACATTTTTATCTATTTTTTCAACTTAATTACTATAGATAAAGGCTAATTAACCATATAACAAGTTGTTTTGGCTACTTCTATCCAGAATGAGTTGGGTAGACCAAATAATCCTCAACATAGTTCTTATTAATTTTTTTTTGTAAGAGTGCTATTTATCTGCTCTGTCACTTTATTTTGTTGAGGAGTGTATGCCACTATGAAATGTCTCTAGATACCTTCTTGCTTACAATATGCAAGAAAACTTGTTGTCTATATACCTATGCTTTGTATTCTTTGAACATTAAAAATAATCTGATTTTTTCTTGATTGAGTACGCTCAACATTTCTTGGAATAATCATGATTAAAAGTCACCCAAGTACTTTACACCTCCCAAGGACATATCTGATGATTCCCAAACATCAAAATGAACCAAGTCTAGAATGCATTTACTTATGGTATCAGAATTGTTGAACTTCAATCTATGCTGCTTGCTTATAACACAATGCTTGTGAAATAGTAAGCTCACCAATTTGAGCCTCAGAAGCAACTTTCATTCAGAGAGAATCTTCAAACATTGTTCTGACATATGGCCAAGTTTGAGATACCATATCATTACTGACTTTTTCTATTTGATGCAACATATACATTACCTTGTTGTAGCATGTTTTCCTCAAGTATGAATAGATTAGTACTAATATTTTCCGCCTTTATAAATACAAGCACTTTTAAAAATCTTCATGATCCCATTTTGGAAGAGTTTTACATCCAAGACTATCTATTTACCTTAAAGAAAATAGATTTTTCTTCAAGTATTTGACATGTCGTACCTTTTAAATTGTGCGAACTGTACCATCAAATATTTTTATTTAAAAATGCTAGTACTAGTGATCTCTAAGGCATGGTCATCACCCATATATATCAATCCTCCTTAGATATGTTCATATGTGTGAAATAATTTTCTCTAAAAGGTCATGTGCCATATTCCTCCTGAGTCGACAAGCCAGACATCAGCTAATCATTCCATGCCTTTTGCAACAATTGTTGCCTCACTGTATAGAATTTCGCCATCATCAGAAGCACTTGCTACACAACCTCGAGCATTTAATGACTCAACTTTATTGTCTCTACTCTTTTGATTATTCCAACATTTTTTCTTGATATACCTTTTGTTGCCACAGTTGTAGCATTTGACATTCGTCTTACTTCTTGATTTTGATCTACGATGATTATTACTCCTACTTGAGCCATGTTTCGTTGATCTCTCCCTCTTATCGTCTGATGAGAACGCCTCTAGATCTAGCTAGGAAAACACACAACTAGATTGATAAGAAACCAAGAAAGCCAATATGATCATAATTCAGATAAAAGATCTTAACCCTTGAGAAGCTAAGTTTCAAGAACCCATATTACTAAATAAGACAACACAAAGGTTGGCAACTCCTTTGATAATTCGAAAGTTTTTTCAAGAACAAGTTGAGAAAATCATTTCCAATTATATCAAACTCAAGATTGTCAAAAGTCCCTTTAAAGAACATAAAAGAGTGTTTATATAAGGTGGCTAACCCTAATTTAACTTAAAAATACAAAAAACTCTAAAATTAAAAACCCGGAGCTGCATGGTCTCTAGCCTATAGAGCTTGCAGCTCAGCTTTAGAATTATTTTTCCAGCCCTTTTTTCTTTAAAATTCACCATTTCTGATACTCACTACATCTTTAGCTCGAATCAAGTATACCAAGGCTGGTTCCTCTTCTTTCAAGCCCATCTTGAACATTGGTCTCTTACCAATTGAAATTGAATTGAATTTGTCCAAAGTAGCTTGAACAAATCCTTAAATTGCTTCTTTGATCTTCTTAGCTCTTATTCTCATAATTAATGCTCTAAGCACTCTAGATCACATCATTCCCTCTCTCTTCAAAAGGATTCGCCCTCGAATCTGAACCTGCATCAAAAGGAGAAAAGTCAAAAATATTAAACGCAGCGAACACGTTATACTTAACTAAAAGATCCACTTTATAAGTGTTGTCATTGATACGCCCAAGAATTTGAAATGGACCATCGTCTCGAAGTTGCAACTTAGATTTTCTCTGGGCTGGAAACCTCTCCTTTTGCATGTAAACTCAAACCCAATCACTAGGTTCAAAATCAAACGTTTACTGCTCATTCGTCTTCTCAATGTGAAGCTGAGCTTACTCATGAATTGACTTTACTAGCTCCATTTTCTTTTGACCATCCAATCTAACTCTCGCATCAACGAGCAAAAGAATCAAATCCATTGAAATTAACAGATTAAAACCATAAACTATCTTGAATGGAGAATAAGAAGTAGACAAATGAATGCTCCTATTAGATACAAACTCTATAACTAGCAAGCAATCTTCCTAAGACTTCAAATTCTTATTAATGATAGTGCACAAAAGCTGAGATAAAGTTATATTGACCACTTCAATTTGGCCATCAATTTGAGGTGACAAATGGTAAAAAACAAAAGTTTAGTACCTAACTTACCCCATAATACGTTCTAAAAGTGACTAAGGAACTTAGTGTCTCTATCCGAAACAATACTCCTAGGAACACCATGGAGTTGCATTACCTCTCTAAAGAACAAATCAGCTATATAGGTGGCATCATCTAACTTATGACATGGAATGAAATGTGCTATCTTGCTAAATCTATTTATGATCACAAAAATGGAATCTCTTCCCTTTCGAGTCCTAAGCAGCCCCAAAATGAAATCTAAGTGAAATATCTACCCAAGGCTCGCTAAAAACTAGTAAAGGTGTATACAAACCATACAGTAAAACCTTGAACTCAGCCTTTCTACATGCAATGCATCTATTATATATGCGAATGACAATTTTTTTCTTCTTAGGCCAATAAAAATTCTTTTGCAATGTCTTCAAGGTTTTCTTAACCTCAAAATGACCCATCAAGCCACCACTATGTGCCTCTCTCACTAGCAAATCGCGCATAGAACTATTAGGCACACAAAGCTTGTTTTCCCTTAACAAATAACCATTATGCTTATAAAATTTATCGAATAATCATTTATCACATGTAGCAAACACATCAACAAAATCAGAATCATTGGCATATAACTCCTTAACACACTCAAATGCAAGCATTTTGGCACTCAAAGAATTAAAAAGCACATACCTCCGAGATAATGCATTGGCAACTATGCTCTCTTTACCTTATTCATACCGAATAACATAGAGAAATGTCTCAATGTACTCCATCCGAATAACATGCCTTTGATTCAACTTACCTTAGCCCTTTAGATGGTTTAAATATTCTTGATAAGTGTGTATGACAAACTCCATAAGCGATAAGTAATGCTGCCAAGTTTCTAAGGCCCTCACAAGCACGTAGAGCTCTTTATCATAGGTAGGATATTGCAAGGCTGCTCTAATCAACTTCTCACTAAAATAAGCAATGCCCTTTCGATCTTGTATCAAAACAAGTCCAATACCTATTCCTGAGGCATCACACGTAATCTCAAAAATGCGTTTAAAATCACGCAATGTTAGAAAAAGTGCAGAACATAACCTTTCTATAGGATCAATGAATGTTTTATCTTGTTCAACACTCCAAGTAAATGCAATATTCTTTTAACAACATCAGTAAGAGGTGTCGCAATAGTATTAAAACTATTTGCAGCAACAACAAAACCAAAAAAAAAAAAACAACTTTTTCCATGCAAAAAGTACACTTTTTATAATTAGTGTGCAACTTTTCTTTCCTCAAAATATCTAGCACACTTCACAAATTATCAATATACTCATCTAAAGTCTTATTGTACACTAGAACTTCATCAAAGTAAACAACAACAAATTGACCTATAAATGCACACAACACATGATTCATTAATTTTATAAAAGTACTAGTTGCATTAGTAAGACCAAAAGATAAAACTAACCATTCATACAATCCATACTTGGTCTTAAAGGTCGTTTTCCATTCATCACCTTCTTTCAGGTGAATTTGGTGGTAGCCACTTTTTAAATCAATTTTAGAAAATAAACAAGCTCCACGTAATTCATCAGCATATTGTATAACCTAGGAATAAAATGACGATACTTTACTGTAATATTATTGATGGCTCGATAATCAACATATATTCTCCAATTTCCATCATTTTTTTGTAGTAATAGCACCGGTACTGCATATGGGCTCATACTCTCTCTCACGTACCCCTTGCTCATCAGCTCTATAATATGCCTTTCGAGCTCTTTGGTCTCCTCAATATTACTTCTATAGGTTGGTCTACTGTGTATGACAGCTCCTAGTACGAAATCAATCTTATGTTCAATGCCTCTAATGGGTGGTAAGCCAATATGCATTTTCTCGGGAAACACATCTTCAAACTTCTGTAACAAAGAAATAACAATACTAGGGAGAGGAGGTTTAGTGTCATCAGAGGTTAGATATGATTCTTTGAACACAAGCAAAACTATGAAATGGCTTGCTTTATATGTTTTCCTAATCTCATCTACTCTTTTTTTTCACTCTTTCCTCTTTTTTATTCTTTTCTTTTCTTTCATTTTTAGCCTCACTCTCTTTCTTTTTCTTCTCAAAACTCTCAGCCTCACCTTTTTTGTGTTGTCCTTTCTTTTCTCTCATCTTCATTTAGTCCTCGTAAACTTCTTTTGGTGTTAAAAGAGTAAGCGTCACAGTTCTCCTATCCTTGAAAAGTTATATCTATTCCTAAACTCATTATGTGTTGCCTTCTTATTATACTGTCATGGCCTCCCTAATAATAAATGTCCAGCATGCATAGGAACTATGTCATAAAGTGCCTCATCACTATACTTCCCAATACTAAACGTTGCCAATACTTGCTTCTTATCCTTGACCTCTCCACAATCATTTAACCACTGCTATCTATAAGGCCTGGGATGTGTTAGCAAAGGCAACCTTAACTTCTCTATAAGAGCAGTTCTAGCTACATTGGTGCAACTCTCACTATTTATTATCATACCACATCCTTTGTTATTCACAATGCATTTAGTATGGAAGATTTTCTTTCTCTGCTGCTCCATGTCATCAACACTTATTTTTGTACTCAAAGCATGCCTAACAACTACAAATTCACCTTTCGCAAGGTATTTGACGTTGTTATCATCACTAGCATCAATCAACTCTGGCATCTCTCTGCCATCACTCCCACTCTCACTTACTACTTCTCCACTAACTTGTATCACCATAACTCTCTTATTTGAACACTGAGAAACAATGTGTCTGAACCCAAATGGTTGAAGCACTTGATGTCATGATTCTTTTGTGGTTGAGATTCAGCCTTAGACTTGTTTTGCTACTGAAATCTTCTCTAACCTTAGGTGGTTCAGTCTTAATAGCTTTATTTGGTCTCACATTTCTACTCCATTTTCGTTTAAATGGGTTTAGGGTTTAGGGTTTAGGATTTAGGATTTAGGATTTTAGGGTTTAGGGTTTAGGGTTTTTAGGGTTTTTAGCTATACCCTTCCTCTTTAATTGCCTCTCCACCTTCATAGTTATGTGGGCCATATCCTCCAACTCCATGTAATATTGTAACTCCATTACATTGGCAATCTCTTCATTCAACTCGGTCAAAAATCATGCCATTGTAGCTTTTCAATCTTCCTCTACACTAGCCCTAATCATAACAATCTCCATTTCCTTATGGTAATCAATCTCATACATTCTTTGACCCTTGGGTAAGGCTCTGTAGCTTAAATAAAGATCCTTATGGTAATGACTAGGAACAAACAGCTTTCTCATAAGTGCTCTCAACTCTCCCCACGTAGTTACAAGCCCCTCACAATTCCTCCTCCTATTATTCACCAATTGATCCCACCAAATAATAGTATAATTATTGAATTCAATAACTAATAGCTTTACCTTTTTCTCCTCTGAATAATTGTGACAATCAAAGATCAACTCAACCTTCTTTTCCCACTCCAAGTAAGCCTCGGGGTCACTCTTTACTTGAAATGAAGGAATTGTCACTTTGATTTTACCTAAATCCCTATCCTCATCATCTCTTCTATACCTCTCTTGCCTACTTTTTCTATATGTCAATTTATCCTTATTTACTTTAGATGCTCGATCATCATCTTCATCTTCCCAAAATTTATTATCTACCTTATACTCATCCATAGGCTCATATCTATGCCTATTATTTCCCCTGTTATATCTTGCTTTATCATCTCCAGCTCTGTTACGCTTTCTACTAGTTTGCTTTTTCTGAATGCTTTCAATGCAGCCCCATGTTGCCTCAACTGGCTTCTTATTTATCTCTTCAAACCTCTTACTCATCTTCTCAAATACCTGATGATGCTTTCAAAGTTAAAGTAAGGTCTACCGTGGAAGGTTGCACCTCACTTTTATCATCCACTTTAGTTATTTGGAGTAAACTGCAAAGATATGTTAAAAAATAGAGAAAAAAATAATAAACCTCACAATCCTCACAGGTTTACACTCAAGATGTCACTCCACTTATGTTTACACTCAAATAGGTTTTTACACAAAGTTGTGCTCACACACTCTTGCCTTTTACTACTCTTATATTTGCTCAATCAAGTTCTTTAAGAACTACTGACTCAATTAAGGGAAAACACCAAAGTGTAATCCCTCTAACAATCACTATCCAAGAAACAAGAATGGAAAAAAAAAAGAAATAAAGGAACAAGAAACAAGAATAGCAAAACAAAGAAAGAAAGGAGATCACCAAATATGATTATTATTATTATTTTATTTTTTTTGCAAACCCTATATAACTGATATTTGAATGAATTTAAGGAAAGGAATAGGTAAAATTTGTGGATTTAAGGAAAATAAACCACAAGGATGCAAAATTGATAAAAAGAAAACCCTAAAAAAATTGTTCATGCGGCATTGTTCATGATTTTTTTTTTTAGAATACTAGAACAAGAATGAAAAACAATAAAGATAGATGAATCCAAACTTGGTGCCTAAGCTCTGATACCAATTGATGAGAACCCCTCTAGATCTAGTTAGAAAAACCCACAACTAGATTGATAAGAATCCAAGAAAGCCAATATGATCAGAATTCAGATAAAAGATCCAAATCCTTGAGAAGCTAAGTCTCAAAAACCCAGATTGCTAAATAAGACACCATAAAGATTAGCAACTCTTTTGATAGGTTGAAATTTCTTCCAAGAACAAGTTGAGAAAATCCTCTCTAATGATTTTAGATGGACCATAACTTGGGCATATGATGTCGGATTTAGGCCCCTAATATATCATTTCAAAGTTCTCAACGTAAGGAATGCAGCTAAAGCTTTAAAATTGTTTTTCCAGCTCTTCTTCTACTTCAAAAATCATCATCTCCGATGCTCACCACATCATTGGCTCTAATCAAGTATACCAAGGCGGATTCCCCTCTTTCAAGCCTATCTTGAACATTGGTCTCTTCCAAATTGAATTTGAATTGAATTCATCCAAAGTATCTTACACAAATCCTTGCATTGTGTCCTTGATCTTATGAGCTCGTGCTCTCATAATTAATGCTCTCAGCACTCTGGATCACACAATCATCAATAGCGCTTTCGCTTTCTACGAATTCTACTCTCTTCATTTAATACAGAGACAGCAACATAATCGAAGACCATACTATCCACTTGATTATTGTTTGTCAGATTGATGATAAGTTGATCATATGAATCTGGTAGACTTATGAAGTAAAAGCTCCACATGTTTATTTTCCTTTATTTTATAACCCAATGTTGTAAGCTGTGAGAATAAAGTTTTGAGAGTGTTGATATGGTCAGTCACTGATATGGTTTCTGCCATTTGAAGAGTGTAAAGTCTTATCTTCAAGAAGACCTTATTGTGTAACGATTTGGCCTCATACAATTTCGTGAGAATATCCCATAGTTGTTTTGTTGTCTTTTTCTCCTCCACACTAGATAACACTTCATCAACTAGTGCCAAATGCATTACTGTCCATCTCGTTCCACTTGGCATCATCAGTTATCTCTGTGGGCGTTTCTCCAATTACTCCCAAGCAATTGTTTTTCCTCAAAATAACCTTCATCTTCATTTTTCACTTTCACAATGAGAAATTGTTTCCACTGAAATTCTCAATTTTGTATTTTGCCGCCATTATTTTTCACCACAAACTGCCTTTGTTAAGATCGACTTTCACCGTTTCGCGTGAATAGTAACCATATATGTGAATAGTGTCATATTTGTGAACAATGCTATTTACGTGAATAATACCCCGACTTAAAAAATACAACCACTAGCTTTGATACCACTATTAAGAAATTGATTTGCGAAGCAGAACCACAACTAAAATGAAATTGGAGAGAAATGAATAATAAGCACTCAAAGAGGACACTAGAAATTACGTGGTTCGGGTAAAAAAACCTACGTCCACGGGTGAAGATAGAACGAAATATTTTACTAGTGAAAAAGAGTTACAAGTATTGTAATATTTTGTCTCACAACCCAAAATCTCAATGCATCCAAAATCTCAAATCACTAATTGATTAGTGTTAAAAATTGTATGTTTATTAAGGGGTAAAAATGTTATTTTGTTCTATTAATGTAATTTATATTTGTAATTGTGTAATATATTGAGAATTTCTAATTATTTTTCTAAGTATTTGATTTTGTGTATTTTTGTGTGTTTATTAGGTAAAAATAATAATTTCATGCAATTTGGGGCTCCAAACAAATATACAGATGTCAAATTTGGATTCCAGAAGTTCAAGAAATTATGTCATTATCGAGAAGGATCCGAGACTTTTGTTATAAATTTTTAAGTTTTTACCACATTAAATGTGGTAATTGTGAAATTATAAGTTTTTACTATGTTAGGCATTGTTAGTGAAATGTGTTGGATGTGCTTGAGTAGATTAAGTTAGGTTTATATTTTATTAGTGGGACAAATGTAAGGATAAGATGTAATTAGTTTTATTTATTTGTGTGGTGTGGGTTAACCATGCATTAGTATAAATAGAGAGGGGGGAAACACACATCTCCACACCTTCTCTTCTTTCCCCTCAAATTCTTATTCTCATCTCTCTTTGTAATATATTTTCAATCAATACAATTAGTTTTATTTCAATTTTCAAATTCCATTTTTTTAATTATGTGTTTTTCAATTTTAATAATTTCCTTTATTTCAAAAATGTTTAGCTAAATATTCGTTGTTAGGGGAAGGTGAAACTCTTAGTAAAAATATGGTTTAATCAATTTCTATTTTTAATTTTATAAATTAAATTATTTTCTATTTAATTTTATCCATATTTTATATTTTGAAATTTTGACTTATTGTAAACAAACATGGGAGTTTGGCACAATGAATTCTTAATATATTAATATAAAGTATGGTAAAATGGTATTTTGATTTATTGTAGACAAATTAAGTTTTGGCGCATTAAGTTCTTAATCCATAATAAAATAAATGGGAAAATAATTTTAATTTATATAATTAATCTTTTGGGAAATAAAATAAAAATAAAAATAATTTGTTAAATTGTATTTATTACTAAGAGTGGATCCATAACTCTAACTAATTCAATGTCATAGTTTTTCTTAAATTAAATTGCATATTTTTAATTTTTTTGATAAACTTAAATAAACAAATTAAATGTTTTCTCTGAGGATCAACCTCAGACTCACCGAGTTATAATATAACAAGGCACTCTTATACTTAAGAGTTAGAAATCACTTTTAAGTCGTGTCACTAATCACTTAAGAGTGTATTAATCTCTCACTTCGTAGACTCTTTTCACTTTTCAAATGAAATTGAGAATTAAAAAAAAAAAAAAGGATGTTGAAATGAGGAGGAGCACCCTCCTTTTATGGCCAAAAATTGGCTACTGTTCCTGTCCATTTTTTTTTTCAAATTATACGGCACCAAATTCGATGCCGCCATCATAAATTTAAGCATAGAATTTGGTGTTGACTTTAATAAAACAAAATAAATTTTAATCAATATTTATTTGAAATTTTGCCAAAGACCTAACATTGTCTTGAACCGGCAGTGTACACATACTACATATGTATGCAGAAAATAATTTTAGTAGTATTAATTAATTGTGGATCCATGCATATTTATGCTGGCAAAAATGAACAAGCGATGTCCATGTGTTTATTCGAGCACAGCATTAATGTTTGGCAAGGGTTCAATACAAGCCACTATGTTTGCCCTTTGCACTAGGAGAGACTCGAATGAGTGGAAATTGAGCCGGAACCTCAGATTACTCTCTTATACAGTTTGTCTCTCTATCAGTCTCTCTCGAAATATAAATGCGCGTAACACATGAACTGAAATAATATGTCAACATGTGGCTTAGTTATCAATCACATCAGATTATATGCTAATATTTAATAAGATGTGACATTTATAAATAAGTTGTTATATCAATAGAAACTTAAGTTGTGATATTAATATGTTGATACACGAATTTTGATTTGTTGCATAATTATCGTACAATATAATATTGTATATCCATCCTGCCCCTAATTAATTAATTGTTGCAAATAAATTTCTTGAATTAATTTTAGGGAATGGTGGGTTCTGGTTTAGTAGTGATAATTATGGCGTGGTATGTGCAAAAGAGAGGTCCATTGTTTGCATCCCTGTAATGTTGGTATTAGTAGCTGTGGCTGCATCTTTGCTTTTAGACGAGAAGCTAAACTTGGGAATGTAAATATAATACATCGCTCGAATTTTACTATTATTATTAATAATTATTTTTTATCCATTAATTGATGGATTGGAGATTTGAAATTGCAGCATATTAGGAGCAGTTCTATTTGTTGGTGAATTATATACTGTACTATGGGGTAAAAGCAAAGAGATGAACATGATGACACTCGACCATCGCCCTCGGAAAGCAAACAACTTGAAGTCGTCTCATCTCCTATTCAAGCCAATTCCAACACCAACAACAATAATATCAGTAATAGCACCTCACGCAATGGAGATTTATTTGAAAAAGACTATGAAAATGCTACAAAAGTTGGAAAAGTATAGGGGGGAGAACTTCAAATATTGCTTAGAATAGATAATACTTAAGAATAATCCAATATTATAGTTATATTTTATATTCTCGTTTAAATAAATAATACAGCCAGATGATTATTTTCCCATTTAGTAATAAGACAGAACAATTAATTGTGCATTCGATGTATTTGATTTATAAAGATATATGTAGCAATTACATGTAATTAGTTTTTGATTAATTTTTAACTTTTTTTCCTTAGATAAAATGTTGTTGTATAATACAATTTACATTGTGGATGTCAGCTAGTTCATTTTGTAAAACTTTTGAATTGAGTCAAGAATTTGGATCAGTTTGGTAATGCTGTAACTTTTAAAATAATTGTTATTAGTTGTACTATAAAAATAATGGCTATGAAAAGAATCAGTTAAAATTTTGATAAAATTTAATTTTGAAAGTGCTATGATCTTCAAAAGCAAATATATGTGTTTGGTAAATCTTATTGTTAAATTAGTCTACTAATGTAAATGACTGAATTAAACATAATGCTGAATAAAATTTATTTAAACATTTATATATAATATTTCTTATTACGTATATATGAAATTGATAACCAAAATAAATGTTTTATATTATTAATTTTATTTTTTATTTTGTTATCTCAATATAATTGTCATAATAATTTTTTAAAAAATTAATGATATTATTTCCTAATTAATAAGGATAATTTTGGATTTTTATAAAATATATGAGGATATATATTGACTTGTATTAAATATAAAAGTGATTCTCAAAATTAGATTTGGAAAAGCTACTTGTTTCCTACTTTTCAAAATCTACTATAGAATGAGTTAATTTTATCAAAAGTAATTTCTAAAAGAATTTACCAAACACCAAAATTACCTTTTAACTAATCAAAATCACTTTTGAACCTCTTAAAAAAGCAATCCCAAACAGACCCTTAATATATCCTTGCTAACGTGGGTAGTACTAATCTTTACTTAATTAATTACTAGTGCCAACTAATAATAATATTAAATAATTTCTTGTTGCATAACAATAAAACCAACTTAAAGTTCTTTTTGCATCGTAGAAATTTGGATAAATATGATTTCCAAGCAAAATCAGTTTCAAGATGAAGCAAAGCATTTAATGTTGGAAAAAATTTTATGGAAAGTCATATAGACAAATCATATGGATTTAGATTCGAACTGATTAATTATTAATTTATGAAAAAGGTGGGTCCCTAAAAATATTAATTTTTTTTAAATTTTATTATTATAATTTTATTAAATTATCACGTTGTTCCAAGTCCAGGTCGGCAAAACGATTATTTAATGGAAATTTTCAATCAATTGAATATTAGTCTATTAAGGTTCTACTGTGTCCTTTAACATTATTTACCGAAAGTCTTATAATGTAAATTTAAGTAATTAAGTGGGACTTTACCAGAATTTTAAAGCAGTCGCACCTAGGGCTTGCACCGCTCTCTAAAACTAAATGAGTCCAAAGGTAGTACCAAACACGTGCCATAATTCTTGTATTGTAGTAACCAAAAGCGGCTAAAATTCAAGGGAACAAATGCATGTTTTATTTATAAGGAAACACAGTATCCACTAATATTAATTAAACCTCCACTTATCAGCACTTTTCAATTCTCATAAATATAATCTTCTTTCACTTTTTGAGTTTTGGTACGCACAGAGACAGAGTGATCATGAAGATAATTGATAATCAATTTTGCAAATTATTGAAACTGCAGGGATTGAAGCCAGTGATGGTAATGGTTATTGTACAAACTTCATATGCTGGAATGAACATTTTATATAAATTAGCTGCTGATGACGGTATGAATTTGGCTGTTCTTGTTGCCTATCGCCTCCTTTCTGCTGCTCTGCTTTTGTGCTTCCTCTTGCTTTCTTCTTTGAAAGGTCAATTTAATTTTCCTAGCTTTTGCGGATGTTTTTTTTTTTTGTCAAAAGGTAAGAGGTTGGGCCAAATCCAAATAATTTTTATTTTCTCCTTATCTCCCTCAAGACTCAAACCCAAGTAGTCAGTTGGTACAAGCTTTATCCTGTTACCAACCCGACCACGCCCTTGGGGACTTGCAGATGCTTAAATGTAAATTTAAAGGATTCATAATTATACCACGAAATTATTATTAATTCACTAATAATTAATTTTGATATATACCAATTTTGTTTACATTATTTGTCGGGTGGCTTAATCTAATTTGCAGGAACAATAGGCCAAAACTCACATCGATGTTATTCATCCAAGCTTTTTCTTTGTGTCTTATTTGGGTAAGTTTGCCTCCAATCCATCGCCAAAATCAAAAGTGAGAATAATCATACTATTTTAGCATTTGTTTTGTTTAATTAATTCATTAATTTACTCTCTCTCTCTCTCTCTCTCTCCTTCTCTCTTGTAGTGGTTCCTTGGCTCAAAATTTATTTGTGAAGAGCATAGCCTTAACATCTGCAACATTTGCAGGGCCATGCCCAACCTCATTCTTAATTCAAATTCATCAATTAATTATTTCAATTTGAGACTTTGATTTAATAATTATTTCCAATTTTATGCAATAAAAACGTACTTTCATCATCTTAATTTCACCAGAAATTATGTCCATAAAAAAATTATTTCGGGTATTATTATTATTGCTGCTCACGTTTTGCAAAGGCATCAACATTGAAATCTGGTCAACTCATATTGACCTCTTTCATAATCACCATCAGCATCACCATGGACGCCACGTGAGAAACTCGGCCCATTTCTTATTGGGCTCTTTCTTTTCTTTGGGCAGTTGTTTGTCGTTTTCATAGTGGATGATAATTCAGGTAGCCTACTATGGTATCAATATTCCTTCTTTTTTTTTTAAATAAAAACCTAACATTAAATTATAAGTATTAAAGAAAACAAGCTAAGTGGAATGGAAACTTTTCCACCCATACAACGTAATCACTTAATGAAGAGCAAATTCAGCCAAGATATTTGTTGCCTGGTTATAATTTCTCTAACACTTGCTGAATCCTGAAATCATGCTTTGGAGATAATAGATGGTGTAACTCGGAAATGATTCAAAATAGCTTCGTACAAGTACGACATTATCTAGACACCAACTAACAAGTTCGAAACAAATTTGACTTAACAACTAACAGAGATAAATAAATCTCACGTACAAGTCATAAACCAAAGCGTAAGGCATCCACCTTAGTAATAACAACATCATCAAAACAAATCCCAACATCAACTCTAATGGCATACCAACCACTTTACAGAGACTACCAACCTATCTGAATCGAGACATTACACTTCAAAATAACCCTCACAGGCCCTAATCTCCCAGTAACAACACCATTCCACAACCTTTCAACTCTGCCCATAATGTTTAATCCAATGTTGTTAGATCTTTAATCTAATTATTGGGCTTATATGTGAATGATTATATACTACAAATTGTCTTATAAGGTTAAATCCAACTAAAAGTGATTTATTAAGGTTTTTAGTAATTTAAACTTTGATGTATGTGATAGGGCGTAGGACTTTAATGCATAGAGATTTAAAGGTAATTTTTATTTTTATGATGGGCTAAAATAAGAATACCAAATGATAACATAAAAGTTATCTATGCAAGTGATTATGGTCCTCAAATCACACGTAACATTCTACAGTTTTTTGACATTCCATCATTAGAGAGAATTGATAGAGAAAGTTAAAAAATTATCTAGGAAAAGGTGCTGATCTAGAAGACAAACTATGCAACCTTAGAGAGTAATTAAATATTATGGATTCCGTTACACTTCCACATATTCATTTATTGATTCTTGGTGATAAAACATTAATATTCCTAAAATTTACGTGATGATTTTCACCAAAAAATTATTTTCTAATAAGTGGTACTGAAGCCTTATTATGTTGAATAATTGAGAAAATTTCATGTTTGTCTTCTAGTATTAAGAAACATAAATCAAGAAATTTAGCAAAATACATTTGAAAATTCAATATATATATATATATATATACTAGAAAATAGAAATGCGCTTCACGCGACTTTAAAAAAAATTAGTATTATTTTTTTTTCTTATTTTACACTTGATGAAACTGATAAAAATATATGAATTGATTTTTTTTAAGATGAGACAGACTTATAAAAAATAAAAAATAAAAACTATTAGCTAGCAATACAAATAAAGAAGCAACGCAAGATAAAGAATAAAATGAGAGAATATATTATAGAGTGATTTTATTCATTCTAATTGTGTGTGTACAAAATAAAAAGATGAGCTCTCTTTTTATAATTACATAATCACTCCACAAAATTAATGAAAAATTATGAATCATAATTCCTTGTGAGATAGTGTGAGTTATAGGGAAGCTAAAGGTTACTAATAGGAGATAGTGGGGAGACTAAGAGATATATGTTATGAACATCTACATTTATTTTAATAAATTCATAATACTCTCCCTTGGATGTTCATTACAAAGAATATGCCTCATTAAAATCTTTACATAATAGTTATTGTGTAATAACAATCAAATTAACTATGAGAATATCAAAAGCTAAATCTAAAAGAAAATTACTCTATTTATTAGATAATAGAAAATATACAAAGATGGGAAATGGTGATTCCACATCATCTCCTCAAGTCCTACCTTTATATAGATATATAGATATATAAGTTCTGTTTTTACTTTTTAAAATTGCGGATTTAGGCCGGCGACAACCATTGCCACCACCAACATTACCATCACTGGCCTAGGTTTTCCACGCCGCACTGGAGAGGAAGAGCCACGACGTTCAGAAGGGATATATGAAAAACATCAAAATCAATATTGTGAGTATATTATGTCAACATCCTCATTGATACGTTTCATCATATGAAAAATTCTTCTCAGACGAATTAGTTAAAACTCTAAAATCATTAAATCTATAACGCTCTGAATAGTTTTAAACTATAAATTATTGCACACTAGATCATAATTTCTATCTCTATATGAACTTCAGCTTTATTCTGAGCACCAAAAGTAACATTTGAATTTAACTAGAGCTAAAGCTATGTGATCTCATGTATAAATGCATGATGAAATTACTCATGTATCTCACTTATAAAGGTTTCTCTTTATCCTTTTATATAGAATTGAACCTTGTTCTACTATCGATTTCATGCGAGGTTGGCCACATATATGCATGTTATGTTGTCTTGATGTCACTAAATGATGTAGGAAGCATGCATGTATCATGTTATAGTCTACAAAATCTATAGCCATGCTCTAACACCAAATTGTCATGACCCACTCCAAGCTATTTGTCGGATCCGAGGCAAATCATGAGATCTTATATCTAAAGCTCATGACATAAACTTAATTCGTGAATATATAAAAATGATATGAGGCCTATACCATAATCATATAATAACATATGTGCCTCATCCAAAAATATATTTTAAAACTTACATAGTTTACACCTCACTATACACACATACACTTGAAATATATGCATATAAACATAAATGTGCTCAAAATGCAAGTCATGTAGCAATGCATCTCATGGCCCAACCTTAGCTGATTAGAAACTAAACTGCACGAAATCCTATGAAAACCTAAGAGAAATAGAACAAATAAGATAATAGTGAGCTTGCAACTCATTGTGTTGATATAATATATATATATATATATATATATATAGAGAGAGAGAGAGAGAGAGAGAGAGAGAGAGAGAGAGAGAGAGAGAGAGAGAGTAGTGCATTAGTGCTTTTACATAATTATATAACGTAACTCCACATGAAACACATTACATAAGTAAATATGAAATCATACATACATATATGACAAAACTACACTAAATAGTACCCAGGGAACTAACTCTCAATACTCGTTGGGATCATCACCGCACAACGATGACTAGGAACTATATATCATGACTCAATCAATCATATAATGTACGTATATATAATCATAACATGATACTAAATCATATTACCAAATACAAATGCTTCATGGAATACATAACAGTAATAATAAGAATTCACTTACTGATCCTGCTTCACTCTGGGTTTGGTGGGGCTCCTGTGGGTTCATAGATTCTTGAATTTGTCTTAAAATATAAGGTTCAAAAATTAACAATTAGAACTAATACAAAAACTTATACGTATCATGAAAAGTATAATACAACTACTCAAACTTCATAGATTTATTACCTACTAATTCACTGGATATTAATCCAACTGCCCAATTCCATTTCCTGTGAAATTTTTTCTCAATTTCTCTTTTTAGCTTCTTTTTCAATCTCGACTTCCCAATCTCCTCCCTACTTTTTCCTTCATTTTCTTATTTTCCTTCACTCTATCCAAAAATAAATTCAAAACTTGCATCGTTTACATGTCACTTCACAAATATACACTTCAAATATATGCATATGAATATAAACATGCTCAAAATGCACCCAACATCAATTGATCAGAAACTCAATTGCGCAAAATCATGTGGGAACCTAAGAGAAATTGGGCAAATAAGAAAATAGTGAGCTTGCGACTGAATGGATATAATTATATACATACAATCATACACACACACACACACATATATATAGTGTAGTGAATTAGAGCTTATACATAATCATATGACGTAAATCCATACTAAACAATTACATTAGCAAATGTGAAATTATACATACATATAGGATCAAACTTCACCAAATAGTACCCAGGGGAAGTAACTCTTAATAATTGTCATCATCATCGCATGAGCAGAGCATGGTAAAAACCACTTAATACTGCGGAATTTAGCCATATCGCATGGGCAGAGCAATTTAACTCTCAATGTGCATGTGCATAGCCTATGGAGAATAGCACGCATATAATGACTAGCAATCATATCTCATGACTCAATAAATCTTATAATGTGCGTATATATAATCATAACATAATACTAAATCATACTATAAAAAATAAATGATTCACGGAATAAATAATAGCAATAATAGCAATCTACTCACAGACTTTGTTTTACTTTAAAGTTCGTTGCGGCTCTTATGGGTTTTTAGGTTCTTGGATTTCTTCTAAAATAAGATTAAAAAATTAATGATTAGAATTGATATAAAAACTAATATATATCATGAAAACTGTAACACAAACCTCATAGATTTGTTACCTACTAATTCACTGGATTTTGATCTAACTGCCATTCTATTTCTTGTAAAGTTTCTTCTCAATTTCTCTTTTTAACTTCTTTTTCACTCTCGGCTCTCAATCTCATTTCTACTTTTTCGTCCTTTTTTATTTTCCTTTACTCTCGGCTTCTTTTTTTTCTTTTTTTCTTCTTTTCTTTTTCTTTCTCTTTTCCTTTTATTTTCTTTCTTTCTCCTAGTTTCTTTTTCTTCTCTCTGTGTTGCTTTGATTTTGGCTTCTCCAAAAATATGAAAAATGAAGTAGCATCCATTTTATTTAAACCTTAAATACATTCATACAATAAAGCAAAAAAAGAGGTGGCAAGCATGCAATAGCGAGTGAAGTAGGAGAAGCAAATTAGTGAAACATGCATTTGATCTTGAGGAAGCAAGCAGCTGGTTGTTTCTTCTTTATGAAGCCGCCTATGGATTCATTTGGTAGCTTAATGCCAAAAAAGTATGTTATAAGGCTTAGTCAAAATGTTAGATTCAGTAAGTCAGCGCTGCTAAGTAGACAAAATTTAAGTTATATGAGGTCGGACGCACATAAATCATAGCCTTTTCTAATGTAAACAAGGCAATAAGGTCAAAATTTACTTAGTTAAGTGGAAATCTACAGCTCTCTTTATCTCTTAAACTCAGAATAAGGGATTTTCCTTCCTATCCTATGTTAGCATTTCAAGGTTGATGAAGTATACTAGGTGATTTATATCTATAATTAGCAAACCAATCATTCATTTTAGTTGTGCAGCATGCTCATTTTCAAGTAAGTCCTCTCCTTGTGGTTGAAATAAATTTCTTTACATCTTAGATTGAATGATAAATTCATAGAGGGCCAATACCTAAGGTTTTTTTAGCCAAGTTAATTATTTATGTCCCCAAATAGGGTTTTTTCCAAAAATTCAATGAATCGAAATATTATATCCAACTAAGAAAAAGTATAGAACTTGACATTAAAATTAAGAAAAAGTATAGAAGTTGACATTAAAATTACAGTAATATGTTTGTTGACAGTCTTCTATCATATTCCTTTGCAGCATTCAAGACCACAACATTATCCTCACCACTGATCCGTAGTATCTATTCCTCACTACCAAAACCTTAAAGGGTATAAACTACTGAAGTTGCTTCAATAAGTACTTCGTCCTAGTTTACATAGAAAATATCTCCTATACAATATGAATATAATTGAAAAGTTTACGTCTATCAAATGATTTTACATTGTCCATTGATTGCATACGATGAAAAAAGACAAGATTGATAAGTCATCAATCTTAAAGTAACAGATGTGCAGTATATAGAAAAAGATATGCTAACTAAATTTTGAAGGTTATATGTTAGTTAATGCTTTTTTTCATATTCTACCTCATCCATGATTCTATATATTAAAATAATAGAGCTCCTCTTTGATATCTCTATTTTTTTTTATTCAACTAGTAATCGTATAAAAATTTGGGTGAATTTCGCAACTACATATACGCATGATGATTTCTAAAAATAAAAACTTGTTACCAACTTGCTAATTATTACAAAAAAAAAAAAATTGATGTCATAATCAAAGGGATAAAGAATGATACATGCATGATATCCAAGTAACTTGATTTATCTATCCATGACCTTGCATAAGTAGGACGTCTTGACTTAAGACATGATGAAAGTTTTAGATTTCGAAGCAAACATAATAAAAGAAAATTGTAAAAGTACATTGAAACTGAAAAGAAAAAGTTATTGGCTACAGTTATTATATAATTACAGATGATATAACAACCAAACTAAAAAAAACAATAAAAGATTGAAACGGTTTCAAAAGAACTTCTTGACTTATGAACATCTTTCACTTCAGGATGTTGACTTGTGAAAGGACTAAGGATCTTAAATTGTTATTGTAGATGAGGTCAACTAAATTGCTTCAATGCTTGGCTTCTTCCTCTTCTGATTTGCTATTCAATTTATGTTGCTAAAAGAATTACATGTTATAAAGTGTAGATAGTGCATATAGAAACCTTTTATTGAATTTGAAAGCTTAGCCCCATCCAAAAGCCTTGTAACTTTATCCTCTTTAAGTTTATAATAATATTTGCATCTATAAAATTGTTTAAACTCATAAGCATAATCAGAAACTAATTTTGTACCTGGTTGTACCAAACAATAATCAAGATAGATAAACTCCTATGTCAAAATACACTTCATACGGTTCCATGATCGAATTTTGCATTCGTCTTGGTTAAGTCAAGGATATTGTAACTGTTTCCACCATTCTAAACTACTGAATCTCAAAATTTACAAGCAACAAATAATACTTGCTTTTCTTTAGGAGTGTGCAAAGACACAAACCAATGCTCAACCTTGCCCAACCAATCAAGAAATTTCTTAGGACAAGTATCTGCAAAAAAGTCTGGCACATGACAAATAAGGAGGTGAAGTTGGTAGTTTGCCATCTATGGTCAATTTTTTATACAATAGCAAAACTATAAAAAAGCTCAACTCTCGAGTTTGGAGTGGCCAGTGACTGTTGGATGTGATTTGGTATGGTGATGGTCAGATTTAGTGCACGACTGTGGCCATGGGCTAGCTGGATTCTCAGTGGTTTGGTTGAAAAACCAACTTGAAGTACCAATGGCTTATGGTGGTTTGGCTGTGATTTGTGGCAGTTTATGGCGATATTTGGTGACGAGGATGGTTAAGTATTGGTCAGTGAAGGCCGGGGATTCTTGTGGTGGTGGTGGTCGACAATGATAAAGTGGTTGAACAGTGAAGGTTGGGTAACTAAGCTTCAACGATTTGGGTTGTTGCCACGATGGCTGCGTTGCTATTTAAGGACTGAGGTTAGTCAGGATTTGGTCGACAATGGCTGGTAAGTTTGATGGCTGCAACAGCTAATGATGATGGGCAATGGTGGCTAGGGTTCAAAATTTGGGTTTTTTTCTTTTTTAGTTTTTTTAATTTTTTTAACAATGGATATGGGTAGCCAAGAAAGTTGTGCAATTGCACAGAACTTCTCTGATACCAACTGATAAGATTAGATAACCCTATATATCGTTTTAATACTGGACCAAACCAATGCGACTAGATTACACTCTAATCAAAGTATAATTAGATCTCGTTCTAGTTTAAACGATTTAATAAAAATTTTAATAACACTTAAAGTGAGATTAGATGACACTCTAATCCAAACGACTCTATAAGAGATATTTTTTATAAATAAACCCAATGGAAATTATAAAAGGGGTTTTATTTAATAATTGAAGCTGAGGTTATGAACATAATAACAAAACCTCTCTATTTATAATAGAGGGTACTTACTTTCCTAAATTAACTCAAAAAGCGAAACTAAATCACAATGATAATAGAAATAAAAGACTAAGACACATATCATAATTGACTCTAATTAAAATAAAAATATCCTAAAATAACATCCTATACCAAGAAGTATCTTATGTCTTGGGAATTAAAATTACAAGAGACCAAACCTCTAGATTATTATATCTAGATGTGCACACCTATATGTAATGGATAACATTTGTGTAAAACTATATGTCGTAAAAATAAAAAGAAGAGGAGGATATGAATACAATTCTATATAAACAAATTGTAGGTAGCTTGATGTATGCAATGACATCAGGTAGAATTTTTATTTTTATGTAGTAGAATTGGTCAGTCGATTTTGATCTAATCTAGGTAAAGAACATTTGAAAGTTGTTAAAATGATGTTCTAGTAAGGTGATCTTGTAGTAAAAAAAATTTTTCTCTATGCAAATTTAGTAGAAGATCAAGATGATCGCAAATCAACAAGCAGTCATGTTTTCCTTTTTGGTGATGTGGCAATTTCATAGTTAAGTAAAAATCAATCATGTGTTGCAGATTAGGCCGAATATAAAGCATGCAATATGGCAACAACATGTGCCCTATGGATGGATGTTTCATTGAAGAATTGAAACTTGATTTACTAAATAAACAAATTAATGTGTTTTATGATAATAATTCTACAACCTCTCTAATAAAAGGTAGAGTGAATAGTTCCAAAACTACAAGAAAAATAATATTTTAGTACAAAAAAAATTTAGTCACTAAAGATAACAAATTAGTTATCTTATATTTTCTATGACAAAAAATATATCATCACACATTAGTCGTGGAAAGATCATTTTAAAAAGTTCTAGCGACCAAAATTATTTTCGTCATATTAAAGATATGCTTTTGTGACAAAAATCATTGTTTTAAAATTAAGTTAAAATTGTCACAAATAGTATTAAAAATGGTCAAATTAGAGATTCAAAAATGCAATTAATGACAGTTCATATTTGTCACAATGGGTAATTTATAGTTACTATAATATTTGTCTCAAGATTATGTAAATAGAGTCTCAATAATTATTAAAAATCGTCATTTTTTATGTTCAAATATACAATTAGCGATGCTATTTTTTTGTTGTTGAAATTTACATATTGTGACATTACATAATTGTCTCAAGTAGGTGTCATTTGTGACAATTTTTGCAAATATAATTAGTAAATAATTTAGTCTCTAATTTGTTATAAAGGCAATTGATATAGTCCCACATAAATTTTAATAACAATAGTAGTCATAGAAATCAAAATTTAATGAGAAAAAAACATTAAAGTGAAAAATATTATTAACACAAATATAATTCATGACAAGGAAATCTAAAATCTAAAATCTAAAATGTAAAAAAATAATAATAATAGTTTAAAAATAAGATTACATTGTAGAAGAAAATAGAAGTAACATATACACAAAAAAAAAAAAATGTGTAAACCATAGTTGTTTCATGAATGCTTCAGCTTCCTCAGATTTGCTATTTTGTTCCTTGATTTTAATTTTTAATCCTCGCTTTGTTGAGTCAATGTTGTAGTAGATGATGACTTCAAAAACTATTTCACAAATTTGATCATATATTACTTCAAAATAACAATATGATCAAAAGATTACAAGCACATAATCAATCTCGATTCACTTGTACAAAATTTGCATCCAAAACTCTTTAGATTAATCTATTAAAAAGGTGGTGTCAAACTTGAACTAGATTAAATAATTAAGCAGTCAATGAATCAACATTTACGATAAATATAAGGTTGAAAGAAATAAGAGATTGAGTAAAAAATAATAACAATAATAATAATCATAAGATAGCTTACACATTTAGATTTTGTATGGAGACTCTTGAACCTTTTATGCCCACTCTAATACATCTTTTGAAAGAAAGTTAACTAGGAAAGACTCCATACTTTTATATTATCCAAGTACGAAAGAAGATAAATACATTAATTTTGATTAAACATACAACAACACATTAGGAGGGAAAAAAAAACACTAAGGCTTGTTGACCTTTATTAGTTTATTTAATCACAGCATGTATACTTCCTAGCAACTCCAACAACATTTTGAGTAAATTGTACCAAGCCAAGCTTCAACACAATCCTTTGAACCAACATATCAAAGCTACCTAATATTTTATAGTTAAAATTTTGTACCTTAAATATTCTATGACTCTAACTTATAATTCTATTGGTTGGACTTGAATAACTTATTAACTCTTATCATTCTATTAATACTAGCTATACTTTCTTTAAAAAATAAATAAAGATGATTAATTACATACCAAAATAAAGTGAACAATAATAGGAAAGATCCCAATTTTCTAAAGTTCTTATGAAGGAATTTTTTTTGTTTGGGGGGGGGGGATGGGGAACTAATGTCATCACATCTAATTCCTAAATCCACTGCCCAAATTAAAAAACAAATTCATCTTAATATCCTAATTTTGCAAAAGTTTCTCAAAACCTACTAAACTTCGCTTCTAATTTCTTTCACTTATTTGCATATTTTTTGTTTTTCTTTTACTGGATTCTCTTAGGATTTTTATCAAACACTTGATAAGCATAAAAATATTCAAATAATAGATCCAAGAATTTCAATCCCTAATTTCACCATATGTATCACATAATCCAATCACAATTAAACTAATCAAAATTAATTTGGCTGAGTTCATAAATGATACTTACAATTTCGAAGTACATGGAGAGACGAGAGTGAATCTTGTTGAGTGGCTTATTTTGGCATCCATGAGTCGACTGGCGAGGGTGGCGTTCTTCCGGGCAGCGGCAAAGGGCATGATTCTAACGGCCCACGCAGCAGCTAAGGCAGAGTTGAGATGTTGCCTTCCCGAACTGAACGTACCAAACAACAAACAAACAACATATTTCTGAACAAAGGAAAAACATGGAAGGGCAAACAAGACAAATTGGCTGACAAAAATAAAAACTTTTACCCAATAAACAATAATTAGATAAGAAAATTGAACAAAAAATACAAGGAGAAGTTGAAAAATTACCGTGAGTGGAAGAAAAGACAAGAAGAGTAAAGACTTTGTTAAACGAATTTTGAAATAATCATTCACACACACGTGCAATTGGAGGGAGGGTAAAGTAGGGTAGCTTTTAACGTGAAGTGGCCAGGGAGGGAGAAGATTTAGGTCTTATTTAAGTTTTAGGTTTTTTTTTATTATATATTATAAGCTTCTTAATAATTAACTTAAGTAACTATTATAAGGTTCTTCTAAAAATAAAAAAGAAGCTATTATGAGGTTATTATTATTGATTTGAAAAACAAGTCTATTATCATTTTTATTAATCCAAGTTAATTATTTTAAGGCTATTATTTTAATTTTTATTAATCTAACATTGTTAACCAAAATTTGTATGAAGAAACAATAACGTGCCTCTAAAAAAGAAAAAAAAATATTATTCTCTCTTTTTTTTTTTAGTGATGTAAAGTTCATCACAAAAAAAATTAATTACATACTAAATAATTCGTCTTTGAAAAAATGATCATGATATACAATATTATCCAAGACAAAATTTTAGACTACTATTTTCTTGTTTTGTTACAATAAGTAATTATCTGTGACAAAAAAATATGGTCTCAAAATTAATCAAAATCATATTAGCTTTGGAGACTAATATTTTTTCCTCACAAATTGTTTGATCAATTTCACATCTCTCCTTCAGATACGAAATAATTATGTTACCTATAATAAAATTTTGCTACCATATTTTTGGTCATAAAAAATAATACTTAGTTAGAAAATGATCAATTTTGGGGGGAATTTTTTGCCCTAAAAAAAGCATATCCTTTTGCGACTAATTTTATGTTTGTCGCAAAACATTTGATTAGGTGATTAATTAATGGGTCCTAAAACAATTATTATTGGTTACAAAATATAACATGAGCCAAGACAAAATTATTGCCTACGATTTCAAAAAATCATAGTATTTTATGACAAAATCTGCAGAAGTCATAAAAGAACTCGTCTTAAAAAGTCAAATTTCTTATAGAAGAATACATAGATGTCAATTATCACTATATCCAAGATATAGTGGATCGAGAAGAAATAAAAGTTGACCATAATTCTTCACAAGATATAGCGATTGAATCTACGACTAAGGGATTAAATTTGAAAAGTTTCGGAAAGTATGTAGATGCAGTGGGATTAAATTCACCTAGTTGTTTCATACATGCAAGAATATCCTAGTTTAAAAGTTCTTGGGGACATACTTATTCATAAGCGATTGTATATATATCTAATTAATAAGGATGCCCAAATGGGAGATGATAAATATTATACATATACACATATATAGATATATATATACTTATTGTGGACATACTTATTCATAAGGGATGTATCTCTTAAATTAAGTTAATACATTTTAAATCAATTATAACTATTTTACTAAAAGATGTGACTAATTTTCAAAAGACATAACTTTTCTTATAACTAAAGAGTCACATACATATAAAGAATTTGAAAAACAGTTATCAATAGTCCACAAATATACTCAGTATACATATTTAAGATCATCCAGAATTATGAGTTGAAGATATCAAGATTTCTTTAAAACTCTTTTGTCGCAATGACACTTAATTATGGATAATTTTTAGTTTCACAATAATTCAATCAAGATTACTTCTAAAAGGACCAACACTTTGTAATATGATAATAACGTTCATCTTTCTATTATTAACCCACAAATCAAATTCTAAACTTTGTATACTTCGCTCATCCTTTCGATGTGAAACGAACTTGAAATTTTATTTCATTTTATTTTTGCTTTTGAATTCCGCGGACCGAGAGAGTCAAAATTGTCTCCTAATTAAGGACAGCTAGCAAAGTCCCTGATCAAACATTAATTGCGTGGACACTAACTTACAGTCAAAGTCAATTAAAAACACTCCTCCAGGTTCACTATCATAATCAATCAATTGGGTCTGAATGGGCTGGCCGCCTCCGAACCCGATTGCACGTGCATGTCACGTGTCTGTTGGCTTTCAACTGGGTGGCACTTTCGTAATTCGGCACAAGGCGAATGGCGTTTCTCTTCTAAGATCTCTATTAGTATAAAAGCTCTTCAGTCATCTCATCTCATCCCCAATCTCAAGCAGAGAACACTAATACACAAAGAGGAGCAAGATGATGATGAAGAATATAGCTGTAGCTCTGGTGGTTTTTTTCGTAATTTCAGCTCATCATATGGTGACTGTTGTTGAATCTTCTGCTTTTGATTGCTTGGACGCTTGCATCACTGGCTGTGCTGCTCAATATATCAATAATGGTAGGTTAATTATGTTATCTGCTAAGTGGTTAATAGATGTTTTGTTAATTCTTCCTAATAAAATCTATCTATTTCTACGATTTTTCAGCCTTTTGGTTTGTTTGTATAACAATAAATTCACAACTTCAGTTTTATTAATTTAATATGCAGATAGACTTAGGCAGCGATGCGAGATCAAGTGCTCCATAAAATGCAATCCCGGTACGTTTGGCGAAATTTTTACAAAGGCCCTCTTTTTTTTTATTTTTTTAAATTGATCACCTAAATCCTTTTTAGGGCAGTTAAGTAATGTTGCAGTTTTTAAAATAATAATTATTAACTATGCTCTAGAAATAATTAATTATTTATAGGATCAATTAAACGTTTGTGTAAATTTTATTTTTATTAGTATTATGAGCGTTTAAAACAATTATGTATATTTGATACATCTTACTATTTTTTTGTTATAGGAATGTAAATAATTGAATTGAATATAAGGTTAAATAAAATTTATTTATATATTTATAAATATGTACATAAAATATTTTTTATTTTTTGTCAATATTTTTTATATGATAATTGATAACTTAAATAAATATTTTATATTATTAATTTTTATTTTTATCTCAATATAATTATTAATAATAAAAATAATCTCTTTAAAGTTAATAATTTTATTTGTTAATTAATAAGAATAATTTTATATTTTTATAATATATATAAGGATATATATGAAATTATATTGAGTATAAAACTGGTTCTCAAAATTAGATTTTAAAAAGTTACTATGTCTCTCTTTTTTAAAATTTGTTGTAGAATGAGGTGGTTTTATCAAAAATGATTTCTAAAAAAAAAGTTACAAAATACCGAAATTAGTTTTAATTTTTTAAAATTATTTTCAAACCTCTTAAAAATAATTCCAAATGAACCCTTACTACATAAATATTAAATATTAAACTTATTTTCTTACTCATCATAATGACACGATTTATGACTACATATTTTAATTGCGCTTTGTGCAGGTGATGCTTCTCAAGTCCAAGAGAATCCAGTGTAGTTAATATTCTCCAAGCTCACCAAACCAACTCTTGCTCTGAAGAAATTAATATTATGTAATGAGGGAAAAAATATTTTAATAAACTTCTTCATGTTATGTTCTTAAATCTTAAATTTAATCTTTATGGTTGAAATTTGAAAATTCCACTTGTTTGTGTATTTGATATATTTCATAGATGTATGATACGTACAAAGCTAGTAATTCTATTGAAAATTTATGTTTTTCGCGATGTCTAAATTCCGGGCTAAACTAAAATAATATTTCAACAATATTTCAACAAAAGAATGATTGTATTTATATGAATAATGTTTATTTCATTAGTAAAAAAAATACAGAAACTCACTCATTATTTTATCATTTTGATCGCACAACCTAATTTCATATGCTCTTTTTCGAAATACAAATATTTATTTAATCAAATAATCATTACAATAATTTTAAAATAAAACAAAACAAAGAAAAGAATGAAAAATAAAATAAGTTTTTATTTTAACTTCATATGATAGTCGAAATTATCCCTTAAGTTACAAAACATAATAATTTACAGCTCTTGGTGTCTGTAATTACATTACAAAAGAGCAAATTTAAACTCACTTTTTCATTATTAAACTAAGATGGCATTAGTTTTTTTTTTATAAATCTCAATAGACTTGAATTAATCTGAATTTTTAATAGAGTTAAATATCTAAATATGAATGGCATACTTGTTTTTTGGTCTAAATCTTCGATAATAAGTATTAAGTTATTTATTTTTTTAACTTAAGAAATTTGAAAACCATTACTCTTATATGGAAGATATCCACAAAAAAAAATGTAAAGATAAATAAAATTAATTTGAATAATATAAAAAAATAAAAATATTAATATTCTACTACTATATTTTCAATTATCACAAGTTGCGGAGATAAATAATAATGATAATTAGTAAGTTTTATTTAGGTAATGATGTAAATAATTAATTAGATAGGGCTAGTTTTGGAGAATATCTTTCCTAATGTCATTCAGAGTTTTTAAATTAAGTAAAAAGCTAAATAAAAAATGACCTAATAACTTAAAAACTTAATGACTGAAATTTTTCATTAAATTGAAAAAAATAAACTTAATGACTTAACATCTTAAAATTAAGCCAATTAAGTTATTAAGTTAAAAAAATAAGTTCCCCCTAAATAAATATTAATAGGTTTAAACAAGCGAAATATGATTAACATAGAGCATATACTGAAAACTCACCCCTTAATCAAGTAGTGTGGTGTTTATTTGCCGAATTAGAATGAAACGCGTATTTATTTGGTGAAATGAAGGAAGGTATGAGATTTATTTTGGTGGGTCCCACAGCAATTTGGGAATCAAGAATACGAATCTAATTCCCATGAGTCCTTGGAAACCAAACTCCCATTCTCAAGATTTTTCATTTTGCCCACATCAATTTTTATTATTCTGAAAATGCCCTCACCTTAAATAAAAAATATAAATAGCGAAAAATTAAAAAAAAAATCCCTAAAACCTAAATTCTCTCACACAAGCCACACAACCGAATGCCATCGTAGCTACTTCCATCACCATCGCAACCAAACTCATCCACCATCCTCGTCGTCGCTAGTCCGTCGGCTGTGAGTAGCAGTCGGTTGTCGGTTTTGTCTCCGTTGGGCCACCTCGATTTCATCTCCATCTCCCTTTCATTCCCATCTCGTTTCATCTCTGATTTCGTCTCTGATAGCCACAGTTTCGATCTAATGATGATGATGATGATGCTTATGATGATGATTTGTTGCTGCTGTTGTTTTTTATGACAATGATGATTTCGATTTTGATTATTGTTATTATTATTTTTTTTGGAAAATGGACTATTTTGATGATGAGGGCTATTTAGGATTTTGGTTGTTGTTGTTATTATTATTATGGAAATAGATTATTTTGTTGATGATGATGAATCTGATTATGATTATTATTATTATTTAAATGGGCTATTATTTTGTTAATGATGATCTTTTATTTTGATGATGATGTGATTGTTATTATTGTTGTTATTATTATTATTATTATTATTGATAAAGGTAGTATGATTTTTTATTGTTATTAATGGTAAATTATAATTAATTAATATATTAACAATAATTTTAATAATGATGATGATGATGATGATGTCAAACACATTCTGATTCCGATTCCGATTCTAAAACAAAGTAAACATATTAATGGAATCCAGCTGATTTCGATTCCAAATCCTTGTGTTGAAGTAAATAACTTATTTTAATTCTTATTCCTCATTCTCATTCCTGCCCATTCCAATTCTCGTTTAGTAAACGCATCATAGATTTTAATAGATTGATCCATCAAAACTCAACCCTATAACCTTAAAACCTGACAAATTGTGAAAAATAAATGAATATTAGAATAGATTATGAAAGGTAAAAGTTCGTTTAGTTCTTATATTTTGAGGTTGATTCATGTTTAGTCCCTATATTCTTTAAACATATCTCAAAACATCTCTGTCATTAAGTTATTGACACCCCTACTATTACCTTTTGTTCCTTTTGTCTTACTTCTACAATATTACCCTATTAAAATAATATTTTTTTACATTAATAAAAAGAAAGAACTTAAATTACTAATTTAATCCCAAAAATAAAATAGAAACAAAAAGAATATATGTTAATTTTTTTCGAAACATCCTACTGAGAAATTCATATATTAATTTTTTATAAATGTCCAAAAAATTGATAATTTAATTTTTTTTACAATCTTACTTTTTTTGGATATATCTTAGCTTCCACAAAAATTAATATATATTATTTTATTTTTATTTTATTTTTGGGCTTAAATTGGTATTTTAATTTGTTTCTTTTTATTATTGTCCAAAAAAAATAATGTAAAGAGTAATATTATAAAAGTAAGCCAAAAGACACAAAAAGTAACAATAGAGATGTTAGTAATTAAAAAAAAAAACCACTAAAAGGTGAAGAGTTAGGCATGACCCTTATCTGTAAAATAAATAAAAAAGATTGAAATGAATACATAAGAAGGGAAACATAGATCAAAACCTCCAAGAGTAAATGCAAATACACATGAATAACTAAGAAAGAATAAAGGTAATAGAAAACCATCAACGCTAGCGCCTAACATGAGGAATAACTTGAGCATCCAAATAGAGAATACCAAATAAGCTAGTGGGAAGATCCTGGGAACAAGAGAAACACCTACTGACACGATGAGAACACGCCCAATTTGCCAAAAAATAGCAGCAGAGGTAGCCTCGTGAAACACATACTTGACCAAAATAAGTGAAGAGGATGTGAAAGAGCATACCCAACAAAGCGAGTAAGTATAATTCTAACAAACAGGACCCTAAGAATGGATCCAAGAAACAACCATAGCCGAATCTGACTCCACCTCAAGCATAGGATAACCAAGCTATAAGAGGATGTCAATAATTTAATAGTAGGGATATTTTAAAGTATTTTTAAATATACAAAGACTAAATGTATACTAACCTCAAAATATAGGAACTAAATGAGTTTTTTACCTGAAAATGAATAATATGGTAGTAGTAAATAACTTCTTCATATCTTTATGTTAATAGCATGTGGTTGCCATATTTAAAAAATTATTGAACTATAACTTCCAAAATATATCAGTTGCCAGCCTACAATTTGCTAATAAATGCTATTAACAAAGACATTTCGCTATTTCAAAAAAAAAAAAAAACCAAAAAACGGGGGAAATAAACAAAACAAAACAAAAACAAAGACATTCCCCTCAACTCCCTGAGTTTGGCAAAACATCACTTGGCTAACTTCTTCAACATATTGATTAGCTACTTGGGTATCTATTTTAGTCAATCTCCACTTAGGTTACAATTGAATGTTTATTGTGAAGAAAAAAAAAAGGTGTATTGTAGCTTTAGTGGTTTTGTCTTGTGTTCTTATCTTGTCAAGCTAAAATTTTGATTTACAAAAGTATTATAAATAACTAATATTTACGGTGTAATGGTTAAAATGGGTGGAACGGTTTCGAATGGGTTATAATGATTTGACTTGTTAAGGACTCGACCAAATAAAATTAGATCCAACAACCATTAGTGACAACAATAGAAAATGTATATTTAATAAATGTTAAAATTATTATTTTTTCACTTATAGTATTGATAAATCCGCTCATAACTTATTAATTATCTTAATGCTCCCCTAATATATATTTTTTAAAATTAAATTGTAATATATTAATTTTATCTTAATTTTATATTATAGATATATTTTCTAGAATAAAGAGAGAACCATAGTTAAAAAGCAGAAGATGAAGAAGATGGATTGCACTGATTAAAAAGAACCAAAAAAATACTTGATGTGGCTGATGTGGAGCCATATAATAATAAAATAATTAAAAAAAGGTGGAGCCAGTTGATAGTCAAATGGCAACTATTCAGTATCCCTTTCTTTTTATTATTGTTATAAAAAATTAAATAATAATAATAATTTTAAAAAAGAGGAGGGAGAGGCAGGAGTTGCCGATAAAAGAAAGTCAGGAGAGGAGTAAGAGGAGAAGAAAAGAAATAGCAGAATCAAAGAGATAACGAAGAAGTGTAGAGGAGGTGTGAGAAACGAAAGACTTAGTTTCCAAAATTTATTTTCTTTTCTTTTGTATTTAACTTTCTTGTAATTTATTTTAGAAGTTTAAATTTTAATCCATAAATAAATTTAGTTTTATTTTTAATTTTAATTATGTGTAATTTAATTTTAACAATTATTTTAATCATACTTAACTAAATAATAATAATTAGGGTAAAGTGAAATTTTTAGTTAAAAAATATGATTTAATCAAACTTTATTTTTAATTATATAAATTTAATTACTCTCTATTTAATTTTATCCCTATTTTATATTTTACCTAGCATATGGGCGATGGTAGCGAGGGAGACGATGGCAACGGATGATGAGTCCATCCATCAAGATGCTTCCATGCTATAAGTTTTTAGGGGTATTTTATTCCGAAAGGGATTTAATTAGTTAATTTTGTAAGAAAATTAGAAATGTGGTATTTTTTAAATTGGAAAATGGAAAGTGGTTACATCCGTGCATAGTTCAAGTGTTATCTATTTTTGGCGCCTTGAATGAAGACTCCCTCTATTTGGAGAGGAAGGATACAATTGGATTTTAATTTTTTGTTTGTAAAATGATTTTTTGGCAGGCAGGCATGGGCTACAATGAGAGCGAATTCAAATTTAGAGGTCCAGCCCGGCCCATTCCAGAACTCTTACGCACCCCACACAACACAACGCTCGCTAATAAAACCCTTCCGCTTCTCTTAAAACCCTAGAAACCCCCTATAACGCTTCTTCTTCCTCTCTTCGTCTCTAAAACGCAGCAGAATCAAGTTGAATTGCAAGGCCAGTAAAGATTTAGCTGCTAGCAAAAACAAAAGAAAAATAATGTTAGTCTTATTCGAAACTCCGGCGGGTTTCGCCCTTTTTAAAGTATTAGACGAAGGGAAGCTCTCTAAAGTCGAGGTAATCAATCATTCATCTTACCACATTTCATACAACCCTTTTCTTTTTTTCCTGCATTTATTTATGTACCCACCTCATTCTTAGTTGAATTAGTGAAATCCACCTTGTGTTTTCATTAAAATAACCACTCGGTTGACATGTGCTTTCAAATGCTTAGGAAATAGATTTTTGTCTTGGGACTTTTGTTTAGTGTTACGATTTCACAATGTAAATAGTTCTAAAATTAAAATCTGAATATTAAGCTTGCAATCATGTAACGTTTATTTATTCAACTCTCAATTGTTTATCATATCCCGTTTTCAGTTCTTTTTCGATATTAACTTGTGCTGCTGCTGCAGGGTTTGTGGCAAGAGTTTAATAGTGCGGAGTCTGCAAGACAGGTAATACCTCTAATTTCCACCTTTGTGTATTAACTTGCAAATCACTATATTCACGACCCAATGTTTTTTAAGCTTGCCCTTTATGTCAAATGATCAAAACAAATGAGTGCTTTAGATTGAAATCTAACTGTTACTTGGTACTTACAATAGATAGTGAAGCTGAAGGCTTTTTCGAAGTTTGAGAATACATCAGAAGCTCTGAAAGCAGCAACATGTTTGCTGGAAAGCAAACCCAGCAAAGATCTACGGAAGTTTTTGCGCACACACTGTGATGGTGAAACATTGGCTGTTGCTGATTCCAAGCTTGGAAATGCAATCAAGGACAAACTGGTCAGTTGTTTTTCTCATTAGAGTGAAACTCTTTTTGTGATAGAAACTCTTGTGCTGCTTGCTTTTTCATTTGTATTACAGTTGGAGTGATTTTTGTTTTGCAGAAAATAGAATGTGTTCACAACAATGCTGTGATGGAGTTGATGAGAGGTGTGAGGAGTCAGTTGACAGAACTCATATCGGGTCTGGCTGGTCAAGATCTTCAACCAATGAGCTTAGGTTTATCTCATAGCTTGTCTCGATACAAGCTCAAGTTCAGTGCAGACAAGGTACTTCCCATTTCTTTATTTGATCATATCTGCACAAATTGGCCTATTCTAATTTTATCATGATACATACTGTGGATTTTGAATTCATTGGCTGTGTAAACTGGTCATTATGAGTGTCCAGGGAGTCTGTATATAGAAAACTAGCAAAGAAACCCAGTTTTTCTAGAATAAATAAATAAATAGTGAAAGGAAAAAAATGGATGATTTTTTAATATTGAATACCATAAAACTATTCAAGTTTATGAAGTTGTTTCTGTTCTTATTTGGTTTCACCTGTGGGTGGGTTAGGCTATTGTAAGAGATTCCTATCTTGTGTTTTGCACCTTGATTATTGAGTGTCATGTGAGGGCTGGCTCACTTTAAGTTTAAAAATGTACGTCTTGCTTTTGTTTCAGTACTTTTATATTTCCCAGCTGTTTCCTTTCTGAAAACAATTACTTCCCTTCTGTCCACAAGATTTCAACAATTATTGTCTTATTATCAACTCGTCTGGTTTTGAGGATTCAATTGTCTTTTGAGGATAGATTGGTTGTAGATGGAGTAAAACTCAATCACTGATCTTGCAAGTGAAATCATCACTATTGTGTCTACATTAATTGTAGTATTTTTGGTACTTGTTTTCAGGTGGATACTATGATCATTCAGGCAATTGGTTTACTTGACGATCTTGATAAAGAGCTCAACACATATGCCATGCGTGTCCGCGAGTGGTATGGGTGGCATTTTCCAGAGCTTGCAAAGATTATCCAGGACAATATTGTATATGCCAAAGCAGTGAAGTTGATGGGAAATCGCAGTAATGCTGCAAAGCTTGACTTTTCTGAGGTAGAGTTTAGATGGATTTACTTTATTGGTTTTTATATGGCGATTGTGTTGATGGTGCCTATTTCATTTGCAGACTTGTAAAATTTTTAAACCTTTTTTATTCGCATGTACCTTGTCCTAAGTTTAGGCCTATGCAACATTTTGGCCTGTGGCCACTCCTACGCAAACCATCTTCGTTTGAGAATTTTTTATGATGCATTGGTATCGTAGTTAAGTTAATCTTGTGCTGATTAAACTTTAAATTGCTGCCAATGAGACCCATGTTAACCTCCCCCCCCCCCCCCCACCCTTTCTTTTTATTTTTTTTTAGAAGACAGATGACTAATATTGGTCACTCTGCTGACTACTTTTATGTCTTATATATACAGATTTTACCTGAAGAAGTTGAGGCACAACTGAAAGAGGCAGCTATGATTTCCATGGGAACAGAAGTTAGTGATCTTGATTTGTTGAATATTAAAGAACTCTGTGACCAGGTTCTGTCTCTTGCTGAGTACAGAGCTCAACTGTATGACTATCTGAAAAGTAGAATGAATACAGTTGCACCAAATTTAACTGCTCTTGTTGGAGAGCTTGTTGGAGCTCGCCTCATTGCTCATGGAGGCAGCTTGTTGAATCTTGCAAAGCAGCCTGGGAGTACTGTTCAGATTCTTGGTGCAGAAAAGGCTCTCTTCAGAGCACTGAAGACTAAGCATGCTACTCCTAAGTATGGGCTCATCTACCACGCGTCTCTAGTTGGTCAGGCAGCCCCAAAGCACAAGGGAAAAATTTCTCGGTCACTTGCCTCCAAAACTGCATTAGCAATTCGATATGATGCTCTTGGAGATGGCCAAGATAACTCTATGGGACTGGAGAATCGTGCCAAGGTATTCTACAAAGATTTGTTTCGTTCTTGCCTTTATATTTTGTTATGGAAAGGAGCTTCTTATACACAATTATTGGCAGCTTGAAGCACGGCTAAGGAATCTTGAAGGCAAAGAATTGGGTCGTGCTGCTGGGTCAGCTAAAGGAAAACCTAAGATTGAAGTTTATGACAAGGACCGAAAGAAGGGGCCTGGTGCAATGATAACTGCTGCCAAGGTCTGTATTTTTCTCTTTCTTTTTTCTTTTTTTGTTTTTATTCATTTTGGTTATCGTAATGAAGGGTGTGTTTGTTTTCCTGCTTTTTGCAGACCTATAATCCTGCAGCGGATTCCATTCTTGGTCTAATGGAAAATGCTGCTGGTAAAGATGATGAAGAAAAACCAATGGAGGAGGTTGCTGTCGGTCAAGAGAAGAAGGAAAAGAAAAAGAAGAAGAGCAAGAAAGTTGATGATGAGCGTACAAATGGCAATGTTGAGGCAGAAAATGAAGAATCAGTTAAAAAGGAAAAGAAGAAAAGGAAAAAACAAGTAGCTGAGGCTGGTGGTGAGAATGTTGAGGCAGGGGAGAAGAAGAAAAAGAAGAGAAAACATTCTGAAGTTAATGAAGAAGAGTCAGAAGTGCCAAGTAAGAAGGAGAAGAAGAAGAAGAAGAAAAATGATGATTGATAGGTTTCAGGTTAGTTGCGGTTACTGGCAACCCGACAATTTTGGATGATCTAGTCAATGACTCAGTGCTTCTGTATGTAAAATTTGTTTTTGCTCCCCTCTTTTTTTTTAGTTTTTTCCGGTTTCTACTGTAGCATTTTTGGTTAATCTGAATTATAGTGTATTTTTCAAGTGCTAATGCCTGTAGTTGGAAGAAAATCTTATGCAGTATGACTTCTTTATTGCACCCATATTTTGCAATCAACTTATATATTTGAAATGTCCCATGGTGCGATTCAATTTGCAGCATTGCTATTTTATTTTTTGTCAAATTTTATTGATCTTATGATGTAGGCGGTGGTTATGAACTTATGAAATGACGCTGTCAAAGTTAATCTCTTATTCTCTTTATCTTAGTTATAAAGGGTCTCCCCAAATATTAGGGTTCTTCATTGATGTTTTTTTTTGACATTCTTGATTGAATTTTGGACAAATAGAACTCCGAACTGATTATGGCCTGCAACAAATGGATTCACCCAAGTCAGAAATGGCAGAGGGAGATTTTCCAACTCTTTTATTTAATATATGAAACTTAGTATGAAAGGGGCCAATGCCTAACAGAATACACACACACACACACACAGAAAATAAATCGAATATGTTACCATAAAAGTTAATTTAGAATATCTTATTCGTGAATTTTGACTATCTATCTTTAAATCACTTCTTTTATTTTTAAAAACTTCAAGTTTATTTTATTTTTATTCAAATGACAAGGAAATATGAGAGTGGAGTTGATGAATTATTTTATTTTATTTTTTTAATTAAAATACGAATAAATAGAGATTTTTATAATAAAAGAGTGATTTAAAATTAATCATTCTTTTATCAAAATTCAGCAAGATTTTATTTACTTACCGATCCAACCTATGATATCTAGAGCAAGAAAAAGTTGTAGATAGTACAATAATGACGCAACTCAAATTTCTAAACACACAATGCGTCGACTCTAGTTTCAATCAAAATCATCAAATAAAGTCTTCTTTTTTACTTTGTTAGCATTTACGCATTTGGTTAATGAGTGGTTACTTAACTGAGAAATTATATACCTCACTAATAATGCATGAGAGAGAATCATGAGCCACACTTTCAACGTCAAAAAAGAAACCACGTCCCTTAGGATGCTCCATGGATCAATATTGTCTCCATAATAAAAGAAGAGCGTTGAAAAAGTGTGAAAGGGACCATTCTCCTTCCCAAATTAACAAAGTCAAATCTTAGGTAATGCATATAAAATTCATTATCATCGGTCCATATGTCTTTTAATCAACAATCTTAGGTAATGTGTAAAAAATTAATCAACAATCTTATGTTGATTTACTTATATTAACGTCATAATCTTCATTTATATAAAAAAAAATTTTGAGTTTTAATTATGGAGATTTTAAATAAGTTAATAGAACTAATAGGCTTGCCTATATTTTAGTTAAAACCCACGACTTGTCCATTTTCTAAAATTAATTATTCCCACAATTTCAAAGTTAATATCGTTTAGAAGTTCTTATTTACTTATATTAACGTCATAATTTTCATTTATAAAAAAAATTTCTCAATTTTTATGGAGAATTTAAATAAGTTATTACAGTTAATAGGGCTTACCTACATTTTAGTTAAAACTCATGACTTGTCCATTTCCTAAAATTAATTATTCCCACAATTTTAAAGTTAATGTCATTTAGGGTCCGTTTTAGATTATTTTTGGGAGGTTTAAAAGTGATTTTTAAAATCTAAAAACTAATTTTAGTGTTTGGTAGAAAAAAAAAAACTAAACTCACTTTTGTCAAAATCAACCCTTCCTACAACTGAATTTAAAGGGTCCTGCTACTTTGTATTCAAATATAAATAATAGAAATATACTCTTAAGTGTAAATAGTAGAAATATTTTAGACTTATATATTAAAATTTCAAAACTTTTAACTTTTCACTTTTCAGCAAATAAGAGGGACTGCAAAGTAATTTACCAAAAACAAGGGTATCGTGCACCCGGGGCACCGTAGCTACGTCCGAATTTAAAAAGCAAGAATAGAGTATCTTTTAGATTCTGATTTTGAGAATCAATTTTATCCTGTAATAAAATTTCATAAATATACTTAAAATTATTTTCTAAACCCAAAATTATCCTTATTCAAATTGGAAACAAAATCAACATTTTAATAATTTTTATTATAATTCATCAATATAAATGTATTAGTATCAATTTGTTGGTCGAATTATTATTAAATTTGTTCACTATATTATAAATTCATTATCAATTGTTTTAAGATAAAAAATAAAATTAATATATTATAAATTTTATCCTACATTATGTACATTTTAGTCATTTTTTTAAAGCAATTTAACAGTAAAATTTACCAAACGTTCATAACTACTTTCAAAATTCACAGTACTTTTGAAAACAAACTTTACTGAATACTTAACTGATTCTCTTCACAGCTGATTATTTTTACAGTACAACTAACAACAATTATTTTAAAAGTTACAATATTCCCAAACTGGCCCTTAGACATTCTTATTTATGAAAATATCAATTAACTTCCTGAATTTAAATAATAATAATAGCCTTTCATAGTTTTTTATGGTTAAATTTGTACCATTTTCATTCTCAATTTCTCACCTCTAATTAATTTATTTCCTTGAATTCTTAACCTTCCCTTTCCCCAAAGAGGTCAAATTAGTTGAGTTATGTTTTGGAGAATATTTTCCATTAACACTTTAAAAATAAAAATGTTACAATTAACTATACCTTTGCAATGTTCCTCTGAATATCCATATGATTACCCAAAGATGACTTTAAAATAGGTTTATCTTGGATTATCTCCTCATGATTGACTATCTTTAAATCTCCCCCTTACTTTTAAAAAAATTAATTTACCCACTATTTTTGTTAAGGAAAAAAAATCATCAACCTGTCATCATGTTTTCTTGTATTTTGACTAAATATAAGAGTAATTTGAGGATTTTAAAAGTATGGGAACAATTTGAAAATAATCAATTTATGAGAGAATAATTTGAAATTTATCCTTTTAAAACTTAATGATAGTCATAGAATCAATGACTAATTATAATATAAAAAGAAAATTAATTACAATTTTTGAAATATAAGATGGTTCTAGATGCAAGTAACCTATTTTTACTTTGTAGGAAGTTTCGTTGTAAGAAGCATGAAAAAAACTTGGCATGTGAAGGATGGTCAAAACAAGAGCAAGACTATAAAATGTGAGTGCAGCCAAGAAGAAAAGATGGAGTTAGGAAATAAAGATTAACATTATTAATACTATTTGCTTGCTTTGTTATTTATTCCAATTTTTCGCCAACTCTAGAACTTGAGTGTCGGCCTTTCCCTTTTGAAAAGTCAATAATATTTAAAAAAAGAAGTCAATAATGTGTTATTAGAATGTGCGTGTTTTTTTCCCTCCTTTAACAAGATGTTGATGAGTCTGGATGGGTACATAATTATATATTCTCGTTTATATTTTAGATAATTTATATAATAAAATTTTTTATTAGCAAATATCTAAAATTATACAATAGGTTAGATTTTTTTTAAATTTATTTTTGTATTTTCTACCTTTATTTTAGATTATAATTACATATACCAGTTGGATTTTATCATAGAAACTTCAAATGCATTATCAAGAAATCGTCTATATAATTGTCTCGAAACTCAATCGAGTAGTTTTTAAATAATTTTATTTAACTAACCATCTCAGTTTGAATCATGGGACAGTTAAGGAGTTAAAATGTTAATTTAGATTTTTACCCAACTCTCTTACCTTTTAAAAAAATAAAACATAAAAAAACTTAATAGATAGCTTATCAATAGTGGCGAACCTAAAGGTAAGCTAACCCGAGCTGCATTTTGAAAAAAAAAATTAACTATAATTTACAAATTTACTTTATTAATATTTATAAAAAATAAAAAAACAAATATAATATTTGATAATACTTTTCTTATTTACATTGTTATTTTATAGTTTTATGGTTAGATTTTTGCTTATGTAGTGTGCTTAATTTTGTTTGTATAAAATAAATTTTTGAGAAGTAAATTTCATTTTTTAAAAAACTTTAGCCCACCCAAAAAAATAATGGTAACTTCGCCACTACTTATCAATTAATAATTATAAATAGTTGTTAATCAATTAATACTTATAAATAGTTTTAAATTTCAGACACACTATATCTTTAAGAATTATAATATAATTTTGTTGCTATGTATTCATTAGTTTACATTCAGTCGTTTATATTATAATTGAAATGCAATGTAATTTCATTAAATAAAACTTCTCTATAGTACAAGTTATTGTTTCATTAAATTTGCTTCATTAATTTTGACCGTAATAGATAGTAACAAGATCCATTGAATCTTAGATGGGCAGACATAATTTTAACAGTTGGGTTTATGACAATGAAAATGGCTCCTTCTTTAGTAAAGATTATGTTTTATTATTTCTTTTTATATAACAATAAATCATTGAGCAAGTTTTGATTATTAAAAGAAGAGAGTTCGTAAGAGCTAAAAATACTTAGTTTGAGCTTTGTCATAAACAAACAGGAAAGAGAAAGAAGAAAAAGGAAAAGAAAAAGAAATAAAAGAAGAGAGAAGCCTCAAAAAGAGAAAGAGAGAGAGATAACAAAAGGAAAAAGTCAAAACCGAGAAACTGCGTACCATATGGCTGTTGTAGTGGGGACAAACAAACAACCATACAAAACATTATACAAATTCCACCACGTCACTTTTTTTTCCTTTTTTTTTTAATTTTAATTTTTTAAATGAAAAAACCTTTTGGTATAATCAAATTGGACCGAATTTAAATGTTGTTTGGAGTCCGGATTATAAAGTAAACAAAAAAAAAAAAAAAGGAAAAAGAGACAAAAGCCAAGAAGTTAAACCCCTTAGCCGAAGACCAACAAGAACTAGAAAGAAGAGGGTGTTAGTTCATGTTATGTTACCAGCTATGTTCTGTTTCTGAGTTGACTTTGCAGATATTGAGGTGAAGCAGAAGCAGATCTCTTCTTTGATTTGTTTTCTGCTTTATTTTTTTTTGCTCTTATTTATTATTTTTCTAAATATTTTTGCATTTTTATTTCCTGGGTTGCAGATCTTTTGGTGGTGCTTGGAGTCTTTGACCAGCTTTATTTAACAGGTTAGTGATCTCATGCTTGGTATTCTCATGTTTAAATTTTTAATTTTTTTTTCCTTCATGGTCATGTGCTTAATCTGGTTTAAATAGAAACTCACTGAATTATATGAACAATACTAGTGTGATTTTTTTTTCAAAATTGATCACTAATTTCTGCTACGAAAAATGCTTGTTCTTGATTTTTTTTTAATGTGGGTTACTTTAATTTTTTTCAAAAGTTTAAAGTTACTGTTTTCCCAAGCTATATAATGAAATATACCATCATATTAGACTAATGAGGCTCTTATGGTAATTGTTTAGTTTATTAGAAGTAGAACTGAGATTGCTTTTCGGTTAAAGCAGGGTTGAGGACCTAAAAAGGATGATTTATTGAGTCTATCAGAGAAAAGGTTTGTTGTTATTAAAATTTGCCTATTCAGAAAACCTTTGGACTTAGAAGTCCATGCTTTGTACTGCTTTTCTTTTCTTTTCATTTTTAATTTATATCTTTTGGTGCCTTTTTGGTTTTTTATTCTACCTTTAGTTCTTTGTTAGTCGGATTTGTGGTGGGGACTGAGTTGCTTGCTTTTCTTGTTGTGTTCAGCCATAAATACATGACTTGTAGAATATAATTTATCGGAAGTCTTCAAAAGGGAGATATACTTGTACTGCTGCTTCTGAATAATTTATAAGATGTCATTCCGTAGCATAGTACGTGATGTAAGAGATAGTTTCGGGAGTTTATCCAGAAGAAGTTTCGATTTTAGATTGACTGGCCATCATGGAGGGAAATCCCATGGTTCGTCAAACAGTTTGCATGACCAGAATATTGTAATTCAAAATAGTTGTTGGGCTAGTCTCCCACCAGAGCTACTTTGTGATGTAATCAAGAGGTTGGAGGAGAGTGAGAGTTCTTGGCCCGCTCGAAAACATGTTGTTGCGTGTGCTGCTGTTTGCCGTTCTTGGAGGGCTATGTGCAAAGAAATTGTTAGAAGTCCAGAGTTCTGTGGGAAGCTTACTTTCCCAGTGTCCTTGAAGCAGGTAGTATTTGTCTTATTTTCTCAAAGGCTGGTAGTTCTTAAATGTACTTTTCAACTCTTATGATCTTGAAGAGAATTATTACTAATTCCTTTTGGCTTTTATTTTTCAGCCTGGGGCACGTGATGGAACCATTCAATGTTTCATTAAGAGGGATAAATCTAATTTAACATATCACCTTTTTTTGTGTCTTAGCCCTGGTGAGCATATTCCTTCTAGTTTGTTAAAATAATGTTGATTTCACTTTCTCCTTGTTTGTCATCTGGATAAGGTTGTTGATTAGTTTTCTACGATTTGGTTATGCATGTATTTAGCAAGAAGAATAGTTGCATTTTATAGCTTTGTGTTTTTTGGCCTGGGACTTATGCAAATGTTAGGCTGTCTTCTGTAAGATAGATAGGGTTTGGCTAGTGAGCCTAGTCTGTGGTGAATTGCACAAGTTAAAATACGTTGAGAAGTAGAGAAAAAGTGAAGAATCAAAATAAGCTTAGTTAAACTATGTTTCATATGGTTCTTTCTCTAATGCTTTTTTTTTTTTTCCTATACTTGGAACTTATGTGTGCGCAGATCACGATTTAATTTCAAATGCCTGCTTTCTGAGGTGCTGGATACAAATTACTGAACATTATTCTGTTATATGCTGGATATATATCATTTCAAATGCCTTTTATTGGTTTCCCTTGTGGTTGATTTTTGCATCACAGCTATGGAATAAAATTTTGTTGTACCACTTCTTAGGGATGATGTTGATCTGGTAGTGGATGAGTTGCTCTCGAATTAGCTTATGAATCTTGTTTCAAGAGGTGTTAGGGCAGTTGTGGGTCAATCGTTAAAAGAAGTTACCTACATGGTTAGGGACTTCTGTTTGTTAGCAAAAAATTTATATTCCGTACCATTTCTTGATTTCTCTTTTTAAAGTACTATTGGTCTTAGTGCATTAATACTGATGCCTTCTTATTTGACGTGTACTTTAACTCAAGTTCTAATATACTTTTTGAAACTTCATGCTAGTAAACTTTATTGTTCTCCTGGTTTGGAACAGTCCATGCACATTTATTAGACATGATTTGAAGTCCTTGCCTACTATGTCGCTGTGTTTATCATTTTTTGTTTTCTTTTTGCAGCTTTACTAGTTGAAAATGGAAAATTCCTTCTGTCCGCGAAAAGGACCCGTCGAACTACTTGTACAGAGTATGTAATCTCCATGGATGCTGACAACATTTCAAGATCAAGCAGCACTTATATCGGAAAGTTGAGGTAAGAATATAAAATGAAACTTTGGAACCTGTTTTCTTTCTTCTCTCACTGGGAGGCTCAGTGCAATGGGCTGGCAATACACATTTTGTTTTAGTTTATTTGGATTTTGGCTTCAAGATATGATTAAATATCCACTCATAAATTAATTTCAAGAAGATTCTGTACTTCTAAGAGCCATGTCCTTTATTTTAGAGGTACTTTGTTCGTCCAACTAATTTAGTGGACTTGGTATATCCTCCTTTGACATAATTTTACTTGACACGAAGCCATCTGCACCTTCATTGGAGTAACTTTCATAATTCATGTTTTTTCTATTAAAAATTACAAATAAAAGAGAATTTTGGGTGAATGAGGAGCTCAGCATCCTTATTAGTAATAGACTCAATAGATTATATTTTGTCATTGAATGCCATTTACCTTTAACTTAAATTGTGCTTCTTTCTTCTTTGGGGCTCTTTTTATCCTATGTGATGAGAGAATTTTTTTTTTTAAAAACAATTTTTATCTGCAAGTTCTTAATGCAAATACATAAATTCCTATAAACTGGTTTCCATAAATGTATTACATTTATGAATTCATGTTTTCATGCTGCAGGTCAAATTTCCTTGGGACAAAATTTATAATATATGACACACAGCCACCGCATACCTCTGCTAATATTACCCCTTCGGGATGTACAAGCCGTAGATTTTATTCCAAAAAAGTCTCCCCAAAAGTCCCAAGTGGCAGCTATAATATAGCCCAAATAGCTTATGAACTCAATGTGCTTGGCACACGAGGCCCCAGAAGGATGCACTGCATCATGCACTCAATCCCAGCCTCATCAATTGATGTAGGTGGCTCTGTTCCTGGCCAGCCAGAGCTTCTTCCCCGCTCTCTTGAGGACTCATTCCGGAGCATCTCCTTCTCAAAATCACTGGATCACTCTGTTGACTTCAGCAGCGCACGATTTTCTGAAATTGGTGCGCTTAGAGAGGATGATGAGGATGGCAAAGTGAGACCCTTGATCCTAAAAAACAAGCCCCCAAGATGGCATGAACAATTACAGTGTTGGTGTCTCAATTTTCGGGGGCGGGTGACTGTCGCATCTGTTAAGAATTTTCAGTTGATTGCAGCGACACAACCAGCTGCCGGTGCACCCACTCCCTCTCAACCAGCGCCACCTGAACATGATAAGATCATTCTCCAGTTTGGCAAGGTTGGGAAAGATATGTTTACTATGGACTATCGTTATCCACTCTCTGCATTTCAGGCGTTTGCTATTTGCTTGAGCAGCTTTGACACCAAACTGGCCTGTGAATAGAACAATAAATGATAGATATCAAAAGTCTGGTGGACTGCGGCATCTCTTTTCCCCATTTTTCTTTGTAATTTGTTTCCTATACGTTCAGTGCAGGATAGGGAATTGCTGTTAATGTTATTCGTTTATTGTAAAATCTCAATTGTAACTCTAGCGGCAGGAATTATATAATTGTAAACTTGAATCATATCGTTACCTTTGAGACATTATCTTTATTTGTCAGTCATATTATGAATAACAATTTATTTGAAGGTGTATTCCAGCTGATGCTTTTCGCCTCCACTGATGTAGAGCAAATGCCATTGCGGAAGACAAGTTGTTAATTCTGTTTGGAGTGAAGGACCGCCAGACTCCAAAGATTTTCCCAATTGTACAGGTAGATCTATACAGTTTCAGAAAATGTCACACATTCTTTCTCAACATCTATGCTCTTGGACTACGTTACCCAAAATTGATTTTAATTTAATATAATAAATCAAAAAGGATGTTAAATATGCGTGATGAATTAACCGGACATGAAAATAATTTAGATTCTAGCGAGCACTAGTGCTCACCGTATGATTGAGCACGTGGACACATGATACAATTTTGTGACTCTTTTAATAGTGTTAAAAATATGGATTAACGAGACATGAAATTGATCTAGTGACATACTGGAGCACAAAAGAACGGCATCTCTTTATTAGATTGCTTTGGCCCTTTGGTAACCCATTGGTTTATCCCGACGGTATTTGTATTGGTATCTCGGTTGAATAGACTTGCTTGCGCATCTTTTTGTCTCTGAATTGATATACTTACATTATAGTTCAGGTATTGAAAGTTTGAGTTAACCGGACATGAAAATAATTTAGATTCTAGTGAGCACTGGTACCCACCATATGGTTGAGCACATGGACACATGATACAATTTTGTAACTCTTTTAATCTTGAAAATATAGATTAACAAAACACGAAAATGATCTAATGAGCATTATATACCTATTATTTAATGATTACCTCGACATTTGACATAATTTTATGACTTGTTATGAATAGTATTGAAAATATGAATTAACCAAATAATTCCTAATATATATAAATATGAACGAGAATATACGTACCTTAAAATATAAAAATATTGCATACCATAAGGTGAATACCAATAGATTATTACTCTATGAAATGTGGGCGAATAGACGTCTTACAAGCCTAAAAATAGCGGAAGGAAATAAGTAATGGCAGGTGAGTTCGTTGGTTGGTTGATTTAGTTTGTATAAGAAAGAAAGAAAGAAATTTCGAAAAGAAAAGTTATAGGATTTTCAGATGAAGAGAACCACACAAAATAGGACCCAAAAAAGAAAAAAGAAGTGAAAAATTCAAGGGGACAGAAGGGAGAAGACATGGGTTGTGTGTGTGTTTCTCTCTCCCGATCTCTTGCTCTTGCCTTTAGGTTTGAATTTCATTTTGTTAATTATAATGCCAGAGACTTCCATGATCATTAATTTGCTTCAAAATTTGAGAAGTTATTGCTGATGAGTCCATTTCGTTGCTCTTAATCCTTCGTCTTTATCCCAAAAAAATTATAAAAAAAAAGTATGGATGCAACAGCAAATATAATGTGCCAAGAAGACCCAGTTAACCCTGTGGTCTCCACATGTTTACAGGTATGTGGGATCCTTGTCGTCTCCCACCTTTTCCATCTCATTTTCAAGCCTTTGGGACAACCTGGACCCGTTGCACAAGTGCTGGTATGTACATTGCCCACATCTTAAGTACCAAAAATAATAATTTACATATTTATGTATTGTTAGGTAGTTTGCTGGAGCTGTTAATTTATGTACGTAATTTTTTTTTTTTTTTTTTGCCTTTAACAGGCGGGGCTGGTTCTTGGTCCTACATTGCTATGTCGCATCTATGTGATTGAAAGATTTTTCATTAAGCCTAATTCAGCAGAGTACTACAGATTCTATGCATTTTTTGCACGAATATTTTTCATGTTCTTGCTTGGTCTTGAGTTTGATGTCCCATTTATGAAGCGCAATTTGCATTTAGTCACCACCGTTGCATATGGAGGTTTTATGGCATGTGGTATTTTCGGAGCAGCTATATCTTGGTTTATCATTCGAGAATTAACAATCTCGTATAACAAGATCGCTTTTGCTATTGTTACCATCATTCTCATTGCTAACTCTGCCTCTCCGGTCGTAATTCGATTAGCTGCTGATTTGAAGTTAGATACTTCAGACGTTGGAAGATTGGCTATGTCTTCTTCTTTGATCAATGAGATGTCTTGTTCATTGCTTTTCTCTTTAGTCGTTGCATTCACTGAAGATGGAATGTTCAAAACTTTGTTACTGTCAATCTTTCTCACTGCTTCACTTATCTTGGTGAATTGTTATCTGGTGATTTGGTTTAACACCAAAAGCCGAAACCAAAAATTCATCAACAACTCTCAGGTTTTGCTCATTTTGGTTTTACTTATCTCTGTTTCAATGATTATTGAATCCAGTGGTCTTTACTCTACAGTTCATTGTTTTCTTGTTGGTATGATGTTTCCAAGAGAAGGCAAAACAACTCGAACATTACTACATAAGCTTACTTATGCTGTTCACAATTTTGTGCTTCCAAGTTACTTTGGCTTCACAGGCTTCCAATTCAACATAAGTTCTTTATCTACAATTGATAATGTAATTGTTGCTTTGGTTATGGTCTCTTTGAGCATTGCTGGCAAAATTCTGGGGACACTACTTGCTTGCTATTATTTAAAGATTCCATTGAATATTGAAGCAGTCATCCTGGCTTTCATTCTCAATTTGAAAGGCCATGCTGATCTTGTTGTTGTTGATGCATCTCCCAATTCAGAGGTAACCTTAAAACTTTAAAACATTTAAAAGAAAAATGAATAAAAACTAAATTTTATACATTTACACAATCTTTTGTTATGCTGATTTCAGGTTTAATTTTTCTTTAATCGTTATCGCAGAAATGGTGGGGTGAAGATATTCGGAGATTGCTACTGTCAGTAATAGTTCTGAACACATTAATGGCAGGGCCAGTGGTGTCCTTCGTAATGAGGAAACAAGAAGTACAATTAACTCACAATCGAACTTCAATTGAATGTCTTGATCCAGAGAGTGAACTTCGAATGATTTGCTGCGTTTATAAGCCTCGAAATGCTTCTGGACAACTTGGTCTCTGCTCTGCCTTGCGTGGCAAGCAAGGTGCTGCCATTACTCCTTATTTGATGCATCTTGTTGAGCTCCCCAAAAGACGCAAGAAAAAGAACTTGATGTACCATCAGCTACAAGATGGGGATCAATTCAGTGATGAGGATGAATATGGTGGAAATGATGTGATGGAAATCAATGAGGCTGTCGACATTTTCTCATCCGAAACAAAGATTTTTGTTCGACAGATCAAAGCTGTTTCCTCTTTCCCAACCATGTATGAAGATGTGTGTAGTCAGGCTGAGGATTTGCGAGTTTCACTCATTTTCCTTCCGTTTCACAAACACCAACGCATTGATGGGAAAATGGAGAAAGGTAAAGACGAAATGAGGTCCACAAACCAGAAGATAATCAGGCATGCACCATGCTCAGTAGGGATCCTTGTTGATAGAGGTTGCTTAGAATTTCAAAGGCTGCTGGCACCAGACTCATTGCAAAGTGTCGCAACATTGTTTTTTGGGGGCCCTGATGACCGCGAGGCAATAGCTTGCAGCAAAAGACTAGCAATGCATCATCATCTAAACTTGACAGTGATTCGGTTCCTTCCAAGTGAATTTGGAGAGGAGGATGTTAATGTATCATCATCAACAGCATCACCACATTTTAACTTAGGCAATGAAGTGTTCATGTCAATAGCTAGACGAAATCCAGAAAACAAGAGGGATGACGTGTATATGGATGAATTTTACAAGCGATTTGTGTCATCAGGTCAAATTGGTTACGTAGAAAAGAATTTGAGAGATGGAGCAGAAACATTGCAAGCTCTAAGGGACATTGGGGATATGTATTCATTGTTTATTGTAGGAAAAGGAAGGAGAGGTTGCTCACCTTTAACAACTGGAATGAGTGATTGGGAGGAGTGTCCTGAGCTCGGTGTTGTTGGAGATCTCTTGGCTTCTATGGATTTTGATATCAAGAGTTCGGTTTTGGTTATTCAACAACATAGGCATACCAGTAGTAAAAGCTATACTGATGATTAATTAGTTAATTAGCTGCTGCTATAATTTTTGTTTTCCCGGTTTGGGGTTAAAACTAATCAATCAAGTTATTTCAAAACTAAAAAAGTTGTTCTCAAGGCTTCTTTTTAGTCTTTTACTAGTTTTCTTCTTCCTCAATATTGGCGAGATTTGCTCTGAAAATAGGTTCTGTTGGACCAAAATTAAAATGGGGTCAACAAAAACCCAAATAAATGAACACAACAAAGTCTAGGAAGAAATTGATTAATTTAATCTCTCAAGACAGAAATAAGGACGCTGCATTCTCCACCAAAAAAGAAGGATAGAGACACCTTCTCTGCCACTCCAATGAAAGAATGGAGACAGGACACCCCCTCGTCCACTCTAATGAAAGAGGACGCCACATCCTACATCAAAAGAGGAGGATGGGAACGCCTTCTCCTCCAACCTGATAAATGAGGACGCCGCATCTTCTATTAAAAGAAGAGGTTGCAAGCACCTCCTCCTTAGACCCAAGGACAAGGATAAAGGATTCATGTCCAAGTATCTACTCTTAATACGAAGTATGAACACAAAAAGACAAGTGTTGTTAAGTTGCTCAAAGATAAGAGAAGCTTGTCATTAAAATAATTAAGAATCAAGTCGAATCAAGATCACTTGTAAATCTCTTAAGCCCTCCATCTCTGGAAAAAGGTGAGAAAAAATAGAGCAGGGGAAATTTCTTTCTAAAGTCAAGCAATTTACTGTCCCCTTACTTCAATTAATGGAGATATTTTTGCATTATAACCAAACAAAAAGCTAGAAGCATGTTTTTGCTAGCACTTAAATGTAAAGAATGATACTACTTACATAGCTACTTTATGCTTTAATCATCCAAAATTAAGATATTAAGAATGGGTAATGCTATTTTTTTAAAAAACATGAAGTGTTTTATTCATCACGATACTGTAAGAATGTTGAACGCGCCTTTGTAACTGCTAATCAATTTCGTACTTTGTTACTTTCATTTGTTATTGTATGAGCTTATTAATTTTGTCTATCATTTTTTTGATATAATGAGCAGATTAGGTGGGGCTTCAGTTACACTAGAAATCATGCTCTACAGCGAAAAAGTAAAATTTTTTTTTTCCCTTGTATCTTTGGAGTAACGGCAAGCTCAAATGTTTGGCAAAATATAGTTTGTAAAAGCATAAGATCCATTTTCTTTCGAACCAACAATTTATAATCTTATAATTATGGAGTACTTATCTGGTAATTGAGAACGATTATAATCGTTTGAACATTAAGTGCTAATTTTTTTGTCTTTGAAAGGATTGGATATCCAAAGTTATTTTAATTGTTGTTCAATTAAAGTTCATGAATCCTGTAACTGATAAATTGCGTTTGCTAATATGAAGTGACCAATTCATATTGGACTCCTGTTTTGATCGAAGGAATACGAATAAACAAAGATTAAAGATCAATGATAAAAATCTTAAATTTCATTTCAAATAACGTATCATTAATTGAGTGGTGAGTAATTCTTTATAAAATTTAAATGAATTAATTATATTATTTTATCAATGATATTGATGAATGCCACTGATGAATAAATCATTCTAAAATTTCAAGTGCGTCCCTTCAATTAATTAAAAGAGCATGCATATATATACATAATTATCCCACCTAAAAATACGAATGAAGATTTATTGCAATAAAAAATTAAAAATCCCAATAAAAACAATTATCAGAAGGGAAGTTTCAACTGAGATTGCCATTACATTCTTGACATCCAAATAAAAAAAACTATAAAAAAAAAGTATTTCAGTCGTCAAAATCCATTCTATTTTATACTGACGTGAGGTGTATGGGTTAACAAATGCCAATATTATCCTTGACTCTCTCTGTACCTTTCTTCCATCCAACAGATATTCCCAGATATCTAGTACCAAAAGTGAGCAAGGCAGGCCCTTGCCTGGGAAGCATTTGAGTTTCGGACAACTCCAGAGTTTCAATGAACTGAGGTTTTGATGATACATTGAAGAAGATAGGCGTTCGATATTTGGAAAACCATGAATCTTCAACAATGTTTGAGAGGCAGGAAGTATGATTCCTGTTGATGCTGAAATCTTATCACAATTTGCCGGACCAGATCGTTCCACCAACGCTTGTATGGTCAATGGAGAAGATGCCACCCTCTCCCTGCTTCAGCAATTGTTCGAGCTCCTGGGGTTGGAATCACCCTTTTTCTTCTTTCTAATCCTGAGTTTACAAAAATAGATCAGAGACGCCGGTGGTTTTGTCGGCGTAAACCCTCCGATGCTTAAATTAGCACAAAGTGTTTACGGGAAAACTGTATGATTTGTGTTGTACAGATTAGTTGCAATATTTTCAATATGAAATGTATCAAGGATTTTGATATAAGAATTTCTGATAATAATTTGGCAGAGTTTCCCCGTGTTGTACAGATTAGTTGCAATATTTTCAATACGAAATGTATCAAGGATTTGGATATAAGAATTTCTGATAATAATTTAGCAGAGTTTCCCCTTTACTCTCAATTTTTGTGTCCCTTTCTTCATCGGTCTCCTGGCTTCTTATAGCTGTCATCCCACATTTTCTAAATACTCTTCATCCCGCCATTTTCGGGTGTTGACAGACCCTCATGGGTCTCCAACCACTGAATCGTGGGTAAACGTGGGATGCCATGTTCTCCCCGACGGTTCGGGGCATGGTGAAACTGTCGCGATTTCGTGAGATCGTGTCCTCTTTCTTTGGGTGATGAGCATCTGGTCGGTAAATATATCTAGTCGATGCTCGTTTCTAGTTGGCACATGCCCGTACACGATGTTTTACCAAGACTCTGCTCGTGCCACTCAGCTGAGGAGATTCGCCTCAGGGTGAGAGATGAGGAAATAGCTGAGCTGGTACTTTTCATTACTCAAAAATTCCTAATACTATCTTATCCCATTAGTTTTACTGTTTTGTTTCTAGTTGACGCCTGAATTTTGTTCTGCTGAGTTGAGTTTAAAAATTTTAAGACCCAGGAAAAATTTACCTTTGCTTCACATGATTAATTGAACATTATTTTGGAGACAGTACCAATCCTTGCCTCATCTTGAAAGCTATACTCTTCACACTTTCACGTTGCTTCAGGTTCATTTCAAAATTTTGAAGAGAGCCTCGTCAATTCTTGCTTTCTTCAAATACAGAATAAAAAGGAAAAATGGAATTTATCTACCTTAACTTTAGAAATAAAGCAAGCTAAACACAAAACTTATCTCTTTTTTTATTACTAGCTAAAACAAACAACAAGAGGTACAATTAATTATTATGATTTAATACTGAGAATTGAATTAACCATTATGATTTATCCTTTTTAATTTTTATTATTTTTACATTTTTTTTATTTGACAATCATTGATTTAGTGTACAATAAAAAATCAGCTAAGCACCATGTCTTTATCTTAAAAGCACGGAGGACTCGGCTTATTTTGAGGCAACAGAAATACTTTAAATTCTTGCCCTAAATTGTTGTTATGCTTCAACCAAACAGTCCCGCCAACACCAATAACGAAACAAAGACAGTCCCCACCACTAGTTGTGAAAGAATTTAAAAAAACAAAAAAAAATGCTCTTTCTCTCTATATATATATTATTATATAGTGCGGACATTCTCATTTTATTTTTATGTGGATGTACTCATAGGACCCTACGGTTTTGATAGTTCATTAAAAAATTAATTCTTTTAAACTGTACGGTTTAAAAGTGTGTCCGCATTAAAAAAAAATGTGAACGTCCACGACTAAGAATGATTATATGTATGTGTACGTGTGTGTATATATATATAATCATTTTAAAAAACAATACAAAATGGTTTTTTATTTTATTTTGAAACATTTTCCATAACATGTAACAGTAAAATTGAGAGAAAAGTGGTATTTTGAATTTTTTTTTAAATTTCCTTTTATTTTTGGAATAGAGATAGTGGGGTTGGGATGTTGAAAAAATTATTAAATTACTTAATAAATTGTTTTTAAAAAATAGGATTAAGATGCTCACATGATAATTGGTAACAAGTCAAAATATAGAAATAGATACATAAGATCTTTAAAGTTCGGAAGCACTTGCATCAAGAGCTAATCTTAATTCTAAATTAAAAAAACATGTGTACTCCCAAAAATTATTGTCAAACTAATTTTACAAACTTTAACCAAACAATTTATATATTAAAAATTTATAAAATAAACTATTTTCAAAACCCCAAACTCAAATCCAAAACAATAAACTCCTACTCAGTCCTAAATAAACTGCTTTCAACATATCAATGGCAACTCTAAAACAATATACGCCACAATACTACATAGCCTTTCTTTTCCAGCTACAAGTAACGACCCAAACATCTTGTGGGTTCAGGATACTACAGGTCGTATAATTTTTTGAGTGGATCGCCAATCATTAAACCAAACACTTTGCAGCATAGAGGCATATATTAATTGTTTAACTTCCTTGTAGGTCACTTAATTATAATTGGATTGCTTCAACTTCAGCAGTTTTAACTATAAATTTGCGAAGTAGAGGATTATAAATATAAGTCCTATTTGGGATTCAGAATAGATAGTTGTAGCTTTTAGCGACAATATTAAAGTATTTGATAAACATTAACTCTTGTAATTTAAAAGCTAAGTTGGTTTGATTTTATACTTGTATAATGAAAAATCTATTATATCTTTATCAGTTTTGTCAAAATTATTATTTAAAAATTGTATTTACTACATATTATTCACTTTTATTTCCTAAATATAAGTTTTTCACATCATCTATTACTTAAAAGTTATAGCACCTGAATACCAAACAGAAGTTTAACAACTTCAAATTACCTTGGCGGTAAAAGTCTGTTTATCTTTATATTTTAATATTAGTATCCGTTTAATCCCTGTGTTTTTTAAAATACTTCAAAACAACCCTGTTGTTAAACCATTGACACTCATACCGTTATTTTTTGTTCCTTTTAACATACTTTTATAATATTACATTTTTACAATAAAGTTATGCTTAAGTAAGGAATTACCATGTAAACTAATAAAAACTATGCTCGTGTAGTCGTATAGAGAAGAATTTAAGAGGTGTAGCAAGTTACCTTGTGTTGGTGGTATATACTAATTGTGGGAAAGGAAAATGTAGGAAAATACAACAATAATGGTGGAACTTTATTGTATAAAGTAATGTGTTTACAACTCTATATGTAGGAAGAAAAATAATAGTAATAAGTAAACTGCAAAAAAATTGTGTACTTCAAGGCACGTTGCAAATGTTGCTTTCCTTAAGACGTTATTTGCCCCAACCAATTAAGTGATGCACATGGGTTAAGCAAATACACTTCCAGGATACAATGAAACACTTGTTTGTTTGCTTGCGTTGTGCATCGACGAAAGCAAATCAGAATACTCTTGAATGTTGCAAGCTTGTAAAGAAACAATATATTGTTCATGCAGAAAGCAATATATTGAATTTTTAATGCACAAAAGAAATGAACGTTTATGTTGAAATTTGTTCTAGAGAAGAAGGCTAAGAAAAGAGTGGTGTGTGATCATTATTTTCATGTCTAAATGGCTTAAACATGACCCCTATTTATAGATATACTTGTGCCCCTTTACTCGGGTTGTCATCTTTCATGATACCCCTTCATTTATGGCCATTGGATCTAGATTTAATTTTAATCAATAGTCTAAATTGAACCATCACCATTTCAAATGAAATGTCACCATTAAATGATGCATCTCTAAGTGAAATGTTACCATTAAAAGTTATATCCTTTAGTAAAAAGATACATTTTCTATAAGGCACAATTAAATGGACATGTCTTTACCATAAGACATCATTTATTTTAAAAATTTTCCAACACCTTGTTGCCCCACAAATGTTGTCTTAACAACTTTTAGTGGATGCACAATTTTATAACTAATCATATCTATGCATTGATCTTCTAATACACACATTGCAGACGACTCAATTTGCAACAGAGAATTAAGAGTTTTCTTTTTTAATTTTTTTATTTCAAATTATTTTTTTAATCTGATAGCATCATATTTGAGGTCTATAGTAGCTGGGAAATAACAGTTCTTTCAACTCGAGGAGTACTAGTGGATGCAATTGTAGACAAGGGCATCTTCATATATATACAAACTAAAATTAGTGGTCGAACACATCATAGCAATCTTTTGACCATGCCTGGTCAAATATCCAATTATGGATAGAAAATATCCATCCTAGTACAAATTCATAATTATTCATGATGAATATATTCATATTTGTATTTAGTATTTAATACTGAATATAGATATGGATTTTATCCATATAGATCTAGATATCCATAGATATTTGATTTTTATTATATAAAAATAAAAAAGAAATAAAAATAATAATATAGAATAGTTAAAATTAGTATTAGATTCCAATATCAAATCAAATAACAGGTATCAAAACTATGAATTTACAAAAAGAAATTAGAATATGAAATTACAAATTAATTTCAAACTAAATACAAAAAGTTCATTCTTCTAATGCATCATTAATCTCCAGCTTGACCATCATCATTAATCTGCAAATCAAAACAAAGCATTAAACAAGTAAATAATATGTACTATTTATGGCCATGATCATTCATAATTGAGCATTTGTAACATCGCACCCCGCGCGCTATATTAATTTTGATTGGCTCTTTGATTAAAAAAAAAAACAAAGAGAAGCGGTTAAAGGAAAATAAATAAAAGAAGCTGGAAACAAGGGAAACATATTCACAGGTGACAAAGAGAGAGAAAACCGACCCAAAAACCAAACCGACCCGTGAAATTGACCCGATTTTCACGATTCCGGCCACCTCACCAGCCGAGCAAGGTATCAATCAAAAGCTCGTGAGACGCCGGTCATACCCCAGCTGTGCTCGTCGCTAGAAAACAGTTAGAACGCCAACAATTTAGCTCGAAAGAACTGTAGTTCAACCCATCATCGTTGCCATTGATTTCGTCAGTTTTGGGTGATGCCACTACTTGAGTTTTGTTCTCTACCTTGCCCTATGTCATTTCCGACCATCCACAGCCACCGAGAGAGCCGATTTGCCGTTGATCAGCTGTTGAAGGATTCGTGGTTTTGGGAGCTCGATCTGGCACCATCGCTGCGCGTTGTAGCTCACCACCACCACCACCATTAAACTCAGCTCAGCGAGAAGTGTCTGACCTGAGCTTCCTGGTCACCGTTGCTTGAATTCTGGTCACCTTTGATCGGCGAGGGTAATTTGGTAATTTCACATTTTGAGGGCGATTTTGTAATTTCTGAGCTTGTTGATATTTTAGTAATTCCTGAAATTGAGGATTTGGTGTAATTACGATTCCGAGGGTAATTCCATGATTTATGATTTTGGAGTATTTTAATGATTTACAGATTTGAGGGTATTTTGGTAATTATATCGACACGGGAGTTTTAAATTATGGATAGATGTTCGTTTCGAGTTTATTGCATAAATTAAGTTCTAATTTCGATTTATGAAAAATAATTATGTCGTTTCCTTTATTTAGGAGGATCCGCGAACGAGAACCGGTCCGCGAACGTGGACGATAACCTAGCGTAAACATCGTCACTGTGAGTGGAATATACAAAACCTATTTTCATAGTTAATTATGATAGTAAAGCATGTTTGCGAAATAATTATTTTAAATGTTTTGGTTTAATGATTTTCTCGAAATGGATTTTATTAATGCATTAATATTATATTAAAATGTTTGGTTAATGGTTTTGTATATCGACTTGAATAAAATATGATAGTATCTTAAAGATGAGAAAAGTGGATTTAGATGTGATAATGAAAAGAAAAGTATGATTTAAAGTATTGATTAGAATGTATATGAATATGAGTATAGAGATTGTTTTTAAAATCATTGGACAATACCCTTCCCTCTAAATACAGTGATACAAATGAGATGAGAGGCCTTTGGGGCCCGTCTGAACACACATAGAGGGTTTGGGAGCCTTTGCCTTTTAGGAGCATATGCATGTGGTATGATGATTACAAAGCTACAGATATGAGATACAGACAGATATTGAGATACAGATGAGATAAGAGGCATTTGGGGCTCGTCTGAATACACATAGAGGGTTTGGGCTGGGTGTTTGGGCGCTTTTGCTTTTTTGGGGCATATGCATGCGGTATGATGATTACAGAGCTACAGATATGAGATACAGACAGATATTGAGATACAGATGACACAGATGAGATGAGAGGCCTTTGGGGCCCGTCTGAACATACATAGAAGCTTTGGGTCGTGTGTTTGGGCGTTTTTGCCTTTTGGGGCGATATGCGTGCTGTATGATGATTACAGAGATACAAATATGAGATACAGACATATATTGAGATACAGGCCTTTGAAGCCCGTTGAGTACACACAGAGGTTTTGGACTGTGTGCTTGGCTTGGGTGCTTTTGTCCCTTGGGGACTAGATTATGCATACACATATATGATGAGATATGAGATGGTATTTCCATGTGTATCCGTGTAGCTTCGGGGCGTGACAGTACCTAGATAGTACGTCATTGTCTGTCCGTTGAGGTCCGGATACAGCGAGATTTTTCCCCTGGGTATCTGTTTGGTGATGATTTTCAAATTTGTGTATTCTATATGATATTGTGATATGATTTTCATGGTTATTAGGTACGATATTATATATGCTTTTCATGGTTAATAATCTCATTTAAATATTAAATGATTTATTACTGGTTTCTTGCGTATACTTTGATGAAATCGTGTTTGGAAATGATATGATTATTTATTTTAAAGTAAGAATTAATTTTCAAAAACTACTATTCACTCACCGATCTCACTGAGTTTTATACTCATCCCACTTTTATTATATTTTCCCCCCCACTAGGAGGCTGCAGGTACACCAGACCAACCGAGTGACTATAAATATATTTTGAGTTTTGACCACGTGATGGTGTTAGAAAATATAGATGATTTTTGTTAGGACATCCTGGTTATCTTGTTCTTTTGAGATTGTATAATATTGCTATATTATTCTTTTGAGATTAAGAATAAACTGAGGTATATTAATATTAGTTATAATATTAGCTCATCTTTTGAGACTCTGGAAATATCTTGAGTGAAACTCAGCATTTTGTTTGAAGATGTTGATGATTGGAGTTGGTTGTATATTGAATTATTTTGGGGAGTGTTATATTCATATTTGCATATTGAGAGTGTTGTATTTATAAAGGAGACTCTGCTAAATTTTTGGCAGAATTCTCACTAATTAGATTATTATCAAACCCGCGTTGATGAGATTAGATTGACTCGCCCGAGGGGATTCGGGGCAGGTCATTTCAGTATCACAATAAGCATCGAGCAAATACAAAAAATGAAAAATAAACACTATTCAAAACATGGATGTGTCTCATCTTCATCATAATTATCAGTCACTTCTCCATTCATTTCTTCCCCATTGATCACCTTATCTCTAGGAATTCCACATATTTAAAAAAAAAAGCTTGTAAAATATAAAGAAAACAAATATTATCAAAATTAAATAAAGTGCAGAAGTGAGCTGAATTTGATACCTTTCAATTGAGCCCATATCCAATTCTGAGTATACATTAATGCCTCTAATGTACTCAGATAAAGTTTAATACAATGTGGGCTAAAAAATCACAATTTCATTTCAACAAACCTTCAATGATGGTATGAACAATCACTTGCTGAGAGATACATCAGTCATGATCAAACACAAATTCACAAATGCTATAATTGCACTAAAAAGAGATATGGAAATCAAAACACTACTGAAGCATAAAATTGAAAAAAATAATTGCAACAACTTTTTTTTTTTTCCACTTGCAGGTTGCGGTGTTGGTTAATTGGTGAGGAATGAAGGAAATTATGTACCAAAGCAGCTAATTGGCGTGACATGTACAAGCTTTCACATCACCCGAATTGTAATTTTAACCTCGGAAATTTAAAATTTCAATAGAACTCATAAAATCCAAAAATGCATAGACAAAAAACGATAATAACAAACTAAGAAAAGAAAATGCTTTACAAAAAAAAAAAAATCAGTTTTGCAAATGGCCTCAAATTGTATGCTAACATTGATGTTTACTTAATGAGTTTCTGGACCTGTTCAATTATAAGTGGCGGCTAAATTTTATTATAAAATTGGGACAAATTTATTTTATATAGATATTGATTTATTTTATAAAATTAGGACAAATTAAAACAAAGATTAGAGGCAATGAATCAAACAAAATTCAGGGAGTGTCGGTGAAGACAAAGAGAGAGATTTAAGTTGCAGGTTTGCCTTACTTGTTTTTTTCTCCTTAGTAATAGAGAGAATAGAGAAGAGAAGCAATGAACAGCCGACGAGTGATGAGCAGGCAGCGAGCGATGACGGCTGGCAATAATCTTAGGGTTCACTAAATTGATAATCTCTTATAACATTAGTTTTTATTTTATAAAATATATATTTTAACTTAAAATTAGGTAAATGGAGTAATAAATTGGATTTTGGATATGCATCAAATATCTATATTCATCCAATATTTAATTGAATATTTTAAAATATATTCATATTCATATCCAAAAGATTTTGAATATATATTATCCAATTCAATTGGACTAGATATATGGAAATTTAATTTGGATAGACCAATTTGCGATCTTTAGACCAGGGTATAGTTTCCAACATTTTCAATTCTTTCGAGGCATTTAGAAATACATCACCGCCACCTAAAAATAGGTCGTATATAGAGATTCTATCTTATTCATATATGAAATAATTAAGAACGGCTAAACAAAATTCTAAAGATGGAAGGCCTACAATTAATTCTTTCATTGCAGCATTCAGGGCTCAAGTAACTAGCTCCTCTAGCCTTAGAGCAGAACGTATATCAATACATGATTTTTATATGCGGTTGGGTTCCATATGGTCCAGAAGCAACATGAAAAATATATGAATAAAAATAAAGGCACTTGTGTAGAACTCAATGAACAATGCAAAATAACACTATATACCAGTATTCTCGAGGCAATCTTCCTCTATAATGATTGGAGATCGATGTTGATGTCAATTGCGTCTGCAGTCATGCACTTTTTTATATTTATTTTTCAAGAAGAATAAAAAACTAGATACATAATAATGAGACTCTACATAGAAAGCCCAAAGAAATAATCACGAAAAATTAAAAAAAAAAAAGCAGCTTAAAAATCGGGAGTGTATTTTTTTTGTGATTTGTTGTTTTTGATTTTTCAGTTATGTAAATGTGTGTAATTTTTTGGTGGACTCTTTTTTCAACACTATTTATTTCCATATGAAAAAAAATGATGAATTGGTTACTCTTATTTTCTAATTACTCTTATTTCCTAATTAGGGTGTAATGGATGTAAAGCTATTTGTCACGGGATGAGTGTTTTGCGCAGCTAACCCGTGCGGCACTTAGACAACTTTGCCGAATGTTGCTAAGTAAGCCTAGAGATTCTCGAACAAGAGAAGAGAGCAATTGAGCCAAAGAAACTTGTATTGCACAAAGAGAGATTACAATGCTTGTTGGATACAAATGCCTAAGGGCATCCCATATTTATAGGGGAGGCTTTACCTAACTTTGCCTAACTTTGCCAAACTTGGTCAAACTCTAGAGTATTCTACAATTTCCTAGCTATTTGCATGTGCTGGAATTGTATAAAGTATTCTAGAATATTTACATGTTCACATGTGCTAGAGTTGCCTAGAACCTTCGGGCCAAGCTAGCACTCTTGGCCTTGTGTTGGCTCTCTGCCCGAAATTGTGGGCAATTGGGCTAGCGAATGGGCGGTCCGCAACATCCTCCCCACCTAAGCTCGCGGTGTCCTCGTCGCTTTCGTGCTTGAAATTGGATGTGCTCAATTGCCACAAATCATCTTCACGTTCCCAAGTGGCTTCGCTCTCGGGAGGTTTTCCACTTCACCAAGTACTCGCTATGTGGGCACGCCTCCTCGAAACCGTGCGGTCCGCAATGATGTAGTCCACATCTTTGTCGAACGCACAACTTGGCGCGCGCCTGGATTTTCCGCGACTTGGTTCTCCTATGTCTTCGTGATATGGCTTGAGAAGGCTCACATGGAAGACCAGATGGATCTTGAGTCTTGGCGGAAGTTGGAGTTGATATGAGACGTTGCCCACACGTCGAACAACTCGGAAGGGTCCCCAGCGCCTCACTAACCCCTTGTGAACTTTCCGCAAAGTCTTGAACTGTTGGGGTAGGAGCTTGATCATGACTTGATCACCTTCCTTGTACTCAACATGCCGTCTCCTTGTATCCGCCCATTTCTTCATTTTCCTCGCGGCTTTGTCGAGGTAGGCTCGCGTGGTGTCCGCTTCCTCATGCCATTCGCGGGCGAGCTTGTGTGCCGCGGGGCTTTTCCCTCCGTAAGTCGAGGCTATGGCATTGGAGGTCATGGGCTGGAATCCCATGATGATCTCGAATGGACTCTTGCCCGTAGCCTCACTTCGCTGCAAGTTATAAGAAAATTGGGCGATGTCAAGTAGTTTCGCCCAATCTCGCTGATGAGGGCTCACATAATGCCTCAAGTACATCTCGAGGAGGCCATTGATGCGCTCGGTCTGCCCATCCGTTTGTGGGTGGAAACTTGTCGAGAACTTGAGATCGGTCCCCAACATCTTAAAGAGCTCCGTCCAAAACCGCCCAGTAAACCGAGGGTCTCGGTCGCTCACAATGCTCTTCGGAACTCCCCAAAGCTTCACAATGTGCTTGACGAATAGGCGGGCTGCCTCGTCCGCTTTGCAATCGACGGGTGCGGCAATGAATGTGGCATACTTGCTGTATCGGTCGACAATGACCATGATGCTACCGCAACCTTCGGACTTGGGCAGCGATGTGATGAAGTCCATGGAGACACTCTCCCATGGCCTTGTTGCCAGTGGTAGCGCTCTAACAATCCCGGAAGTTGATGATCCACCTTGTCTTGTTGGCACACAAGACAAGTTCGCACATATGCCTCGATGTCGTCCCTCATGTGCGGCCAAAATACGAGGCTTGAACTAGTGCGGTGGTGCGCTCGATTCTGGGTGACCAGCCCACTTAGAGTCGTGGCACTCCTTGATTACTTCCTTCCGCAAGTTTCCCCACCTTGGCACAAACGATCTCCCTTGGTGAGGAGGATGCCTTCCTCTTGCCAAAACCGCCTTGTCTTTCCTCGAGCACCTTTTCCAGCAAATCCTTTGCTAGCGGATCTTGTTAGAGGCCTTCCTTGATGCGTGAGACAAGGTCGGACTTTTGGCTCATGCTAAGTGTTTCCATTTCCGCCTGCGGCTTAGAGCGTCAACAACATTGGCTTTCCCGGTTTGTACTCTAGCCGATAGTCGAATTCCGCAAGGAAATCTTGCCACCGTGCTTGCTTCGGACTGAACTTCTTTTGAGTTTGAAAGTAGCTTGTCGCCACGTTGTCCGTCATGATCGTGAAGTGTGAGCCAAGCAAGTAATGTCGCCACACTCTTAGACAATGGATGATGGCTGTCATCTCCTTTTCTTGCACCGTGTAGCGGCATTCCGTGTCATTTAGCTTTCGACTCTCGAACGCTATTGGGTGGCCTTCTTGCATAAGGACTCCACCTATGGCGAAATTCGAGGCATCCGTTTGAACTTCGAAGGGCTTGGTGTGGTCCGGAAGAGCGAGGACTGGTTCCTCCGAAATTGCCTTCTTTAACTCCTCGAATGCACGTTGGCACTCTTCGGACCAATGCCACGCTCGCTTTTCTTGAGCATATCCGTCAAGGGTGCCGCCTTGGCTGAATAGCCCTTAATGAAGCGGCGGTAGTAATTCACCAGCCCAAGGAATGAGCGGAGCTCGGGTACTTTCGAGGGAGGCTCCCAATCGAGGATGGCCTTTACTTTGTCATTCTCCATCATGATCTTTCCGCCCGCAATCTTGTGACCAAGGAACTCCACCTCTTGTTGGGCAAACGAGCACTTCTCTAGTTTGAGGAAGAGCTCATTGTCTCGAAGTACTTAAAGGACTTGTTGCAAGTGTTGGGCATGATCCTCGAGTGTGGTGCTATACACCACAATGTCATCCAAGTACACGACCACGAAGAGGTCGAGGAATGGTTGGAGTACCTTGTTCATGAGTGTGCAAAATGTGGCGGGTGCATTAGTAAGGCCAAAAGGCATCACAAGGAATTCGAAAGACCCGTACCTTGTTGTGCCTCGCTCTGGCGATGCGCACTTGGTAGTACCCGGAGCGCAAGTCAAGTTTGGTGAAGTACCGCGCTTTGCCAAGCTGGTCGAACAAGTCCGCAATCAATGGAATCGGATACTTGTTCTTGATGGTGATCTTGTTGAGCGCTCTATAGTCGATGCACATCCGCAACGATCCATCCTTTTTCTTTTGGAAGAGGACCGGTGCACCAAATAGGGCCTTTGAGGGGCGAATATAGCCTGCGTCCAGCAAGTCTTTGAGTTGTCTCCGCAACTCCTCTAATTCGGGTGGCGCCATGCGGTAGGGTGCCAAGGCTGGTGGCTTCGCGCCTTGTTCCAGGTCGATCGCATGATCTACCTCTCGCAGAGGTGGGAGCTTCTTCGGAAGTTCTGGAGGCATCACGTCCTTGTACTCCTTGAGGACGGCTTGAATTTGCGGAGGGACTTGACTTGGCGAAGTTTCGCTATTTCCTTCCTCATTTAGTTCCCGAATGGAGACTAAGAAGCTTGGGTCCTTCTTGAAAGCCTTCTTGAATTGCATGGCGGAGAGTGTCTTCTCCTCGGACTTGCCTCGTTCCGTGGGAACCATGAATGCTTTACTCCCGTCAAGGATGCTTAAGGAGTTTGTAGCGGGCAGCAGGAAGGCATGGACTTGGTCGAAGAATTCCATGCCGAGGACCATCTTGAAGTCGTCCATGGGCACGATGGAGAAGTCAAGCTTTCCGCTCCACGTACCAAGTGTGATGTGCACGCCTTGTGCAATTCCCGCAATTGGCTTGGCGGGTGAGTTCACCGCTTTTATCGTGCCTCCTTCCTTGGTAGCCTTGAGGCCTAAGCGCTTGGCCTCATCTACAGACACGAAATTGTGCGTTGCTCCTGTCTAGCGCGAACGGACTGACCGCTTACCTTTGCGCTTACATGAGCCCTTTCTTGAGTGCGGGCTGTTGGCGATTGAGTGCGCAGGCGTTGGAGAGAACCCATGCTTGAGTTGGGGTTCCTCCGTGGACATTGTGGGGTTGCTCTTGAGTTGGGCAGCAAGAGCGTTAAGCGACCTCTTCTCCGGACAGTCGCGTACCCAATGAGGACCGTTGCATATGAAGCATGGGCTTCGCGGCTTTGGCGCCTCCTTGTCCTCCGATTTTCCTTGCCAACTCTTGTTGCTAGGTGGCTTTTTCTGCCCCCAATCTTTGCGGTTGTTGCCCTTGTCCTTGCGACTCTCTCCCCCACCTTTGCCTTGGTTGGCCTTTTTGTCCTTGGATTGGGTAGAGTATTCGGTGAGCGACTCCACAGCGGCGATGGCGTCGTCAAGTGTTTGAACACCACGCCTATCAAGCTCGATCTTGGCCCAATCCTTGAGGCCATCTTGGAAGTAGAAGAGTGAATCTTTGTCGGACATGTCGCTTATCTCCAATATGAGGGTAGTGAACTCGTTGATGTAGTCCCGAATGCTACCCGATTGCTTGAGGCGACGTAAGCGCGCTCACGCTTCCTTCTCCGCATTGCTTGGGGCGAACTGCTTTCGGAGTTCTTGCTTGAAGTCGGCCCAAGTGTCGATGGCGCAAATGCCCTTGCCCATCTCGCCATGCTTGCGACGCCACCATAGTTGTGCAGCGCCTCTAAGATAGGTGGGTGCAGTGCCCACTCTCGATGCCTCATCTCGGACACCCATGGCATCAAAGTATTGATCCAGCCCGAATAGGAAGTTGTCCACAATTGTGGCATTGCGTGTGCCATCATAAGTGTCGGGCTTTGGCACGTCAATGCGGCGCGCATCACTCGAGTTTGCGGAAGCTGGACTTGTGGAGAGTGTGCGCTTGTGCCATGCCCAATCCGAGCGGACTTCATCCACTTCCGCACGGACAGCGCGTAGTTCGTCCTGAACAAAACTACGAATTTTGAGCAACTCATCATGGAAAGAACGAAACTCACCTCGGAGAATGTTCGCTTGCTCATGGATGAGAGCTTTTGTGGCCACCGTGAACTCTGCGTATTCTCCCTCGAGACCGTCCACTCTTTCCTCCAATCCCACGAGGCTATCTTGAGCGGCAGACAATGCTATTTCGAGAGTGCTTACACGAGGCTCCAACGCATCCACGGATAGAGCCTTGGACTTGCCGCGAGTCTTGCCTTGGGCGCGATCTCCCTCTCGGCCGTGGCTTGGTTCCGGTGGAACATCCACACCAACAACACCCTCTTGTGCTACGTTCGAAGGGTTGGCCATTGCTTCGTGAGCTAATTTGCGTGCGTGCAAACCTTAGCTCTGATACCACTTGTCACGGGATGAGTGTTTTGCGCAGCTAACCCGTGCGGCACTTAGAAAACTTTGCCGAATGTTGCTAAGTAAGCCTAGAGATTCTCGAACAAGAGAAGAGAGCATTTGAGCCAAAGAAACTTGTATTGCACAAAGAGAGATTACAATGCTTGTTGGATACAAATGCCTAAGGGCATCCCATATTTATAGGGGAGGCTTTACCTAACTTTGCCTAACTTTGCCTAACTTTGCCAAACTTGGTCAAACTCTAGAGTATTCTACAATTTCCTAGCTATTTGCATGTGCTGGAATTGTATAAAGTATTCTAGAATATTTACATGTTCACATGTGCTAGAGTTGCCTAGAACCTTCCGGAATTGGGCCAAGCTAGCACTCTTGGCCTTGTGTTGGCTCTCTAGCCCGAAATTGTGGGCAATTGGGCTAGCGAATTGGGCGGTCCGCAACATATTGCAGTAAAACCTCTATGAATTAATGCTCGATAAATTCATAACCTCTATTACATAATAATTTTTAATGTGCCAATTAACTTGGGGCTAATAGAATAGATTAATAATTTCGATACATTATAAGATAATACTTTTTTTAATTCCTTTATATAACTCTATGTTCCCATTTATATCATAAATTAGTAATTTACTAAAATTATCAATAATTGTTATGATATTTTATTAAATAAAATATGATGATATTGTTTCTTTTTTTTTTTTAATTTAAGTACAGTTGGATCTCATCCCTGATTTTACTTATTACTTGTAGACATTTTAGGGTTGAATTCTCAAATTGCATGAGTTTGAATGTTTTTGTTAATTTGATCTGTATTTGGTAGATTAATTTATGTTTATTTGATTATACTAATAAAATTCAATGAATTTTTTAGTGGATTAAATGTATGTTCATTGAATTGTATATACACTCTATTTATTAATGAATTATTAACTTGTAGATTAATTAACACATCTTTAAATTAATAAATTTTATATAGTCTTGATATTATTAAGTTATAAAGATTTTATTGTATACATATATTTTACTGTTGGCTACAGTGTTATGAAAGCAGAGACTAAATTAAACACTCAGCGCACTACGTACTAAAGTGTGGCCCATTTGGGACTGCGGATGCTGATGAAATAAGCTGCTTAAGCCGTGCATATGAAATAAGCTGTTGATTAAAAAAGTAGCTTGATATTTGCTAAACTATGTTATTGCGGTTGCTGTGAGTTTGAAAAGTAGACTACATGTGTTTGGTAAAATTTATTACGAAAGTGTTGTTTTCTTAGATAATGACCAAAATATACATAAGTTTTAATTATATATGATATCTAATGATTTATATATTAGGGTTTATCGATAAGTAAGATACAATTTTCTTTTTATTAAAATATAAGATTATAATAGGAATTTTAAAAAGGTGTGGTAGCTTATCCCTGCTTATGAAAAGCAAACATTTACCTGCTTTTAAAAGCTGCTGACAAAATGAAGAAAATTATGAAATAAGCAGCTTATTGAATTTCAACCTCAATCCCAAACTGGCCCTTAGTGAGCTTCAAATTATAAGCCATTTTACAACTACATTATATGGTGTGTTGACTTATCGGATTGTAGAATCAAAATTTAGAATGCAAATGATTGATGTTATTTATTTATTAAAATAGACGTGGAAATGAGAATAAAACATAGGAGACCCACATGTTTTTAGGAACTAAGGAATGAGAACTTTTGTCCCCATGTTTTTGGGGATTAAAGAATGGGAACTTGATTGCCATAAGGGATAGAGAATCAAGTTCTCATTCCTTGAACTTCTTATTTTACTCACTAAATTTTATAATTTCACTTTTATCCTCAAATAAAATATTTTTATATTATTGTTATTGGTTTGTCACCATCAACCTCGTCAATTCTTCCTTGAAAACTTCCGTGCACGTGTCCTTGAGGTATTCACTCAAAAGAGAAAAATACATTCTTTGAGCAATGGATATCTATCCATTCATTTGAGAAATCGCATGATAAGATCATGTAAGAATCTTCTTCTATACTTTCTAGTTAGCTAGCAAATGCCCAACTTGAGGTAGTGAGTAATGGATATCTATCCATTCATTTGAGAAATCGTATGATAAGATCTTGTAAGAATTTTCTTCTATACTTTCTAGTTAGCCAGCAAATGCCCAACTTGAGGCAGTGATTTTTCTTCGTTAACTTGTGTAGATGCTCTGAGAGAAAGTAATTGTCCTGTATATTGAGGATCTAATTTATCTTCTTCTTCTACTTACATTCTTTAATGTATACTTTCTCTACTTATTTATTTTCTTTATTGTGTTTCTCATTTAGTATACATGAAAACCGTATACTTTTCGTAATCTCTTTAATCTAATAAGGAAACATAACTTTATCAATAAAACTAGAACCAAAATAGGCTTCAGTTAGGAGATGCTTCATTCGCGACTTTTATTTATTAATGAAGTCTTTGTGAGCAGCACTATATTTTGGAAAAATTTAAATCTTAACTTACAAAATAAATAATAAGCATGAGAAATTAATAAAAAAATTAAAAAAAAAGAAAAATAAAAAAGTAGCTCTATCGCTTTACCATAAGTAGACATGAATTGAGGGTGTTTGGGATTGGATATTGCTAATTTGTCGTTCAGAACACCAGCAGCTGAACACTGTGGTCGTCTCCAACCCCTAAAGTTCCTATGCAAGATGTACAACAGATGGAAAAAACTTTAGATAAAAAGATTAAATCTACTAAAAGTGATCTAGAAATTCAGTGTAAATCGTTGAAAACTCAACTTGAGTTAGAAGGAATTGTTATTGACTGCCATGTCTATACACATCTCACCAAAAGTACCTGTGGTTTTATGTGATAATCGAGAGCGCAATAATTCTAACAAGGAACTACAAATATTGAGATTATGTTCATGTTATTAAAAATAAAGTTGTAGTGAAGGAAATAGAGCCGTAATACATTCCAACCAGGCATTAAGTGGCTGACATATTGATGAAGCTCTGTTAATTCAAAGTTTTTTACAATCCAACAATTAAAGTCCAGTCAAAAAGAAAGCTACAGTGCAATCATGAACTGTATTTTTGTTGGGGAAAAATTAAGTTTTTAAATTTTTATAAAACCTTTTGAAGATCGCTCTCATATAATATATAAGAATTCGTATTCTATAAATCGTACCTTGAAAGTCCGAGTTGACCTTTTCCGCTGCAGTGATTTAGGCTCCTAGATCACGATCCGCCACCACCACTCTATAGATCACGATCCGCCACCACCACTCTATAGATCACGATCCGTCACCACCACGCTTGTTAGATCACGAACTGTCACCAATGATCTTCCAGGTTATGACTCAGGTTCGATCTGCACTTGACGTGTGGGCGCCTTTATCACTACCAAAGCAACTAGCACGAGAAAATTTTTCTCTCAACAATAGAGAGAAAAATCTTATTTTTCGATTTGTATAAAGTGGCTTCTCATTTTCTTTAGAGAAAAATAAGCCTTTTATATCACCCTTTAGTGAAAATCCTAGGCTCCAAATAATGCCCAAAATAAAACTCACGTTACTTTTCATTTAATAGGGGACCCACCATGTAAAATAACATAAGGCCCCTTACACATAAGCTAATTAAATGGAGCCTCCCACTAAATGATATATTTAGGCTTTTGACCCAAATAACTAGTTATCTTGCTTATTAGTCCAGTAGTGGTGCAGTCAATTAAATGAGCTAACCCGGGAATCATTTGGGAACATACAATAGTGGCTATAACAATTAGGCCTGTAATTAAACTAGCCTAATTATTTAATTCCAAATCTACTCCACTAAAAGATTGGAATTGACCTCCATAATTGTATGCTCGAATAATAATTCGTCCCAAGCCACATTGATTTCTTTACTGCACAATCCTTTGTACCACATCGTTAATTAAATTGATATCTCAACTGTCCAATCAATTTAATAACATCTTATTCCTTGATCCTTACTGGTTTTCTCTAATGATCATTTTCAACATACTAAATATGTTGACACACTCTGGCCAGAGAATTTTATGATCAAGTGCCGAAAACCCATCAAGAGATGTGTTGTACAAATTCTATATTGTTAATCCATAACTCCAATACTCATAATTGCTCCCACCAAGATACCGGGTAATCTTGATCACAAGGATGTGTCGTGCCCATTGGTAACTCAAATGGAATAACAATTACAATCATGAAATCATAATTAACTCAAGATTAAGATTACAGTAAAATCAACGCCTATGAGATTTAATAAGTCTGACAGTTATTACAAAGTTAATTAAATCTCATATGTGATCCTATTCAATGTAGTCGTACTACACCAATAAATTCATACATGATTAAGACAAATCATTCAATGAAATTATTACAGTCTATACCTAAATAAAGTGCCCAACTTTATTTATCAACTGCGAACTAAATTTATTTAATCATAAGATAACTTGTATTTATGTCTTCTGTGAATCCACATGGTGATCACATAAATACATATAATATGATTAAATGGACTTTTATACAAATATTAATGCAATTAAGATATTTGAATAAAATACCTCATTTATTTTATTAATCAGAAAAATTATTTATTATAATTACATAAACACATATGCTTTTAAAGAGCATATTTTTCCAACAATCTCCCACTAGCTCTCAAAGCATATTTGGCATCTCACGCATGCCCATGGATTCCAAGTGCAGGTTAAAAGGTTTCCTAGGTATGGCCTTAGTGAAAGGATCTGCCAAGTTTTGCTGTGACGCAATCTGAGTAACCTCCACATCACCTCTTTGCACTATATCCCTTATAAGATGATACTTCCTCTCAATATATTTTTGTTTCTTGTGGTTCCTTGGTTCCTTAGATTGAGCTACCGCACCACTATTATCACAAAATAGTTTAAGGGGTGCAGCTACAGCAGGTACCACCTCAAGATCTTGTAGGAACTTGCGGAGCCATACATCTTCTTTTGCAGCTTCGGATGCAGCCACATATTCAGCTTCAGTTGTGGAGTCTGCGATACAAGATTGTTTCACACTCCTCCAACTAATAGCTCCACTTCCCAATGTAAACACATAGCCGGAAGTTGATTTTCGAATCTTTATCGACATAAAGTCGAAATCGATAACCGGAATGAGTTCATCACCAGAATACACAAGCATATAATTTTTAGTTCTTTTGAGATACTTCATTATATGCTTGACCGCAGTCCAGTGTTCAGGTCCAGGATTAGATTGATATCTACTAATCATCCCTACCGCAAAACAGATGTCTGGCCTAGTGCAAAGCATGGCATACATGAGACTTCCCACAGCTTCTGCATAGGGAACTCGTCTCATTCTCTCTATCTCTTCAGATGTTTTAGGTGATTGATCCTTAGAGAATGTAATTCCATGTCTGAATGGTAATAAACCAGTCTTGGAATTTTCCATGCTAAATCTAGCCAATATCTTATCGATATAGACCGCTTGAGACAAGGCCAAAGTTTTATTCTTCCGGTCTCGTAGTAACTTGATACCAAGAATATAACTTGTCTCCCCTAGGTCTTTCATATCAAATTATTTTGCTAACCAACTCTTTATTGTAGTCAATACTCCTATATCGTTTCCCATTAGGAGAATATCGTCTACATAAAGAATTAGGAAAGATACATATTTTTCTTGAATTTTCTTGTACACACATAGTTCATCAATGTTCTGAATGAATCCAAACGATTTAATCGCTTGATCAAATCTGATGTTCCATGACCGAGATGCTTGCTTCAATCCATAAATGGATCTCTGCAACTTACATACCATGTGTTCTTGGCCTTTTTGTATAAATCCATCTGGTTGCTGCATGTAGATGTTTTCTTCAAGATGCCCGTTAAGAAAGGCAGTCTTGACATCCATTTGCCAAATTTCATAATCTAGCACTGCAGCAATGGAGAGCAGAATCCTGATGGATTTAAGCATAGCAACCGGAGAAAAGGTTTCCTCATAATCGATTCCCTCTTTCTGAGTAAATCCTTTGGCTACTAATCTTGCTTTAAATGTTTCCACCCTTCCGTCTACTCATCTTTTTCTCTTGTAGATCCACTTGCACCCTATAGGTTTTATCCCATTTGGTACCTCTACAAGTTCCTAGACTTTATTGGAATACATAGATTCCATTTCTTGATTCATGGCCGTTTTCTAAAATTCAACATCTCTATCTATTAGAGTTTCGTTGTAACTAGTGGGATCTTGTACATGTTCATCTGAGATAGCCGTATAGTTTTCTCCCAAAAGCATGTATCTTGCAGGTAACCTAGTTACCCTCCCACTACGACGAGGTTCTAAAAGTGATGGTTGTTCAGGGTTAATCCTGTGTTGATCATCTGGTTGTTCTTCCTGCTTTGAAAGCTGAGCATCAACCTGATCACCTGACAGCTCTTCAAGTATTACCTTACTCTTAGGTTTGAAGTTATTCATATAGTCTTCCTCAAGGGAAGTGAAATGTGTGCTCACGATCACTTTCCTATCTTGAGGACTATAAAATAAACCTCCCCTTGTTCCTTTGGGATACCCTACAAACATACAAACCTCAGAACGTGAATCCATTTTGTCTGCCTTTGGTTTCAGCACATGTGCTGGTGATCCCCAAATACGGACATGTCGTAAACTTGGTTTGCGACCTGACCATAATTCTATTGGGGTTTTAGGCACTGACTTAGATGGAACTAAGTTCAAAAGGTAAACTGCAGTTTCCAGTGCTAGTCCCCAAAAAGAGATTGGTAATGACGAATAACTAAGCATAGATCTCACCATATCCAAAAGAGTTCTATTTCTTCTTTCAGCTACCCCATTTTGTTGTGGTGTTCCCGGGGCAGTCAATTGAGATATAATTCCATTTTCAACCAGATACTCTTTGAAATCTCCTGAGAGAAATTCACCACCTTGATCAGATCGAAGTTTCTTTATGTTCTTATCTAATTGCTTTTCTGTCTCAGCCCTATACTCTTTGAATTTCTCAAGAGCTTCAGACTTATGACGCATCAGATAAACATAACCGTATCTTGAGTAATCATCAGTGAAAGTGATGAAATACTCATAACCTCCTCGAGCTTGTACATTGATTGGTCCACATACATCTGTATGTACCAATTCAAGTGGTACTGTTGCACGTACTCCTTTGGCCGAGAATGGCCTTTTGGTCATTTTCCCTTCTAAACAGGATTCACAGAGTGGCAATGATTCATTTTCTAATGGACCCAAGAGCCCATCTTTGATCATTCTCTGTATCCTATTTTGGTTTATATGACCCAAGCGTAAATGCCAGAGGTAACATTGGTTGGAAGAAATTTTTCTTTTCTTAGATAAATATGTATACTCATCATTATTTATCACTGTGTCATGCATAGAATGGATCATTGGACTTAAATGATATAAATTATCTTCCAATGTACCAGAACAAATAAGTCTCTTATTATGAAAAATAGAAACAGAGGATCCAAAATTTACAGTGTACCCTTGCTTTGACAAACAAGCTACTGAAATTAAATTCCTCTTAATGTCTGGAACATAAAGACAATTATTCAAAACTAAAGTCTCATTATTAAAAAATAATAAAACAGATCCAGTCTTCACCGACACGAATCTGTCCCTAAGCTTGACGCTTCCTTCACTTATTTTCCTGGTTTCCTGAAACCAATAAAGTGAATTACAAATATGATTAGTTGCTCCTGAATCCAACACCCAAGTGTCAATAGGATTCTGAACTAAACAGGCCTCAATTACAAAAAGATTTCCCATACCTGATTTCACAATCTTAGGGCAATCCTTTTTCCAGTGACATTTCTGTCCACATTTGAAGCATTTGCCTTTCGGCTTGCCATCTTGCTTGGTAGACGGTCTCTTTTTCCCAGCTTTCTTCTTACCTTTGCCTTTCGGCTTAGGCCCAGAAGATGAACTTTTTTCAGTAATATTTATGCTTCCCAGAGATTTCTCAGCACGATAGATCTCTTCAGCAGAATGGAGTTCGTTCATCAATTCAGTTAAGGTCATGTTTCTTTTGTTCATGTTATAATTGACCTTAAACTCCTTGAATGTTTCTGGCAGAGATTCTAGCACCATGTCAATCTTTGAGTTATCATCGATTTGTGCTCCCTGAATCTCAGCCTCATTCAAATAGTCCATCATTTTGAGGACATGATCACGAACTCTTGTGCCCTTCCCCATTTTACTGTTCATAATTCCTTTCAGCGCTGCTTGTCTCGCAGAGCGAGTACTCTGCCCGAACATCTGTTGGAGACTATCCATTATTTCAGTGGCAGTCTCCAAGTTCTGATGTTTGGTCTGCAAAATATTAGAAATCGAGGCTAAAATGTAGCACTTTGCCATTTCATTGGCCTTTTGCCATTTCTCATAAAGCCTCCTCTGATTTCTATGAGCATCATCCGCTGGAACTGGGGGGCATGGCTGGGTTAAGACATATTTATAATTTTCAGCAGTCAGGACAATGAATAGATTTCTTTTCCAATCTATATAGTTCTCTCCAGTGAGTTTGTTTTGACTCAGAATAATAGTAAGTGGGCTTAGGGAAGACATTTTCTGAAAAATAAAACATCCATGCATAAATAATTTGAAATAATATTCACAATAAATGACAAAAATGCATAAAACCATAAATACATTTTAATTTATTGTAACGATAATCTAGTTCTGCTTTGACAAGCTATCCGGTGGGGAAGTCATGTCTATACTTACTAGACCCAATTACCCATTGGATTATTTACTTTCATGTAGAGACATGATAAATAATTATCGTTATCTTTTTGGGCCTAAATTTGTTAACAGAGCTTCGTTGGGAAGATTAATAACAAATTTTAGTTGAGTGTACAACCATTGTTTCAATCTACGTATTTTTCATATCAATAGTCACCGTTGGGGTGAACAATTGATTGAAAAATATTTCAATTTTATCTTTGAAGAAGTTCATCAAATAAAATATCTAATATATATACCCTCCGAAGGGAGCATCACCGTATCATGAAGTCGAGGTAAACATATAATTTTATTATTGAACTAACAATGGAGCCCGTGGGAAAATTATCTTGAATTTTTCCTCTCCCACTCAATATTTTAAAATTGGTTTTTCCTTTTTAAAACATACATATTGTTAATTTCATGCTTCCTATAATATTATCTAGATGATATCCAATATTATTAAGCATAGGCAAATTTCAAACAATATAATGAGATTCATTATTAATGAATGACATGTATAATTATGCATAGAGTGGCACTACCTATTCTATATGACATGTTATCATGGCATGTTATCATCCAAAACATAACATATAGAAAAACAATTAAATAATCTTAATTCAGGGCTTTCCTAATAATGAAAAATACATTAACCCTAAGCCTAATCTTCATTAGGCTTCTTGTCAATGTCCATCTTCCATAATCTTGTCTTTGTTAATGGACTAGGAGAAATTGAGCTTTTAAATTTATAATTGGTCCAATTTTAATTTTTGGAAGAAAATAAAAAATAATTAAAATTTTTATTAAAATAAAACTTTTGGACCAAAAATAAATTTAATGTGTTCAATTTTATCTAAGCATTTTAATCCATTAAGCCCAAAATCAATTGGGCCTAAAACTAGGATTCTTTAAGCCAAAACTGTTTTTGGATTTAAACGCAAAAAATTGAAACATTTCTGCCCGAAGAAAAACTTATGAAACCATAGGGATCTCCATGATAAAAACCATGAAACCCTAAAATCATATTTTTCTTTCTTTCTTCTTCCCCAGCCGCCATCTCCACAAAGCACCAGCTGCTGTTCCCGGTCAACCGCCGCTGTTTGCTGCCGCCGTCACACCGGAAACGTACCAAACACTTCCTCGCTGCTGTCTTGCACGCGAGCGTGCGCTGCCGCACGCACGTGCGTTGCGCAACACGCGGCCGCTGGCCGCGCCTGCTGGCCGCTTTGCTTGTTGTCACAAAATTTCCGGCCTCCGATCTTGAAAACCCGAGATTAATTTACAAATTTCCTAGACCAATTTTGGCTTACAAAAATTCTATAACAGTAAAATAAATCAAGAGGGAAACATGGTGATAAAAAACCACCCCTCTTGTTACATATCCAAAGAAAAATACAACGAAAAATCTAACCATGAATTAAGACAAACCAAAACATACTTTATTCATATATTAAACAAATAATATATATCTGAATAAATTGTGCCACTTTAATACATAAATTTCAAGATTAATTTCATACGAAATTCTTATTTATTAATATGAGATAGCTCTGATACCAATTGTTGGGGAAAAATTAGGTTTTTAAATTTTTATAAAACCTTTTGAAGATCGCTCTCATATAATATATAAGAATTCGTACCTTGAAAATCCGAGTTGACCTTTTCCGCTGCAGTGATTTAGGCTCCTAGATCACGATCCGCCACCACCACTCTATAGATCACGATCCGTCACCACCACGCTTGTTAGATCACGAACTGTCACCAATGATCTTCCAGGTTATGACTCAGGTTCGATCTGCACTTGACGTGTGGGCGCCTTTATCACTACCAAAGCAACTAGCACGAGAAAATTTTTCTCTCAACAATAGAGAGAAAAATCTTATTCTTCGATTTGTATAAAGTGGCTTCTCATTTTTCTTTAGAGAAAAATAAGCCTTTTATATCACCCTTTAGTGAAAACCCTAGGCTCCAAATAATGCCCAAAATAAAACTCACATTACTTTTCATTTAATAGGGGACCCACCATGTAAAATAACATAAGGCCCCTTACACATAAGCTAATTAAATGGAGCCTCCCACTAAATGATATATTTAGGCTTTTGACCCAAATAACTAGTTATCTTGCTTATTAGTCCAGTAGTGGTGCAGTCAATTAAATGAGCTAACCCGGTGATCATTTGGGAACATACAATAGTGGCTATAACAATTAGGCCTGTAATTAAACTAACCTAATTATTTAATTCCAAATCTACTCCACTAAAAGATTGGAATTGACCTCCATAATTGTATGCTCGAATAATAATTTGTCCCAAGCCACATTGATTTCTTTACTGCAAAATCCTTTGTACCACATCGTTAATTAAATTGATATATCAACAGTCCAATCAATTTAATAACATCTTATTCCTTGATCCTTACTGGTTTTCTCTAATGATCATTTTCAACATACTAAATATGTTGACACACTCTGGCCAGAGAATTTTATGATCAAGTGCCGAAAACCCATCAAGAGATGTGTTGTACAAATTCTATATTGTTAATCCATAACTCAAATACTCATAATTGCTCCCACCAAGATACCGGGTAATCTTGATCACAAGGATGTGTCGTGCCCATTGGTAACTCAAATGGAATAACAATTACAATCATGAAATCATAATTAACTCAAGATTAAGATTACAATAAAATCAACGCCTATGAGATTTAATAAGTCTGACAGTTATTACAAAGTTAATTAAATCTCATATGTGATCCTATTCAATGTAGTCGTACTACACCAATAAATTCATACATGATTAAGACAAATCATTCAATGAATTTATTACAGTCTATACCTAAATAAAGTGCCCAACTTTATTTATCAACTAAATTTATTTAATCATAAGATAACTTGTATTTATGTCTTGGTGATCACATAAATACATATAATATGATTAAATGGACTTTTATACAAATATTAATGCAATTAAGATATTTGAATAAAATACCTCATTTATTTTATTAATCAGAAAAATTGTTTATTACAATTACATAAACACATATGCTTTTAAAGAGCATATTTTCCCAACAATTTTTTCTTTAATTAAAATGGTTAGGACCATGAATCATACAATTAAGCTATGTTAGGTGTATCGGGTCATGCTCATATAACTTCATCCTAAAACGCCTGTCCTAAAATGCTATTATTTATTTCGTTTAGTCTGTCACAATCAACCTCTTCAATTCTTTCGCTAAAAGCTTCCACGCACATCTACTCGAGTTGTATTCACTCACAAGACATAAATAGACCCCTTTGAGCAATGTATGTCTATCCATTCGTTTAAGAAATTGGATAACTAGGTCTTTCGAGAACCCTTTTCTTAACTTTCTAGTTGGCCAGCAGAAACCAACGTCAAGCAATGATTTTTCTATATTAACTAGGATAGATGCGCGAAGACAAAATAATTTTCCTCTGTTGGTACATCAGGTAGTTGATTCATCTTCTTTTTCCACATATATTTTCTCCACTTATTTCTTTTCTTCAATATAGAAACATAACTTTTCTTAACCTCTTTAATTTAATAAGGAAACATAACTTTATCAATGACACTATAACCAAAATGGACTTTGGTTGCGAGCGGTGTCATACACCACTTTGTTTACCAATGAATCTTTGGTGAGCTGCATCATACTATGGAACAATTTAAACCTCAACCTACAAAACATATAAAAAAAACATCAGAAATGAATAAATAAATAAACAATAACAAAAAAAAGGCACTTCTATCTCTTTACCATAAGTATATAGCTTAAGGGTGTTAATAAACATAGAGTTCGTAATTATGGTATTGCATGTTAATAACAATTCCTTATCGTATATTTTCTCCACTTATTTCTTTTTTTCAATATGTTTTATTTAATATACATGAAAAAAGTATAATTTTCTTAACCTCTTTAATTTAATAAGAAAACATAACTTTATCAATAAAATCATAACCAGAATAAGCTTAAGGTGAGAGATGCGTCATACACCACTTTGTTTACCAACGAATCTTTGGTGAGCTGCACCATACTATGAAACAATTTAAACCTCAACCTACAAAACAAAATTAAAAAAATGATAAATGAATAAATAAATAAGCACCTCTATCTCTTTACCATAAATAGATAGCCTAAGGGTGTTAATAAAAATAGAGTTCACAAATATGGTCTTGCATGTTAATAATAATTTCTTAATGTATATTTTCTCTACTTATTTCTTTTCTTTAATATGTTTTTATTTTGTATACATGAAAAAAGTATATTTTTCTTAACATCTTTATTTTAATAAGGAAACACAACTTTATCAATGAAACCATAACCAGAATAGACTTTGGGTGGGAGAGGCGTCATACACTACTTTGTTTACCAACGAATCTTTGATGAGGGCACCATACTATGGAACAATTTAAACTTCAACCTACAAAACAAAATTAAAAAAAAATAAAAAAACAAATAACAAAAAAAGCACCTTTATCTCTTTACCATAAATAGATAGCCTGAGGCTGTTAATAAACATAGGGTTCACAATTATGATCTTGCATGATAATAACAATTCCTTAATGTATATTTTTTCCACTTATTTCTTTTCTTCAATTTGTTTTTATTTAGTATACATGAAAAAAGTAGGGTTGGCAAAAACCCGGGCTGGGTCCAGGTATCGCAATGTCCGGTCCTGGCCCAGATGTGATTTTTAGATGCCTGGGTCGGGTTTTTTAAGCCCAGTACCGGTCCGAGTTTTAATCCGAGTACCCGGATTTTATATTTTTTAAATTTTATATGTGTATATTTTTTTTATATTTTTTTGGTAATTTTATAAGTTTTAAATTTATTTCAATAAAATTTCACATGAAAATATAAACTTTAAGTGCTTAAAACTTTATGTGTAATAAATGAGTCAAATAAATATAAATATTTAAAATAATATATATTTTATAATTTTTAAATAAAGTTCGGGTTTCGGGCCGGGCTCCAGGTCTATCAAGTGATGGCCAAGAGCTACCCGACCCACAACGATTGCGTGCGGTCCGAGTCCGGACCAGGTGGGTATTTTTGCCACCCTTAGAAAAAAGTATACTTTTCTTAAGGAAACATAACTTTATCAATGAAAGCATAACTGAAAGTGACTTTAGGTGGGAGAAGCGTCATACACCACTTTTTTACCAATGAAGCTTTGGTGAGTTGCACCATACTATTGAACAATGTAAACCTCAACTGTCATGATCCAATCCAGACCTGACAAGATATTGTCCGTTTTGGGCTTCAACAAGATCTGCACGGTTTTGTTCTTGGGGCGCCCATACACTCCAAAACGCATCTTGTCAATTAGGGTATAGATCACCCTTATAAACCCAATATCTCTCTCGTGCTTTGTCGATGTGGGATTTGCCTAGGGTGTCACATACACCCCACCTTAGGGACTCAGCATCCTTGCTAAAGTTTGCCCCACCATCACTCAAGAGGATACACGGAGCAGCTCTGATACCATAATGTCATGACCCAACCCAGACTTGATAAGATATTGTTCGCTTTGGGCTTTTACAAGACCCGCACGATTTTGTTCTTGGGGTGCCCATACACCAAAAAATGCGTCTTGCCAATTAGGGTATAGATTACCCCTTATAAGCCCAACATCTCTCTCGTGCTTTGCTGATGTGTGATTCATCTAGAGTGTTACATCAGCCTACAAAACAAATTAATAAATAAGAAATGAATAAATAAATAAATAATAACAAAAACAAGCACCTCTATCTCTTTACCATAAAAGATAGCTTAAGGGTGTTAATAAACATAGAGTTCACAATTATAGTCTTGCATGTTAATAAACTTGAAAAATCAAGCGAGTTGCTAATTATGAAGTTTTTTTTAAAAGAAGCTTGATATGTTTTGTTTATTTAAAAATTTATTAATGAAACTTTTATACTCTCTTTTATTTTTCTTCACTGTGTTTCTCATTTAATATAAATGAAAAACGTGTAATTTTCTTAATGTTTTTAATTTAATAAGGAAATATAACTTTATCAACTAAAATAGAACCAAAATGGACGTTTGGTGGAGAGATGCTTTATACACCACTTCGTTTCTACGAAGTTTTGTTGAGCAGCACCATACTTTGAAAAGAATTTAAACCTCATCCTACAAAATAAATAAAAAGGATAGGAAAAATGAATAACAAAATAGAAAATAACAAAAAACAACAAGCAACTATATTTCTTTACCATAAATAGACGTGAGCCAAGGGTGTGTGGGATTGGATATTGCTTGGGTGGGGAGATGCTTTCTTTGCCACTTTGTTTAAAAATAAAGTCTTGGTGATACTTTGCAAGAATTTAGACCTCAACATATAAAATAAATAGAAAACATGAGAAATGAATAAAACGAGTAAAAAAAAACATAAAGAAGCTCTATATCTTTACACTAAATAGACTTGAGCAAAAGGGTGTTTGGGATTGGATATATTACTAATTTAACATTTAGATCACTAGTAGCTGAGCAATAAAATCTTCTCAAACTAGCAAAGTTCCTCTGCAAGATGTGCAACATATAGATAGAACTTTAGATAAAAAGATAAAATATGCTCAAAGTGATTCAAAAGTTTTGTGTAAATCATTGAAAACTCAACTTGAGTCAAAAGGAATTGTTTATAGATAGCCATGTCCATTACACCTCTGAATAAAAATATCAGTGGTTCTATATGACAATCAAGAGTGCAATATCTCTAGCAAGGAACCTGCTTATATAAAGGTATAACTAAATATATTAAAATTATGTATATGTTATATATAAACGAGGTAGGAGGAAAGGAAATAGAGTTGTAATATATTCGAACCCAAGATCAAGTGGCTGATATAATGATTAAGGCCCTATTAGTGCAAAATGTTTGACCATATAATAGTTAAAGTCCCATATGAAAGGTTCAAAAGAATTGTATGGTGCTTTTTATTCAAAAGATCAGCACCATGAAATCATACAATTATGCCATTTCAAATGCATAGGTTCATGCTCATAGAACTTGATTTTAAAATAAAGATCTTGTATTATTGCTTGTTACTTCGCTTGGTTAATCAACATCAACATCTTCAGTTCTTCCCTCAATAGTTTTCATGCACGTGTTTTTAGATTTTATTCATTCATGAGACAAAAATAGACTCCTTTGAACAATGGATGTTTATTCATTTGTTTTAGAAATCATATAATAAGGTCTTGTGAGAAATGTTTTCCATACTTTTCAGTTGGCCACGCAATGTTCAACCTAGAGTGGTGATTTTTCACATTAACTAGTGTAAATGCTCAAAGACAAAATAGTTGCCTCCATTGATAGATCAAGAAGCTGATTCATCTTTTTTCTCCACTTATATTCCTTAACTTCCAAATAAAGGCAATCTTTCTTTATTTCTTAAGCTCAAGAGAACAAAGAGTAGATAATTTCCTTTGGTGTAGTAACCAAGTAGCAGCCCCAATATCTCAGGTTCTAATGTCCAAACTGTTGGGAAAATATGCTCTTTAAAAGCATATGTGTTTATTTAATTGTAATAAATAATTTTTCTGATTAATAAAATAAATGTATGTTTATTTATTTAATTCATTAATAATCCATTTAATGTTTTATATCTTTCTGGTTTGTTTTCCAAGTGCAATTGACATGGAGGGGAAGATGATTCAAATGGTCATGAAGACTACGATGTCAAGATCGACGGGAAAGTGTAATTTATATTTTATACTAGTAGCTTATTAGATAATATATCTTTAATTTGATTCATACTAGTAAATTAATTTAAAGACATGATTCTTTATTGGGTTAGTAATTTATGGTTCTTTATTAGTAGTTGCATGATTCTTTATTAAGAACCTTCTAATAAGGTTGTGTAGGAGAATGTCCTAGATAAGTTTGGATTGGACACTTTTGTGTTGCAATTAAAAATCACTCTTTTATGTAAGAGGATTTTGTAAAACTATAAGCTTTGCTAGTCAATGTGAATTTTATTATTGTCATTACTGATACAAGTCTAGATAACATATATATGGAATATTTTCTATAGTTTTTGCTTTTTTTAATGTTGCTTTAAGTTTTTTTTGGGCTATATTAAAGACTGTTAGGAGCAACAATTTAAAGTCATAAAACTGAATGGCAATTTAGTATGAACTTAATGGTTAAAGGGATTTTTATCAGATTCACCTCGGAGGCATCAAAAGTTAGGTTGACATGTGTAAGGAGAACATAGATGACACAAGAAAAGAAGCAGAAGGGAATGAAGTTGATCTTAAGAGCTTTGTTCGTCCATCTCTTATGTTTGAGCAGCATGTTTGTGGTAAGTGTGAGATGGAAGTAAAGTTTAGATGAATGGAAAGTTTACAATTAAGGGCTTGCACGCTAAGAAATATGAAAAATCGAGGAAGTTGCTAATTATAAAGTTCTTCAAAAAGAAGTTTGGTATGTTTTGTTCATTTAAAAATTCACTAATTGCCTTTTTATGTTTTATACTCTCATTTCTTTTCTTCACTATATTTATCATTTAGTATCTATGAAAAACGTATAGACCAAATAAGCTACTCTTTTATAAAGTGGTATGAGGCTCCATTATTGGTTCAAAATTTTACTGTTCTGTGCCTGCTTCATACTACTATGTTTTCTATTCTAGTCGATTGCTCTGTTTGATATAATTTCTTCTTCGTTCATTCATACTTCTTTGTGTTGTAACTTAGTATAAATGATCATACAATGATCTTGTCTTGGGAGTTCTTCATCGATCTTAGGGTTAGATTTAATCTAAGGAAGCATGGATTGTTTTTACAATATATATATATAAATAAAAAAAAAAAAAATATATATATATATATATATATAGAGAGAGAGAGAGAGAGAGAGAGAAATGTTCCAATATAGAATTTTAAAGTGTGGGAATGTCTGGGAAAACGCATAAACCGTGCGATTTAAGCGCTTTAAATTTTAAACCTTTAAAATCCCGTGATTTTAAAGTTTTCCCGGATGTTTCCTGCACTTATGATCTCAGACTAGAAAACTACTAATATATATATTTATGTATTTATGTATGTATGTATGTATTCACAGGTATGGGTGCCCTTATCATTTACTTATTTTTTTATGCAGATTTTTTATTAAGCTATATAGTTTTATAGTTAATTGAATACTAATTTTATTAAATCATATGTCTTAAGAGCGTGTTTGCATCAACAAAGAGGGGGCTTACACACACACGCACATGCACGCACACACTACTAATATGTTCTAATTAACAAACAGGTATGTAGTGCCTAAATTAGGAAGAAAGATAGAAAGTTTCATTAAACCAACTCAAAGATTACAACTAAGTTCGAAAGGAAAATCAAAGGCTAGTTTGGATAAATAATGATTTTACAAGTCCTTGCCTAGAGTTCTTACAGTATCCACTAGTGCATGAAAGGCAGCCTGAGTACACACACCACACCTTCTTTGGTACAAAGTAGCTAAATTCAAAACATGTTTGATCACCGAATTTTGAGCAGCTATGGTGCAGATTTGACGGAGCTACCTCTCCAAGTAAATTAAATTCTGGGACATTCATACTTTCATAGCATAGACCAAATAAAATTCACTTTTTTTTTTATGTTATAATTAGATGTTGGATGATATGTGGGGATACTGGAAGCTTGTTTTATTTTTGAAAATGCAGCAAGTCTTTTTCTGTGTTGTCAAATTTGATGTTGCTTCCATTATATATGTCAATGTTGCTTTATGGATGATACATGAATTTGATGGGATGCATGGCTATGGAAATTTCTTAATTTCTGCTCTTTTAACTTATACAAAGTGAGCACATTGCTCTGCCTTCGTTAGCTTCTCCAATCCCAATTTCGCCATTCTAGTTGTGTATATTCAAATTATTTGTTTTGAAGCTGGGAACTAGTAGCGCACACACACACACGTATAATTTACATACATTATTATTGTTGAGAATATGAGTTAATATTGCTTCTTTGAACTTCAAAATCAACTATAACAGAGACATCAATCAATAAATCTAAATTCGTCAAGGCGTGTGCAAAGCACTATCCTTAAGACTAATTTCTGTACCTTAAAGAAAGATTTCTTAATTCAAGAAGGATAAGAAAATGGTTTCATTTTTATGATACAATGACACTGTTGTTCTCGGGATTATTATCTCACAACAATATAGAATAGCAAAAGTAAATTGATGAAAAAACATCAGACAAAAGTAGAAGCGACATTAAAACAATTGGATTATTCTCTTCTCTCTTTACTGTCATAGTAGGCATACTTAGAGATTTTGTATGTCCCTCTTGTACAGAGAAATCCTTTTAAGACTTTTTCCTATTTTAATTTCAACTAATCACTCATTTTTTTTATTTAATTTGAATTAATCATGAATGCATTTCATAATTTAATTCAATTTAAATAATCCAAATCATATGTGGATTTGATTTATTCAATTATAATTAGTAATTAAATCAAACACATAACTAATTTCGAATCAAATGCAAAGGTGATTGCTCTCACTTCCCTTCAATATGAGACATTAATATTTTGAAATACTGATATGATATCTAAAAGAAACACATATAGCCAGAATAAAGGTAATTGCAGCAGAGGTTAGCTGAGTACAAATTTTGAGTCAGTAATCCCCTGGGATCACATTAATTAATGTTATAGAATTAATTTAAAATTTCGCATGTCATACAATGAAAAAAAGTTTAGCGCAATGAAAAAATTGTTCAACAATCTATTTTCTTGGGAATTAGATGTGGTAAGCTTATACTAGATGAATTTGTTTCTTTGTAAATCTCGGCAGGGAGATACGAGAGATGCAAATGTCTAGTTTTCTCAATTTTAATTTTATTTTTAAGAAATTCGCTCTGTTACTGTCTGCCATTTGACCTTATAGGGGTATAATCGTCATTTCTCGGAAACTCCTTATTGACTTCAAAGACTGGAGGAAGGGATCCGAAGTCCCCTCTCCGACTTTGCCGTCGCTCGCTTTCCCGCCACCGTCTGGGTCCCCGACTGTGACAGTCTACCATCACAGCCAAGCAGGCAGTGGTTTCCCGGTTTGGCTTTTAACAATACTTTGGTGAATTTAGTTGTTCTTCTTACATTTTCTTTTGCTAATTAATTTTTTTTAAATAAACAAAGACGTTATTACATTAAGGATTAAAATAAAATAATCCAAGACTCTAATCGTTTATTTCTTTTTTTTCAAATCGCGTTATTGAATCTGCTTTTCCAGTTTGTGCTGCTGAATCTAAAACTGTTGGTCCATTAAATTCTAGTTGAATAGAAATGTTTAATAATGTTTAAATTCTAGTATGACAGAAATGTTCAATAATTATTTAAATTCTAGTATAATAGAAATGTTTAATAAATGTTGCATTTTTAATTTTTTTTTTGTTTATTTGGATTTTTAAAAAAAATTTCTCGTTTCTTCATTGAATGCTGCATTATAATTTTGGCAGATTTTATCTGTTTAGAAACATGGCTGTTGACAAAGACAAGCCTCAAGATGAAGTTTCCATGTTATGTTTCTGCAAAATCACTCTCAGTTGGGATTACTTTCGCCTGGTCAAAGAATCCTGCGTATGCAAGCAGATTTGTCTACATCTTACATTCACTTATAGTTATTGTAAATAGTGCTTTCATTTTTCTATTTTTGTTTTTTGGCAAAGGAGGGAAATGACAAAAATGGTAAGAAAAACTGGTAATTGATTATGCAAGTTTTCTGTGGGGCACTAATCTTTATTGCATGCCTTTACCATTTACACCATTGGCAAATGCTGTTTGTATACACTGACATGCTTAGAAGGGGGCCGGGTTTGAAGTACATTTTAAGTGGAAAGGTTAAGTGGGTATGGCAATCAAGAAACTGTTTACTTATCAATTGGGAATGGTAAGATTAGTTATTTTATCCTTTGACAGATCACTAACATTTGGTGATCAAGCCAGCTATTTTGTTTTAGGTGTGACAACATTAGCTTCTGGAAGAACCATCCATTATGATCTTTGTTTACTTGACCGTATTGTATAAAAGAATATGCATCGAATCTGTAATTTACTTGTTAAAGACTTCGCAATGGGTGGTGGTAGTGCGGTAATGTGACTAGACAATTGATGTTCTTACTATAAAGAGTTGACTAGAAACAATTGCTGGACTAAAAGTTTTAACCTTGGTGGAAATTTACTGAATGCTACAAATTGACCAAAATTATTATGATAATTGAAATGAATTGTGAAGAGATTTACTGATTTTTGAATTAATGAATTGCAGTATTCAGTTTACTGGTTTCCCTCTCCTATTTTATTCTTTCTGTTTCTCTGTGTGGTATGATAAAACTCTTCCGTATCTGCTATCTTGTTTTATGTAATAAATCCTTCTTTCTTAGCTTTTCAGAAGAAAGAGAATATTCTTAACTAATTTTCTTTAATAATGGCAATTTATATCTTCTTTAATTCCCAATACATAGCCAACAATTTGAAGGCAGCATATCCCTTGTCTTCACTTACAACTATATATTGTATGTGATCAGGTTTGTTCAAAATTAATGGAAGAATATATTTAAGAATCACACATCTCAATGGAATAGAGAGTAATAAAGTTATGAAAATTGTGTGCTACATGAGGACGCTTTTATCTAATGCTTGGCTTCACAATTCATTTGATGATGGCATCTAAAAAATGGTGCCTATAGAACAGAGATTATTGCACATCTTATTTCAGCTGTCATGGGGTAAATAAGCTTAAGAAAAAGTTGTTTTGAAGGTTTATAACACAATTCTTATAATCATGATGTTCTTGGTTAGGTTAAATGGCTAGTGGTATAAAATAGAAGTACATTTGTGGGCTACTGGCTAATGTTATCAGCACTTCTTTAGTAAACTTCTTCTAGGCTTTTAAATCACAATGCTTTATTATGATATAAGTCTGGTTTAGTGTGGCTTTTGCTTGTCTAACTCTCAAATTGGTTCAGTTTCCCAGGTTTATGGTCGTCTTGCATTGTCAGGTGGGACCTGCAACTCTTGTTCCTTTGGGAACCGGATGCAAGTATTTTTGGTATATTTTCAACAATAATTCTTTTTTTCTTTATCTTTCACTCATTATTAGCATATCATTACTCTTTTTGCAAAACATAGGATGCTGACTTGTGGCCTAACAGATGCCTTCCTCCAAATCAGTATTCCAATATTCCTTCATCCGAAACAGATAACTATCTTACCTTCAAGAGAGTTCTATGATGAGGCACTGGAAGCTGGATAAGATATCAAAGATTTTACTACTCGTGACTGGCACAAATACAACTGCTTTGGACCATTTTCCTCAGCCCACTGGAAGTTGAATTTGTCCTGTTTCATAAATTGGTTAGCATGTATCCAGAGCTCATGTCAAGTTCTCAGCTGGCGTTCATATTCCCTTATAGACGTCAGGTCAAGCAATTCCAAGAATGGTTTAAGGAAACTTTTGGAGAGTCTACTACTGATGGCTGCCAGGTAATATGGCAATGCTTCTCTTCTTAAAAACCCTTCCTTATCTGTTTCCTTTTTCCTCTGGGAAATGTATTTCTTAAATCAGCATTTGATTTGTGCAAAGTTATGGTCATGTTTAGCCATGTAAAATTCTAAATTCTGTGCACATGCACTCGTGAACCCTGTATCAATATGTGTGTTTCTGAGAGTACAACAGCAGAACTACTGGCCCTTGTTTCAAAATTGTACTTCAGATAATTCATAGGGATTAAAAATCATTCTAAATTGCGGATGCCTGCATTTTTTAAAATACGACTTTAGCGTTTTGCAAAATTGTAAAATCTTCAATCTGCATTTTAGAAAGTGCGGACATCTACTCTATAGAAGGATTATGTGGAATAATATACTTTCTCCATTTAATTTCTCCCTTTTTCCAAGAAAAACTCTCCAACTTCACACAGTAAGATCCTGGGATTTCTTGGTGTTCAATTGGATCCGCTTCTCAAAACTACAGTGCTGAGAGTGCTATTATAGCAGCCCTTAATGACTCTGGGATTTGGCCTGAATCAGAATTTTGAAAGGTGCTTGTAATGATGGCAAATACTTCACTTGCAACATATAACTTGATTCCTCAATATACTAAATTATAAAATATCATCTTAATGGTTGTTATTTTTCAGCTAGCCTGACCTGTTGCTATATCTTTTTCCCCGTCGAAGGCTGATTTTATTATTGATATTGAATGATTTTATTTTATTTTTTAACAGTTAGATAATTAGAGCTTGGTGTCACCCTTCATCAGAAGCTGGAAATTATACCGCCAGAGAAATTGAGGGTTCACAGATGTCCTACACTTCCTCTACGGCAGCGGAAAAGAGAGGAAAGGATGTTAGTTTTTTCCGGACTGGGAGAAGGTACTGCACAAGATGTGGTTTTACTTTGGCGAGAATTGTGGCACACAAAGTCTGATATTCTTCTCGTCATCTGGATGTGAAGAAGCAAATCTCTGAGATGCTTTTGATGATGCATGATGCCACTACAGTTGGATAGACCTTATAACAATTTCAATAGGGCATGCACATGCTTTGAACTTTAGCGATGAATCCATTTCTATTGGTTCATTTCATGCGATGAAGAATGGTATACTGATCTCAAATTCTGCTGGCAATAGGGGTCCCAGAACTGATCACTTGCTAGTGTGTCTCCATGGATGAAGCATGTTGAAGCCAACACCACATATCGTCACTTGTAAGTCTTTAAGATACAAGGTTGTTAGGGAATGAAAAGACAATTCTGGTAGGTATCATGGACTCTTTTATAAGCATTTATACACAATGAAATTACAATGCTCACTAATTATCGGTTCTGTGAGTCATTTTAGCTCCTAACTTGTTTAAAAATGTAAAACAATGAAAGGTCTGAGCCTTCGCATTGCAGGGATTGTTCTATTCTCTGTCTTAATAGTAGCTTAGTAGATAGAAAGATTATGCTATGCAATACTATCGACCAAGATTTCGAGGTTCATCAGAGACCTTCAAACATAAATTTTCCCGTTGCCGTTGACTTTTCATCACGTGGGCAAAATATATACGCATCAGATATTATGATGTGAATGATGTCCAAAATCTGAAGTTCTCTCATCCATGGTATAACGTACTTTTTTTTTTTTTTTATCCTATTTAATTTTATGACTTGATTCTCAAATGTCCTCCAGCCAGGCATAGCTGCCCTGGAGTAGATATCTTGGCTGCAAATACATCAATTGCTTCCCTTACGGACAGCATATATAGTAGATAAGAGACGTGCTAAATATCATGCTGCTGGTGTAGCTGCATATGTTAAATCATTCCACCTGGATTGCTCTCTGTTTGCCATCAAATCTGCTATAATGAGTACTGATAATCTTTTGTCATTATAAGTTTTCATGTCCTGATTTACCTACATGATAAGCAGCCAGAAGCTGGTTTTACATATCAATCCTGTCAAGCTGTAAATCTGGGACTTATATATGATGCTTCCAAAGAAGACTACCTAAAATTGCTCTGCAGCATTCATATGATTTTTTCTAGAAACAAAAATTAGAATTTGTTATTGATTAATTAACCTTAACTTCTCGGTTCATGTTGCAACACTGCCTGACATATAAAAAAACCCTTTGAAGTAAGTAAAAATTAGCATTACGACTTTCGGATATTTACAAGGAGTGGAATAATTAGAACAACTGACAATGCTTTTTCCATAAGTGCATGCAATCAGAAAGAAAAATCTAGCATATAATTCAGAATGTCTCAATTCATTGCATTGGTACAAAATCTCATATGTGGCTTCCTTATTTGCAATAAATGGGTGCAAAATTTAATTAGTTTCTAAATACACATTATTACGCCTGATCCTGATTAATATCCATTAGAAAACCTATCTAAGCTCATCCAATAATGATATAGAAATTAGTGATTCCAACCAGTGATTAGCTGTAATTGCTAGATGTTTGCCATATCAAGGAAAATGAATATGGAAGCTTATCAAACGTGTCAATTCTCTTAAGTCACAGTTCACAAAATAAATAGTGTGTATCACCTTCACCTAAATAAACATGAAGCACCTAACAATGGCTAAGAATGGATTCCTTCTCTTCAATTTCTTGTCCTTCATTCTTTTCCTCCCAATGAGCATATTGGGTGGTGCCATTACTTCTCAGGATGATAGAAAGGCAAGTATGGATATTTGTTTTTCAGCATTAGTTGTTTTGAATTTCCTAATGGTCAATGAATCATATATACTTATATGAACGGCATTCTTCCTGATTTTCTGGTGGTTAATGATACCTATATATTAATTGATAACTAATGACAATGGCCAGTTTGGATATTTAAATCTAACATGTCATTCTCTAGTGCATATATCCACACTTTATACCTTTTGGAAAGGCGTGTAATAGACTATACTCTTGCTTCTTCTATTTCTTCTTCTTCTTCTGCTTTTTTTTTTTTTGGGTTTTTTTGGGTTTATGTGAAAATAAGTATCAAGTGATGTAGGTCCATATTGTCTACTTGGGGTCACTTTCCAGAGGAGAATATGAAACATCATCACAGCATCAGAGTATTTTGCAAGAAGTTATTGGGGACAGGTAGTATTCCTAAAAGTTAAGTCTAATATTTGCGTAAATTCTCTTCTAAACTCTCTCTCTCTCTCGTTCTCAATATGTGAGTGCAGCTCAGTAGAAAATGTATTGGTTAGAAGTTACAAAAGGAGTTTCAATGGATTTGCTGCCAAGCTCACTGATCATGAGAGACAAAAGCTGGCCAGTAAGTATTGCACTATGTGTATAGATAGACATATATATATGAATTATGGCTTTATTTTGTAACTGTGATATGCAGGCATGGAAGGAGTTGTGTCTGTTTTTCCAAGCAGAACTCTCCAACTCCACACCACAAGATCTTGGGATTTCATGGGCTTAAATCAATCTATTACTAGAAAACGTAGCGTAGAGAGTGATATCATAGTAGGCGTCATAGACAGTGGAATTTGGCCTGAATCGGAGAGTTTCAGCGATGAAGGTTTTGGTCCTGCCCCAAAGAAGTGGAAAGGTGCTTGCAAAGGTGGCAGAAATTTCACTTGCAACAAGTAATGTATTTCTCTATTTAGTGGTGTACCCAGCCTTTTCTGAGGCTTAAGAAATTTTAGCAAAAACATTCTAACATTTATTGATGATATTGCAGCAAAATAATTGGAGCTCGATATTACACAACAGATGATAGATCTGGTAATACTGCTAGGGATATACAGGGTCATGGAACCCATACGGCCTCTACAGCTTCTGGAAATGAAGTTAAGGATGCTAGTTTTTTTGGCGTGGGACAAGGCACTGCCAGAGGGGGAGTTCCCTCCGCAAGAATTGCCGCTTATAAAGTCTGTTCTCCTGAATTAGGGTGTGCAGAAACAGCCATATTGGGTGCATTTGACGATGCTATTGCTGATGGGGTTGACATTATAACAATATCATTAGGAGGACAAAATATCCTAAACTTTACCGAGGATGTCATTGCAATTGGTTCTTTTCACGCTATGGCAAAAGGAGTACTGACCTTACATTCAGCGGGCAATAGTGGTCCTTTCATAGGCTCCACAGTTAGTCTAGCTCCGTGGTTGATGTCTGTAGCAGCCAGCAACACAGATCGCCTATTTGTCGATAAAGTTGTCCTTGGGAGTGGACAGACATTAGTGGTAATGTGAATCACATAATTTTGCATTTGCAAATACTCTATAAGTAGGCATTCTGACAATCTGTGTACACCAACAGGGTTACTCGATTAATTCTTTCTCTACGAAAGGGAAAACGTTTCCCCTGGTAGATGGGATGGATGTTTCAAGACCATGCGAAAGTGATTTCGACCCTCAGTAGGTTTATTAACTCTTCAATGATTCATTTCAACTCCTCATAATTCCTCATAAAACAAACAAACAGAAATTTAGAATTCGTCTTGCATTGCAGGTTGTGTACCGATGGCCAAGGTTGTATTGATAGTAGGTTAGCAAAGGGAAAGATTGTGATATGTCAATCCTTTGACGGGTTTAATGAGGTTCACAAAGCTGGTGCTGAAGGATCCGTCTCGTTAAATGATGTCGAATTCAACAAAGTTTCCTCTGTTGTTTCATTGCCGGCAGTGGCTCTAAACGAGGACAACTTCAACAGCATCTACTCCTACTTGAAATCTACAAAGTAATATATATAATTATATATTAACCACATTAAGTTTGGACATTTCTTTTATTTTTAACTTTATTCTAGAAAACTAATCCAATCTTTGCATCTGGGTTACAGAAAGCCCGAAGCAAATATATTGAGTACTGAAGCAGTTAAGGATTCCGAAGCTCCTGTTGTCGCAGACTTTTCTTCACGCGGACCAAATGAAATTGTACCAGACATCTTGAAGGTATATATATTGTTTTAAAACTTGTTGTCTCAGACAGAAAGATATATATATATGAATTATCTTGATTTGATGGTTGTTTAACATTATTCAGCCAGATATAAGTGCCCCTGGAGTAGACATATTGGCTGCATTTTCACCTCTTGGTGCAGTTTCTAACGACCCAGAAGATAAGAGGCAAGCTAAATTCAACGTAGTATCTGGAACATCCATGTCTTGTCCTCATGCTGCTGGAGTAGCTGCATACGTTAAATCGTTCCATCCCGACTGGTCTCCTTCTGCCATCAAATCAGCTATAATGACTTCTGGTAAAGTTCTGTCATTAAAATACAAATGTTTGGGTAACTTAATTGCAAGTTATCATTCCTAAATCACCAATTTTTTTTCTCTGCCTGTAGCGTGGCCCATGAATTCTTCCAAAAATAAAGATGCTGAATTTGCATTTGGTTCGGGCCATATCAATCCCGTAGAAGCCGTAAATCCAGGACTTGTGTATGAAACTTTCGAACAAGATTACATAATAATGCTCTGCAGCATGGGATATGATGAGCGCAATATTGGCAAAATTTCTGGAAATATCAGCACTTGTCCTAAAGGCTCAGATAAAGCAACACCAAAAGATCTCAATTACCCTTCAATGGCAGCTCAAGTTTCGCCTGGAAAGTCTTTCACGATCAACTTTCCAAGGACGGTTACTAATGTGGGCCTTGCAAACTCCACTTACAAGGCAAAAATCTTGCAAAATTCGAAAATAGTCAGTATCAGAGTTGTGCCTGAATCTCTCTCCTTTAAGTCCTTGAATGAGAAGAAGTCTTTCAGTGTTACTGTCACTGGAAAAGGTTTGCCAAATGGAGCAATTGTTTCTACTTCCTTGATGTGGTCTGATGGCAATCACCGTGTCAGAAGTCCAATTGTTGTACACTCACAGAGTCACAAGAGTGACCAAACTGAAATTCAACATGATTGGACAACTAGTATTGGAAAAAATATGCCATAAAAATATGTACAATTATTGATTCAAATACTTAATATCCATTTAATTAATAAATTTATTTTCGTTCTGTGGGTATTAAATGTTGGAACATTTTCAACAATAAATGTGTCTTATGGTAAAGACATGTCCTATTAATTGTGCCTTATAAAAAAGATACCTTTCACTAAAGACATGTATAATTAAATGATGTCTTGTTGTAAGGACATGTCTATTTAATTGTGTCTTGTAGAAAATATATCTTTTTACTAAATGATATAACTTTTCATGACAACATTTCACTTAGAGATGCATCATTTCATGGTGACATTTCATTTGAAATGGTGATGATTCAATTTGGACCATTGATTAAAATCAAATCTAGATCCAATGGCCATGAATGAAGGGGTATCATGAAAGATGACAATCCAAATGAGGGGGCACAAGTATATCTATAAATAGGGGTCATGTTTAAGCCATTTAGACATGAAATGAATGATCCTACACCACTCTTTTCTTAGCATTCCTTTCTAGTACGAATTTCAACACAAAACACCCATTTCTTTTGTGCATTCACATTCCAATATATTATTTTCTGCAGGAACAATATATTGTTTAAGAAGATTTCTTTCGATCAAGCAAACAAATAAGTCTTTATCAGGCGTATTTGCTTAACCCATGTGCATCACTCAATTGGTGGGGGCAAATAACGTCTTAAGGAAAGCGACATTTGTAACGTGCCTTGAAGCACACAAAATTTCTGCAGTTTCTTCCTCCATACAGAGTTAGTTGTAAACACATTACTTTACATAATAAAGTTCCACCATTATTGTTGTATTTCTTTACATTTGCCATTCTCCACAAATTCAACTTCCAACATTAAATTTAGAAGTAATATCCCAATCTTGCATATTTCAATTATAATGTATCCGTAGATGTAGCAGTATCTAATTTACAAATTATTAGACCCGATTCCGATTAATCTCTCTATTATGAAACTTCACTGCATGAATCCAATAAAGTATTGGAAAAAATATGCCATAAAAATATGTACAATTATTGATTCAAATAGTTAATATCCATTTAATTAATAAATTTATTTTCGTTCTGTGGGTATTAAATTTAGCAGTAATATCCCAACCTTGCATATTTCAATTATAATGTATCTGTAGATGTAGCAGTATCTAATTTACATATTATTATACCCGATTCCGATTAATCTCTCTATTATGAAACTTCACTACATGAATCCAATAAAGATATAAAAATTGGCGATTACTGATTAGTTCCAACCAGCGATTGGCTTTAATAGCAAGATGCATTCTATGTCAAGGGAAATAAATATGGAAGTTTATTGAACATGAGCTCATTCTGGATTATTCTGATTCACCAAAGATTATAATTTGATACCCCATCAATATTGAAGGTGAGTTTTTCTTGGCCTTCACAAAAATAGTGAACTTTCTCTTTTATGCTCATTATTCCAGAGCTTGGGAGTGTACTTGCGAAGACACCGCCAAGTAAGATTTTTAGTTTAGTGTCGGCGTAGGTCTGTAAAATATACATTGGTTACAAGTTATAGGAGTCTCAATGCAAAATATGGCTAGTGAGTTCTTCAGAGTACTACTACTAGACGTCACTTGAATAAATGATACATTTTGAAGATTTTTAAAAATTGAAACTTGCATTTTCAAACTATATATACAGGCATGAACGGAGTTGTATCTATTTTTCCAAGGAAAACGCTCCAGCTTCACACAACAAGATCTTGGGATTCTGTGCGTTTCAATGGATCCACTTATCAAAAACTGCAGTGCAGGGAGTGATATTACAGTAGCCCTTATTGACTTTGGGATTTACCCTGAATCAGAAGTGGAAAGGTGCTCGTAACTGTAGCAAAAATTTCTCTCGCAACAAGCAACGTGATACCGTCAATATACTAAACATATAAAAGATAATCTCAATAGTTGTGATTTTTCAGCTGGTATGACCTGTTACTATGTCTTTTGCCCGACAGAAGGCTGACTTTATTGTTGATATCGACTGATCTTTTTTTTTTTTTCCCCAACAGTTAGATAATTGCAGCTCGGTGTTACCCTTCATAAGAAGCTGGAAATTATACTGATAGAGATATTGGGGACCATGGAACCCATACTTCCTCTACAGCTGCAGGGAACAAAGTAAAGGACATCTGTTTTTTCCAGACTAGATGCTTGTTTGATATGACTTATTTAATGACTACAAGTGCTTATTTGATCCCATAAACTCTCTTGTCATAATTTTTTGTTCTTGTTTGATTGTTTTTCTAATAGAGCTTTTGAATGATTGTTTTTCTAATAGAGCTTTTGAAGTTTAAATAAGTTATTTTGCCTCTACTACCAAAAGATTAAATTTTGGGCTTTTAAGAGTAGAGGTTGAAAAGTTATTTTTAAATGTTTAAATATCTAAAATATTCTCTATTTATTTAACAATCTTATTTTATTATTTTCATAACATAACTTTAAAAAGTTTGCCTACTAAAATAATTTTTAATAAAAACTCTTATTGACAACCAAACAACTAAAGTTTTTTGGCTAAAAGCTCCACTTAAATAAGTTTTACTTGAAAAACTATACCAAATGGAGCCTAGGGCAAGATACTGGAAGAGGTGGTCTTCCTTTGGCCAGAATTGTGGCACATATCAATTGTATGTAACATTGTCCATGGCAGAGGCGACTTTAAGAATAGGTGAATTAGGTAGTCACTTAAGCTTCATTTGTTAGGAAGGCTCTATTGTGACACCTAGACTTCATATATTAAGAAGACCCTTTGTTTTTAATTTCCTTCATATACTCAAATTAATAGATTTTTAAGTTACTTATAGTTTGAAAGTCTATTTTTAAGTTCAATCTTTAATTAATAACTATGTTACAATTAAGAAATTTTATGCAAATTCTATATTTGATAAACTTAATATTGAAAGCATAATTAATAATTTTGTCTAACCGCTAATTCATTAATATTTTTCAAGAAAAATACTAAATTCTTTATCTATATGATTCTTAAGAAAAAAACTTAATTATTTAACATAATGAAATTTCTTGTGCTCTTCTCTATAACGAAAATTATTATATTTATTGGCTTATTTTTGAAGTAAAAACAAAAAATAGTTTCTTAAAATAATAGTTCTAAAGGAAATAAAAAAGGATATCTTCTGACTACTTTTGTTTTTTGAAATTTCTTATTATCTTGTTGATTGTTGATATTTAAGATATAGTTAAAATTAATTGAATTGTGAGCTCTTTTATGGTTCTTTGAGTGTTGAAATTACTTAATATAAGAAGACCTCATAAAAAATTATCACCTAAGGCCCCTAATACTTTAGAGTTGACCTTGGTCCACAGACTCTTTTATTAACATTTATACACAATGAAATTACAATGCTCACTAATTATGGGTTTTATGAAATATACTCAATTAATATCGGTTTTGTGAAATAGGGTTATTCAATTAATACTTCATTGTGGAAGGGAAAAAAGTATCCTCTAGCCATTTCACATAGTGTTCCAAGTAATTGCTCTTGGTTTGAGGTCGAGTAGTTGTAGAGGATTACTCCTGGATTTTTGGGTATTCAACCCAAAAAAGTAGTCTACTGGATGGAGTAACATGTCTCACTTATAAACTCAAATAACATAACACAAAAATTTACGTGCAAAACTCCATGTAACACTTGTATTTTGTATTATTCGTATTATTAATACTTTATTTGATATATATATATATTATAGACTATAGTATTCTATGTTAATGATGTGTGTTTTAAATTTTAAAATGACTTAATTTTTTCTGAATTTATTAAATACCTTATTAAAAAAGGAAATGAAATCCCTAATGGGTAAGAATATTAAAAGGCTTGGCTTATATAACAGCAAACACAAGAATAAAACTCACGTTTTCTAATAAGAAGAGGGGAAGATTTTGATTGTGTTCTTGTTTTCCAGTAAAGAAGATCTTGAGTTTTGAATTTGTTTTGAAGGTAGGTAAAATTTATAATCCTTTAAACTTCTAGTTTTATTTGTGATTTTATGTGATTGACTGAATGATTTTTTATGTGTTATATTGATAGAATTATGAAAGCATGATCATGTATTGATTTATGTTGTTATTGAGCGAAAGTAGTGCTATTGTTATCCAAAAAATTGTAAATAGTATAGATTCGATATCATGCGACTACTGTTTTCATTTAGTTTCATGTATAAAACTATAGTTCATTGAACTAGACAGCTTTATCTTTTTAGCATATGGTTATCTTTTAAAAGTTCATTGTATATTAATTGTTTCAATTTTTCAAATTTGGAATACTGGTGCTGGAAAATTCTGATTTTTAACAGTAATTCTCACTTGTATAATTAATTCTGAAACCCAAACAACCTCTAAAAATTCCGGGAATTTTTATTGTAGTACGTACATATGTATAGTTGCTTTATATTTAAGTTCGTAATTTTTGGATTTTTATAAAAATCATTAAAAATCATAGAGTTGGGCTGCCACAATCTTGGAAACTGTTTTATAGAATTTGCGAGGGCTGATATTGAGGCGAGTTTGGGTTACTTTTTCATTAGTAAATGCCTTATAAATTTTAATTCTGATTCTCTGTTGTCTCTTTGATTGTTAAAACTTGAATCACTATTTTTGAATATGTATAACTAAAGTTATGAATTTTTTAATCATCAATCCTCTATTTATATCGTCACTTGATAGTTTTGATGTTTTTGTGAAAAATCAGTTTTTAGAGATGTATAAGAACTCTAATTAATCTTATTAACTTTTATATTGAATGCTAACATGTTCAAGTAGCTTTTTGCAATATTTGTGAATTTTTGTTGACATAGTTATAGCTTGTTAGAAATTAGCTCTTGTACAATGGTTTAGTGAATTGATGTGTTTAAGTACGAGTTCATGGTTTAAGGATTTTTTTTTTTTTTGGGTTTTCCTATCATAAGTTAGAATTGAATAAGATATTAATAAGAATCTTGTCTTAATAGTTATAGGGCAAGAGTGAGCTCCTGTGATTGGAGTTATTGTCAATTGCTTTGGATCAAGGTAAGTAAATTCATGCATAATGTTAATTATAAGTATATATGTAAATATTTATTAATAAAATAATGTTGTCCAAATGGATTGGCAATTTAAGATTTTGAAGTTATTTAAAATGTTTTCTTAAATTTTTTAAAAATAATGTTAAAATACATGTTTTTCAATAAATGATTTTCTTATATATATATATATATGCAAAGCTTGGTCAATTCAGTGTCTTATAAGAGCTTTTTGTTGCTGAAAGATTGAAATTGAAAGACCGAAAACTATAGTTAAGGTTTTGGCTCATAGTTCGTAGTTACTGTTACTTATACAAGTGAACATCTAATTATTTTGTGTGCACCTACTGACGATTGTTACAGGATAAAATACCCTAAGTGAACTATTGGCTAGGTCACTGGGAATACAGATGACACTATGTGATATGAGCTAATTGAACAAATAAAATATTTTATTGATAAACTAATTCTTAAATGATTATTTATTGCAAATGATTATTGTGTTATGACTTAGCTCATTATATTTTACCATGTATATGTATTAGATTATGAAAATATTACTGTTTTATAATCTATGGTACATCATAATGATTATTATATATTTTATTATTATTAGTAACTTTATGCATGAGTTTGCTTACCGAGTTAACGACTCACCCCTCATCTTTAATATTTCACAGATTGATTTTAGAGATGTGGGCTTTTGGTCTAGAGAAAATGATTTGTTAGCTGAAAAACCTTGGCTTTTTTTTTAGATAAATAAATTTTGCTATTTTGGTTATTGTTTAGAGCTAAATTTTTGGTTTGGAGAATTATTGTTATATTTATTATTTTAGAGACTATTTTTCGACTATGGTTACTATTAATTTTCTTTTAGAAATAACAATAAGATTCATGTCAGTTTCATTTCAAATTGCTCTTGAGATTCTTGGGTGAATTTGGGGTGTTACACTCCAATATCAGAGAAAACTACAGCCGCCAAGGATGATAGGAGGAAAACCATTTTAAGAAAAATTATTGCAATCATTTTATTATTTTCCTTCCACCTGAAATTTCAGTAACACCCAATATGTCAATTGACTTATTGTTTCTCTCACACTAGAAATTGTTTGCTTAAAGAGAAACTGAACTCTTTGGTACCAAGTGAACCTGATCTCCATATATATTGTTTCTTGTTGGAGAATTATTCATTTTCTTATATAAATTGAATTCCTCTTTGGATAAACTAAGGTGGCGTTTGTTTTTAAATCAATAGAATTAGTCAATTTTGAATAGAATCAATGAATATGTTTGTTTTTTCTTCTGAATCTCAAAAAATAAGTATTAAGTTATTTGTTTTTTTCAACTTAAAAAGCTGAAAATATGTACTTTTACATTTGTATCTTTATTAAATTTGAATGTCAAAAAAATAATATATTAAATACCACAATATTTTAACATTTATAAGTAAAACTATACTCAAGTGAATACATAATTATTTTGAAATTTTAATATATAAAATACCATAAATTTCAAATTTTATCGTATATAATATAAGAAAGAAAAAACATGGGATATTTTTATATGGGGTAAATATCTATGGGTGAGTTTTGGGATAGACATGAAAAATAAATTATAAAACAAGGATATTTTTGACATTAGCAAGTAATTGACTTAATTCAGATTTCTTCATTAAGTAAAAAGCCAAAAAATTAGCTTATTTTATTAAGTCAAAATTATCTAAAAATTCTTATTAAGTTATAAAAACAAACACATCTAATTAACTTAATTAATTAAGTTAAGTCACTTTAAGTCATTAAGTTAAAAAACAAACGCTACCTAAGTCTTCAGAGAAAATTACTTATTTTTTAAATAGGATTCCTCCGAAATAACAAAATATCATAGAAAATTTCTTAACAATTAGGATACAAATCTTCATTGAAAAATGAAGAGATATTTCCTAGCAAATAGGTTCCAATTAATGAATCAATTCGGCTCCTGAGTTGTTTGAAAATCTGAAATAATGAAAGGTCTGAAACTTTTTGCATTGCAGGGACTATTCTATTCTCCGTCTCAATGTAGTTAGTAGCTTAATAAACAGAAACATTATGCCATGGATACGACACACCAAGATTTTAAGGTTCATATAAAGCGGGTGCTGCAGGATCAATCATGACAACTTGAATCTACCTAAATGTTTTTGCTGTTGTTTCATTGTATGAAGTCTAATGCAGTAACAAGAAAAAAAAAAAAAAAAAAAAAAGACATCTTTTTTTTCATTGCCATTTTTATTTTTCACGAGCAGCCAGAAGCTGAATTTGTATATCAATCCCGTTAAAGCTATAAATCCGGGACCTCCATATGATGCTTCGAAAGAAGGCTACTTAAAAATGCTCTCCAGCATGCAGAACATCTCAATTCATTTTGCAACACTGTCCTAAAAAAAATTGCAGTAAATTTAATTAGCATTGATACTTTTGAAAATAGACTGAACAACTCATAATGCATTTTACATAAGCGCATGCAATTTGAATGGAAACTCTAGTATTTTATATCAAAGTTTATTGCATTGGTACAAAATCTTGTACGCGTGCTTCCTTATTTGCAATGGACAGGTGAAAATTTTAATTAGTTTCTAATTACACCAGATTCCTATTAATCTTTATTAGAACACTTATCTTAGTTCATCCAATAATGGTATAGACATAGAAATTTATAAGGAAATCCATTTTCCTTGACATGGAAATTACACCTGGTAATGCATTTTGAAAACTTCAGCATTTGTTTCAAAATATCACAGTTCATTGCACTGGTACAAAATCTTGTATGTGTGCTACCTTATTTGCAATACACAGGCAAAATATTTAATTAGTTTGTAATTACACAGTATTAAACCTGATCTTTATTTATCTAAAACTTATGTAACATCATCCTATAATGGTACAGTTTCTAAACAAGAAGAATAGAGAAATGGCTAAGAATGGACTCTTTCTAATCAGTTTCTTGTCCTTCATTCTTTTCCTCCAAATGACCATATTGGGTGGTGCCACTACTACTCATGACCATAGAAAGGCAAGTATGGATCTTCGTTCTTCAGCCTTAGTTGCTCTGAATTTCTTGATGATTAATGAACATATACACATTGTCCTCCAAATATTCTTTGGTGCGGAAATCGCACTTTATAAAGTGCTCATATGACCTGTACAATGGTGTAAAGGCGTGCAATCGAGCGAGTGCAGATGTCCACAGCTGCGAATAATTTTAAATCTACAAATTATATATACTTGCCATTTTCTTTTTCGTCTTAAAAACAATTATAAATGATGCAGGTCTATATTGTCTACTTGGGGTCACTCTCTAGAGGGGAATATGAAACATCATCACAGCATCAGAGTATTTTGCAAGAAGTTGTTGAGGGCAGGTAGTGTTTCGTAAAGTTTAAGTCGAATTATTTGCTTAAATTCTCTTCTAAACTCTCTTCTCTCTATCTCAATATGTGAGAGTAGCCCAGTAGAGAATCTATTGGTTAGAAGTTACAAAAGGAGTTTCAGTGGATTTGCAGCCAATCTCATTGATCATGAGAGCCAAAAGCTGGCCAGTAAGTATTGCAGAGTTCTTTCTTATATATATATATATATATTTGAATTATGGCTTTTATTTTTGTAACTGTGATATCCAGAAATGGAAGAAGTTATATAGGTTTTTCCAAGTAGGACACTCCAACTCCATACGACAAGATCTTGGGATTTCATGGGTTTTAATCAATCTATTACTAGAAAACGTAGTGTCGAGAGTGATATTATAGTAGGCGTCATAGACACTGGAATCATGCCTCAAAGCAAGAGTTTCAGCGATAAAGGCTTTAAGTCCTGTTCCCAAGAAGTGGAAAGGCGCTTGCAAAGGTGGCATTAATTTCCCTTGCAACAAGTAATGTGTTTCTATACTTTGTGGTATAGCCAGCCTTTTGAAGCTTAACAAATTTGAGCAATAACATTTTAACACTGATTCATGTATTGCAGCAAAATAATTGGAGCTCGATATTACCCAACACCTGTAGTATATGATTTTAGTGCTTGGGATTACGAGGGTCATGGAACCCATACGGCCTCTATAGCTTCTGGAAATGAAGTAAAGGATGCTAGTTTTCTCGGACAGCTAGGACAAGGCACTGCCAGAGGGGGAGTTCCATCGGCAAGGGTTGCTGCTTATAAAGTCTGTTCTCCTGCAGGGTGCACGGAAGAAGCCATATTGGCTGCATTTGACGATGCTATTGCAGATGGGGTTGACATTATAACAGTATCAATTGGAGGAACGTATCCCGTAAAATTTACTGAGGATGCCGTTGCAATTGGGTCCTTTCACGCTATGGCAAAAGGAGTACTGACCTTACAGTCAGCTGCAATAGTGGTCCTTATCTGAGCTCCACAGTTAGCCTAGCGCAGTGGTTGATGTCTGTAGCAGCCAGCACTACAGATCGCCTATTTATTGATAAAGTTGTTCTTGGGAGCGGACAGACATTAGTGGTATGATATGGATCACAATCTCTCGTATTAACAAATACTATATTAGTAAGTATTCTGACAATCCGTATACGAACAGGGTTATTCGATTAATACTTTCTCCATGAAAGGGAAGAAGTTTCCCCTGGTAGATGGGAGAAATGTTTCAAGACCATGCAAACAGCCGCTGGCATTTCAGTAGGTTCCCTAACCCTGGTTCAGTTCAACTCCTTAACTAATTCCTCATAGAACAAGAAAACAGAACTTTAGAATTCATCATCTTGCATTGCAGGGTGTGTACCGGTGGCCAAGGGTGTCTTGATAATACCTTAGCAAAGGGAAAGATTCTGATATGTCAATCAAGCGACATATTTTCTGAGGTTCTCAGATCTAGTGCTGAAGGATCAGTCACATTAAATGATGACAAAATCGGAAAAGTTTCTTTTATTGTTTCATTCCCATCAGTGGCTGTGAGCAAGGATAACTTCACCAGCATTTACTCCTACTTGAAATCTACAAAGTATTGTATTAACTGTTATACATTGACCATTTCTTTTGATTTTAATTTCATTCAAGAAAAATATCCAACCTTTGCATCTGGGTTACAGAAAGCCCGAAGCAGAAATATTAACTACTGAAACAATTACGGATTCTGTTGCTCCTGTTGTCGCTGGCTTTTCTTCACGCGGGCCAAATGAAATTGCACCAGACATCTTGAAGGTATATATATCCTTTTAAAACATAGTGTTGTCTCATAGAGAAATATTTATATCACTTACGTTGACTTGATGGTTGTTTAACATCATTCAGCCGGATATAACCGCCCCCGGAGTGGATATATTGGCTGCATATGCACCTCCTGGAATAGTTATTGTCGATCCGCTATATAAGAGGATACGTAATTTCACTATACTATCTGGAACGTCCACGTCTTGTCCTCATGCTGCTGGAGTAGCTGCATATGTTAAATCGTTCCATCCCGACTGGTCTCCTTCTGCAATCAAATCAGCTATAATGACTACTGGTAATCTAATCATCTATATATATCATCAAAACATATAGTGATCGGATAACTTAATTTGCAAGTTAGCTTTCTTTAATCACCAATTTTTTTTTGATTCTGTAGCATGGCCCATGAATTCTTCCAAAAATAAAGATGCTGAATTTGCATTTGGTTCGGGGCATATCAATCCTGTTGAAGCTGTGAATCCAGGACTTGTGTATGAAACTTTCGAACAAGATTACATAATAATGCTCTGCAGCATGGGATATGATGAGGGTAATATTGGCAAAATTTCTGGAAATTTCAGCACTTGTCCTAAAGGCTCAGATAAAGCAACACCAAGAGATCTCAATTACCCTTCAATGGCAGCTCAAGTTTCACCTGGAAGGTCTTTCACAATCAACTTTTCAAGGACTGTTACTAACGTTGGCCTTGCAAACACCACTTACAAGGCAAAAATCTTGCAAAATTCGAAAATTGGCGTCAAAGTTGTCCCCCAAGCTCTCACCTTTAAGTCCTTGAATGAGAAGAAGTCTTTCCGTGTGACTGTCACTGGAAGAGGCTTGTCAAATGGAACAGTTGTTTCTACTTCCTTGATATGGGCTGATGGCAATCACAATGTCCGAAGTCCAATTGTTGTACATTCACTAGGATGACAAAAGCTGAAATTCAACATGATATGTGCATCTAGTATTGGAAAAAAGAAATGCCATAAAATATGGACAATCGCTTGCTAGTTAATAAATTTTTCTTGATTCTGGAAATATTAATTTATCCAGGTTATGCCCAGTCCTGCAATATTAAAAGTCCCAAATATTACATTTCATAGAAACCTTTTCATGAGTTTCTAATCACACATTATTACGCTTGATTCTGATTAGCCTCTATTATAAAACTTGGCTACAGCATCCAATAAAGATATAAAAATTGGTGATTACTTCCAACAAGTGATTAGCTGTAATAGCAAGATGCATTCTATACCAAGTAAAATGAATATTGAAGCTTATTAAACATGAGTTCATTACCCCCGCGGCATTTGCCTGACTGATTCTCGAACAACCTTATTTAGTTGACCACCGAATTTAATTCGTAAGAGAGGTAAGGGTTAAACATTAATTCGGGCTTTGTTCACTCTCCTATTTTTTAAATAAATTAAAAATAAAAATAACAACATCATGAGTTCACTATCGATTATTCTGATTCACAGCTGAAAATATAAAAAGAATTGGTTTCTTATCAATATGAACATATTGTGGGCTTCCGTTCATGACAATATAAAGTTCAAGTACTAGCTTTTTCTGATGATAATGAACTGTTAGGATTCTAGCTTATTAGTAGTAGCTTATTTTAATTTTTTTCAATATTGGTATTATATATGTTTTTTATTTAAAAAAATTTAAGATTATTGTCAGATAAAATTTGCGATCGCGTTGAGCTACTATAAATAAGTAATTTGCATTATGTTTTAGTTATAAAGAAGAAACCAATCCCAAACCTCTCCCTTAAATTTATTTGATTAAGTAACAACGAATGTTAGTATCCAACAGAGGTGCTAAAAATTGTTGGGCTACTTGGGCCAAGGACCGTGTTGGGCCATACCTTTGCTCGCCATAACTTCGCTCTTACCGAATGATATTGATTTCCCATCAATATTCAAGTATTTTTCTTTGCCTTCACAAAAATAGCGAACTTTCTCTTTTGTGCTCGTTGTTGATTTCCCATCAATATTGAAGTATTTTTCTTTGCCTTCACAAAAATAGCGAACTTTCTCTTTTGTGCTCGTTGTTCCAGAGCGTGGGAGTGTACTCTTAAAGAGACTGCTCATGTTAGATTTTCAGTTAAGCTTTTAAAAATGATAAGCTAAGAAATAATTTTGTAAGTAGGTCGCTTAGTAGGCATTTAATATCCTCAACTTATACAAGAATATCAGCATAAATGTCAAATAGCGAGCTGAGCTCGTATTTTATAAATGCTCAGATCGAGATGGGTTTGGTTCCCCCGTAATTGTGCCATGTGTCATATTAGAATCAGGATATTTTACAAAAAAAAAAAGAATAAATAACAAAAAATAATCATCATAAAAGAAAGCACATAACAGATAATTTATCCATCATTATGTCAGTGCACTCATTTATGACCAAATTTATCCTATGATGATTTTGGAATGAGATCCTCCTCTCCTGACCTGATCATTATCTGAGCTTTTGAGGATCTATTGACATGTGTCATTATTAAATTCAATGGCCAAGATTTATTTGTAACTAAATTATTTCCACAGCCTCTTAAAATGATGTGTTTTATATAGATGTTTTCCCGCTACACTTTCAATTCCCGCTCCTATCAATTTATTCTTTCACCATCAAAAACTTTTCATCTCCTAAATAATTAGCAATTGTGGTAAGAAAAAAATTGAAAAAACTAGTTTACTCCACTGAACGTGAACTTCAACAACAATAATAATCCAGCGAGTTAGCTTATGATTCTATAACGCTTCTTGATTTCACTATACTTTTATCCCCAGCAACTTGATATAATGTTAATAATTTTTTTTAATGGTTGCTACAGGTTTGTTGTTTTAGTTTTCATTGGTTCTTTAAATGGCCGCAACTGATACTGTTTCAAAAAATGTTAGCGAATTGTATTGGAAACCTAAATATGGGATGGAGTTTGATTCTGATGAATCAACATATGATTTCTACAATGCGCATGGGTCAAAAGTGGGGTTCAGTATTAGAAAAGAAACCTTTGGTAAGAATAAACGTACATGTGAAATCACTTCTAGGGTATTTGTTTGTGATAAAGCGGGCATGTTATCAAAAGATAAACAAGATCATTTAACTGTAAAACCTAGAGCAGAGACGAGAATTGGTTGTGGTGCTCAATTATGTGTTAAATTAGATACGAAGAAGAACAAATTTTTTGTTTATCATTTTATCGAATCACATAATCATCCTCTTGTAATGGAAGAGTGCACTCATATGTTATCTTCTCAAAGAAGAATATCCAGTTCACAAGTAATGGAAGTAGATTTGGCAGATGAATTTGGAATTTCACTTAAGTCCACTTATGAGCTAATGGTAAAGCAAGTGGGTGGAAGAAAATCTCTTGGATACACAAGACTCAATCAAAAGAATTACATTAGAACGAGAAGACAAAAGCAAATGGCATATGGAGAAGTAGGGTATATTCTAAATTATTTCTCTGAGCAACATTTAAAAAATCCTTCATTTTTTTCCTCAATACAATTAGATAATGAAGAGCAAATCAAAAATATATTTTGGGCTCATTCTAAAATGATAATTGATTATGGTCAATTTAGTGATGTTGTAAGTTTTGATACGACTTACAAAATTAATAAAGAGAATTGGCCATTTGCAGTGTTTGTTGGACTGAATCATCATCGAGAGATTGTTACCTTTGGTGCAGTGTTATTGTATGATGAAACTGCTGATTCCTTCATTTGGCTATTTGAAACATTTTTGCAGGCTATGTCTGGAAATGTTCCAAAACAATTTTCACTGATCAAGATGTTGCAATGACCAAGGCTATCTTAAATGTCATGCCGAATACATGCATACCATAGGCTTTGCACATGGCATATGATGCAAAATACCTTGAAGCATGTAAATGGTGTGTTTAAAGGTACTAGTACAGTGAAAAGTGTCTTGTCGGTATTTATGGATAGTATTGAGGATGAAAATGAATTTCTAGTTGCTTGGGATAACGTGCTGGATGAATATGATGTACATGGTAATAGTTGGCTAAAAAGTACATTTGAGTTAAGGCATAAATGGGTTTACGCATATATTAGCCAAGCATGGTCTGCTGGAATGAAGAGCACTCAACTTAGTGAGAGTTTTAATGCAATTCTAAAGGATTACTTGAAATCAAATCTTAGTATGCCTCAATTTTTTATGCACTTTGAAAGGATGGTCAATGATAAATGGTGTTGATGCCGAGAAATCCGGATAAATTAGTCAAATCTCAGATCACTGCATCATCATTAAATTTGTTTGGTGGGAAGCTGATGATTAGTTAGCACCATGAGCAGATTTTTTATGAGCAGATGCTCTGTGAGCAGACAACCCATGAGCAGATAATTCATGAGCAGAGAACCCATGAGCAGACAACCCATGAGCAGACGATCCATGAGCAGAGAACTCATGAGCAGGCAATCCATGAGCAAATAACCCGTGAGCAGACGATCCATGAGCAGATAACCCATGAGCAGACGATCCATGAGCAGAGAACTCATGAGCAGGCAATCCATGAGCAGATAACCCGTGAGCAGACGATCCATGAGCACAGAACCCATGAGCAGGCAACCCATGAGCAGACAACCCGTGAGCAGACGATCCATGAGCAGAGAACTCATGAGCAGACAATCCATGAGCAAATAACCCATGAGCAGACAATCCATGAGCAGACGATCCATGAGCAGAGAACTCATGAGCAGGCAATCCATGAGCAGATAACCCGTGAGCCTGTGAACACAACCAATGGTCAGGAGGTGCCGGAAGTTTTTCCGGCGAGAACCCTCCGACGCTCAAGTCAGCGATTCGGGTCTTACTTGGGAAAAACTCATACCACAATTCATGTGGCTTAATTATGATTGCTTTAAACAAAAACTTTTAAGTAAATTTAAAGGAAAAGAATTCAAAATAATCAATCTTAAAGAAATCACAAGCGAAAGAGAAATTTCTCTGTGGTAGAGAGAGAAAAAGGTCCAATGGGTTCAGTTGCTTAGAGAGAGAGAGAGAGAGAGAGCTAGAAGAATCCCCCCTTTCCTTCCCCTTCTTAGGGTTTTTATAGGAAACTATATCGGTTTTTATCCTTTCCCCTAGAATTCTCAAGAAAACTACTAATTTTCAGCCCACTGAGAATATGGTCCCTAATATTTCGGAGAAAATGTTTTGACTGAATCGTGCTTTCTGGTAACTTCCTGGTCAAGGTGACCAATAACATCCTGGTCGAGGTGATCTATAACATCCTGGTCGAGGTGATGTGCTCGAGGTCACCACATATTATTCTGGTCGAGGTGACCAATAATATCCTGGTCGAGGTGATGTGCTCGAGGTCACCACATATTATTCTGGTCGAGGTGACCAATAATATCCTGGTCGAGATGATGTGCTCGACGTCACCACACAACATTCTGGTCGAGATGATCTGCTCAACTATTTGCTCACTTTTACTTTGAGGAGAGCACGATAATGTATGAGCAAACACCTTTATCCTGGTCACCCTATTTCATTCCCTAAACAAATGGTACAAGGAATTAGAAGCAGAGTATGAATTATGTTATAAGTTGGTCAATATGAAAATGTCAGTTAAAATGTTGGCCCATGCAAGGGAGATTTACACAAAGGTAATTTTTCAAGAGTTTCAAGACCAATTTGAAAAGTCTATCGATTTATCTGTGAAAAAAGACTCTAGGGATGGTGAATATTTAGTATGTACGGTTGGTATGAATGATTTTGAAAAGGGATGTGTCAAAATAGAGAATGATGACACATTGGCTTGTAGCTGCAGGAGGTTTGAGATGAGGGGAGTTTTATGTAGCCATATCATCAAGGTTCTTAGAGATGTTATGGACGTCAAAGAAATTCCTATTGGGTATATTTTAAAAAGGTGGACAAAACAAGCAAGAGCAGAATGTATCAAAGACATGTACGGGTGTGAAATCCAAGCAGATCCTAAGTTGCAACAGACATGTCGATATAGGTCTTTATGCTACCAAGATATCTAGCTGGGCTTCCGAAAGTTAAAAAACATATGAGCTAGCAAATGCGCATGCCATGGATTTGGCAAGATTAGTTGAGGATATTTTACGTTTGGAAATGGATGGTAGTGTGCAAGAAAAAGTTCAAGAATCTCCTTTGACTCAGCACATAGATACTGTTAAAGCAAAAGGTCTGAAGAAGAAAGAGTCATCCTGTGGAAGACGTAGATTCAAGAGTAGTTTGGAGGTAGCCTTGACAAAAAAAATAAGAAAAAGAGGCTAACAAATTGTCAGTCTCAAATAATCCAGGTGATTGTCTGTATTATTAATGAATTAGTTTTATATCGATACAATATTGAGCAATTACTTTCATCTGGATTAATTTTTGCTTACATTGTTCATTGTCACAGCCACCTGTTCAATTGCTTCCGGTGATTAGTAATACTCATTCATTAATGATTGATCATTCTTATTTTAAGTGCTTTTGCTTTGCCTTTTGTAATAATTTTACGTGCTTGCTTAGTAGGCATTTAATATTCATATTCTCAACTTATACAAGAATATCAGCATAAATGTCAAATAGCGAGCTGAGCTTGCATTTTATAAATGCTCAGATCGAGATGGGTTTGGTTCCCCAATAATTGTGCCACATGTCATATTAGAGTCAGGATATGTTACAAAAAAAGACAATAAATAACAGAAAATAATTACCACAAAAGAAAGTACATAGCAGATAATTTATCCATCGTTTATGTCAGTGCACTCATTTATGACCGAATTTTTTCTATCATGATTTTACGATAGTTTTTAATAATAATACATATGTCACATTTAATTTCAGATAGAAATTCAAATTTTTTCAAATTTTTTGCATTTCTTAACTTTTTGGCTGAAAATTGATTTAATTTCAACTAAAATTAATATAAAAATTATATTATTGATAATATTTGGAATTTTATTATTATTGTTTGAATTGAATTAATATTAATCTTACTTACTATTATTTGAATTGTATTTTTTATTATTTATTTTATAAATTCTCAAACTGCAATATTATTTTCAAAAATGAAAATTCTAAATACGAAATTAATATAAAACGTACTATTAAAAGTTATAACTACCAGTATCACTACATAGCTTTACAGTATAGCAATTAAACAAATTATATATCCATTCCTACCATTCACATTACAATAAACAATCCAAAGTCTAGCAACTGCATGTTCAAATTCCAGCCCAATAGCAAGCAGAACCGCATAATCACTTGCTATCAATCCTGCAATTAATTTTTAAACAAAGATGCACACCAATTGCAACAGCACTTGCATATACACAAAACCATCAAGTAGTTTAATTTTCCTGCAAAACTACAATTTAATTCCAGCAACATTATCATATGCAACTTGACTTCTAATCCTAAACTAAAGAAGAAACCTAAAAATGCAATAAAGCAAATTATCCAAACCCAACAATCTGCTCCTACAAGAAAGTGACTTAAACAATGAGAGACCAACTAATGTGGCATTGATAAAAGGAATACATTATAATTTGAAATCAAAACATGGACAAAACAATGGAAGAAAAATTGTGGATGCACATAATGAGATGCAATACGTACTATATTCCAATAAACCTGCACAAGCACTAAGTTGTCTTCACTTTTTTGACTTTGATTATTTGGTTAGATTTATTAGTTTCAAGAATGTAACTAAGGAAAATAAGAGTAACACTATTACGGTGCAAGAAACATAAGAGAATTCAAAGTTTTGCTATCAGTCCATAAGTGATAGATTGCAAAACGTTAGTAGCCAACTGTAAAAAATTCCAAAGTGTAGAAGTTTTCATGCTCTTAGATAAATTTCATCTAGCATGAAATAGGGGCTGGAACTTGAACTATTGAAATAATAATAGTAAAAGAGAATAAAAGGCACAAAGCATGAACTATTGACTAATCATTGCTCAACAGCCTATGTATGTTAACATTGAAACCTGACAATTAGAAAGTACTCTAAGCCTTTTCAACCATAAATTTAACAATTAGAAGTAATAATTCAAATGACATACTAATTCAGTATGCTAACAAGATCTTTACAGATAACTGCATATAGGTCCCATCTACTCATCCTATGTTCAAGGCGTAATCACTGATTCAGTATGTCCAAGGGAGATCAAACTCTCAACACTGATCTATAATTAAGCTTTCAAGAGAGCAAAAGATATAAAATAATGAAAAAAAAAAGAAAAAGAAAAGAAAATTGATACATAGCAATGAACTGATCAAGCTTCGAAGATTAAATAAGCTTTTAAGAAAGCAAAAGATGTAAATTATTTAAAAAGAAAATTAATACAGAGCGGTGAACTTACCAGGCTTCGGAAATCCTCGGCCGTCAAATCAACATTTGTATTTTTCCCTTGGTGAAAAGCTGCAACGATCACCAGCATATGTATCATATGAATTTTTATTTCTTCAATATATAATTGTCTAAAAGCTAAGTATTAATAGAGATCAATTAGTCTTGTCTTTTGACAAGTTTGTTCGTCTTGTCTCACTGACAAGTTAGATTGTCTCTTAGTTGGTTTTGCTATTCATTTCTCATTCATTGGCTTTGTTTTTACGTTCCTCTATGGCTGGTTCAAGTAGTCGTGGAGCAGTTGATTTGCATACTGAATGTGCACGTTTGCAACTTGATGAAGAGGAGGAGAGTGGTCTTAAGGTGGCTGGAGAGGAGGATGAAGATAATGGGGGGATTAAAATTGATTCTCGTTATTGCCTTGTGGGACGTTTCCTAACTGATAAGGTGATCAATTTTGATCTATGAAGAATACTATGGCCGCCTTATGGAGGTCAAGAAAGGGTGTTTGTATCAAGGACTTATCTCCTACTCTATTCTTGTTTCAATTCTTTCATGACAATGATGTAAGGAGGGTTCTTAATTCTGGACCATGGATATTTGATCAACACATTCTCCTTGTTCACATATTAGGTGCTGATGAGCAACCCCAAAATGTTCCTTTGTTCCATACTACCTTTTGGATCCAAGTTTATAATTTGCCACTTGGTTTCCAATCTGAACGGATCTTGTATAGTATTGGCAATTAGATTGGTTCTTTTCTAGAGTCGGATGAGAATAATCTCAAAGGTGTTTGGTAGAATTATATGCAACTGAAGGTGTCTCTTGATGTAAGGAAGCCTTGCAAGCGACGAATGCGGTTGAATGTTCCACCTCCCTGGTTAGTTGTTGCTTTGTCTGTTTAATGCAATCCATATTTTCTTCAAAAAAAAAAAAAAAGCTAAGTAGAGCTTTTTCCATCCATATTAATAAAGATAGAAGCAAGACCTCATTGCTTCCATCTAACATTTTCACAAACACTTTCACACATTCCTCCCATTCATAATCCACTTCCATTTTCTTTTTCTTTTAACCCACTCAGATACAAATACAAGCAATCAAACCTAACTTTTTTCTATTTTCCAAACAATTTGCCAGTCATGTATAAAAGGATAGGACAAGTGGATTAACAAGATAGAGTTAATAGCTTCGATAAGCTTAGTAGTAGATGTTGTGGGTAGTTGACATCAAAGTGATCAACAGAATATTACTACCAAAAATCCAATGGCGTATTAAATCCAGCAAATCAAATGAACAAAGCAAATATGCATTAATATATTTACTTCCCAACGTTCCGAAAATTATATAGCAAATCCCCAAACCAAATCAGAAAAGCCAACTCGAATAACACATGAACAAAAGTGGGTGAGACAGAGAGGGAAAGCTGAGCGTACAGCTTCGAATTCAAGCTAAACAGCGATCCGAATCGATCATTTAGGTTTCAATGACCGACAACGATTTAGGGTTAATCCAACAAACTGAATCACGACGATCATTTACATTCATCCCCTCAGCTCTTACCTACCAGAAAAACCAAAATCCCAACCCAAATCATAGATAAAAAACCCAAACCAAAACTTTAATTCTCAAATAAAATGTACGGCGAATTAAAGCGAGTGAATAAGAGAACTAAACTTACTGCGGCAAACTAAAGCAAATGGTGAATGAAAATTGCGATTTAAGGTTTCAATTAATGGACGGTGATTTAGTGACTTTTTAGTATAACTTATTTAATGACCATAAGTGTTTATTTAATGTCATAAGTTTTTATTATAATTTTTGTTGTTATTTGTTTTTTTTTATAGAGTTTTTGAAGCTTAAATAAGTTATTTTACCTCTACTAGTAAAAGCTCAAATTTTGAACTTTTAGGAGTAGAGGTTGAAATTTTTTTTAAAAAATGTTAAAATATTTAAAATATCCTCTACTAATTAAACAATCTTATTTATTATTTTCATAATAGAAATTTAAAAAATTTGTCTATTAAAGTAATTTTATAAATTTTTAATAAAAACTCTTATTGACAAATAAACAACTAAATTTTTTTAGTGAAAACTTTATTTACAAAAATTCTACTAATAAAAGCTCTACTTAAATAAGATTTATTTCAAAAGTTGTATCAAACGCAACCTTAGGGTTAATCAAAGAAACTGAAAGCGAATAGAGTGAAGTAATTGAATTTTGTAGCTTATTGAACATGAACAGAATTTAACTACTTGGTATTTATTCATTTTTTTTAATTTTGCTGATTTTGGCTTAGCGATTGAAAGAAATCAGAAGGGGGAAAGCTTTTGGCGATAGAGAGAAAAAGAGCCAAATCGGAAATTTTTCCTAAATGGGGAGACACATTTAGAAAGTGCGGCATGCTTTTTTTTTTTCAAACAAACGTTTTTTATTTTTATTTTTATTATTTTTATTTTTAAAACGCACCGTTTGAGTGATTTCTAAAATGCTACTGTTTTGGTTTTTAAATAAAATAATATGTTAATCTTTAGTCAAATATGGTCAAAAAACTCAAAATCATACTTTTATCCTAATATCTTGATAGAGTAAGTTTTTTATAGACAATAATTCTATTATAAAACCACCATTAATCCATGATAGAATCGAAATTCTATCATAAATTTATTATATTTTATGATATAAGTTATTTTGCTAGGAATCTATTACAAATTTCTGTCACTTATTGCTTTTTATCTTGTAACACATGATAATATTAATAAAGGCCATTATTTCAAGTCTTTGATGGTCCCGCAAATATACATAACCATCATTATTAGGGTCTATGGTTGGATGATTCTTTTAGAATGGACAAATATCGTGTTATTAGGTTATAATAAAATGTGATGCCTACACATATATTAGAATTACTCTTTTAAATAACCTTGTGCCACTAGATTTAGATGTTTGAATTGATGCAATAATGAACATTTTGCACTAGCAAATTTTCATCACAAAAAAGCCTTCTCAATATGAGGTATAAAGAACTCAAACTAGAATAAAACCATGTTAGGCAACACCAAAACAACAAAAAGAAAAAAAATCATAAATTAAAACGTTGTTGGAGAAAAGCTACCTTCACACTAGGGTTGGATACAATTTAGTTTGGTTTGGTATAGGTTCAGAATCGAACCAAACCTAAACCAATTGGTTCATTATTTTTTTAATTAAATACGAACCAAACAATAGAACAAACCAAACTTAACTGAATTAATTCAATTTAGTTCATTTTAGTTTTGTGGTTTTTTTTATTTTGTTTGAGTAATTTTATCTTTTATATTTAATAAAGAAACAACATAATAGTAATAAACTATTACTATAACTACAATCTTGAGTCCATAAATTCAGAAACAATAAACAACATAATAAAGTCCAAAAATAGTCTAGAAATCTACCCAAATTACAAAAGAAACTTCATAACCTCATGGGAAATTTGTAACCTACCCCCAAATAAATTGACATTTTGCACAGCGTCCCCAATAAATTTGATTTGTTGCATTGCGCACCTAAAAAAATTGACATTTTTGCACCACACCCCCAATTCCGTTATTTTCTCAGTTAAGTTTAACGGCTCCGTTTAACTTTTGATTGAATGAAAAAATGCCCCTCTATCTAAAAAAAACAAAATTTTTAGCTCATTTAATTTTTTAAGGTTTTTTTTTCAATTGCAATAAAAAAACAATTCTTCTTACATGTTCATTGTCACCACTATTATTTTTTTCTTTAATTTTTTAAAGATTTTTTTTCAATTTTAATAAAAAAAATTCTTGTTACATGTACATTTGTCACCACTATTATTTTCCTTTAATTTTTTTAAAGATTTTTATTTCAATTGCAATAAAAAAAATTTCTTATTACACGTACATTGTCACCACTATTATTTTTTCTTTAATTTTTTAAAGATTTTTATTTCAATTGCAATAAAAAAAATTTCTTATTACACGTACATTGTCACCACTATTATTTTTTCTTTAATTTTTTAAAGATTTTTATTTCAATTTCCTTTAATTTTTTAAAGATTTTTATTTTAATTGTAATAAAAAAATTTCTTGTTACATGTACATTGTCACCACTATTATTTTTCCTTTAATTTTTTAAAGATTTTTATTTTAATTGCAATAAAGAGAATTCCCATTAAAATTAATTTAAGGAATAAACTTCCAATTTTACCCCTCCACCGTTAAACTTAACTGAGAAAATAACGGAATTGGGGGTGTGGTGCAAAAATGTCAATTTTTTTGGATGCGCAATGCAACAAGTCAAATTTGTTGGGAACGCTGTGCAAAATGTCAATTTATTTGGGGGTAAGTTACAAATTTCCCTAACCTCATTGCTAATTTTATGTCAATATCAATACTTCAACCATGTCATGAGTCATTTTTTTATTATTATTATTGATCTAGTTTAGGTTAGGATTTTCAATTTTTATTTTTTATTTCCATAATTCTATTTTTAATTTTTTTCTCTGAACCGTTCAATTTGGTAGTTTGGTTTGGTTTTAAACTTAACCAAATAAAAGACCAATTAGTTCAGAGATTTTTAAACCCTTTAGTTTTTGTTGTATGAACCGAACCAAATCGAACCATATGCCCAGTCCTATTTCGCGCAATGAGGAAATAAGATAAATAATTAAAATCAACTTTTTCATGGATAAATAAAGGCTTAACTAATCTTTAGAGAAGGCCGATGAGAGAGAAAAGTTTCAAAAGGGGGATATTGTAATTTTACTAAAATTTATGTTCTCTTTAACCATTATCATTAATTGCTACTTTAAATTTGACTCAATTATGTTGAGACATTTCAATTGAGTTGCTATGTCTTATGGTTCACAGTTGTGGAAAATAAATTTATTAGTACATTAAAAAAAATCCATGTAACATTAGCTAGTAACAATAATAATATAATGGTTTGTTAAACTAGTTTGTGCCACACATATTTTTTATTTAGGCGTGGTTAAGAATTAAGATATTTTTATTTAATGACTATTGATCATAATTTTTTAAAAATAAATTTTAAAATTTTAAAAATTAAAATGTTCTTATTGAATAATTATCAATCATATTTTTTTAAAATAATAAACAAAATTCGATTGCGGATCTAAATCTATATCTAAAATATTTTAATTTTTGTGCTTTTAAGGGGGGTTTTGGCTATACGTTTGCGTAATAAGGAAAATTCATAAATAAGGTAAATAGAAACGCCTGCTTAGCAAAACCATTTATTTTTTATTTCTTTTTTTATTTGAAATATTTTAAGGTGTGCTTTAACCTTGTGACTTCTTGTGGGTCTGCCAGTAGTCTCTTACCAAGGCGATGGGCTATCAAGTCCTCAGCTGAGGGTTTCTCAATTCGAGATCCACCATTTTACTTGGATTTTGCTCTCTCTCTATCTGCTCTGCATATGTATGTAATTTTAAATCTCGACTTTTAAGCTTATTGTTTCAATGCATATAAATAAGTTATGCCTGGATTAAATTCTCAGTATCAATAGCGTTTTGTTTCTATTCTCAGCTCAATGGTTTGATTACACTTTGTGCATGGAACAATTTTTGGAATCTGGGCATTGAAAATTTTGTTGATTTAGGTGGTTTGCTTGAAAATTCGGATGATATGCTCTCTGTGTTTCTGATGTTTGTGTAGTTGTTGATGATTAGAGGTGGGTTTGTTAAAATTTATAGGGATATCTAGGTGGAGTTTTTCCTTTTTGGAATTTTTGGATTTTCTTAATTGTATTTATAGATGGTTGTTTGAAACTCTTGAGATTCTTGCAATGTCAATGGGTTCTCTAAAACAATGTTATGATATTTTAAGTACAGGTTTTGGGAATATTTGGCTTTTGATCTTTGATTGAGTTCAATATGAGTTTAAACTGTATTCATATTTGGGATTTGATGCATTTTTTAAAACTTCAGGTAGCTCTTGTGAATCTTTGGAGTATTCTTAAGAGGTCTATCTGGGAGTTGTCACAATGCCGTCTACGGATAATCAGGGTTCTTCCTCACCATTTCACTCATTTGGTCGCTCAATTTGGAGTATTAGGCGCGAACAGGTTCATTCTGTAGAAGGGCATCATGATTCCAGTGCTGAGGAGTTGGAGCTTGAATCCTTCCATAGACAGATTGCAGACCATTTTAATGCGCTATCAGCTGTTGCTGATGATGAACTGCTCTCTATTGCATGGATACAAAAGCTTTTATATGCATTTGTTTGCTGCCAGGAGGAATTCAGGGCTATTTTGTTGAAAGACAAAGCACTAGTGTCGAAACCACCACTGGATCGATTTGTTGCTGAATTTTTTGAAAGAAGTTTGAAGGCGCTTGATACGTTTAATGCAACTCGTGATGGAATCGAAAAGATTCGATTGTGGCAAAAGCATTTGGAGATTGTTCAAAGTGCCCTGGATTCTCATAAGAGGACAATCAGTGAAGGTCAGTCCCGTCGAGCAAGAAAAGCTTTGATGGATTTGGCTCTCACAATGCTTGATGAGAAGGATTCTGGATCAGTATTTTCACAAAGAAATCGGTCCTTTGGTCGCCATAACACCAGTAAAGATCACCATCATCGCTTGCCAGGGCATTCTCGTTCTCTCTCGTGGAGTGTTTCTCGATCTTGGTCAGCTGCTAAGCAACTCCAGTCAATTGCTAACAGTTTGGCACCACCTCGTGGAAATGACATTGCAGCTACAAATGGGCTCGTGGTCCCTGTTTTTGCAATGAGTTCTGTACTCTTGTTTGTATTGTGGACTCTTGTTGCTGCAATCCCTTGTCAGGATAGAGGCTTAAATGTACATTTTTCAATTCCGCGTCAATTCTCATGGGGTGTTCCGCTCTTATCACTCCATGAGCGCATTACAGAGGAATCTAAGAAGCGAGAGCGACGAAATTCCAATGGGCTACTATATGAAATTTATTTGATTGACAAATGTGCTCGGCAATTGACGGACTTGTTGGATGTGGCTCAGTTTCCGCTGCCAGAGGAGCAAAAAATTGAACTCGAACATGGAATTCAGGAGTTAACATTGGTTTGTGAAGTGTTGAAGAACGAATTGGATCCACTGGAACGTCAACTGAGGGAAGTGTTTCGCAGTATCATGAATATGAGAACTGAGGGTCTTGAATTCTTGGGTAGTGGAAGCGAGTAATTTAGTGGAAAGGAGTAATTTAAGAAGTAACTTGCTAGTGAGCATCAAGTGTACAAATTTGTGACAGTTGTTGCTAGCCATTTGCAAGCAGGATGACTGACTGGAGATGGTTTGCAACAATAAAATTTGAACAGGTAGCTTTCTTGTATTTATTTTTGTATTTTCTGTAAAGAACATAGTATCTGTATTGTAAGTCGCTTTTTCCGGTTTTATTTCTTATCATTTTATTGGTTTCTTTTCTCATATAGTTTCCATGCTTGGAAACTCAGATGTTACAGTTTCAAGTCAATTTCTGTGTGGCACCATATATGTTTCAGAACACTTGTTCACCAGAGTTTGGACATATCTGGACAGATCTTGGCTAATACATGATTAGTTAATATATTCTGATTGTCTAGTTTGTTTTGCTTTGGTTATGAGATATGATTCCACTTTAGCTGTTCTGATGATGTAATTTAAATGAAGCTGATATGAGTGTGGTAGAAGTGTTTCACGCTCTGCGGATGAATGAAACTCGGCTAGATCCTTAGCTTTGCCTGAAGAAAGGAACAAGGCTGCGCAATGACTGTGCTCTCCAAGCAACCTCTGCTGAGCAATATGTCACTTTGGAAATACCCTCCGAATTGCTTTTTAATTGGAAAAGAGAAGGTTATACCCATCTCCATCTTAGAGGAATCCGATTAATCCTTACCCTTCATGGGAGAAAAGGGTTACTGTTAAAATGTTATTATCGCCAGTTTCATAAGGAAATGGCGATAAATCTCCATCAATAAACAGCTCTTAGCTCCCAATTGTGCCCTTGTAACTTGAAAGAAAGCTGAAAAGAACGAAGCTCTTGCTACTTTTTTGGTTTAATATCAAAACTACCCTTTTTATTTAATCAAAATTAAACAGATAAACAAAGAAAAAGAAAACTCCCATTTTTTCTCACGAAATATTAGCGTCATGTAACAAAAATAGATTAACCATTAAACACAATTCTTCATTTTTGGCTTAAGTAATTGATAGGTTGGGGTATAAGAAGAATAAATTTGTTCTCATGCTATCTGAACGTAAAAAATAGGGCTCCAATCGGTATAAAAAGACCCAGAGTCCCTAGGATTCATAAGGAGTAGAAAAAGGAAAAAAGAAAAAAAAAAAAGGTATAGTGATAATTTGATTCTTTGTGGTACTGAATGGGAGAGAGAATCAGATTTCTTTTCCCTTTATTTTTCACTTTTTACAATTTACAAAAAAAAGTAATAGGAATTAATTGACTGTAAGCACATCAACTAAAAAAAACTTTTTGCATCTAATTATTCATTAGGTAAAATTCATAAACTTAATATGGGAGTCGACACAAAAAATAATAACTTGGTGACGGACACGTACCATTGTACATATCACTGTACTTACAATGGCCAGCCTGGTAATGCAATAGTGCAAACGGCGGAACTAATACTTAAGTTGGTCATAATTGTGAAACTATAAATTTTGAGCTCTCCTAAAATTGAGAGGTCAATCAGTCAAGGTGATATTATGATGGGCCAAACTATGCAAAGTATAAAGTTCATTAGGTTAGTACGAAAAATATACAAATTTCGAGGGCCCTAGCGTTATTACTGTTGGAACTTAAGAAGCGAAAACCGCCGCCAAATGCAATTGAAGCTGCGACTTGCGAAAGCTGACGACAGCAGCAAAAATGGCGGAGACAGGGAAACTCAAGAGCTTAGCGTTGTTAGGAACTGGAGCTGTTTTGGGCTCTGTTTCTACCGTCTTTCTTTATAAGCTTCTTTCAAGGTAAATATATGAGTTACCCTTGTAAATCAATTAAAAAAATATATTTTTGGATATATATTATTTGAAACAAATGTATTGTATTGATCTTAAGATGATGGAAGCCTAGGTAAATGTTAATTACAAGCTCCCCTGAATCCCAATTGTGACCATTCCTTTTTTCCCCTTGTTATTTGCAGAAATATAGCGAGGTCACACTCCAAAAATGTACCCAATTGCATGACACATAATGGGATACCTGCTTTAGATCTTTTAAAAGACGAAGTAGTTGCTGAACAATTGACCAGGTGCCATTATTTTCACTTGCTAATTAATTATTGTTTTAACTTTACCATGAAGCTAAGTTTTCAGCATTTAGGTGAGTTTTCTATATTATTATTTATTTATTGTTGCTAGGAATATTCAATTCTTTGGCGTCGAGTCTCAGCAGAAAGTGTCTGGATCTTATGTTGTTGTTATTGGTCTTGGAGGGGTTGGGAGTCATGCTGCTGCCATGCTCTTGAGATCAGGTGTCGGTAGGCTCCTCCTTGTTGATTTTGACCAGGTTGGCATGCTATTCTATATTTATAGCTTTTAGTATCTTGCTTTATCTTGTTAGTGTTTTTCCTCATTTGGTTCCTAGAGATTTTCACCCACAACACCTTTAATAAGTATAGTCAAGTTTTGTTGAAGAATCAACTTTTTAATCTTTGTCATGCACTTTGCTTTCTAATGCAATAAATTTTCCGTAAATCATTTAATGACATCCAGCATTCAGTGTTAAAAATTATATGTCTATTTAATAATTAAATATATTTTATAAATCTGAAATACATACATGTTTATCATAATATTTATAAACTTTTGAATTTAACAAACGGCTTTAATTTCAAAACTTGCGAAAAAAACCTGAATATATGTAGCCATATTTCCATGGAATCAATGGAAAAAACATAAACAAAAGAACTGAAACAAAAGAACAACTAAACCTTGCACTTTATTGATACATAAAAAACTAATAAAGTCTAAAAATTTCATAGAAACATTCTCAAAGAGGGTAGATACAGCTTGCATTGCAAGTGTATAAATTGGGGTTAGGGTCTCTTACCATTTTCATGAAATAATAAACCAGTTCACCAAGTGCAAGAACTAAAAATTTAAATGGTTAAATCTGTTTCTGGCTTTACAATGACTTTTACTCTTCTTTTGGACTTTACAAGACAAAAAAGGAAATACACACTTGAATCCAGTGTATTTTGTCCTATAGTGTATTAAAATCTGTGTTTTTTTATGTCTTTTAGCTGTTGGATTCCATTATTATAAATTTACTCTCTCTCTTTCCATATATATAAGATCAGCATTATTATAAATTTACTCTCTCTCTTTCCATATTTATAAGATCAGGACAACTTTGAAGAAAGAAGATATCTGGTGAATTTTTCATGTAAACGAGATTCTGGAATGTCACAAACATCTCAATTTTACAAAATGATGCAAGCAAGAAAGAATATTTCTGCTGTTATGAACAAGTTTCTTTAAAAACCTTGCTTGTCTGTTGCAAATCTCAGTTTCCTTTATTGTTTATCAATGGCCTTAATAAGACAGTGTACTCTCAATCATCATAGCTGGAAAGAACTAGTTTAACTTTGTGGAACCATAGTTAGTTTCTTGCTTCACTTATGAATTCAAGGTTCTTTCTTTCTTATTCTAGAAAATTAGCAAGCCATTGATAGAATTTTGTTTTTTAATTTCTCTCTGTTTTTTCCTGTTTGGTGACTTTTTTCTGCCATCAAAAAATTTGGGAAGCCATACATTTATGAGTTTCTAGTTTCTTGTGATAGAAGAAGGAAATGCATGTGTCAGAAATAGCCTACCTTGCAATAAAACATTATGTTTCATTGTTTGTATTAGTGCAGTTATATTCCGAAATTTGAAATCGACATGTTGGGAGAATAAATATTTTGCATGTGCTTTCCAAAATAAAAGCATTACATGTAACTTTGAAGTTCAAGGTTATTCTATTTGATCTGCCATCGAAGTTGCATGAATTCATTTGAATGCTTTTAGTGCATTGTGGTATTTGCTTGAATATACGGATTGGTTACCAATATATTGGATACTTGTCTTCATCTATGGGCATGCTGTGGTTACCAATATATTAGATACTTTTGTAGCTATCAGATGCCACTCATTAATGAAAAATCTTTCCTTCTTCAAAGGGTACTCTGGTCGGATGTTATGTCTTCCTTAATATTGATAGGAGAGTCCAGTTTAACCTATTTGCTTTACATTTAGCTGTACCTGGAACCATGTGTCCATGCTTATGTTATGTACCATAAACATATTGCATGGTAACATTTTACCATTGATTTGAATTCAATGAATTTTCTATTTTATATATGGTGTTATTTTTTCAGTTTTTAATTATTGTTATTATAATTTTTGTTGTTGTCTTTGGCCATCCTAGCCTCTCAATCGTTCTAGTAATAATACATGAAAGTTATTCCTAGCAAAGGTAGAGTAATATTTTTGCTTTAACTTTCTTTTCTTTTTCGAAAAAGGAAAAAAAAAGATAAAATAAAAAGAGACATTGAAGAGAGGTCTCAATTGTATTCAAATTGTATGTATTCCTACAAAAGGTGCTTATAATTTGTTCGCTATGTGAGAAGGTATCAGTTTCATCACTTAATCGGCATGCAGTTGCAACACGAGCAGATGTTGGTACTCCAAAAGCCTTATGCCTCAAGAAGCATTTCTCTTCAATCTTCCCAGAATGCCACATAGATGCAAAAGTGCTATTATATGATGCATCATCTGAAGAAGAAATTTTGTCTGGCCACCCTGATTTTGTTTTGGATTGCATTGATAACATTGATACAAAGGTACCTCTTCTTGCTTAAAGTCTAAGTTTAGAACTAATTTTGATCACTGCCAGAATTATTTCTTCAATGCTAGATATTTACTATATTTTCATACATGGTCTTCTTTTTATAGTTGTCGTGTTGAGTTAGGGATGATCTTTCTTTTTGCTCTTTTGATATTGTATGCATGTGATAGGACTTAGGGCTAAATTAGGGCTGGTTTTTATTGATTGAATCAAAAGAAAGAACAATCTTGACCTATAATTTGAGGGGTAGCTCAATCTCTCCCAAAACTCCTAATTACTCTTAATACTAGACAAAACTCAGCATAAACCCTAAATGACTCCTTAATCTCTTATTTATACATGAGCCCTAATTAATGAATAAATAAAATTTCTAAACTGCCCCTGCCCCTTTATATTTGCGCCTAACATAAGTTTTCATTGGTCTAACAGCATGGCTGATTAATTCCTATAATCATCTGAAGTTATGATACCTAGCCTTTTGGGCATGAATGGAACTGGACAACTTTTACTTTGATTTTTAAGTTTGATATATGAAGTTGCAACTTTAGATAGATCTAAATGTATAAAAGCTTAAGTTGCTATGTAGGGTAGGAGGATAAAAATTGTATTTAAAACTCTTGATATTCCCCTTAAGTGGCAGCCATGGTGATTGTGGCATGGCAGGCAAGATGAGGTTTTAAGGAAGTCAAGAAAAAGGGTGTTGTAGGAGAAAAATTTATTATTGAATATTAATATAATCAATTTTCGTTTTTGCATAAGAATGAAAATGAGAAATTTTAAGTTTTTCTACTTTGATGAAAATGTCATTGGCAAAGTGTTTAGCAAAGAAATAGATCGAATCATATTATCTTAAAAACTTATGTTGAGATATGTTTTTGTTTTAGATTTAGTAGACTGCTTATTAATGGGATATCTTATTAGATTTTGAATACCATTGTTGGGGACTCTCCTAAAAACTTAAGCTTTTGGGATTAATATCTATTCCACATAGAATAATTGTATTATTGGACTATGAAATTCTTTGTTTTGAATCTTGAATCAACTTTAGATTCGGTCATTCGATCTTAAAGATGATTCTATGTTTGCAAGAACAAGCTTATCATTACAGTCAGCCATGAATGTATATTTGGAGTTTGATATTAAAATTACTATTGGGTCTTTTCTTCTGATCCTAAACATTTGAAATTAAGAGTTATTTAACATGGTATGTTTAAATTGTGATGTTCACATTGTAAATTGTGAAATTTTATCTATAGTAGGTGGCACTTCTTGCTGCATGTGTACGTAGGGGTTTAAAGGTTCTATGTGCAACAGGAGCTGGAGCTAGAGCTGACCCAACAAGAATCCGTGTGGCTGATTTAAAAGAGTCAACAAATGATCCATTATCCCGAGCTGTAATGTATCTGGCTTGTTTCTATTTGCATCTCTTTAAGTGCTTGGCAAAGTATTAAATGCTTGTCTTTTTGGTCCTACAGCTTTGTTGCCTAGATAATTCATTATGAATTAAGGATGCCGATATATGCATTTGGTGCTAAAATTTATAGTTCCTGCTTGCAGATATTCCCAAGCAACCTGATGCATTTTTGCTGTTAGTGAATATAAATATATTAGGGAATAAATTATTTTCATAAGCATGAATGATGTGTGTAAAGCTGGTCCATCTGTCATATTCTAGGACACGCAATATATATATATATAGAGTAATTTTACAATTAGGGATAGGTTAAAAGACGAAAAAAATACGCACTCTAATATAGTGTATTCTGTCTTATAGTTTATTGAAATCTGTGTTTTTTTGTCTTTTAACTTGTCTTTTACTTTAATAAAATAAGGAATTCCGTTTTTCTAAAATTACGACACACACACAAACACATAAAATCAGGACAACTTGAAGAAAAAGATGTTTGGTGAATTTTTCATGTAAAAGGGATTCTGGAATGTTATGAACATCTCTATTTTACAAAATGACGTGGCTAGAAACAATAATTCTGTTGTTATGAACAAGTTTCTTAAAACCCTTTCTTTTCTGTTGTGAATCTCAGTTGCCTGTATTGTTAATTAATGGCCTAAATGAGATAGTGTACTCTCAATTATCCTTGTTGTTCCACTGGCAATAAAATCCTTTGAAGCTTCGTCTTTTTTAATTTCTTCTTTCTATCTTTCTCTTCTGAAGGCTTCCTAACTCTTTCTAGATATAAAAGCTCGTATGACTTTGAAATTCTCATCAAACGTAAGAATTTTCATGTTTCTAAATTTTATGAAGTCATGGAACTATTTTAAACTGTTAGAAATTTCGTTGCACATTCTTAGCTACAATTCATTGGTATTGGCACTTGAGCTTCATTTGCAAATAGAAGTGTAAGTACAGAGATACCTGGGTTAACCGCAACTTCTTCAACAATATACCACCAGTGGTTTTGGAGTCGACCTTCCTTGGCCTACATGAATGAATTTGCTATATAATTGTTATATCATGATTTTCTTTTTCCTTTTTAATCAGATAGCACTATTTTCATTTTTATTTTTTTTGGCCATTGCACCGAGAATATGCATGAAGCTATGAGGTGCATCAAGAGTATGTGGAGCTATAATTTGTTGATGTCCCTGATTCCTGTAGCATAATTTTTCTCTTTTTTGTGTAACACCGTTTATTGAATAGAAGTCTACAATTTCTCTTGTATATCGTCCCGCAGGAGGGGGGGGGGGTGTGGAGCGAGGGTGGAAAAAAGAAACTGAAGCTGATACTCTTAATCTTATGCTGGTTTATAATTTTCATATGGTCCCTACTTCTTCCAGCATAATTCTCTATTTTGTATATCACTGTTTATTAAATAGAAGTCTACAATTTCTTTTCTATATCGTTGAAGGAAAAAACCAAAAAAAGAAAAAAAGAGAAAAAACTGAAGCTGATACCCTTAATCTTATGCTAGTTCATAATTCCCAAATAGTGTCGCGAACTTTTAATTTTTCGTTTAGGTGGCTGTAGAAGTATATATGCTGTGGTAGTTACCCTAAACCCTAAATTTTATTTCTCATAATAACTAGAAATGTTATATTCAGAAAACTTGAGTTTTATGTACCTAATGGAATTGCTATTTTTCAGGTAAGGCATCGTTTGAGGAAAGATTATGGCATTGAAGGCGGTATTCCTGTTGTTTTCTCGTTAGAAAAACCTAAGGCAAAGCTGCTTCCATTCACGGGTCCCAGTGGAGAAGATGAAAACCCTTCAGATTATCAAGTAAAGATGCTTAGTTACTATTCTGAATTATTTTATTGCTTTTAGTTAGTACTGATACTGATAATTCAGCTCTCATTTACCAAAATCCATAAACATATATATAACAAGCAATACATTCACATTCGTAATTCTTGTCTTATTTACAGATGGTGCCCGGGTTCAGGGTTCGCATCATACCTGTTCTGGGTAGCATTCCTGCAATATTTGGAATGGTCATGGCCTCCTATGTTGTGACACAACTGGCAGAACTGCAAGTCCAAACTGAGCCTATAGTAAATATGGATGTCGACCATTACCGTCTGCTTCATCAACGCCTTATTGAGCATGAGGAGTCATTATATGGCACAGCCAAGGAAGTTCAGGTATGAAAATATTCCTTTACACTTGTGTTAGCTGAAAATTGTAGTTTTTTAGATTATCTTTCCATCTGTTGTCCAAGTAAAATGTTTGGCACCTTTTCAATCTGTTTAGAATATTTGCTGACTATGATGATAGGTTGATATAGGTTTTACATTTATTGCTCCATTGCTTGCGCTTCTGGGCATTGGAGATTTTTTTTAAAAAAAAACTTCTTGCTAAAATTTCATCTATTTATTTTGTACTTGGAAGAAACTCTTATTTTATAATTGTAATTGAAAGTCAATAGCACTAGAACTAACATTACTTGTTGAATAAGTGTAAGGTTTTTATTTTTATTTGTTTTTAAATAAAAGGTTTTGGCTTTGATACCAATTTATAGATCTTTGCTACTGCACACTAGGTCATGGATTTTGATTTTCTGGAAATATTAATCCTTGTGCATAAAACGAATTGAAAAGTTCTATAGAAACCTATTACATAACACATTTGCAATATGTAGTAGATTTAGCGGACGAGGGCACTCTTGTTTACCATTTGCCTTAATGTCATTCATGTAATCAGTGCCTGAATAGTAGTTTGAGATATTGAATGGAATTGGATAATTAGATCCTCTTTTCTTTTTCCTATGGATTGAAAGTCCTAATGTTTGTCGTATATATACCTTGGTTGTTGTAATCTTCTTTTTCCTATGGAGTGAAAATCCTAATCTTATCGTATGTATATTTTGGTTGTTATAATCCTTTTTTTTTTTTTTAAACCACTTATGTAGAAAATTAATGGATAATTTAAACTCACTATTAGCAATGATTCTAAGCTAGTTGTATTGTGTTTATGGAGTCAATAGAGCCATTAATGTCTTTGTTTCATTTTCAGTGAAAGTTGCTCAACAACTCTCAAACTCAAAGCTACTATGGACCGTTTATGTAATAAGTTCGTATAATTATACCTTATTACTTACCAGGCTTTTATCTTTTACAGGTAGATGTTGAGGAAGTGATGTATGTTGCAAAAGAACTGTGGCATGGACGAAGTGCTTGGGAGCATTCTGCAAAAGATGTGGGGCGTGGGATGTGGCGATCAGTCAACGAGTTGATGCTTGTGAGGTAAGATTTGTTTCTTTTCATCATAAATAACATGATCAACGTGATCTTTTACATATGGTGAATGTTAATAATGCATAACAGAAAGTTCAGGGATTAAGCTTTTCTCTGAACTGTTTTCAGTTTTAGAGATTAATGCTAAGAATCGTATGGTACGATTAAGGAATAGAGTAGGGTTTAAAGTCAAATTGTGAACATCTGATAACTTTTCTGGCCTTCTGGACTATCTTATAGTTTGTAGGCTCCAAGTACATATATTGATGATGGCAATGTTGTGATTTTATGTGCTTAATAATTTTAGGTTTTCTTGCTGCCTGTCTTGTCTCTCTTCTTATATGGACATAATATTTGTTGGAGAATTTATCATTTCCATTGCTTCATTGAACTCTTCTTGTAGTATCATTGATTTGGGTTACATTAGTTTGGTTAACAATGAACTCCTGTGAAAATTTCATCAAAATTGAACATAAAACGGATGGTACAGGCAAAAGGTTCTAAGATGTTGCCTTCCTAGGCAGCATTCATAAAATAAGCTGAATTCCTCCAGCCAGTTGGTTGGACCTGTGAATAGAAAGCGACAATGGGGGAAAGAAATGGATAGATGGAAATGAATATATAGAAAAAGCAATAGAAGAATCCAATTAAAGCAACTAAAATCCCTTAACCTCTAAAGATAAAATAATTTTATGTGTGAATGGCTGTAGCATCATTATCCATCAATACCCCTCAGCTGAAAGAGTCTCAACTTTGGCTGGTTATGGTACTAAAAATTATTCTTCAAAATGTGTTAAAGATATTAAAATCCTTCTGAGCCCAAATATGAGGTGTGTCTACTGGTTTGTTTGGTTAGATCAGAAACTTTAAAGAAGATGCTGAAGTTGATCATTCTAGACATTAGCAGTTACAAGTGAGGTGAATGCTATCATGGTGTGGTAACAGGTGAAGGACTTGCAAATACAACAAAAGAAATCAAATTGCACAACGTTAAGCATTCGATGAAGAGATTTCTTGGACTAGTTTATAATATCCCATATTGCCAGAAAGAGAGTTCTTGGACTAGTTTACAAGCCATGGGCTCTCTTGATTAAATAGACACGTTTTGGGTTGCAAAGCCCAATGACAAAACAGTAATAGAATGTTTGCTCAAAGCAGACAATATCTACGTGGTGGGCCTGGGCTGTTTCAGTGTTATTGGACTTGAATCTTGCCAAGACCAAAGAGGTGTCTATCAGAAACTAAGCCATGTAGACCTTGGTGATGCATTTTTCTCACTCTTCTAGTGACATCTTTTGCACCTGACCTATTGAGATGACCTAGCTAGTATCTATAGTATATTCTTAAGGAGCTTGTTGCTGTGCTCCCTGATGATTTAGGCTATCTGAAGATAAGATATTATCGGCAAAATGTTTAATTGCGTTCTAAATTGGACCTCCACTGTGTGTGAGACGAAGGAGAGAGATTTTTTACTACTTGTGAACTCATCTGAAAGTCAGTCCTAAATTTTGCTAAATGAGTGAGGAACATTTGTCAATTTAGTACTAAGATCTGGAAGTCTTGAGAAAACAGAGTGAAATAAAATTGGAATAGCCAGGCAATGACCATGTCTGTCACCTCTTTCACTTGATTTCAACTTTTGTGTCTCACGTACTTGAAGCTATTTTTACTTGCGCATTTGCTTGCTTATAGTCTGTGTTTCTTGAAACCCTAATTAAGTGTGTAGAGACCTTCAGAACCCTGTATTGTAGCACCAACTGACAATTAAAGTACTAAATCTTCACAAGCCTACAAGAATTTCTAATAACTATTTTTTCTCCACTATAAGAGTATAATTGCGTTCAGTGGTCTCATTTAAATTTCAGCTAGTATCATTTACAGTCAAAATACTAACCAATCACGATATTCTCGGTACAGTGGCTGACTGGCTGTTTATGAATTTAGTGTTATGGCTGTGCAATATGTATCCCAATGAAATTGTTGTCCTTTTAAGGGTGACATTGACTGGCATTGCATTGCTGTTAGTTTATTCATTTTTTTTTTAAATTCAGGTGGGACCGAGAAAAACCAGCAACTGTGTCAAACTTGGTTCTCTTGAAATTTAAAGAGGTATCTTGGAGCTTCCCTATCTCTAAACAGCTACAATGGATTTTAAAAGGCATGCTTGTTTGTCGTAATATTACTCAATTATATCTCCTGTTGAATTCATATATAAGTTTAATTGATTTTAACTATTTTGTTGTGTCACAACTCAACTTTTCCACACTGGTAGTTGCTTTGATCTTTATCAAATAGTTTGTTAGAAAGCCACATAATCTAATTACTTTCTAGCTGATACACCATATAGGTGTACTGTTTCCTTTTTATTAATTCTTAAAAGCATTTTATCACTGCAGCTGAACTGAATCATTCCTAATTTTATTGTCCACTTACACAGAAATGAATATTGTTGTTTCCTATCTGGAACAAATTTGTCATGTTACAAGCATGGTTCCTTAATGTTATCACTGTGATTTTAAATATATTCCATGTTTTTTCAAAATCCATAGCTTCATATATTTTAACTTCTCTTGTCAAAACTGAGAGAACTTAGAGCCACGATATCAGTTTATGTTTGGTTAGGTTAAGGCATCAAACATAGTGGCAGGATGAAGCATTTTATTCTTTCCACAGAGAGAACAAATAACTTATTGGAGTATTCTAGGAAATAAATAGAGAAAGAGAGCATCTTGTAGTCAGTGACTGGGTTCTGTTTATTCTTCCCTTCCCCTAAAGGCTAAAACCCAAGGGGCTTCTAAGTTATCAAATGCACCCCTGATGAGAGGATGGTATTTATTTTGCACTTAATTATTTTTCTAGATTTCCAAAGACCAACTAGCATAGCATTTGCTTTTGTTCTCTGCAGGCAGATGAACATGAGTCAAGGACACTTGACGATATCAAGGAAAAGGAACCTGCCTTTTTTGAGACGGTTACATCTGTGTTGAAGCGAGCTGAACTGGAATTTCTGTTGTAACTATTCTGAAAGTTTGCAATCCAACTTTTGATGGAGACTGGTCCGTCTCTCTGAGTCTTGACTCCTTTTCATTTTCCCATCTTTTTTTTTCCTTTTTGAAATCTAGAATTAAGTATTTGTTTTGTTTATATATTTCAACAGATGAATCCAAGAAAACAACCAGAATTTTTTAGTGGGAGTCGACCAAAACTGGGTTTCGGCTTTGGCCTATCGCCTGAGTTTCTGTTTCTTCTTTTTATGAATCATCGAAGAGGGTCTGGCCCTTTCATTGTAATGTCGTCTAGCGAGGAATAGAAATTTTTTTGTTAGACATTTCAAGTTTAGGATTTTATTAGACATTTCAAAGCCAATCCCAGATAATTATTGTCTGATATAGCTACGTTTGAAAGTGAAGATTAGATTGAATCTGAATTATATGTATAGTTGTATCTTTTGTTTCATATATTAAATAGTTAAAATAACTATGTAAAATTTAATTTAATGAAGTTAAAATAACTATTTAAATAAATAGTTATATTAATTTTTTTTAAGAGAAATTCATTAAACAAAAAACATTACAAATTGTTCAGTGACCAACGAGGTGGACCAATACTCCACTCTCTAGGATTTGACATAGAACCCCCTACCCTAGCAACACTATGGGTAGCAGCGTTCGCAGATCAACGGACAATCGAGAATTCCACTTCTCCCAAATTTTGAGCTAAAAAACGACATTCCTCAATTATGAGTCCAAAGCCATTAGGACTTGACCGGTTCTCAGTTAAAACCTTGAAAACTTGAAGAAAGTCTAATTCAATTAACACACGAGGAAGTTGCAGATTCTTCAACCAACTAAGTGCCTCTTGAACTCCAAACGCTTCTGCTTCTCTAGCCCCAAAACCGCCAGCAAAACTATCACACTTTGTAGCCAAGAAAGTGCCATCAGAATTGCGAACCAAACAGCCAAAACTGATCTGCGATTGAGAAGAAAACATAACAGCATCAACATTGCATTTAACCCAACCAACATGAGGTCGTTCCCAGCACACAGCCCCATTAATCCCAAACAACTTCCAACTAATGTCTCTTATTCATTTCTTTTTTTTCTTTAAGGTTTAGTCTTAAGTTTTTCCAAACTTCGGTATAGCTTACGAAGACTTGGTCGGTATGCAAAATGAAGTATCTTCCCGTCTAAAGTCCATTTCGGTTTTAGATATCAATAGTTCAGATATAAGGCTGTCATTTATATACCATACCAAAAGAAGTTATCTACTCTTTGTTATCAATGCTTTAGAGAGCCTGTAAAGGATTCTAATCAAACGTTATCATCTTATTTTTTGAATGAATGAATACACATTCTTTGTTTGAAAGAGTCTGTTTATATCTTATCAATGAATAAACAGATGAACAAATCCAGGTGGTCAAAACCTTTGGTCAACAAATTTTGTTGGTCACGTTGTGGACGCCAAAAAAAAAATTTCTCGCGGATTAACAAGTAAATTTCGAACTACCCCTAAATTATTTTTTCTTGGTATTACATAAAGGTCCAATAAGTCTGTAATTATTACAAAAGCATCCCTAAGCTGAGATTTAAAACTCACTTCAACAAATGTATTATTTTTTTAAAATCAAATTCACATGGATTGATGACCTCTACAGTGATTGTGTAAAACTTGTAATAATATGGTGTTCAGTAAAAAGGGAGGACCGGCTTTTACATATATCTTTAATTCTTTATTATTTTGATTTGTTAGTAGCCATTACATGTATACACTTTAGTATGATATTTAATTAGTTTGTTTAGAAAAATAGTTGTAAATTCATTCCACACTTTGAAATCATCATAAGGTAATAGGTCAGATTCTGTTGCCTCAATCAACCGTATCGCAACGTCTCTTGCTAATACTAATTCTTGAACTTGATCTTAAATCATAGGTCCTAAACTACTACTGTATTCTTCCATTGGTCTACCACCCCCAACCTTCTCAACTCTTTCCTAAACAATTTCGATGCACGTGTACTGGAGTTGTATTCATTCGCAAGACAAAGAAGTACTCCATTGAACAATGGATGTCTATACATTTCTTTAAAAAATCAGATGATAAGACAAAGTTAAAGTTATCTTTCTTTACTATATTAAGAGATTAAGATGAGTATGCATTTTTCACGTATATTAGATTAAAAGGATCAAGAAAAGTATACCTTTTTTTTACATATATCTTTAATCCTTCATTATTTTTATTTGAGAGCAGCCATTACATGTATGCGCTAATTTATTCCTCTCTTTGTCAACATTATTCGGCAACAGGTCTATTTTGGTTGCCTCAATCAACCGTATACCAACTTCTCTTACTGATGCTCATTTTTAAACTTAATCTTAAAATATGGGTCATAAACTACTGCTATATACGTCTTTGGGTCTATCTGCATCAACCTCTTCAATTCTTCCCTGATCAACAATTTCCATGCACATGTACTGGAGTTGTATTCATTCACAAGACTAAAATAGATTCCATTGAACCTACCCATTTTTTGGAAAAATCAGATGATAATATAAAATCAAAGTTATGTTTTCTTATTAAATTAAAGAGATTAAAATAAGTATATATTTGTCACGTATACTAGATTAAAAAGATTAAGAAAAATATACATTTTCTATGTATCTAACTGATAAACATAATTATTATAAAAAAAAAAAAGAAATGAGAGTATAGAATATAAAAAACCAATTATTGAAATTTTAAATAAACAAAACTTACAAAACTTTTTTTAGATAACTTCATTTTTCATGTTTATTAGAATGCAAGTTCTTAGGGCAAAGACGTAGAGCTACTATTTGTTTATTGTTATTTTTTGTTTGTTTATTAATTTCTCATTTTTTTTTTCAAAAATTGAGGCTTAAATCATTCTATACTATGGTATAGCTCACCATGACTTCGTAAGTAAGTAAAATGGTGCATGAAGTATCTTCCGACCCAAAGCCCATGTTGTTTTTGAACATCAAGAGTTTAGATATTGGGGTTACTATTTACATACCACACTAAAAGAAGTTATCTACTTTTGTTTTTCTTGAAGTTCGGAGAATAAAAAGCAATCGTCTTTATTTAGAAGCTAAGTAATGTAGGTGGAGAAAGAAGATAATTAGCTACCTAATGTATTGATGTAGGAGAATTAGTATGTTTTACAGCATCTACACTGGTTAATGAAGAAAAATCATTGTGTCAAAAAGCATGAAAAGGATTCTCACAAGCGTTATCATCTGATTTTTCGAATGAATGAATAGACATTCATTTTTTAGATGAGTTTATTTTTGTCTTGTGAATGAATAAACACTAGAACAAACCCAAGTGGTTAAAAAATTTGGTCAACGAAGTTCGTTGGCCACATCAGTGACTTCCAATAAACATTCTCGCCGATTATGAAGCAAATTTCAAACTTATGCATTTATACCCCTAGATTATTTCTTGTTATTATACTAAAGTCCAATTAGTCTGTAATTATTAAAAAGCATCCTTAAACTAAGATTATATTATATTTTTTAAAATTAATTTTGCATGAAACTATGACTTCTAGAGTGATTGTGTGAAACCCATAACCAATATGATGTTTAGCGAAGAGCGAGGACCAATTTTTACATATATCTTCAATTTTCAATCACTTCAATTTGCCAGTTGTTATTACAAGTATGCTCTTTGCTCTTGTTAGCTAATTTGTTTGTTATGTAAAATAATTTCCTTTAATTACTTTGATTGCAGATATGAAGTTAATGTTATGCTTCCTTAATAAATTAAAAGAAAAATTAAGAAAAGTATACCTTTTTTATTCTTACAGAGTGATTGTATAAAAGTGATGACAAATAGCATTTAGCAAAGAGAGAGGATCAATTTTCACATATACCTTTATTCCCAAATCACTTTGATTTGCTAGCAGCTGTATGCTCTTTGGTCTGGTGGTTAATTTGTTAAATAAAATAATTGTCTTTGAATACTTTGAGTGCACTTAAAAAAAAAAGAAAAAAAAATAATAGTAATAAACAATAAAGCATTCAAATGAAGTAAAAGCCATAACCATGTATCTTATCAATAATCTGATAACTTACAAAACAATCAAATGTTATTCGCTGTTTTCATTTACTACTAAATATGATACAAGATAACATGCATTTCTATTTTTAAAAATGTCCAATTAAAATAAAATAAGTACAGAAAATACCCGTTACAAAACACCCCAAATGAAATGCATTTACAACTGTAAGCTAATCGTATTACAACAAAGATCTCGCGGGATGCATTACAAGCCCACCTACAATTTAGGTTACTGCAAGTGCAAGGTCTATTACCTGTACTGGAAACTAGTGCAAGCAAATTTAAGGCTACAAATATTACATTTCATTTGCATAGTGTACGTACAAACCTAATACTAATCCCCGAAATCCGACCTGCTTTTGACATCCAGTGTCTAAAAATACAGCAGATACCACAATATTAAAAGGTTTGCAGTATCACTGAAATTCACATGGGTAAGAAGGAAAATTCTCCTGCAGTGAATCGGCTTCAAGCTAATAATTTTTAGCTCCCGATGTCTCAATATCACCACCTAGTTAGCCTGGACCTGAAGCGTTTTAGTTCTGAGGTTAGAGATCGATCGAGCCTAAAACCTAGGCTGAATCAGGACTCCCGAAGATGATTAAATACAGCCAAACAAAGACTGCAGTGTTTCTAGACTCACTTGACTGGTTTATCAACAACTCAACTTCTCCTAGAAGTGACAATGCTACAAGAAAATCAGGCTGGAGACAGCAAAATGACAGGTGGACCCATGCAGATGTAATTAACGAAACAGATCAGGGAAAGACCACATTATGAACCTCGCAAAACTGTCAGACTCCAAAAACTCAATATGGGCAGTCCGTCCAATGAGACTATTCAAGTTCCTACCATGAGAAGAGGTATCAAAATTGACATCACAGCGCATGAAGACTCGATGCTCAGATGAAGGGGCACGTATCTGGTCCAAGCAATCATTTAACATCTCCTGAAAGACTTTCCCCTTTTTTGAATAATCCCAAAGAGATGCCTGGGCTATCTCAATTCTAGCAGAATGATACGGAACATAACCATCCTGAGAGGCATTGTCTCACATGTTAAAATCATTGGCAGCAGGAAAGATGACTAACATTAAACTTTTCTAAACAATCAGAAGAAATTTATCTATCTATTGTCCAATTATAAGGTTACAATAGAGGAGCAATACCTGGGGTGAAGAGATAAGGATTATATTTCTGAAGTTCTCCAATGTCCTATGCTGAAATAAGGAACAAGAAAATGAGGGAGGGGAGGAAGAAGGTTTTAGCAGTTTTCAGTGTGTAACAAACTAGCTTTAGAAGCTTATGCTTTGAAATGCAAAATATCTTAAGAGGTAGGCAGAATTCTTTTTGCAATCCTTTCAATACCTTACAGAGTTTGTATAAGAAAGTGTTCTGGAGATCTGGATCATCTGAGAAAGTAAGTTGATGAATACATTGAGTGCCCTTGAACTTCTTCAAGAGCCACAACCCTGAGTTAAACAAAGAGTTTGAACTATACAGATAACCCAAGTGTGGACCGGATATAGAAACATATGTATACAAGAATCTCAGATATGGTTCCATCATGCTCTCTGCAATACATGAGCACACATTAAGCAATCAATCACAAACTAGTACAAAAAAGCATACGGCCTGCAATGGTGTACACACCTGCTAATGCAGCTCTTATAATAATGTTCCCAATAGAATGCCCAACAAAGCTAAGCATGATATCTCTTAAGTTACCACTTCTAGAGGCTTTATCCATTTTCCTTTTCACGAAAGAAATCACCTCCTCAGTCAATCGTTGTCCCATTTCTCTGAAGTCTCCATATGTTTTATCTTCATTTACCTCCGACATAAGAAACTCTATCTTGGGATCTATCAAAAGCCACTGATTCCGAACAAGCCGTAAATCCAGATGATGTCCCTATTGATGTATGAAACAAGATGAGTACTATCAGTAACATGAAAACTAAAGTGATACCAATCATAAATGAAGGGGACTGCATAGAATAAAGGTCAGAAATCAAATCAAGAGTGATATAGGAAGGGTAACAGGGCATGTAATACTTGAAATGAAGTGAGATCTTCGATACCACACTTATAATCCAAATATACCATGCATGTTTAAATAATTTTAGAGACACAAAATAAGTTTTTTTTTTTTTTGAGAAGAGACACAAACTAAGTTTAAAAAGTAAGAAAATGGATAACGGTTATATAAGAAAATCAACTAATCATATAATATAGACACACTCTCAGGAGGAAACCATTACAAAATAAGCCTAAATACTTCTTATTGAAGAAAAAGAAGGGTAAAATTCAAGTTATCATCCAGATAGAAAGACAATCTTCAATTTATCCCTAAAAAGTGTAAAAACTTCAATTTTCCGCCATTTTCGTTTAAAAGATGAGGGCAAATTGGGGCACATTGATGACTCTTTCCATTTTTTGGTCTTCTTAACAGTAAATGGGATAACTTATTTTGGGGGGTATATTGAATTGTCATTCTAAATAGGGATTAATTGAAGTTTACCATTGGAAAAGGGGGGGGGGGGAATCATTTCACAAATTCTATAATGTAAATTATCGAATCCCAATTCTAACATTTATAGGATATAACTTCATCCTCACTGAAGCTTCTCCATTACTGTCATAATTATTGTTAGGCTCTTCTGGTTGATTTTAAAACAAAATTGGTCTTCATTTAGTACATATACCTTTTAGACAATATAACTTCGCGCAACAGAGGGACTAACTATACAAACTAACCTAATTTGTATGGACAGAATTCACGAGCTATAAAGTCTTTTGTTGCCTTATGAAAAGTATAAAAACATCATATATAAAAACAAACATATATGTATCAGCCACTCTAGAATTTGCTTTTAGAAAGTATAAGGTATCATATCCTTTCTCCATCAATCTAAAACACAGAAACTAGTGTGGTGAAAAAGGAAGTTGGTCTCCTTTGACCTGGGCCATTTCCTAATGAATCCATACTCTTCAATCCACTTTCTTTACATGCACAGATATAACTATCTACATCCCTATAACGAGCTGAGAGAGGAATAACTATATGCACGCATTTTGTAGAGTTCATTCCCACATTTCATGAAAATATTTTATTGGATTCCTTATCTTCTTAGTAACTATTTCTAACCAACTGAAATTGGAGAATTAGGAAGCAAAAGAGATTAAACAGAAGAAAGAAAAAATGTATGAACAAATTCAAGCTAGGGAAGAGTAGAAATTCCAGCTCTAGATGAGACAAACCTGAAACCCATGTACAAATACAACTATTTTCAAAACCCGGCCACATTGTTGTGAGCTAGCTCCATTTGACTTTTTCACAGCCTCACTGCTATGTCCACTATGTACACCTGGGTTATCTCTCTGGTCTGGATGACAGAAATATGAATTTCCACTGGTTTTATGCAATGGTGCTTGCACAACACGATCTACGATTACAATAGGAATGCTTGAAGGATCTCCAAAAATATACATGTCTTGAAGTGACCGATTGTTGATCTGACCAGAAGCAACACCAATTCATAAATTCCCAGGAGCAAAAAAAATGAGAATGAAGCACTAAAAACCAATATCTTACTCTCATCTGTGCAATGCTTCGTCGATGTAGCTCAGCACGCATTGCTGCACTTTGAGTAGGCTGTCCAGAGAGGGGAAAAGATCCAGATTAAAAGACTAAGCAGTCAATAATGTATACTACAAAAATAAGAAATGATGTTAATTACATCATCGCTGATGCCAAACTTCCGCAAACTCAAAGCTTTCCCTCGGGTACCCGGGTATGAAGACTCATCAACTCTGCTACTGATAAAATGATGAGGCAGCTCAACCTTAGAGTACACCATCCATATTGACCATTCAGCTCTGCGGTCACTAGCCCATGCATCACGCAGATATTCCATTATCTTCCTTCTGTTAGCCCTGGAGGTGAGCAATTTAGGAAACAGAACAGATGATTCTTAAGCACAAAATCAACAGATTCAGCAAGTTAAGAGTAACCACGATAAGTATGGTATCAATCAATCATCAATAAAGGAGATTTGAAGACGTTCATTCAGGCTGAAAAGGAACTTCCAAGCCTTTCATAAAGAGATAAGATAAAGAGTTTTTTTTTGGAATTTAATTTGCATTAGAATGTCAACGTATATATAAAGACATTTTGAGAGCATAGACTGGAGTTTTTGCAAATATATCCCATTAGATGAAGTACTTATGAGAAAGCTCAAATGTCATCTGGAACAGCATATGACATGTAATTATTACCAATTCTGATGATAATCATGCAACTTATGCATCAGCTAGTCAAGGGCATCACAAGCAATTTATTTGTCAAGAAGTCCGAGCATATATGGCAAGGGAGCGTAAACTTTCCGAGATACTTCATGAAATGATGACAACAAGAGACTCCAGGAGGGCAGTTTTGGAGCATGGATAAATAGTTCATCTTTAGTGAACTTAACCCCGTTAACTTTTTTTCTTACCATCTTTCAAGAATGTATTTATTAATCAATCCACTAGTAAATTTATAAACAGTATTTTCAATTCTTATTTCATAGGCAGTTCACAAAAAAATTTATTTCTTGAAATTAAAATACCTGCAGAAAAATCCAGAAAAAAAAATTGTATTCTTTAATTAACATGGGTAACATGACTCCAAAAATTGTTTATTGAGGGCTGTATTCGACTACAACTCAGTAGTAAATCTGCACTAAGAAACTATCTTTTCCTAGAATTGTGAATCAATAGAACTCTATTAGTTTTTATTTGCTCAAAACAAGTATCGTGATTCTTCTCCAACCCTCTATATCAGAGTCCACGCCCTAATCAAAGTAAAACAATTTGTTGAGCCATTAGGGCATGAATGGGTAAATACTAAATAAAGTGATCAAATTTCTATATTGTCACAAGCGTGATTTGCATAACGTGAATAAAATTTAATAAAACTTAATTAATTTTTTCTAGAGCTAACTTAGCCATACATAAGTAATTAACTAAAAGGTGCTCAAGTTGTATGACGAAATAAAATAAAAATAAAAGCAAATATAATGAAATTTAAGAAAACCAGGAGATTCTTAAATCAATTAAATCCAGTGCAGAAACATGCCTGTGAAACATCAAAAATGTATTCCACAAATACAGAATTTGATTGCCCAACGTGTGGAAAGCATTTAATAGATCATCCCATGGTAATGAGTGAGACAAACCATCACTTTGAAGATCTTTTGCACCATCTGCTTTCCGCTGAAGGAGAGGAAAGGTAAACAATAAGTGTTAATGAAATTACTATAAAAGAAGCAAAAGTAGTTCAATGCCAGAAATGAAGTAAAGACCTCAACACCATTCTGTTGCATGCCCAAGAGTTGCACTGGAACTTCACCATCCATTGAACCAAACAACATATCATCCAAATCAATTGCTTGGTCAATTGCTTTACTAATTTCTTTTAGATCTTCAAGAAGAATGTCACGAGCAGAAAATAGGGCTTTAATAATCATGAGCTGTGTGGAATCTACAGAAGCCAATTGACTCCATATCTTCTGGGCTACGAAGTCAGACTGTAAGAAAAAAGGGTTGAGCAATGGCTATGTAGAAACTAAGACCAACATTAAAAAATAAATAAATAAACAAAAATGAAAATAAAGAAAGAAAGCAAAAAAGGAAAAAGGAAAGCCCCAAAAGGCTTCATAAGAAATATATGGATTAAACAGTTTAACAAAATAAATTCGAGAAAATCATGGCTTAGACAGAACCATCCACAAAAAGATCTTCAAAGATACAACAGACGTTACGGGAAGTTAATATCACATAGGTTTAGTCATTGCAGCCTACAAGTTCCACTCTCTTTGTAAACTCCAAACCCTCCCAAGCAAATCCACTGCAGATGTCATGAAAAAATTTCTTGCTGTATTGCATTGAAATACAGAAGTGAAGAGTTTGACTCTATCTTCCTTCAGCGTAAGGAAGCATAAGATAGGTGGGAGATGGCATTAACATTTGAGGTTTCTTATGTTATGAAAGTGTCAGGAAGCAAGATGCTGCTGTAGCTTCAAATGTGAGTTGACCTACCTTGATGTGGATTATCCATAGAGCGGAATGATAGGGATTTAAAATGCATTGTGTCACCTCATAATATAAGTCAATATGACTATTTGAGGGATTTTGTTACACATGGCTCTCAATTACTTGTCCTCTAAAAATCACATATCATTTTGGACCTTTCATGTACTATTATCTCAACTCCTACTCCATTTCTATATTGGTTACTCTGGCTTCCAGAAATTTTTTTTTTCTTGCCCTGTATTGGATAAATAAAGAGTAGAAAACCTTGGGAAAGTGTCCAGATCCAGAATAGCTTATTGATTCCAGAAGCAACCATATCTAATTGCCTGTTTACATATCAAAATATCTTATTTGATTATTTTATTTTTATTTTTTTTTGGTCGGAGAAACAAAAGATTAGATTTAGAACTATATGATATATGCACAAAGATTGATAGGGCTATAAATCCACAAAAACTACGACAAGAAGTCCCATCAATACACTCAAAAAACTATATAGATCAAAAATAGCGTAAACACACAAAAACCCATGAAATCAAATGAGATATCTTATTTGATTTCATCTCTAAATAATATAAGAAAATTTTGATTTAACATTATTCATGCCACTTTCTAAAAAGATATAAACAGTCCAACTGCAGAAAGATATAAGCGTTGTTAGAGAATATATTGGCAGTTGTTTACAGCAGACAGGAATGACCTCCTATGCAATTCTCAACAGAAATAAGCCAAATTTTGTACACTCAAATAATCTAAAATTTGAAAAATCAGATCATTACTAACATTGTTTCATAATCTGGGCAAGTGCTCAGTCACAGGTCGTGCATGACACATCAAGATTCAAGACCATACTCTTAAAATGTTCACTAATTAATGCAACCATGCAGAAATCTTCATTAGAAGGAGTTTATTTTCATTAAATATACATCAACGTCTTCTCCCTAAAAGTTATGTTTCAAGTATGAAAAGGAGGGAAACGCAAGAGAGAGGGGGAGAGAGAGAGAGAGAGCTATAACATTTTCATTTTTTCACTTTTTGAGCAAATCATTCCATCAAACATTTTAGGGGGAATTTCTTTGTCAAACAACATATATTTGGAGCACGTGTTGGTCAATTTAAGAATTTCAATCTTCCACTCTGCCTCTACTCCCTCTTTTTTGTGCCTAGGGTCAAAATTATAGGAATTAGGCAATACAAATTGGTGTTCTATTGGTGAAAGACAGGGGAAAGGAATAAGGGGTGGAGGCAATCCCATATTCTGCTCATAAAAGAACTCTAATGTTGAAAGTTGCTATGTCGGTATAACATTATCTCATCTCAAAATTCCAAGAAAAGCAGACTACATTATCAAAAAAATAAAAAATAAAAAATTCATGGACAATCATGAAGAAATTTCTGACCAGGAATACAAGACAAAGAATTCAATTAAAGATAATACACAAGGAGATAGTGAGATACAGAATCTACTTTGAACCATCACAATCTTCACTAGGAATATTTCTAGTAACCCAATCAATACTCAATGGAATTACTCAATTGGCAATATTCTGATAAACACATGATCCACAACAGACTTGGAAATCAAGACTAAATGTTAGTAACTGCGGGAATGTGTAAAAGAAATGAACATGTAGTTTTGACCAGTTCATCAACTTAAAAAACTAGAACTCTGAGAAATCTAGGTACCTTTGGTGGAGCCGTGGAAGAACTAGCTTTTAGTAGACTGACATGTACACTAACATCAACAAGGACAGCATGCAAGGAATCAAAATGAACAGGGCAATAAGAATGCAACCCTAGAAGTGCTTTGGGAGGGATTCGAAATTCATGAACTGCAGCAGGGCAAGCGTCCAGAGATGACTGCAAGTCAGGGCTGCATATAGGGCATTAAAAATCACCATTTTAGGTTCAGAGAACTGTTGAATGGCTATAACATTCCTTCAAATTGGTGTTTAACTTCATTTCTATAGTCAATAAACAAATAGTTTCATCAACTAACCTGTTCTCCAGCACAGAAGCATACATCAGCTCAAACTTCAAAATGACAGCAGATGTTGATAGAACCTGCAAAACTAATGTTATATCAATTACCAAGATATTTATGAAAACCATCAAAATCTAACAGTATACAGGAACATGCCAAGAAGTTGAGATGGATATTCTTTCAAAACCGAGGTTACATTGGATTCACAACTTGCTACTCTTTTTAAATCATAAAAATACTTATGTTTCATCCATTATTTTTTCTTTGAAAATAGATATGTTGTAAGCTACTCCAAGTTTGAGCTTCTTTTCCCTCCATTTGCCATAAAAATATGTGATAATCGAAATTTGTGTATGATGAGGAAGGTAATAATCCTAATGTAGGTATTAAGCTAGCCTTGTATAATGAGGAAGGTAATAATCCTAATGTAGGTATAAGCTGGCCTTGTGAGTTGCTGCCATTTGGACAAATAAGCTGTTTCAATTTCTACATGCCTATTCATTTTTGGTATCCTGTATATGCTACTTCAACTTTTGTCGGGAAGACCAAAAATATTTAACTACAGGACCCAAAAAAAGAAAAAGTTTCAGTATCAGACAAGAATTTTTTTTTTTTGGGGCTCTTTGCCTTTTGCACTAACGTTTGTGCTATTTTTGGTACATAGAGCATTATTCTTTTTGGGTTACCTTGTTTGCTATTCTGATACCTCCAAAGCTTCAACTCATGTCAGAAATACGGTTTAAAAAGCAAATTACGAGTGAGAACAAAGAAGTCAACTACCTCATATTTGCTAACAGATAAATTGAATGCAATCATAACTGATAGATGTACATCCTGCCTCGCATATTTGATCCGAAAAGGCTGTGTTGAGAAACTATTTTCTGCATCATCAATTCTCCAAACTCCATAAAAATCATTAGAGCCCAGTTGAGGAGCTGCAGATAAAAAAAATAGCAGCATCTCTTAGCTTTTCAATTTATCTAAAGCAAACATCAAAATTCAAAAGACAACAACAAGCTCTCAGCAAGATCAAACATTCTTGTTCAAAGTAAAATATCTCTCTTCACCGGGTCAATGACAAAATGCAGAACATTAAAATAAATAGTCTTATCATTAATTTTAATCCTATGGAGTTTGATGGGTGAGTGTTTGTTCCTTTCAATCATTTGGTTGAATCTCAAACAGCTAGCTATTACTAAGTTTCTACCAAATCACATCATCGCCCTTCCCAAAACTTGCTAACAAAGGAGAATATCAGCGTACCACTAGTCCCGCGAGAACTTCTCAATCAATTAAATAGTAATTCACCAGAATGCGTCTTGAGAACATAACACCGAAAACTTCAACTTGTATATAACACTATCAATTAGCAACCCAAAATAAACAATGCATCTCGCAAATCAACAACTATAAGATTTAAGTTGGTGGGTAGTTTACTAACAGCTAAAAATGGATGATTAAAGAATATTATAGATATAAGGATAGATATAAGCTTCACATTTTCTACAAGTAATAAGTAACCTTCATATTGAACAACCCTTGCCGGTGTTCCCACAGCACTACTACTGTACTCACTATCTTCCCATCTCAAAGTAATCTTAATTTGATACCACCTGCATTTAGCATTCAATTTTATAATTAAAACTCAAAACAACAACAAAAACTAAGTAAATAAATAAATAACATGAACTTACTACTTACCCTTGCTGGAAAAGGTCAAGATTATGAAACCTATGAATGTAAATGGCGATTTCATGCACAGCATCTAATGTAAACCCCGCCTCCGCCGCCGCCGACCCTATTGTTACTTGTGCTGCTGATGCTGGTGGCGATGTTGGCTGCGGCGGCGGAGGCAAATTAGGGTTTGGGAACTCTGCATTTGGCAACCTCTTTGTTGACCAATTTTTACCAACGAACCATTTTAATCTACGAAACATATGTAAGCTTTCAATTTCATACTCTCACACTCTCCTCATTTATTCATAGAAATTAACGAACAATTTTAAGCAACCAAGTCAACAACTTAAATTTATTTTTGGGTTTTTAAATTTTTTTTTTTTTGGCTCATTTGAAGAAAACTAATTTATTTTTTTCTCAGTTTGACAAATAATAGTAATAATGATGAAAATGAAAGGCTATAATGATGATCGCCAGGATAAGCTGCTGTGCAGTGTGAGAAAAAGAGAAATTAATGAAATTTGTTTTTGTCTTTTTATTGAAAAATGAACCAGGGTGTCGGATCGGTGACGACACCCGGGTGTGTTAGGCCCGTGATTTGTTTTTAACCCCCTTTTTGTGTTTGCTTTTACATTATTTTGTCTCACATTCGACATCCCGTTATAAGAAACAGTTGGATCCGACTTAATAACTGGATCGCATGGATTGGATCAGAATTGACCGGTCGAGTTCTTAAAAAGAAAACACAAAATAATTAAAATATTTTTAAAATTATATATTCATTGATTTACTTTTGTTTAAAAAGACAAGTTTTATCATTTGACTCTTCTATATTTATCTAATATCTTAGAAAATAAGTAGGTTTATCATCACCAAAATATGAATATTATTCAGTTTGTATATTAACTGACGCGGTAAATAATATGTACCTATTTGATTAGTTTTAGTGATTGATAATTAATAAATTATTATTTTTAATTCAAAAAGTGAATTATTGTTAGTGATACACGGGTTGAAATACAAACTAAGTTTTTAACCTGAATAAGCGCCATAACTCTTTTTTTTTAAAGCACCATAATCATTTTTTTTTCTTTCTAATAACGTATGTGAATATTTTAGCAAACAATTAACTCACTTTTTGGGCCAATTTTATGCGTGAGGACCATAAAAAATTAAATACTTTTTATATTTGAGTCCAAGATCCAACTTCAGAGATAAGGATCGACCTTCCAAAAGTTTGCATCCTAAATTCGAGTCTTGCTCGTGTGGATGTGTTAAATAAAAAAGAAAAAAACACTATTTATTTGATGTGTCGCGTTGCATTTTATTAGATTCAATTCTATTCTATTAGACGATATTATAAATTTTACATTATTCAATAGTGCATAATTGACTTGGACGATTGCCCTTCAAAAATAACATTAATGGAAGAGGGAGATATAATATAGGAATGCGGTAAGAAAATATATATATATAGAGATAGAGAAAGAGTTGGGGGGGGGGGGGGGGGAGAGGAAGAGGAATTGTATTATTTAGTTAATATTCATCAAATTGCTTGAAAATGAGAATAAGGCCTTAAAGCTATAGTCAAAAATTTTTGTAGAAACTAATATCATATGACAGCATTAATTGAGTGAGAAGTCGCACAATGAAAATAAATCATGACTATAAATCATGTTAGTCATGTAATATTTTCATCCCATCAAAATCTTTATATCAAATTAGTTTGTATAATAAATTCATTGATCTAGGATTATTCCACTTGTACTGTGTCTATATATATCTATACGTAAATGGTATTGTTTAAAAAGAAAAAAGGGAATTAAAAAAAATCAAGGTTGTATCAGAAGGAAATGATCAAATCTGTCCAGGTTTATATACAATGATGTTTTGTATAGTTAAACTCAGTAGTAAATCATGAAAACGATTAGAATAACAACCACATAAAAATATTTAAACAAGGTCATCGATTTATATACATATACAAACACACGACACATTTAATTAGTACAGGTCGACACATTTAATTAGTACAGGCGACACAGATCAGTTGGGGTTTCCTTCCTGCAGCAAAATAAAGAGATCCCGAGCTTTCCTAAAATGATATTAAGAAAAAGAAAACAAATTTTACAGTGCCCTAATTAAAATAATCCACTACAAATTTTGTCAGGGATCTCATTAAGCAGTGGATTTAAACATCCATCTTCAATTTTGATTAAATTATTTAAAGTCTCTGGCTGCATCAGCTACCAAAGGGAAATTAATCCCGAGCATTTCCCCCCATCTTCATCTTATTCTATCTGATATAGTCTCAATGGCAGGCTGCGTAAGCTGCAAAGCCAGACTATTTCTTTAGTCTAAGCTAACAATTGACAGTTGATAACACACCTCATCTACCAGTGCAATGAGTTCACTCTTCGAAGAACACGAGGTGGTCTTCTCTTCTCAACAACAGGAATAAGATTCTCCATGAGCTACAAATGAAACCAAAGAATGAACCACGAGTGTGTTAGATCAGCAAACTAGTAGTCATATTAAAAAGCCATTCTATTTGGACAAAGTTTATGGATAAGTTCATAACTCCTCAAAGTGTTCCGCACTACATAATGGCAATAAAACAATAAAAACCAGTTTATTTGTCATTTCAGATACCCTTACAAGGAACCTGAACATGGATGGTGCGAAGATAACTGGGTTTGCGTACACAACATGGAATGTTGGCTATTATATCCGACAATTCATAACTCGACAACCCGAAGATAAACTCGAGAAATATTGGCTCATGAAAACACTTTTTGTTCATCAATTTCTATCTAGATGATTTTTGCATATGGTCAAGTCATGCACAATAAGTCAACAAAAAGCATGTTCATGATTTCTGTCCACCCAAGTCGCATCTAGATTCTAGACATGGTGGTAGTCAAAATTGACAACTGGAAAATTGATTGCCCAAGAAAAAGGACTGACGCTACAATAGGCATACAAAACATGTGCACATCATTATGCAGACGAAAAAAATCAATCCACAAATAACCATTAAAAAGATCAATAATGTCATCTCTCATTTTCGTACATAAACATACAAATGCATGTACTGCAAGAAGCTTCGGCAGCCCTTTTCAATTATATAAATGCATGATAAGTGTTAAAAATGACATTTCTGTTTGATGCCTATATCAAATTCTCGATTATATAGTTAGGAAACACAAGCATAGATCACCAGAACACACACCTGCTTAAACCTCTGCTTGTTCTGCTCAGCCTGCAATTAGAAATTCAACTCATAAGAAACTTGTAGGGGGGGGGGGGGGGAGAGGGGGGGAATTGAGTACAAAAGGAGGAAAATGCAAGAAACGAAATCTGGAACCATTCAAATTTCAAATGAATGATTACTGTTGGTACAGTCATGTCCAGAGAGGATTTAGATCCTGAAGAACATAAGGCTTATCCATTCAAAAATTACGTAGGATATAATTTAGAACAAATGAACAAGAAAAGGGAAAAGACAGTGAAAGAAAGTTTGCATTTATACATAAAATTAGACCTTAATGCATATAACGCAGATAGTAGATGCTAAAATGCATGCTTAAGATGATTCAATTAACAAAGTTCAAGAAGTCAGCCAATTAATAGATCAAGGTCATATCTCATATGCAGAACTCTTAACCAACATATGAACTGATTATATGATCCTCAAAAAAGCTTATCCATGATGCACTTCTATGGAAAGCAAGATAACCATTATTATTAACTTATCAAATTATGGGTTCACAAAACTCAAATGCCCTTCAACTTCAGCAGACAGCCATGTTATGAACGATCAAATTATGGTAATCAGAGCAAAGAATTCTTCATAATTATCTTAAGATAAATACCTCTTCCCTCAGCAGCCGTGCTTTCTCCTCCTCCAGCTGCGTCACCAGCGACTCCAATTCAACTGTGTACGCCTGATCATAAAGAAGAAAAAAAGGAAAAACTACTTAAAATCCCCAAGTTTAAAACCACTCGCGTAAAGTAGTACAAATGTTCTTGTAACTAGTTAAACAACAGAGTCGGTGCAATATATTGCTTTACTAATAATTTTTCCAATTATTCATTCCTTAATTCGTATGAAAATTAAACACGAATTAATCTGAAGTTTCATAAATTTTGTAATTAAAAGAAATTAAAAAAAAAAAGAACCTGCTTGCGCTCTCTGGACCTTGCAGCAGACTCTCGGTTCTTGATCATTCTCCTCTGCTTTTGCTGAGTTGCCTTATCCATGGGTGGCTCTTCAACAATTCGCCTCTTCCCTCTCCCTCCCCCTCCCCCTGCCCCCACCACCACCAACCGATTATTGTTATTACTATTAATATTATTAATATTATTATTGTTGTTATTGTTGTTGTTTCCGTAGGGTCTCACGTCTTCCTCTCTAACCGCCCCAGCTTTCGTCAAAAAATCTTCAAGCGTCATCTCCTCATCGGCTGCACCCGCCCGTCTCTGATCGCTACCTCCCGCCACGATCTGCTTCCACACTTCATCCACCGATTTATTGTTATCATCATTACTACTATTGTTGTTCTTATTATTATTAGTACCAGAATTATCGTTGGCACTACCGGTGTCATTGACGTCGCGTGGAATCGAGGCGCCGCTGCCGAGTGCGAGCTGATCCGGCGTCGGCGTTGCGTATATGTTCTTCAGAAGATCGTCCATGTTCATGGAGCCTAAGCAGTTTGGCGGATCATCGGCGAGCATGCTGGAGAGAGAGGAAGGACATATAGATGATGGCTGCTGCTGACATGGCAGATCCGTATTGGTCGTTGACGCGGTCGCCATAACCTTCGACGACGCCATCATTTTTTCTCCAATTCAAAAAAAAAAAAACTCCCCCGATTTTCTCGCGCAAGTACACCTCTGCGTCTCCTCCTTCTGCTTCTTCGCCTCTTGAATTTTCGCTCCTTTATAAAATTTAACTTAAACAGAAAAGATAAAAAAAAAAAGGCACAAAAGATATTTTCTTTTTATATCAGAATCAAGAAGTATCCTACTCACCACCACCACCACCACCACCACCATAAGATGCGAAGATAAATACTAGCTGACAGCGAAAATATCGAACGCGTGGAAGATGGAGGGGTATTTTAGTCTTTTCAAAAATAAGGGTGATTTTGTCATTGTGGCAACTGTGTACGCGGAGGCTGCCATCGAGCGAGTACGTGTGCGCGTTTGTGATATTTATGTAAGCGAAGTCGCCCGTTATCCTGCCAATTCGGAAAAAGTTAGTTGGGAGCTTGTGGATGACTGATCTGATTTAATAATTAAGTCGTCGTACACTTGTTCCAATCTTATCCAAATCATTTATAACGTGAGGAAAGTGACTAGATTTACCGATTCAGGTTGCCCACTTTTCTCTGTTTTTGGGTCGGCGATTGCCTATTTATTAGAAAGAGAATCAGTTAATTGAAAAATGTCTCCAGACACTACAGATTTGATTGGAATTAAGTCAAATAATTAGGGATACAATCAATACGTTATCTTAGGATAACATAGCCCACAGTCCCAGCACTATGTCTCTGTTAGATATGTCAGAAAAATTCAATAAAATTTTAAATTATCTGATTATGAGACCAAATTGTACAGGTATATTACGGATAAATCTGTGGTGTAATTATGGTATCGTGTCACAGTTGCACTCAACCGTTAAATTTTTACTTATTTAAGTATTTCGAGTAGATCCAACTATAAGACGCGACAATTACATGTAATATATTACCCTTATAAATACCGTAATAATAATTAATAATTAAAAAATATGTTAGAATTAAGTTCTTTAATTTTTTTTTAATTTACTTTCTTTGCCGTCCTTCTCCTTCCGAGCGGAATCTAATTAACTGAATATTTTTTTTCTTGTGTACTCTCTCACTGTCTGAAACTCTGAATCCCAAATCCAAGGCCCTGTGTTTCGCTGACTATTATTTTTTTAAAAAATGGATTTATTTAAAAGTAAAAAAAAAAAACTACAATTTACGTGAGATCCGCTAATGCCATCATTTGGTGCCACAATCTTCCTTAAACAAGACAAAAGCTAGGGGAAAGGCAAAAAAACGTATGGAGACAGGGATTCGCTCCGTTATCGGTGCCGGACATCATTCAATAGCTTTTTTTTTTATTCTTTATCAAGGATATGTCTTAATAAAAACTCGAAATTTATGATATTTCTTAAAATAGTATTACACATTTTTAATTTTTAATTTTAAAAATTTTTCACAAATGATGCAATACTTTTAATTAGTGAGATAATATAATTGATTCACTTGAATTTTATAAAAAAAACTATTAACATTCAATAAATGATACATGGTTTAAAATAAAATATATAGAATAAAAAATGGCATATTTATAATTATTCATTTTTTTCCTTTCAAAGTAAATATATTCCTTATAAGAAGTAGTTAATGTTTTCAGTTTGCGCAATAACTTGCAAAAACTATCCAGTTAATTAAACTATTGAATTGCCACTTTAGTCAGTTAAAGGGCGTGATTACATTGTAGGGATGGCAATGGACACCGCATGCACTCATTTTTTTATTACCAAACCTGCACCCGCAAAAAAATTAATTATCAAATCCACTCGTAACCCGCTACGGTTTTTAATATTTTCAAGAAAACTCACATGATGCGGGTTTTAACAATTAACAAACTCACAATGGTACCTAACATATTTTTTGTGGGTTTCCACATTTAAAATTACAAATATCTAATATGTAAACTTATGATAATAACCTAAACTTCCATATAACATACTCAATTTTAAATTTAACCAATGTAAATGGAAAATTAAAATTTCAACATAAATCCAACATAAATTCTCAAATTTAACGATAAAATACGCAAATCCATAAAAAAATTACAAATTAATATCTAAAAATAACAATTATCATTTAATATTATCATTCAACACAAGCTCCAAGAGAAGATCTTCATTTCATCACCACCATTAGCATCCATCCAATACGATTCCTACAATAATGATTAAGAATAATATTCTCTACAGAATAATACATTTTAAATATTCATCCAAAGAACAAAATTATAATAATGAAATAATTCATGCATTAAGTTAAGAAAATTCAATCAAAATTATAATAAGTATATAAATATATTTTGGATTTAAATATTTTTTAATTAAATTTAAATTTAAAAAATAATTACAAAAAAGCTGCGGGTTGGATATTTGACTAATACCAAACCCACCCGCAACCTAGTGTGAGTTTCAATTTATAATACCAAACCCACCCGTGACCAACAAAATTACCATTGCCATCCCCATTACATCGCATCACCTATAAGGTCCTATTACGATGGATATGATTTACCGGTGAAATATATGGTTAATTGTGTAATAGACTAGCTTTAACATAATAGAAATAAGAAAATTAGTATTAATAGAGTCACAAAATCTTATACAAATTATTTTTATATAAACCGATGTGCTATATCATTAGTTAAGTTAAAAATATAAAAATAATAAAGATATATCATGTGGGGTATGAGTGGTTTTATTCAACTACTTATGTTATGACACATCAATTTGTATAAGAATTCATAGTTATATCATTACTCTAAGAAAATACTATAATCAATTAATCTTATTTTTGCTATATGAATAGTATTATTTACGCCGTAAAATTATTTCAATATCATATTACTCATTAACTAATTTTTTACTCAATATACTCTTTAAAATATCAAAAATATTAGATTGATAATTTTTATTTGTACTACACAAACATAAAACTATTCAAACTATTCCACACATCCACATGAAGATAATCAAATTAAAATTGGATGGAGATTTAGATGTTTAAGCATTAATTTTTGTTCCCAAAATTAAGAGTAATAACACCAAATCTACTTGTGAACGGATTAATTAGGGCATAGGAGCTTGATTTGGTACGATTTTTTATAAGAAAAAACTCATCTTGGTCTGTTTGCTTGCTTGCTTGCTTGCTACGTACAGCCATTGATATGTCGGTGAGCTAATTGAAGTATTGAATGTCATAATTCTTTACTCGCGTAGTCTCAATGTGCGGCTATAAAAAATCTTTTAAAAAAATAATTTCAAAGAAATTTCATCTAGTATTATTATTATTATTATTTTCAAGAATCAAAATGGGATTGCAAATTTTTCAACTCAGCATTGTTTAAGATTCAAAAAAAGAAGTTTAAGGAAAGTAATTATAAAACAAATGGATGTACAAGATAAGTATTCAAAGTTATTATGGTATACTGATTCATAAGAGACTTTTTTTTAAATAATAAATCTCATTATGGGTATCTTTGTAATAAATCATTTTATTATAAGGGTGGTGATATTTCAACTCACTAAAGTACACTATACCCATTTACTAAAAAAATCAATCCCTAAAATTAAAAAAAAAAATTACTCAATAAATTGAAATACCAAATATGCCTTCTAATAGCTTTATTCTTACTTCGACATTTTTTACCAAATGAACCCACTAAAATTATTTTTGCAGTCATTGATTATACCGAGTTCATTTTACACGTTTGACATCAAGCAACCAAACAAATGGTCAAATAATTGACATGGAGAAATTAGTAGAACTATTTTAATATTGTGTTAATTTTTTAAGTAGGGCAATTTTTAGAGAAGTCTAAAATGATGAAGATAAATTTTCTTTCCATCTCTAGTGTTATTTCATTGCAAATGATATCAAATTCCAGATTGAAATACCCGTAGAAGATAATTGGGAAAGGCAGTATGTGGGCAATAGCTTCTGATTATTATTAAAGCCTGCCATCAAGAGCATGATTGATGACTTGATGTTATGGTAAGCCCTCTCTTTGTCTGGTTTGCACTTTGCAGGCTATCGGTTTTTAGTTGAACTGAAATTGAACAAACATTTGTCCAATTTCGCCAAGGCTTGAACAATTCGAAATGAATGTAAATGTTTAAACTGACTAGTTACTTAGAGTTTATGAAAATATGAAGGTTCATTTTGAAAAATTTCAGAGATAAGGTTAAATATGGTCTAGAAAGTAAAATTTTTTCTTTAATAATAACTATTTACCTATAGTAGTAGTTTATATTGGGGGCGTTTTAATATTATGAATTTTTATTAAATTGTGGGTTTAGTACGTATTTTGATTGATTCAAATAAGCTCATGCTTATTATATAATAAGGGTATTCAAAATAATTTTTAAGAGTATAAATGGCCCAATCTCTGCTATATTATGTTATTTATACCACTCTTAAATATATTAAAAAAATACTATTTATATTCTGTAGACCACTACTAGGTATAAAAAATTTTATTTTTATTCAGTCCAATCTATCAATGCATCAGATTCACACAATATGCATGATGTATCACAAAACATTTGAGAAGGTTCCTAAAATTATTTTTTACCAATACGAAAAAATTTGTTACCAGTTTTAAAAAGATTGTGGGTTATTATTTAAAGATTGACACATTGTAGGTAAATCCTTATTGAAAAGAGACCAGCATGCCCAGCAAGAGCAAGATTTTTTATTTATAAGAAATTCTATATAAACTCATATATTTTGTGACAGTGGCTACTTTTTTTCCCCCTCATAGAGAATCAATAATTCAATATACTTACAAATATGAAGTGTAATAATTGAATTAAAAGTGTAACAAATAATTACTAATTTATAACAAAAAAATGGGTGGGGCTTTTTATACTCTAAAAATTGCTATAAACACTCTAATTTTAGTAAAAAAATTATTACAAAAATATCCCTCATATAAATTGTTATTGAGGACTATTAATTATAAGTCAAAATTACATAATTACTTTGAACATCTATATACCACATTCAATTATTCAATGTACATAATTCTCATGTTTTATACCTTAAAAATTTTATTTCTAACATCTTAATCAATATTTAGATGAATAGGCTATCATCATCTTTGCCACACGGACTCTACCATGAAGCAAAGTAGTGAGTCCTAATATGGAACTATCAGTAAATCTCACTAAATTTTATTTTAAAATGTTTGTATATTTAAATTAAAATCTATTATTTTACCAAATAATAGAGCCTAATGTCACGGGACGAGACACTAAGGTAGCATTTTTTCTTTTGGTCCGAAATTTGAGTATATTTGAATTGGTATGAATTTTGGATGAACCTGACTATCTGATTCTGAATGTCATTTATTTTATTATCTTAATGTTTGAAAATAAGTACCAAGTTATTTTTTTTAACTTAAAAAAATCTAAAATCAAGAAAGTTTGCACTTGCACCCTTACATAAATTTAATGTTAAATAAATAATAAACATTTCAAAGAATATAAATAATATAGTATTTTATTATAATATACATTAAGTTCCAATGAATATCACCCTTTAATATTCTAAACTAGAATATGATGATCAATTTTATTGTAATTTATGATGTTTTGTATGAAAAATATTCATAAAAACTTACAAAGATAAATAATGTTAGCTTGAAGAAAATATAATGATAAAAATAAACATAATCTCTCACTATATTATCATAAGGTATGGAGATGAATAATAACACTAACGAATAAGTTTAATTTAGGCGAAGATGAAAATTAAATTAATTTGAGCAGGGACATTTTGGAGAATATGTTGTAATGATGTCATTTTAGAATTTTTATATTAAGTGAAAATTAAAAATTTTGGCTTAATATCTTAATGAGTATGATTAGAAATTTTCATTAAATTGAAAAAATAAACAGACTTAATGACTTAACTAATTAGAATTAAGTCAATTAAATCATTGACTTAGAAAAATAAACAGTTCCTATTCCCTTAGTTTATATTTGGCCGAAAGAAATGATAGAGAGAAGACAAATACAAAGGAAAGGAGAGAGAAAATGAGAAAAAAAGAATCAATCACATTTTTATTATTTAGTTAGAAATGAAATTAATATTTCTCGTTCTTTTTATATTTTTTTTAAACTAAACATGTTGAGACAGTAAAATAAACAATTTTTCTCACCGAAGATAAATTTTTACATTAGATGGACATAAGATGATTATTAACAAACTGATTGATGAAATAATTTTGGGGTATGCGTGATGGTCCACGTGGTCTCTTTTTCGGTGCCGTGTAATGTCAATCAAAGTATGAATGGAATCTTCTCCACTTTACGTGTGAAACTCCACTTTCTTTCCTAATCTCGCATGCCTGTCGGCTGTCGACCAAGAGAGAAATTGTTGGCCTTCTTATACTTTCCTGTTTTTATTTTCGGTTACAGTAAATTTTAAAAAATCTTTTAAAGAACAAACGTAAATTTTAACAATAGGGTTTCCATCAGATCCGATCCCCGTCCGACCCGACCTATTTTTTATCTTAATAGTGATGGGCTAGGCTGGCAAATGGCTTGGGCCAGAGATGGACTAGCGAAGGCCCAGGTCATTGTGTTTGAAACACTGGAAAATTATAAGATGCGTACTCTAAAAAATAGGCTGGTGTGAATAAGTAAACAATACTAAAAGTAGGCTCAAAATTTCGTCTATGTAAAATACCGAAATTAACTTTTTCCGTTAATTCAAAGGAAGTGAGAAATGGGCCATCGCCTAGACAAAAAGGATTTGATAAATTTAATTTAACTAAAATTTGGGCTAAATATCATTTTTCATGAGGAAATCAATGATGCATTAAGAAAAAGAAATTTATTACGTGAGCAAAGCAATTTGCAGTTAGTTAAAAAAAGATATATATATTTTTTAAACTTTTGCCATGCTTTGGCCTTATTAAAAAATTGTTATAATAGATAAGTTTTAAATTTGTTGTAAAAGGAATTAAAAATTATGAAATAAAAAATTCAAAAAAATAATAAGATTGTGAAAGAATAATAGACAGTTTAAATAATTTAACTTTTAAATAAAATCTCTCTAGCCACCGCTATTGCCAAAATTTCAAAATTTGAGTTTATCTTAGTAGAGACAAATTAATTTATTTAATCCTAGGACAATTAGCACGTCTTCAAATTCCTTATAAAACCCTTTTCTGAAAATACTCCATCGAACAAATAAATAAATTTATTATTTCACAAATACCCTCCACCCCGTTCCTAACTTTTATCACGAGACACCAATGTCACCATTTTTGCATACTGAGGGAATCACATTTACATTAATTTGTAAATTTTCCTCTAGTATTGTTTATTATATATCATATATATCAGGAAGAAATGGATTTTTTTTTGTTTATTTTACTTTTAGAAGATAAATGATATGGTTAAATATTAGAATAAAAGTTGTTTTATACAACAATTCCTAAGTAAAAGAGCTCTCAGATTGCTTCTTCTTTAGAATAATAATATTGATTTTAAACAAATTTTCTTTCAAAATGAGAAAAAAACACTTTTTTTATTCGAAGAAGGGGAAGAAGCACATTAATATGGGGCTTTGTTAGGAAAGGATGAATTAAGAGTATTTAGGGCACTAAAAGTAAAGGTGTTAAAAAAAAACCTTTTTATTATTTATGGGTTCCTTTTAGGAAAGGGGTTCTAAGAGTTGTTTATAGATGTGGTAGTAGAATTTTTTTTTTTTAAAAAAAATGTAAAAATGGGGATCCGACTCAAGTATGCAAAGATCCCATTATTAGAACATGTGGATTGAATTCTTGGAATCATGATCCATTCATCCCATGACTTGGATCCAGAAAGTTCCGAGTCCGCATTATTTTTACGAATTAATAAACAAAATTGAAATTGAATAATCCAATGGCAATTGCTGCTACAATTTTTAATCAAAGTTCAATGCTTTTTTCAAAACGAAGTTAACGTCATAGTGATTTTGATAGCTATTTTCCTCCAAGCAACTATCAAATCCAAATCCCTTAATTTCAGGAAAATTTTCCAATCATAACTCTTTGGGGTTAATGCTCACAAAATGGGTTATGATATGATTACATGATGCAGATATGACACAATTTTTTTCATACTCCAGTTGACAAATTTGACAATTAAAAAGGAGTTAACACAATATGACATGATAAATAAACCGTACTGTGCCACACTGAACCACGTCAACGCGATTATATTTTTATAACATGAATATCAGTTAATATGTGGTATTATTATTAAAACAATTAATATATATATTGAATAGTAAATTAATTATTTGTGTCATATCATATTGTATTATAAATTTATTCATGTCATATTTGTGTTATGTTAACTATTTTTATTAATAATATTGAAATATTTATAATTTTTAATTGATTTTTATTTTTTATTATATATGTTAAACATATCATATCTATATTTTGATGTTTTGACATAATTAATAAATGACTCGTATCCATATTTGTAGATTTGACACGACACTAATAAAACACGGTACAAATACGATAGGGTTACACGAATTGACATCTCTAGTTAAATGCCAAAAGCTTTGGCTTCATGAACTCAGCTCGACTTCGGGTTCAGCTTTAACCAACATAGTGACAACAACATAAAGTCCAATGGTTATCAAAGACATTGAAATGAATCAGTTGCTGTGATGGGTAGTGATTTGTTTTCGTCATCGATTCATGAATCCAGCATTTTAATTTGCTCCATCCATATTGGGATATTAAAAAAATCCATCTGAAATCTGTACAGATATTATTCGCATCTAGATGCATTAATATTAATGTGGATTCAGATTTGGGTCCAATATAATTATATCCGAATTAGATCTATTTTTGTTATATTGATTTGACCTAAAAAAGTTCCATTGAAAAATAACCAAATAATACCAAAACGTTTTAGAAGAACTCTTAGAAGTAAATAAATACATATTAGATAAATTATACCAAATATGCATGACTCAAAGATGACTGATGTGCTAATAATATATATATTATTTTAATATTTCTTTAAATTAATTTTATGTTAAATTTATATTTTATTATGTTAGTTTTTACATTTTATTTTTTTAAATATAATATGAGATTAAAGAAAAATTAAATCGAAACATTTAAGAAGAAATCTGTTTGAAGGAATCAGAAAGAGAAGGGAATAAAGAATTTAATTTAAACAAATAAAGGAATTAACCATTATGCATGCATGCATGCACGCACGTGGAGAGCATTTTGATAGATAAAATAGCAAGCATGTGATGGGCTTCAAAAATTCTTGTTGGCTGAGGAATCACATAGGCGGCTAGCAATTACTATATAAAGGCCATAATTGAAGCATTATATGAGGGCAAGAGCGGAAGCCAAGAGGAGAAGCCACAGAACCGAATAAAAAGAGAAAAAAAGATAAGCAGCGGCCGCGCTAATTAGAAGAAAAAGTCGAGAGCAGCAGGACCAATTTGGAGGAAGACGCTGAGGTTAATTCCGGGGGCGAGGCTATGTGTGGGTTGGGCTTGGCTGTAGCCTGTCCAAAATTTTAAAAAATTTACAAAAATACCATTGACTTAGTTTACAAAACTATCATTATTTACACTTTTATTTACAGTTGTAACCACTCTATTATTTATAATTTTGCCATTCAGCCCATTCGTATAAATAAACTAAGAAAAAAGAGATTCCATTTATTAAATAAAAGGGTCCATTCATATGAATAAATTAAAAAAAAAGGATTATCTTTTTCAAGGTTCTAGATTCCAGAACATGCACCTCTTCTCTTGGCTTCTTTGTTCTTTTTTTCTTGGCTTCTTCAATTCTTCATCTTTTTCTTAGTAAGAAAATTTATTTATTTTTATTCACTTACAATATATTTATAAACTGTGGGGTAGTAAAAACTAGATTATCTCAGTTAGAAGAACTATATAGGGGTATCAACTATACTTGATTAGAAAAACTGATTGTATAAGATTCAATTATTGTTAGGTCAAATCGGGGGTGAGGCTATGTGTGGGCTGGGGTGGGATACAGCCCGTCCAAAATTTTAAAAAATTTACAAAAATACCATTGGCCTAGTTTACAAAACTATCATTATTTGTACTTTTATTTACAGCTGCAACCACTCCATTATTTACAACTTTGCCATTCGGCCCATTCGTATAAATAAACTAAGAAAAAGGGGATTCCGTTTATTGAATAAAAAGGGCCAATTCATATGAATAAATTAAAAAAAAGGGATTCCCTTTTTCAAAGTTCTAGATTCCAAAACATGCACTCTCTCTTCTCTTGGCTTCTTCGTTCTTTTTTTTCTTGGCTTCTTCAATTCTTCGTCTTCTTCTTGGTAAGAAAATTTATTTTTTGTTTAATCACTTACAAAATATTTATAAACTGTGAGGTAATAAAAGCTAAATTATCTCAGTTAGAAGAACTATATAGGGGTCGCAACTATACTTGATTAGAAAAACTAATTGTATAAGATTAAATTATTGTTAGGTCAAATGGAGACCATAACTTCAATCCAAATATAATGTTAATTTGTCAATTAAACTTATTTTTTTGGCTTTTGAATAGTGTCAATGTGTTATTGTGATGAACTAACGGTTCTATGCTTTTATTAATTTGTTAATTAAACTTATCAGTGATTTTTTTAATTGCTTTTATATTTTTACTTCTTTATTTTTCAGGCGTTAATTAATGTCAAACAATCAATCATTAAAGCCTAGAAAAACTCTTTTTGCATTTTTAAGAAAAAAAATGGTGGTCAGTCGTCAAGTAAGGTTCCATGTGACGTTGATGATCCTAAATTAGATGAGCAACCCACATCTAAGTCTCGAAGAGTTGAAGCTCAAAGTGAAAATATTGCCTCATTAAAACATGATCCGAAGTTACGTAAACTAATATTGACATATCCTGTTAATCAACAAGATGACATTAGGAGAATGTATATCAGCATGGGTCCATATCAACCAAAGTTAGAAGAGTTTCCACCTTCATTTGATGGACAACAATTTCATCAATTTCAATACACTTGGTATGCACAATTTCCTTGGCTTGAGTATTCTAAAGAAATTGATACTGCATATTGTTTTGCATTTTTTTTTTATGAAAAAAGTAAAATATCCTAAGTTTACAATTGAAGGGTTTAGGAGTTGGAAGAAAATTAATAATGGAGAGAGATGTTCTTTTTTGCATCATGAAGAGGGGCTTAATTCACATTATACTAAGGCTATGCTAAAGTGGGGTGGTTTAAAGAATCCATCTCAACATAATAGATAGAGTCATGAATGCACAATCATCCCAACAGATTTTACAGAATAGATTGCAGCTTCATACCTCAATAAAAGCTGTTAAATGGCTTGCAAAGCAAGCATGTGCTTTTAGAGGCCATGATGAGTCCATTAAATTCTCTAATCCTAGAAATTTTATTGAAATAATAAAGTATTCAGCAAGGATGAATAAAGATATTGCTGAAGTTGTCTTGGAAAATGCTCCGGGCAATGCAAAATATACTTCATCCGATATTCAAAAAGAGCTTTTGAATATCATTGGCAATAGAGTGCGGCAAAAGATTCGTGAAGAAATTGGAGATGCAAAATTTTGTATTCTTATTGATAAAGCACAAGATGAATCTAAAAAATAGCAAAGGACTATTATTTTGAGATATATTGATTGTGATGGATTTGTTCGTGAACGGTTTTTTGAAGTTGTGAATGTGAGAGAAACTAGTGCATCTACTCTTAAAAAAGAAATATGTAATGTCCTTATTCGTTATAATCTTTTGGTTGAAGATTTACAAGGACAATGAAATGATGGTGCTAGTAATATACGAGGTGCATAGAATGCATTGCAAGCATTATTTTGAGAAGACTGTCCATATGCATATTATGTACATTAGTGAAAGTTTCCAAAGATGTGCCTGATATATGGATTTTTTTTTCAACTTTGAATTCCATTGTCAATGTTTTCGGTTCCTCTTCTAAGCGTCATTTTGAGTTGAAATCTATTAGAGAGGTTGAAATTATTGATCTGATAGCCTCTGGGGACCTTGAAACTAGTACAGGAGCTAATCAAATTTGTTTATTACTGTTAGCCTATATGGCTATAGATATTGATTTTGATGATAACAAACCACATGTATTGATTAAACAAATATTTATGAATTTTGCTTTTATAATAAGAAATTGATGTTATGGAATTAAAGTGTTTTGGACTAAAATGAAAGTATTTTAAAACCTTTGATATTGTTTAAATTTCGAATTTGGACCTATTTGAAACTATTTAAATATTTTGGGTCATTCTATAATTTCACATAGTTTGGGTGAAATCATAATTTCAGAAATTTTTGGGATTGACAAAGAATTATTTAAAAATTCTAAAATTGGACCTATTTGAAAGCTTTTATAACGTTTTAGGCCATAATATAATTTTTATAAAATTTTAGGGTCAAACTATAAATTTAGAAAATATTTTCACTGTAGCAGTTATTGTAGCAAGCGGCTAGCCGGATATGGTAAACGACAATCCAAATTTTGGGCAGTAAGCTTCTGGAGCATAAACGGCTATTTAGATTTCGCAAGCGGTAATCCGGATTTCAAAAGCGGCTAACCGGATATGAAAAGCGGCATGTCGGATATTATGAAATTCAAATTTTTGCCTTAACGGTAACATAAAAGCGGCTAATCGGATTTCATAAACGGCAAGCCGGTTATGACCAAAATGTGTATAATGGCTAGTTTTTGAGATCAAACTATATAAACTCAAATCCAACTCATTTTCAAGCTCTCTAGCAAGCATAAACAAAAAGCACACGAGATATCTTGAGCTTTCAATTTGCAAACCACAAAACACATTGAATTATTTCTTGTTCTTCATTTTTGAATATCTACTCTTTGAGTGAATTTTATTGTAACTTTTATTTCTTCATCTTAATTGTAAGAGTTTGAGTGTATGAGACACTTGAGTGAAGAGATTAGGAGATAATCTCTTTGTTGTAAAGGTTCATTGACACCTTGAAGTCAATTGTAAACGGTTGAAGCCTTGGAAAGGCTCGGATAGTGAAATCCTCAAGCTTGGATCGCTTGGAGGCGTGGACGTAGACGGGGATTGCCGAACCACGTAAAAATTCGTGTGTTTGTTTTTCTTCTCCCTTACTCATTTGTTATTGTGCTTTTATTAAACTTATTGTTTTCAATTTTTATTAAGACATTAGATTGCTTGTTGTGTGGATTTGCTAGGATAATTTTTAAAATTCCAATTCACCCCCCCTCTTGGGTTGCACACTTATATTTCAATTACAACGACTTGGAGCAACTCGTTGGAGCTTCGCTCAGTAGGTTAATCAGTATGTTTGGTGTTGTTCATGAGTATCTTGAAAAGTTGATTTGCAATGGATCGAATAATGACATACGAGGGGAAGCTAAAGGTGTGTATGATGTAATGTCAACATTTGAATTTGTTTTCATCTTGCATTTGATCAATAAGGTTTTAGGGATAAGTGATTTACTTTGTCAAGCATTACAAATGAAATCTCAAGACTTTTTAAATGCTATACATTTAATATCAGCTACAAAATCACTTCTTCAAAACTTAAGGGAGAATGATTGAGATACTTTTATTAAGAGTTTGGTATCATTATGTGAAAGTCATCATATTGATGTGCCTGGAATGAATGATCGCCATATGAAAGGTACAATGCGTTCTTGTCAGCAGAAAGATTATGTTATAGTGGAGCATTATTATCAAATTGATTTCTTTAATGCTGTAATAGATTTTCAGTTGATGGAGTTAAATAATAGATTTACAGATCAAATAATGGAACTTCTTACTCTGAGCTCTGCTTTGAATCATGTTGATTCTTTCAAATGATTTAATGTTGATAATATTTGTAATCTTGCAGAGAGATTTTATCCTCGAGATTTTACTTAATCTGAGATACTTGCTTTGAGAAGACAGTTAGAATGTTTTTAAATTGATGTGCTTCGTCTTGTTGAGTTTCATTGTATTTCTTTACTTTCTGAATTATGTCAAAAATTAATTAAGACAAGAAAGTCTTAAATTTACTTTTTGATAAACATATTGATTCGTTTAGCTAACTCTTCCTGTTTCAACTACAACGACTGAACGGACATTTTCAGATATGAAGCTTATCAAGACACTACTTCAAAATAAGATGGAGAAGGAGTTTTTATCAGATTGTATGGTTATCTACATTAAAAGAGGATTTGTAGACACTATCGATTCAGATTCGATAATAGATGAATTTAATTGTAATTGAATTGCTTCTTGGATTTGATGTATTTTCTTATATACTAATGAATTTTTCATTAAGATTTATATTTGTAGTTGGGATATCATTTGGATTTGGAAAAAAAATTTAGCCCACCCAAATTTTTTTTTTCTAGCTCTTACCTTTTTCTTTTCCTTTTTCAATTATCTTACTTGAATATTCTCAATTAAATTTATAAATTCTCTTTATATTCCCATGAAATAATTTATTTTGCTAGGACTATATGTAGCCTAACTATGAGGATTTATTTCCATAAATCTATGTTATTTTTAGTTGATTATTCCATGATTAAGTGTTCATTATTATGTTTAATGCTTTTACATATCTAGCTAATATTTAAATGATTTGAAGATACATAATGAGACCAATAGGAGATTTATGTGTTTTTACTCTACATAATAGATGTTATGGACTGAACGAAAGATTGAGATATGCTAACATAATTCGTGCAACTTTATCTAACAATTTCCATAGAGCTTAACAAAATTTTGCATATATTTAAATTTACATAGAGATATAGTGGGTTAATATATGAGGATGTATTTGATATTACTTGAGAGAGATTATTAAACAGGTTAGGGAAATTCACTGTCAACATAGGTAATAATTTTAATAACATAGATGGAGGACCAAATTGGATTGCTTATGGTGAAATTGAAAGTCCTAATGTCTAAATCTCTTGCTAATTTTTGTTATTACTTGCATCTTTATTTAATTCTTTGTTATTTTATTTAGTTTTTAATTTAAATTCACTTATTTGGTTATTCAAATAAATTAAGGTTAAAATAATTTCAATGACTAATAGGATATACAATGTTTATGGGACGATACTCTACTCTATATTATATTATTTGTGCCTACTAGTACACTTGCTAATTTATGCAATAATGACAAATTTGTAACTTTTCCGTTCTATAAATTCAATTATAACCACTAGACCAAATTTTAATGTCAAAATAATGACGCTTGAAAGCATATCACTTTAATCTTTACCTTAAATATTACATTATTTATAGAACGGAAAAGTTGTTAATCAACTTTATAAAAGCAAGCAATGATCATTCTCATAGAAGGTTATTACCAATTAACAAGTTGTTAATCAAAACACATAAACTTACTTGAAATACAAGTGTGCAACTCAAGAGGGTGAATTGAGATTCTAAAAATTATTTGATTCTAAAAATGATTATCATGCAAATCTAAAATGAATTTAATGGAATAACAATTAAATCAATTACAATATAAAATGATAAGGGAAGAGAGATTCAAACACGAAGATTTTTACGTGGTTCGGCCAACCTCGCCTACGTCAACGCCTCCAAGTTTTCCGGGCTTGAGGATTTCACTAAGCAAGCCTCTAAGGTTTCAAATGCTTACACTTGACTTCCAAGGTGTCAATGAACCTTTACAACAAGAGATTATCTCCAATCTCTTAACCCAAGTGTACCCCAACACTTACAATCACTCGAAGTAAAAGATTAAAAATAGTTTTTCTCTCACACAATATTTAAGATTACAAATCAATGCCCAATGTGTGAATAGATGAAGTAAGAATGTGTTTAAAGCTCTATGAAGATTGTATTCTCGAATATAACCTCAATAGTCGTGTTGTGATAAACCTTGTTTGAATTTGAATGATCTTATTTATAGTTGGAGCTTAAAAACTAGCCGTTATAGACTGTCTGCTCGAAAACGGTTCGCTGTTAACCGTTTAGGCTAGTCAAAGTTACCATTGGGTCAATTTTCAAATAAACGGTTTGCCATTTATGATTACCCTTTCGCCGTTAAAATTCCAGAGACCTGCAAGATAAGCATCAGTTATTCGTTTACATTAAATGGTTAAGGATTTGCATGAAATGACATCTCTGGAATTTTATCGGTTAGCCGTTTGTATTAAACGGTTCGTCGTTTGTTTCCAGTAACCTGTAGAACAAGTTAGCCTTATCCGTTTCAGTTAAACCTTTATCGTTTGTTTCCAGTAACAAGATGAACACAGATTTTCATTCTGGATTTTATCGGTTAACCGTTTCAATAAACAGTGAACCGTTTATTTCCAGAATCATAGTGTTAGGCAGATATTGCAGAAAATCATTTTCCAATTTCAAGTTTAACAGTTATCCAACTTTTATTAATATAGTTGAAATGATTATAAAGCTTTCGTTTATTAATGAATAGCTCCAACATTTTAATAAAAAATATTTAAAGTTTGTTATCATCAAATTCAATATTATGAACATATACATGTTAACATTCTCTCCCTTTTTTATGATGACAAACTTCATTCAATATTTTGCTCCCCCTTAATATATACTCTCCCTAAATGTATGGCCAATTTTAAAAAAATGTCCAATAAAGAGATTTTTGCTCAAGGAAACATTTTGACAAAGAATTCATTTCAAAAAGCGTTTTAAAAGCAAAATGCATTTCAAAAGTGAATTTTATTTTTATTTCTCTATCTCCCCCTTTATCAATATACACAAAATACAGGAGCATAACATAATCTCTCCCCCTTCATTATCAAAAAGAAAGAAGAGAAAAGAAATCCGTAAAATATAGAGGTGAGAAAGAAGTTACCCAGTTTTAGTGAGCAAAAAAAAATTTGGCAGAGTTTCCCCTTAAAATGGAACAAAACCACTAATACAAAATGAGATTAAAAACACTTCCAAAGATATTAACAACAACTCCATCATCCACCATACCAACAACTCCATCAGCCAATATAAAATCATCCAACGTCAAGAACATTATAAAAACAATCCATCATCAAAAGCATAGAGAAGTAGCAATGGATACCAAAATATAAATAGCAACACACAAATAAATAAAATATAAAATGTATGTGCGAAGACGAAACTCAGAAACTATGGGGGGGTTGAAGATGTGCTCCCCGGATCATAACCGAAATAATGAAGAAGAGTGTGATGTCCAGCTATAAGCTCAAGCTGCTGATCAATGCTCTGCTGCTGAAAGGTCTGAAACTCAGAACGAAGCTGCTGATGGTCGCGGGAGAAGGTGTCCAATCTATCGATAATCAGCTGCTGCCTCTCGAAAATCCTGCGAACATCATCTGCCAACTGCTGTAAGGCAGTCGAAGCAGGGGGCTGAACTGAAGCAGGAGGTTGCTCGAGAGCTGGAGATGGCTCAGAAACGGAGGGCCGCTCAGGAACAACAGAGGCCTCGGGAGCAGAAGGCTGTGCTGGAGCTGACATCGAAGTGGATGGAATATCAGCATCCATCTCATGCTCCTCAGAGTAAGAGTCAACTGGAGGTTGGGGGACAGAACAGTGACGCGGAGGAGGTGGATGAGCTTCTAATTGAAAATCTGGAAGCTGATCGGGAGGATAGACATCGTTGAGCATCCGATCATCCTCAAAAGTTTTAGTCTTTATCCACTTGCCATTCTTTCTAGAAAAACATATACCAGTCATGGCCTCTGGACCAATCCGTCTAGTCTCTGTATAACCGACATCTAGAAGAGGCACCTCAAAGTATCGCAATATCTTAATAATGATACTGCCATATGGAAGCAAGCGATGGTTAACCGTGGGAGTACTCAACATGTGCCTCACAATAACATAGCCGATGTTAATGGGTCGATATGAAATGAGGCTATCTAATAAGCCAATGTCTAACCTTGTAACCTCATCCGAGTGACCCTTCCTAGGTCTCACTATATACTGTAAAATTGTGTGAAGTATGCGAACTTGTAAAGGTAAAAGTTGTGACTTAAAAGGTAAGTGACAAGTCTCATAACTCAGATCTTCACGCCGACAAATATTACGAACTCCATCATCATAACGAAAACCATCAAAGGAAAGAGTTTTCCTAGATGTATAAATTTTATGACCATCACTGGATATACCTAGAAAGCCATTAAGGTCTTCATCATCAAATTCAATATGAATACCGCCAACTTGAGTAACTATCCTATCTAGGCGAGTTGCGGAGATTTCCATGTTCGAATAGAAAACTCGCACTAAATTTTGATATACTCGGTCATCAAAATCAATGACGGACTCCCAAGGTTGAAGCATATTTCTAACACTTCTACCACACACAATTAAGGTTCTAAAGTCTTCTATGTCAACATAAAACGAATCAAGTACCTTTCTGCCAAACGGTTGGCCAATGAGGGTGTGGGAAAATGAATTCTTGCGAATTCAGAGATTGTTTGTGGTGGTATGGGATTCTTTTGAGGCATATCTTTCATTCTTCGAGTTCTCCGAGATGACTCAGCCATGGTAAAGAACAAGGAGAGTGAGGGATTTTGAGAACAATTACTTTGGACGAAAAATAACTGATTTTGGGATCAAGGAAGAGTGGATGATGGAATTTGGAAGTTGAATTGGGTTGAAAAAGGACACGAATTAGGTCAAAAATGACGAAACCTAACTGACTGCCCTTAGGATTTTGATTTGGAATTTTTCAATTTCAGGCTCGATTTGAAGATTTGAATCGGTAAAAATGATCTAAAGATGATGGGAAATGATGTTTTAGGTGTAATTTGGCAAGGAAATCAAGAAAAATGGAGGTTTAAGGATAGAGAAAGCTTTGGGTGCACAACAATGGCTGAAACGGTAAGAGGGCAAATGAGAAAAGAGAGGGAACCCTTGGAACAGTTTTATATCGCACAAAAACGGTTAACCGTTTATTGAAACGGCTAGGGAGTAACTTTCCAGAGACTAATTAATGGGAAACGGTGAAAGGTTATCCTTTTAATGGTTAAGGAGTAATTTTCCAGAGAGCATATCCTAGTTTCTGTTTTTAAACGGTTTACCGATTGCATTAAACGGTAAAAGGGTAAAAGGCAGACTTCTAATCTAGTTTCTAGAATAAAAATAGTACACCGTTTATTGGAAACGGTTAGCCGTTTATTTTATCTATAATTTCGTACATTTGATTTAATTTTTGGCCAGCAAATAATACATTCCAAGATCATTTAATTTATCCAAAAATCTTTTGAGCCATTTTAATGCATGATTCATGAACATGTATTCAAGCAATTAATTCATATAAACATTCAAGAATTATCAAAGCAAAACACATCACTTGAATATCATGCTTAAGCATTTCATAAATAGTAAATCATCAAATCATCAATAAGTCAATCAATTCAATACACTCAATAACATGAATAGAGAAGTTAATACGAAAATTTCATCATCCCAAGTTCATGCCGAATTTTCGAAAATTGTTCTTCGCCAAGAGGTTTGGTAAAAATATCGGCGAGTTGTTTTTCTGTAGAAATAAACTCTAATGCAATATCTCTCTTTTGAACATGATCTCTCAAGAAATGATGTCTAATTTCTATATACTTGGTTCTAGAGTGTTGAATGAGATTCTTTGAAAGATTTATAGCACTAGTATTATCACACTTAATAGGAATTTGTTCAAGATTAATGCCATAATCTCTAAGTGTTTGTTTCATCTAAAGTGCCTGTGCACAACAACTCCCGGCGGCAATATATTCGGCCTCGGTAGTTGAAAGTGCAACCGAATTTTGTTTCTTACTAAACCATGAAACAAGTGAATGATCTAGTAAATGGCAAGTTTCACTAGTGCTTTTCCTATCAACTTTGTAACCGGCAAAGTCCGTATCCGAATAGCATGTTAAATCTATATGAGTTCCCCTAGGATACCAAAGGCCAAGATCTATGGTTCCACTTAAGTAACAAAAAATTCTTTTAACAACAAGCAAATGGGATTCCTTGGGACATGATTGAAATCTTGCACACAAACATACATTAAATATGATATCGGGTCTATTTGCGGTTAAGTAAAGTAAAGATCCGATCATACCTCGATATATTTTGATATCCACTTCTTTGCCTTTTTTATCTTTGTCAAGCTTAATTGTTGTGCTCATTGGAGTGCTTTTGGTCTTTGAATCATCAATGCTAAATCGCTTGAGTAGGTCTTTCACATAGTTGACTTGATTTATGAAAATTCATTCCTCATTTGTTTTATTTGTAGCCCAAAAAAGTACTTCAACTCTCCCATCATATTCAGTTCAAATTTTTTACATATACAAGATGAAAATTCTTTACACAACAATTCATTAGTAGAACCAAAAATAATATCATCAACATAAATTTGAACAACAAAAATATCTTAGTTCTTATGCTTAACAAAGAGAGTAGTATCCACTTTACCCATCGAAAAACCGTTATCCAATAAGAAATTCTTAAGCCTATCATATCATGCTCTAGGTGCTTGTTTTAATCCATACAAAGTTTTAAATAACTTATAAACATGATTTGAAAATTTTTTATTTTTAAAACCAGGAGGTTGTTTTACATACACTTCTTCCATAATATAACCATTTAAGAAAACACTTTTCACATCCATTTGAAATAAAATAAAATAAAATCTTTATGACATGCAAATGCCAACAACATTCTAATTAATTCTGTCTAGCTACGGGTGCAAATGTTTCATCAAAATCAATTCATTCTTCTTGGTTGTAACCTTGAGCCACTAATCTAGCTTTGTTCCTTACGACCACACCGGATTCATCTATCTTATTTCTAAATACCCATTTAGTACCTATGACGGATTGATGTTTCGGTTTAGGAACTAATTCCCACACATTATTTCTTTCAAATTGATTTAACTCCTCTTGCATTGCCATAATCCAAGATTCATCATTTTCCGCATCCGCAAAGGATTTGGGTTCAATTTGAGAAATAAATGCATTATGCTCACAAGTATTCCTAAGTGATGATCTAGGTGTAACACCTCGTGAGGGATCTCCTAAAATTACATCCTTAGGGTGAGAAGAAACATACCTCCACTCTTTGGGGAGTGATTGAAAAGTACTTTCATTTTGCTCTACATTCGTTTCTTCATGTTGCTCATCTTGATGACTCTTTTTGTAGATCTTCATCTGCATCATTATCAACAACAACTTTCTCCGTAGAGGAGGGGTTAGATTCATCAAATGTAACATGCATCGATTCTTCTACAACTAGAGTTCTTTTGTTATAAACTCTATAAGCTTTGCTTGAGTTTGAATATCCAAGAAAAATACCCACATCGAATTTTGGATCAAATTTGCCAAGATTATCTTTTGTGTTCAAAATAAAATATTTGCATCCAAAAACTTTAAAATAACCAATATTGAGTTTTCTATTTTTTCAAAGCTCATATGGAGTTTTGTTAAGGTTAGGTCTAATCAACACATGATTTAAAACATAACAAGCGGTGTTGACGGCCTTGACCCAAAAATACTTAGGCAATGAATTTTCATTCAACATAGTCCTAGCCATTTCTTGAATGGATCTATTCTTTCTCTCAACAACTTCATTTTGTTGTAGAGTTCTAGGTGATGAAAATTGATGCTCAATGCCAAAATCATTACAAAAAATCTCAAATGCATGATTTTCAAATTCTCCTCCATGATCACTCTTAATGCATGCAATACCATACACTTTTTTATTTTGAATTTTCTTACAAAACACTTTAAAGGCATCAAGAGTATCATCCTTATTAGCTAAGAATAATACCCATGTATATCTAGAATAATCATCCACTATCACAAATGCATAATATTTACCATTTAGACTAGCATATCTAGATGGCCCAAATAAATCTATGTGAAAAAGTTGAAGTGGTTTTGAAATAGAAATATGATTTTTATTCTTGAAAGATGTTTTGATTTGTTTTCCAAATTGAAAAAATTCAAAAATCTTATCTTTTTGAAAATCAATTTTTGGAACACCTTTAACTAAATCATTTTTCAAAATTTTCGAAATCAAATCCATACTTGCATGTCCTAATCTTCTATGTCATAACCAACTATCATCATGCAATGCCGAAAAACATTTATCAAGAGTAGATGCACATTCTATGTTAATGATATAAATATTACCACATATATTCCCAACAAATAAGATCTTGCCATCACATAAATTCTCAATAACACAACTAAATTTATCAAAGACAACTTTATAACATTTGTCACATAATTGACTAATACTAATTAAGTTGTGTTTCAAGTTCTCAACCAAACATACATTCTCAATTATAGTTGACAAAACTTTACCAACATTTCCAATTCCAAGAATTTTTCCTTTTGAGTTGTCTCTAAAAGATACGTCTCCACCATTATCAATTTTGGTGAAGCTTGAGAACTATGCATAGTTTTCGGTCATGTGCCTTGAACAACCACTGTCCAAGTACCATTTATTTTTCTTCTTCTTCAAGTCCTACAGAGAAAATCTTAAGTTTTAGGTACCTAAAGCTTTTTGGGTCCTTGAGAGTTAGTAGTGATTCCTTTTGGAACCCAAATGCATTTCATACCATAATATGCATTTCTTTTTACTGGACATCTATTTTTCGTATGACCATCTTGATTACAAAAATGACATATAATTTGATTGTTACTAGATGTACTCTTCACAAAATAGTTTTTATAATATTTTTGTTTCAAGTTTGGCTTATAACCAATACCTCATTTGTCAAACACACATTTTTGTGAATTAAGCATGTTATCCAACATCTTTTGCCCATTTGTAAATTTCAAAACAATCTCATTCAACTCATTGCTCTTTTTCTTAAGCGTTTCGTTTTCATTTTTCAAATCATCTGTGTGATTCTAAATGCTCATGTGAGATGCTAGGTTTCTCATTTGATAATGCAATTTTATCATGCAATGTTTTGTTTTCTACTTCTAGGCATGTAATTTTTGCATTTAGAGATTCATTTTCATTTTTAAGCTTTGCCATTTCCTTTTTAAGATATACATTCTTTTTACCAATCTTCATCAACTCATTATACAAGTCTTTAAAAGCATCACACAATTCATCATAGGTGGGATCACTTACCTCATTGAGATCATCATCCTCTCCTATTGCCATAAACGCTAGGTTTGATACTTCTTACGACCCTTATTCATCACTTGAATCTTCCTCGCTATCATCCCAAGTTGCAACCATGGCTTTCTTCTTGAGTTTGTTGATAAGTGGGCACTCCGATCTTATATGGCCAGGCTTCTTGCATTCATAGCATGTGATTACCTCTTTCTTCTCCATTTGGTTCTTGAAGTTTCTGAATTTTCTTCGCTCTCGGGTTTTCTTGAAGAATTTTCTGAACCTCTTTGCTAGCATGGCCAACTCTTCATCATCCGGTTCACTCTCCCTATCACTCTCATATTTTAAAGCTTTGAGAGCAATGCTTTTCTTCTTCTCCTCATACCCTTTTTCTACTGCCAAATCTTCTTCATATGAAATGAGATAACCAATTAAATCATCAAGAGGTAAAGTATTTAAATCTTTGGCCTCTTCAATAGCGGTTCTTTTAGGTCTCCATTCTTTTGGAAGTGACTTAATGATTTTCTTAACTTTCTCGCTGTTTGAAAAGGTCTTTCCTAGGCCTCATAGGGTGTTTACTATGTCCATAAATCTCGTATACATAGAGTACACACTCTCATTTTGTTTCATTTGGAACAACTCATATTGTCGAGTGTACCTACTAATTTTCGACTCTTTCACTTGATTTGTGCCTTCATAGACTATTTCAAGTTTGTGCTAAATTTCATTGGCACTTTCACAACTAGATACTCGATGAAATTCTTTCTTATCAAGTGCACAAAATAAAACATTCATAGCTTTGGAATTTAGAGAAGCTTTTCTCTTTTCCAATTCATTCCATTCCCTTAAAGGTTTTGGAATATCTTCCCCGACTTCATTTTTAGTTAGGGGCAAAAATGGACCATCACATACAACTTCTCAAATTTCATAATCTAGTGCTTGTAAATAAATTCTCATCCTAGTTTTTCAATATGGGTAGTTATTTCCGTCAAAGAACGGTAGTTTAGTTGTGGACTGTCCTTCCCTAAAGGTTGAGTCATTTTGGGTTGCCATGAATCTTTTACTCTAGACGGTTAAGTCCTAACAAGAGAACCAAGCTCTGATACCAAATGAAATACAAGTGTGCAACCCAAGAGGGGGGTGAATTGGGATTCTAAAAATTATTTGATTCTAAAAATGATTATCATGCAAATCTAAAATGAATTTAATGGAATAATAATTAAATCAATTACAATATAAAAAGATAAGGGAAGAGAGATTCAAACACGAAGATTTTTACGTGGTTCGACCAACCTCGCCTACATCCACGCCTCCAAGCTTTCCGGGCTTGAGGATTTCACTAAGCAAGCCTCCATGGTTTCAAATGCTTATACTTGACTTCTAATGTGTTAATGAACCTTTACAACAAGAGATTATCCCCAATCTCTTAACCCAAGTGTATCCCAACACTTACAATCACTCAAAGTAAAAGATTAAAAATAATTTTTCTCTCGCACAATATTTAAGATTACAAATCAATGTCCAATATGTGAATAGATAAAGCAAGAATGTGTTTAAAGCTCTATGAAGATTGTATTCTCGAATATAAGCTCAATAGTCGTGTTGTGATCAACCTTGTTTGAATTTGAATAAGCTTATTTATAGTTGGAGCTTCAAAACTAGCCGTTATAGACTGTCTGCTTGAAAACAGTTCGCCGTTAACCATTAACGGTTAACCGTTTAGGCTGCTCAAAGTTACCGTTGGGCCAATTTTTAAATAAACGGTTTACCGTTTAGGATTACCCTTTCGCTGTTAAAATTTCAGAGACCTGCAAGATAAACATCAGTTATTTGTTTACATTAAACGGTTAAGGATTTGCATGAAATGACCTCTCTGGAATTTTATCGGTAGGCCGTTTGTATTAAACGGTTTGCCATTTGTTTTCAGTAACCTGTAGAACAAGTTAGCCTTATCCGTTTCAGTTAAACCTTTACCGTTTGTTTCCAGTAACAAGATGAACACAAATTTTCATTCTGGATTTTATCGGTTAACTGTTTCAATAAATGGTGAACCGTTTATTTCCAGAATCATAGCGTTAGCCAGATATTGCAGAGAATCATTTTCCAATTTCAAGTTTAACAGTTATCCAACTTTTATGAATATAATTGGAATGATTATAAGGCTTTCGTTTATTAATGAATAGCTCCAACATTTTAATCAAAAACATTTAAAGTTTGTTATCATTAAAATCAATATTATGAACATATACATGTTAACATTACTTGCAATAAAAATTAAAATAAAAATCATATCTAAACTTAACGAAATTAACTCAAAATTTCCAAATCTACTTAGGACATATTAATGAACATATACATAGCATTTTGTGGAGAGGAGATTTGGACTTGATTTGCAATATATGATGTGAAAATCTGAAAATTGTAGATAACAATTTTAAAGAGATTTATACATGATGTGAAATATAGTTCAAAGAATCATTTTCCACTACTAAACATTGGATTTTAGTCAATTATTTGAATCATCATTAATTTTCTTTTGAGAAAAACAATCCTAATATAACTACAAGCTCAATATCTTGATCTTTCTTTATTTAGCTATCTAGTAAAACATGCTCTTTAACAATCTCTTTCCATGAAATAACCTAGAATAAGTTCTCCAAATATAATTTAATGAAAGCATCAAAATCAAAAAAGATATAGGCTGAATTGTGAAACAAATAGCTTAGTGTATTTATCTTGAACCCACATGCAATCGAACAAAAACTCATAAATTTGTTCATAATCTGCCACTTAGGTATAGTTCTTGACAATTATGGATCAAAACCCTAAACAAGCAATCAAATCACCATAAAATTATCTAGTTGGCCACCTAAACAAGTAGGATAGCAATTATTGAACACTAAAATTAATGAAATATAAAATTTTCTAGAGAAAGATGAAGAAATTATGAATCTGAAACTTTATCAATAAAAATCCATGTCTAAGATTTTGAAATCAACCTTCGTTGATAAAAAAATCACTCACACATGTCTAAATTATTCAATATTAATTCCATTAAAAAAAACTAACAAAAGACCAGAGAAAGAAAGACTTATTGATTGAATTAAAGTTATGACAACCATCTCTTCTCTCTAATTCGCCTAGTTCTCTCTTCTAAATTGATACTTCACGTTTTTTTCTTATATTTTTTCTATGCCAAGACTTTTTTTTAACGAGTATTTATATAGATCTTTAGTTCTAATGCTCGTAGGACTTATAAAATTTGTGTTAGCTTACCTTTTCCTAATAAAAATAGGACTTAGGCCCTAGAAAGTAGGCCTATGTGTTAAAATAGTTCTAAAATACATTTTTTATGTGGGTCCAACTAGTAAATTCGACCAGCTATTCAAAACTCAATATTTATGGGTCAATTATGATCCTTAGCTTTAGTACAATTTTGACATAGCCCAATGATGTGAATAAAGCCCATAAATTTATTCAAGAAGCAATCAAAATCTATGAAACCGAAATCTTTTTATTTGGGCTTTTCCAATTCCTCATACCAATTTGTAACTTTTCCACTTTTTTTCTTCTTTACCTCAAAAATTTTTATAAAACGTGAAACACTAGCAAAGATTTAAGAAGTTCATAAAAATATCAAATAACTGCAAAAAAAGTAATAAAATTAATTTGAAATTAGTCAATATTTATCGTTTTATCATGAAATGATAAATTGCAATAAGTTCGGTTTTTAGTTAATATTACAGCTAAAACGAATCCGAATGGGTTCGGAAACCGAATCGCCGACCCCTAGTTCGTATTAGGTGAAATGAAATTTTCACTAGTCCGAATCGACTTGCTATTCGATCGAATTGATTTGGACTTGAAGCTGCCAACCTCTAGTAATTTTCTTCTTATTGGCGTAAATTGAGCTGTGATTTTTTTTTTTTAATTTCTCTTGCGATTATCTCATTTCTTTTCTAAAATAAAGGCCATGATATCTCCTGTTTCGGTGAATTTGACGGTTGATTGTATTGAATTTAAGAGTGACTATATTTGGTGGACAAGTAAAGTTTGCGAATTGGCTATCTTATTTATTGACTTTATTTGATTATGGCATCTACAAGCAACCAGGCATTCCCGTATGGCGTATTTTCATCTAAGAAGTTTTTGCCAAAGTAGCCTGAAGCAACCATTTGATCGTAACATATTTAGAAGAAAAACTCTAAGTGTTATAGTTATACTCGCTACAGAGGAGTCAGGTGACATTTGAGAACATAAAGCAACTCACAACAATAAGCCCTGTTAACTGAAAAAAAAAAAAAGTCATCAATTTTGCAATGTTTCAATTTCTCCACTTCATCCACAAACCAAATTTTTAACTATTCCTTTAATCTCGCCATCTGTGTTGCCTCTCTGCAATATGTGGCCGATAGATGTTGTTCTTTATTGGAATATGATGATTACTGAGGGTGGGTATTTTAGAAGGATGAGTGTAGAGAGAAATTTTAGAATATATTAAAGGCACTATGTTATTCATGTACCAAGTTAATGATGTTATGACATGTGTGCGTTTATTTGATAAAATTCCACACAAGACGTGGTTATATTATATTCAATTATAAATATCATACATGCATTAATTTATTGTATTACCTCTGATGTATTATAAAATTCTTTTATCTGAAGGATGTACTCTAATGAATAGGTTTTGTCCGTCCTTTAAAGTGGCCGGATATTTCAACAATGGGAGATGGTTCGTGGAATTGTAGTGAAAATGGGGTATGATTCAATGTGTGTGAGTTATGAATGCCTTGATTGATATGTAAGACAGTTCACGAAATAAAAAGATCATGTGGTATCATGGATTTTATGATATTGGGTCATGGAATGGATGGTCAAGGTAAGAAGGCATTGGATACGTTTTCACGTATGTGATTCAGGTTTTGATAGTTTTGATGAGAGGGCTTTGATAGTTCACGAACTCATATACGATAAGACGTATCAACTATAAAATTTTGCATCCTTTTTATGGAATCTTATATCTTATATTAAGTATTTTTCCTTGTAGGTATCATTTTTTTCACCATAAAGAGTGCTAATGAATATGAGTTCGTACAAAAATTAATTATAGATTATTTCCAGCAATCACAGAATCCAAAAGCTTGAGCTTGTGCTTAATTAAGCGTCTGACAGGGTTATTTAAATTTCTACTCACCTATACTTACATATAAGATATATGGACTACGCAACTTGGCTTTGATGCCATTTTAGGAACTACTATAGCTAGATAAACGTTTAAGCTCTCTAGGGAAAGATCTAATAGGTTGCATATGATATCTATATATGCACACACAAAAGAAAGATACATAAGCTTAGGCAACCAGTTAATTTGAAAAACAAATAGTGTGCTCAAATGACCAATAAGACACCTTTCTTCCTTTCTTTCCTCTGTCTAGAATTTATAAGTTCTTTTCAAGATTTGTGCTTAAATGTTAAAACCCCTATTTTATTGATAAGTTCTGAATATATTAAGTACAATAGTGCAGGGACGAAAACTGAAAACTTTGGTTATTGAGGCCGGAGTGAATAATGTATATATTGTTTAGAGATATTTTTCAACTTCTATTATAATTTAGGGGATATCATATATATTAAAAAAATTAAAATTTTTACAGGGACCATAGCCCGCTCTAGTCTCCATTAAGATACGCCCGTGCAATAGTGTAAGAAAGTGCAGACCTATTGACTTAAAATTCCAACTTTACATCGTCATCACATTTTTTCCAATCATATTTATTTCGTAAATCATACTGATTTAAGTTCTAATTTGTTCTGTATTATGAAAATGCAATTCCCTTCTTCTTCAGTACAACTATTGATGGCCAAAGAAGAACTCAGGTCAGTTCTTTATCACTTCCCTGCACGCTCTAAGTTAATCACGGGATTTTTTCCTTTCACCCAAATTGGATGCCCAATTTTCTTATTTCTTGACGTGAGGTATCTCATTTTGTGTTCCCGTTCCTGTTTTGCTGTCATCACTTCTTGTTTTGCAACTGGACAACTCTTATCATTTTTCTTCAAGTGCAATAAATTTCGATAATTTGGTACATTATAGGCAATACATAAAAAATTGTTTAATATTTTAGTTATTTGGCTGTTGTTTCTGTTTTGGATTAAACAGACCTAGGACTGACTCGCTTCATCAATGTTTTTCCAGTTCATTTTGTAAAAATAAATCATTGCTAACTAAAGAAAAATTAACCATTCAATACATGCTCTTATCAGGAAATTAAATCTCTGAAGAAATTTGCGTAAAAACACCAAAGTCTATTCTATTGAAAAATCCTAATCTTAATTTCAAAGAATGAGATACCAATATATAGCTGATCAATTTAAACAACACTTGTTTTGTGTTTTCCGATTTGTGATTGCAATGGATTGATTAGGAAGCTGATTTTAAGCTGACCCAATTAGCAAGCAATAAGATTGGAAACTATTTCACTTGGGGACACCAATGTTTTTCGCAAGCTGTTAGATGAAAACAGCAAGAATTTTGATGAAAGTCCCGGAGCATGCTTTAAATGCACAATATGAGTCATATGTAGATTAGATCTGTGGCCTTTGGATCAAATTATAACAGCTGCCTGTATTACTCCTACACGTTCTTGCACAATAGGCAAAGCTACTACTTGTAAAACTTAATGCTGAAATAATCAATTTTCGGCACTTTAAACTCTTTCATTATTAATCATCGGAATTTAAGCCTTGTGGTACAGCGGTGGGACTGAGAATTAGAATCGAAACAGCGGGTGCTTGATTGAATCATTATCCATAAAATTGAGAAAAAGAATCCTTAAGTGGTAAAAAATCAGTGCATTTACTGCTACACTTGAATTAGTACATAAATGGGTGCATTTAAAAGAATGATACATCGTTCGGCTGCCTACACCAGAGAAAATAAGCATCATTGATCCACTGCGGATGCACCAGACACTTGTTCTCCTGCTCTGCCCATTCAAAAGTCTCAGATTGTTTATTTAAAGAAACCACATGGGTAATCGAGGCATCAGTTACTAATGTGCAGATAGCTCCCATCTCTTCTGCTCTTGACCATATTAACGGTAACTCCCCAAAATCATCATCGCCGAACAGTATAGTACACCCCATCAGAATCCTGCTCCGAATTTTCGCCAAGCAAGATCTAACGTCTCTGCCTGCAGCATAATTACCCGGATTGTCAAAATACAACGCATGAACCGCTTTCAGAGCTCTGAGAATGTTAGCCAAAGCGCCATCACTCTCGCTTTCATCGCTCATCTGTTCAGAGTAAGACTTGCAATCATTCTTTTTTTTGTCTTTAAAGAAGTCATAACTTCCCACGGTAATCAGGTTCTCCACACGCCCACCCCAAACACTCTCGGTATCATCAACGATGACGATGCTACTCTCTTGTCCCAACACCAAGTCCAGGTACTTCCTCTCCTTTTGTTTGAAATCTTCACGTGTAATGATTCTTGAATTAAAATACTTGCAATCCGGATCAAGTAACTTCACGGCCCTGGTGGCGTACTCTCTGTTACCCATTGTGCAAACACTAATTTCAAACAGTCTGCTTGCTTCTTCAAGAAAAGATCTAACAAAAGGCCTCAACTTCACCAATAGAACATTATCACCAATTTTAATTTTGAACAGATCATTCCCTCTCGAAATCTTATCCGAAGAAAATTCTCCTGCGGCTGCTGCCTTCTCCAAATATTTCTCATCAGATGTTAACTTACCAATCAATCGAGAGTGAAGTAACGTGTGGTCCAAATCAAGAACAAGGTGAAGTTTCCTCATCCTCAACAAATTCTTGGTGTTTCTTTTCTTCAAGCGAGAAATTTCATCGATGCTGTACCTCAAACCCTTCTCAATATAATCAAAACAAACGCCATAAGAATCGTCCATAAGCTTGTCACATACCACACACATTCCATTGAGAATGGTGGCATGTTGACATATTGTGTGCTCCTCTGAAACTGAAAGTAGCGGCAGCGGCAGTGGCAGCGGCAGTGAATCAGAACCAGTCCAAGAACAAAACTTTTTGTTGTTGGCAACAACACCGTTAATATTCATTGTAGCATACATGGTAGTGGATTCTAATTCTATTGTGTGAAGCCGGAAGAAGAAACTAAATATATTTGCGAAGATAGGACAAATATGAAAATGGGTATCTTAATTTAAAGGCTCTGTTTATATACTTTACTTCTATTTTGGTGGCCAGTTAAGATTAGGAAACCAGAAATCAGTGAGTAATTAGGATTACATAAAGTTTCCGAATTGCTTTAGGAATCCAAAGTTTTGTGTGTTTCCTAAATTTGTTACCGCCATCTAAATATCCGAGAATGATCCTAAATACGCGTATTAATTAATTAACGGCGCATTTTAACCAAAGACGCACCCGGTACATGAAAACTAAATACGCGTATTAATTTTCAATTAATATATCGGGCAAAAAATGCTGCCTAGGCTTTGGACCAAAGCCCGGCCAGACCTTTGTTTTCAAATCTTGGGCTTTGGTATGGGCCCATCCGGATCTTTTGCTAATTATTATCTTCGCCACAACAAAAGTTAAATCATTTTATAAAGTTTTAAAATGTTCCGTTTATTATTTTAGATGCCAATTTTTCAGACATAATCTTTACTTTATAATAATAATAGAGTCACAAACAATTTTTTACAAATTAATGTGTACAAATTAATGTAATATAAAGAGATTAGTTATATAAAACCATCATGAGCCTATATTATGGGTCTACAGAAGAATTTCTATTTAAATTTAAAAAAATTCAATATATGATGCAATGACCAAAATTGTTGAAACATTTATTATGTACAAAATTTTGACCATTTTCGCCAAATCAAGTGGCAATTATATATTTTTCAATAATATATTTTCATGATATCTCTGCATTTGGCTTTGCCAACAGTTTCCATACACTCAACATCCTAGTTCCATCACCAGTGCAAACTAGACTAATAGGTCCTCTCTCAATTACTGTAACTTCGCGTTTTGAAAATATTCTGTCCCTCTCCATAAACCTCGCACAAGGATTCCAATTTCATTAAAGAGCAGCAAAGAGAGAGAGAGAGAGAGAGATAGAGACAAACTTCAGCCTTCAACTTGAAAGACAGATATAGAGACTCATAACGGCAGCTTGTATAAGTGAACAGAAGTGTCATTACAGGAGCAAATCAAAATTGAGTTACTGTATTCTAATTAATAGAGAACATCTTCCTCCCTACTCCCCAAGGCTTATTCGTATATATGGATTAATTGTTGGAGAAAATAATGGTCTTGTAATTCCTATAATTTTAGTCAATTTTTTCAGTTAGTCCTTTTATTTTTTTTCAAATCTAATGAAGTTTCCTTGTTCTTTGAAGGTTTTATTTATATAAGTTTTCCTAAAAGCATACTTAATTATCTCTACTTTTCCCTTATTCAAGCTGAGACTTCATTGAATTTAAGTTCTGTCATTCAATTTTTTATTTTAAAAAAAAGTCATATCATACAAAGATATTATTTTACTCTTGAAAAATTAGATTCAAGAGATATGGAAGTAACGAAAGTGACCTTTTGTGTAATTTTTAAAAATACGTATGCCACCAGAGAAATTGACATAAACTCTAAAGATTAAAGGAAATTTGCCTTTAATTGTAATCATCAACCTTCATTCAACAAGCTGTGCTCGAGGATTTAGTGAGAAGACCACAGAAATCGGTGTAACTATCTCTCTAATTAATGTTAGCAAACTAGTAGCCCTAATGCAATTGCAATATTTCCCTTGTATATATGATTAATTATTTACTGATATAAAACGTGACTCTCAAGAACATATAAATGAAATTATTTCCTTCTAGTTTTGAAAGATCAATAAAATCCTATAAATTTAACTTCAATTAAATCACAAATATTATAAGTAGACAAACAAAAATGAATTAATTACACTCGGCAGAAATTTTGAGCAGTACTCCTTCCTAAATGTAACGCCAGAAATATGGTCGATCAATACACGACGAGGTATGGATACCAGGTTTCGGTTGAAGCTTCTGAACAAAACATAGGTAAAAATATAAATCAATACTCCAAAAAAGAGAAAAAAAAAATTAATTAATGGAAGAATCGGTTTTAGTATAAGTATTAAATATATATTTTCTTGCAAAAGGGTATGAGAATCCAAGATCACCCAACAGGAGAGATTAATTCGGAATAAATTTTTATACTTGAAATAATTTAAAATAAATAAGATAAAGTTCCTATTCATCATGTAAGTCAAGTTTGGAAATTTTCAAACCTAGTAAGGTAGCGTTTTTTCCCCCTCATATCTGAATACATCTAAATTTTCAATGGGTATGAGTACAAAAATTTAAATGATATGTTTTTTTTTAATATTTGAATAAAATATTATTTTTGACATTTATGTCCTTATAAATCAAAACAAAAAAGATTAAATTTTATAGTTTTAAATTTTTAGAATATAATATTTACTTTTCATTTAGACTTTTTCGCATTTAGATAGAATTTATATATATAATTCAAATATAAATGTTTGAAATCAGACGTAAATTATAAAAACAAACATGTAAATTTACAAAAATATCTAAAATTAATAAAATCTTAAACCTGAGATGTTTAACAAACAACCTCTAAGTTAGGATTCTAGTTAGTTTTTTATTCTAATAAGTTAAATTAAGGATGTGAAACTATTCATATACAAGTTAGAATTACAATTAATTCACTATTTCAAATTTTTTATTGCAGAAAACTATACTAAATAATGGGGCATAAATCAACCAGTTGGTGAAATATTATAATTAACTTACTCAGATTTTATAAAAAAAAAATCAACTACTTAATAAACGATAAATGAAATTTAGAATAGAAAACTTAAGATGTCTATGACTATTATTTGGATTAAATGCTGAAATGATTTTAGTGTCGATCATTTTAGCACTGAATCCAATGAAAATTCTTCACCATTGAATTCAAATCTTATAATGACATGATCACTTTTGAATGGGTTATAATGTAAAAATCATTAAATCTGATAGGTCCAACTATAAAAATAAAATCTCCTATATATATTTCATGGAATAATTACAAGAAATTGTTGATTCATATTTAGCAGATGTAAATATCAAATATCTTGAACTGTGGAGATTATGGACTTTAAACCAAATACGCCAATATGTCTATCCTTTTAATTTAATAATCTATTTGCCCATAATCTTTGTCGTATGATCTAGATTTTTTGGATTGATTAAAAATTCGATCAACAAACGTACGAAGCGTACTCCGACTCTCTGCAAAAAACGCAACATTGTAATGGCGGGCCCTCACTCATAATATTGGAGTAGATTTCATTAAGCCATCCCGCACTTTAACTTAAAGTACAAATTCGATTGGAGCCGTTGGATCCAATAGCTTTTAAAATCTACACATAGTAGGCCCTAACATTTGCAGATTTCACAAAAAAAAAAAAGGCCATTAAATATAAATGCAATGGTCTAAATTACTAAATTAGGATCCACACTTCGATTAAAGTAGAGAATATAAGATATTTTAATGGAATCTAACTCTATATTATTGTATGTTTATCTATTGTATGCTTAGTATTTTCCATCTCCTTAAGAATGGGCTCGCTACCGCTCCGTCTTTTAAGTAACTAGTGGATAATTGTCCATTACTTAAAAATTTTTAAAATATATTAGAGGTAGTACGATCATTTAATACATGTAAAATATGTATATTTAAATTTTATATAATCATCAATTGCATGTCAGTATTTTAAAATAAATATATACATATCATAATATTATTTACTTGTTATATGATTGAGATGGTAACTCTAAAATATTATAGAAATTATCGTGTGCTCATGGAGATGATGGAGGTGTAATTTATTTGTGTTATTAATAAATTAGCTAACATATGGGCTGGTGGTTCTAAATTTAAAATTACTAACTTATCTATTAATTGTTAAATTAGTATAACTTATTTATCCATTAGATGCTAAATTACTTATTTAACTAACACACAATAGATGAGCGGAATAAAGAAATATTATCAACTACTCAATTAATAACACATCATTTGGGATAATTTTTTGAGATAAAAAAATTAGGATTGGGATGTGTAGCACTACTCCTGATATTATCCATCCTTCAAATCAAGGGATATACAAAATTGGGTTTCCAAATTTATTCAACAATAATATTCTAAGTATACACACATTCATAAATTTAATTTGTTCTTAAATAATAATTTCTTGAGGATACTGATAATGGATTCGAATGCTGATGTTGAACTTCAACGATCTTTTGATCTTATGAAGATGTATTTTATGGAAGATCCCTCAATGTATATGATATTATATATGCAAAAACCATATCCTAAGGTCTTATTTTATTTTATTTTGACTATACATATGAATATGATATCTGTTTTGGTCATGATCAGATCTTGAGATGGTACCTGATTGGTGGGCCATTGCTGGTTCGTAGTATTGCTGCCTTGGATAATAATGAGTACCATGATCAATTCCTGATAAGTATATTACACAACACTAATTCTGCTGCACATATTAATATGGATTTGGATTCGGTGCTTATCTAAGATTTTGCTGACCTTTGTAATATATTGTGACACGTGACATTTTTGTGATTTTTTTATGGTTAAGATTTATTTTTTCCTTTTTCTCTCCTTATTTTAACCGATTATCTCTTAATTGCCTTATGAAAACAATCTCTTCTTCTTGTTGCGTTAGATAAAATTTGATTTATAATATAAACTAGAAAATAGAACCGCGATTCATGCGGCTTTGCAAAAAGAATTTAGTATTATCATTTTTTCTTACTTTACACTTGATGAAACTGATAAAAAATATGAATTGATTTTTTTTAAGATGAGGCAGCCTTATAAAAAACAAAAAAAAAGTTATTAGCCAGCAATACAAATAAAGAAGCAACACAAGATAAAGAATAAAATGAGAGAATATATTATAGAGTGATTTTATTCATTCTAATTGTGTGTGTACAAAACAAAAAGATGAGCTCTCCTTTTATAGTTACATAATCACTCCATGAAATTAATGAAAAATTATGGATCATAATTCCTTGTGAGATACTGAGAGTTATAGGGAAGGTAAAGGTTGCTAATGGGAGATAGTGGGGAGATTAAGAGATATATGTTATAAACATCTACATTTATTTTAATAAATTCATAACACTCCCCATTGCATGTTCATTACAAAAAAATATGTCTCATTAAAATATTTACATAATTGTTATTGTGTAATAACAATCAAATTAATTATGAGAAGATGAAAATCCAAATCTAAAAGAAAATTTCTCTATTTATTAGATAATAGAGAATATACAAAGATGAGAAATGATGATGCCACATCACCTCCTTAAGTCCCAGCTTTATTATATTTACTTAAAAATAGAACCGCGCTTCACGTGGCTTTGAAAAAAGAATTTAATATTATCTTTTTTTCTTACTTTACACTTGATGAAACTGATAAAAAATATGAATTGATTTTTTTTTAAAGATGAGGCAGCCTTATAAAAAATAAAAAAACTATTAAAATAAAAAAAAGCAAGATAAAGAATAAAATGAGAGAATATATTATAGAGTGATTTTATTCATTCCAATTGTGTGTGTACAAAACAAAAAGATGAGCTCTCCTTTTATAGTTACATAATCACTCCATGAAATTAATGAAAAATTATGGATCATAATTCCTTGTGAGATAATGGGAGTTATGTGGAAGCTAAAAGTTGCTAATGAGAGATAGTGGGGAGACCAAGAGATATATGTTATGAACATCTACATTTATTTTAAAAATTCATAACACTCCCTTTTGGATGTTCATTACAAAGAATATGCCTCATTAAAATCTTTACATAATTGTTATTGTGTAATAACAATCAAATTAATTATGAGAAGATGAAAAACCAAATCTAAAAGAAAATTTCTCTATTTATTAGATAATAGAGAATAGAGAATATACAAAGATGAGAAATGGTGATGCCACATCACCTCCTCAAGTCCCAGCTTTATATATATATATATGAGTCATCTTACAGTGCAGGGCTGTATCTTATACTGCCGCTGCCAAAAACTAGAACAACCAGTATTTTACCGGTTGTTCATTAAATAATTTTTAAAATTTTTTTTAATGCTTAAAAAAATATAGTAAAATGAAAAAATATGAAAAAATTACATCTGAAACATAAAAAATCAATTAAATGAGAAAAATATTTTAAATTTTTTTAACATAAATAAATGTTAAGAAATTATAAAAATAATTATATTTCAATTTTTTTGGTTAAATACCAATTTAATGGGTGGATGTTTCAAGTTTATTTTGTATGTCTCTAATTTCGGTTAGTCTTTCTCATTTATTGGTTCATTTATTTCAATTTTTCAATCCACTAGTTTTGTGTTTAATGTTCCAACTAAATTCATTAAATACCAATATTTTGGGTTAAATTACAAGTAAATTTCAATTCTCGTAGGATGAGTTCCTAATTTTGGTTAAGCTTTCTCTCTTATTGGTATAAGGGTTTCAACTAATAATTTCACTAGCTTTGTGTTGAATGTTCCCATTATCTAGGTAAGATTTCAATTATTTGGGTTAAGTACCAAATTACTTTGTAGCGTTTAATTTTTGGTTGGATTTGTATCAAATTTTGGTTAAACTTTCTCAATTTAAGGTTAATATATTTCAATTTTTCAATCCATTAGTTTTATGTTTATTATTCCGACTAAAATCGTTAAAATCAATATTTTGGGTTAAATTCTAAGTAAATTTTATTTTTCGTCGGAATAGTTCCTTATTTTGGTTAAACTTTCTCCATTATGGGTTCATATATTTCAACTAATAACTCTAGTGATTTTGTGTTGAATCTTCCTATTATCGAGGTAAGATTTCAATAATTTGGGTTAGATACCGATTTTACTTTGTAAAATTTTATTTTTGGTTCTATTGATTCCTGATTTGGTTAATCTTTCTCAACTATAGCTTTATATGTTTCAACTTTTCAATCCACTAGTTTTGTGTTTAGTATTCCTACTAAAATCGTTAAATACCAATATTTTGGATTAAATTCCAAGTAGATATTATTTCTCATTGGATAATTTTCCTGCTTTTGGTTAAATTTTCTCTCATATAGGTTCATTTATTTCAACTAATAATTCCACTAGTTTTATGTTGAGTGTTCCTATTATCTAGTTAGGATTCCAATAATTTGGGTTAAATCTAAATATACTTTGTAAGATTTTATTTTTGGTTGGACTAATCCCTAATTTTGGTTAATCTTTCTCAATTATAGGTTAATATATTTCAACTTTTCAATCCATGAGTTTTGTGTTTAATATTTCTATTAAATTCGCTAAGTAACAATATTTTGGGTTAAATTATAAGTAAATTTCATTTCTCGTTGGACTAATCCCTACTTTTGGTTAAACTTTCTCCTTTATTGGTACATGAGTTTCAACTAATAATTTCACTAGTATTGTGTTGAATATTCCGATTATTTATGTAAGATTTTAATAAATTAGGTTAGATACCAAATTTACATTTTAGATTTTATATATGGTTAGATAAGTTCCATATTTTGGTTAAACTTTCTCACTTATGGGTTCAATTACTTCAATTAATTAGTTCACTACTTTTGTGTTTCAAGTTCTCAGTGCCTACGTTATGTTTCAACATTATTGGTTAAATTCCAAGTTGATATTATAAAATTCAAAGGTACCTTTATTACAAAAAACAAATAATATTATTAAGGTGAATCTCATTTTACTCCTCTTATTTTTATAAATATCAACTTACAACAATATATTAAAATTTCACTATTGTAACCCCTATTCAATTTTCTATAAACTACAATCAACATTGTAAGTTAAAAGATTAGGAACTTACCTAATCTAATTATGTTGGAACATTTTGTTTTTCTTTTTAATCTTCTTGACTTCATGAGATTTCTTAAACTCAACTTATTTATACTTGAGCTTTTGATCATTATAGATATGCCTATTTTATTAATTCAAATTAATTGTACTCATTTTCTTTCCAAAATAAATTCTTTGATATCTCATCACTTCAACCAAAATTTCATTTTTAACAATTGCATATGCAATTTGTACAGCTCAAATTTTTATTTTTCAAATGTTTAAGATAAAACAAATTATTTATTTATTATATGATTATCACATGAATAGTGAAAATTAGTTTTTAAATTGAAATTTTAAGATTTGCAAATTAGCATTTACTTTGAATCCAATTCAACTAAGTCACCATTTATTTATCTTTAATTAATGCTTTAAGCACAGTAAATGCATTTCAAATTAAACAATATTTTGTATAAAAAAACACATTAGGAAATTAATGCAATCAAGAAAAAAGAAAAATATATTAAAACATTAATTTTGCTTCCTCAATTAAGTATTAAAAGGAAAATTTTCTCTTACAGATAAATTCAACATTATAATTTAACAATAATGTTGACTACAATTTTAAAACTATTTATTTATTGCTCCAAATTGCAATAGTTGTTTATGAGTCATAAAAATTACATTTATTTAACATTATACTTATATAGTTGGATACGTAATTTATACCTTAATTAATGTTACCTTATTTTCAATTATTATATTTTAGTGATAGTTTATTTCATTGTATACTAATAGTGTAATAAATTTGTAATAATTGATTATACATCATATTTTTCATTGATTACTACTCGAATTATATAATATCTATTTTATAAGTGAGTATTACTCAAATTAATATATTATACTTTAAAATTTTAATTATTATACTTAAATCATATAATCACATATGCAATTAAGCATAAATAATGAAAAGGTCACTTCCCAAGGCTTGAGAAAATGATCATGTAGATCCCTGAGTTTTCACTAAGAGACACTAAAACCCCTCTTAACTATAATGCTTTTTGACTTTATTAATTCAAAAAAATTGACTCTAAAGTTTTATAATAAGTAGAAATATAATATTAAAATAAATGTAACAATATATAAATTTTAAAATAATTAATATATAAAAAATATTTTAGTACTTTACAATCTTATATTATATTAAACTATATTTTTTTAATAAATAGAAACATAATATTAAAATAAATATTTAAAAATTTAAATTATTTTCAATATTGTATACAAAATTTGAATACTATTAATACATGAGATATATTTTATTAATTATAAAATCTATTTAACCTAAAGATTTATTTAAAATTTTTCTAACAAATACAAATATATAATTAAAATAAATATCATAATTTACATTTCAAAAAATATTTTATATTTTAAAAAATATTTTAATATTATTAATTTATTAGACAAATTAAACTATTTAAATTATATTTGTACTTATTAAAATCTAAAAGTCAATTTTTTTGAATCAATAAATCCAAATTGTATAATAGTCAAAGGGGTCTTAGGGTCCCTAGGTGAAAACATAGGGTTTTATATGATCATTTTTTCAAATCTCAGGGGTATATGTATCTTTTTCCCTAAATTATTTAATTCTCGGTGTTGCACTAAAATTATAGTTTTCTAGTTACATTGTTAATTTAGTTAAGGGTACAATACAATGTCAATAACAATTATTGTAATAATACCTAAAAAATTATGCTTGATATTATTAAAAATTTAATTTTTAACAAATTGTACCTTGTTGACTTGATTGAGTGGTTTTCAAGCGGGGTTAAAAAATAAAATCAAATTATACACACTTTAGAAAAACACATTCAATTGGACTATATATATAAACATTATTAAAAATTTTATTATTATAGAAAATAAATCATATAGACTATACAAGACAAATATCATAAGCTGAATTTAGTTTAATCATAATAATAATTACTATAATGACAGTTATTAACAATATAAAAAAAACAAAAATTATCCTTTGTTGTTTAGAAAAACGAAAAACCCTCTCATGTTTTAAAATAAGTTCAAATTCTCCTGCAACTCTAACTGTATTAGCTTTATATATTATTGTATTATTTGACACATTGTTTTGATGTTAGCCATAAAATTTAAATATTTTTAGAGTATAAATAAAGTGAAACGCTTATATAACCCTAATGATTAAATAAATTTAATAATAAATTATCGAGAAAAATTACTTCACACACACACACACACATATTGTGGATATATATAACCAAATGTTATTCCAATTTAAATGGATAATTTACAACTATTAGGGATATTTACGACATTTTCCCCACTTGTAATTTTTCTCTATAATTTACAATTTATTATAAAATAAAATTTGATCATGAAGGATATATAAGTTATTTTACTTAATTTGTATTTTCAAAATATTTAAATTTTATAGCTAACAATAAGATTAGAGGTAGAATAGTAAAATGATACATAAAGCTAACGTTATTATAACTTTTGGGGGGGGGGCAGTAGGAGGTAATTCTCATTTTCTCTTAACTATCATTAATTATAGTACTAGTAATAACTCAAGATCAAATATGTTACATGCGATAATTTAATAATGTAGCAAAATAAAAAATTAAACAAAGTATGCAATAATTTAATTAATTTGTGATAAATTTGTATGAAGTAATTTGTGTAAGAGAAACTTTGTGAGTATAATCCAAATATCAAATATATGGTACATTATATATGCCTTGTATACAGTACAAATTTATACCATTAATATTAGTCACTATTTCAACTAATATTGAGAATAACAACATTTGATGATTAATTAGGATATTTGGTACTATGAATAATTATAATTATTTGAAAACTATCCAATAGTTAAATGGAAAATAAGAAAAAAAATATACTTAGTTTACACTAATATAAATATTATTCTCACTAATATAGACATTACATGTTTCAAAGTAATTTTTTCAGCCATAAGAAAATGCAAATTTTTCATGCTGAGGAGAGTGTCTTTGAGATTTGCCTAATTTAAATCGATAATTTTGATATTTAGATAAAATTGGTGTAGCTATATGATAATTGCTACTGATATTTGCCAGTTCCCACTTCCAATTCTTTCGGTCGGTAGCAGGTTTCATGCGTAAAAAATAAACGCCGTTGGATTGCTTTTATAAGCAATCCAACGGGGAATAGGTTTCAAAATAAAAAATAAAAACGGCTGTATGGCATGCAGTGGCTGTATTATAAGCGGACCCATATATATATATAGATATATAGATTATAACTTCCAAGAATCAAGGGTACTATCGTCATTAGATAAATATACCTTCTGAAATGAAAGCCCGCCAAAACTAACCACCCTCTCTCACTTGCTCTGCTTCACTTACGACAGATATAACAGAATCCTCCCTCTCTCCCACACCCTCACAAATCACAATTTAATACCCAACAAAATGGCAACCCACAAGATTCTGATGACGACGATCCTCTTCACTCTCACAATCCTTCTCTGTTTTCCGACCACCCCGGCCGGAATCCCCACCAGCGACCTCGACGCAGTCCTCCTCCTCCTCCACGCCGGCGGCCACACTCTCTTCGCCAACGCCATCGCAACCTCCGACCTCCTCTTCGACCTCCTCTCACTCCCTTCCTTAACCCTCTTCGCCCCCACAGACCCCTCTCTCTTCGCCGTCGACATGACCCAGACGCCGCCGTTTTACCTCTCCATTCTCCGCCTCCACGTCCTCCCTCTCCGCCTGTCTTGGACCGAGCTCCTCCAACTGGTCTCCCCCTCAAACAACAACAACAACTCCTCTCGTCTCCCAACTCTCCTTCCCTCGCGTGACCTGCACGTGACCCGAGGCGACTCGGGTGCTCTCCTCGTCGGCGGCGTCCAGGTCGTCATGCCCGGCTTGTACTACAGCAGTTACGTGGCAGTTCACGGCTTAGCTGGCATTCTCACTTTTCGCTCTCCGATTAATAATAATCACTCAAACGGCAACGTTTGGTTTCGTCCGCTTAATCATACCGCCGCCTTTCCTCCACTGCCGTTAGTTCCAAGAATTCAAACCAATCCTTCTCCGGTTAATCCCACCATTGTTTCTCCGTCGCAGGTGCCAATTCCAGCTTCGTTTCCGGTTCTTCCTCCGGCACCAGGACCTGAAGGTCTTCATGGCTATACCCCGGCGGAATCGCCGGAAGGTCATGTAGTTTTGACGGGGAAGCCAATTAAGCACAAGAAGGCTAAGCAAGACACGGACCGTACGAGTTCTTCCAATGTTAACGACACCGTTCCGGTTCCTCCAGAAGCGAATGCTCCAAGAACTCCAACTAACCGCAAGAACCGTACAGATTCTTCTCCCGTTAACCACCACACAGTTGTTTCTCCGTCGCAGACAATTCCGGCTTCCTCCTCTCCGATTGATAGTGCGGTTGTCGTGTCGCCTCCAGCTCTTGCTCCGTCACGGGGATCGGCTAGTCTTTTCGGTTACTTTCTGGCAGAGCCGGCTGAAAATCAAGATGTTTTGACTCTGGATTCACCATCGCCGGCGCCGATGACTACTGATCTGAAAAGATCTCGGAAGATCAGTGAGGTTTTTGTTGGTGGAGAAATCTGCGCCGTCGGATGAAGAAAATGGTCGAGATCTGGACGGCCACGTCAGCATCATGAGGATCGTATGCTCTGCACTTGCACGTAACTCAACTGATCACATTCAGCTGTAGATGGACACGTGTTGAACTTAAACGCTGCCGTTTGCTTTGGCTTAATTTTCATGCTATTTTGTTGAATAATTGTAAAACTTTTTGTCAATGTAAATTGAACGCGTTGATGCCATCAAGTTTGTTGGCATTAGTAAACGAACAAATTTTCCAGCAGAAATGGAGAACCAATATTTTCTTATATTATGTTACTTATGTTTTCATTTTTTCAAGAGGCAATTACAAAAGGTTAATTGACATAATAAGGTCAAAACAACAAATAAATTTGGCATTTCAAAATTTCAATCAACCATATTTCCAACTTCACCAAAATTGAATGGTGCTCAATTTTCATTAACTACATTCCTGTACATCGGTCAGTTTTGTTTTCATTTTTTAAAGAGGCAATTAGAAAAGGCTAATTGAAATAAACATAATAAGGTTAAAACAACAAACAAAATTTGGTATTCCAAAATTTCAACCGATCATATTTCCAACTTCACCAAAAAATGAATGGTGCTCAATTTTCAGTAATTACATTCCTATACAACGGCATTGAAGAGATCCCCCATTTCTCATAATTGAAGTAAATATTTTTATCGATAAGTTAACAGACCACAGAAGATGCGAAGTGGTCAAGGTTTGCAGGCATCTATACGACATAAAACAAGAGCAATGTCACGTTTAAATGATAGGAGTCACTCATCAGCATCGTACATCTCTGCATCTCCATCTGCATTGTCGATATCATCTGCTTGCCCCTGGTCGGCATCTCCTGTATTAGCATAATGCATAGTTTCATCATCATGGGGTACATGCCCATCTGCCGCTTGGACATTATCTGTAGTGGCATTCTTCCTCATGGACTCCAAATTTTCATCACTGAAAAACGAAGCATAGGGCTTTGACACCTGCAAGAGGAACTTCAGTGAGAGTTATTATCTCTCGCAAATTTTCCGTTTCAGGAAGATGATGCACATTAAGATCCAGTTTTCTTGGAAACAAGTGTCAACAATGACAATTTCAGTATCAATGGTTGATTTATTATTTATTTTTGTGCGAGTGTAATTTGACTTAACAAAAATACCAGGAAAAGGTAAAGATAATATTCACCCTGAATAGACAATCTCGCTTCTCGGCACTTTTAACTAGGTTATTCCAATGCTTGTCTTCCCTCAAAGTTGATGCACAGCCTACCACCTAAAGAAGGAAACAGACATTTGCTCATATGAGAAAGGGTCAACTCCATGATTCGTCAAAAGCCAAGTCCTAAAACAACTTGATTTTAGTTACTATAATGCCCTACCAGTATAGAAGACTTTGCCCTGGTAATCCCAACATTCATCCGCCGATAATCTGCAAGAAATCCTATTCTTTTCTTATCACTTGCCCTAACACACGAGAAAATTGCGACATCCTTCTCCCGACCCTGAAAAGGGATAACTTTTTTGGGTTAAATTTCATAGTCAATGACACACTAGTTGCATAGCCAAACAGACATACCAGAAAATTAACGAGTGTAGAATTCCAGAAAATAAAGCAAAGCCAGGTCCGTAGAATTTGAAATTCTGGCCTTTTAGGAGGAAAAGAAATCAAAACAAATTAATTTGAACCATTTCCATATACTGGCCGAAAAGTCAAGAACTTAGAAAGAAGTTCAGCTGTGAGAAACAGGGCGAGTAGTTCAGCTGATGTACGCATGCATGCAGTGTGCACGTGCATGAAATACACATGGCTAAACATGACCATCTCAGTGCAGCAATCAAATGTTGATTTAAAAAGTAAATTTCACAGAGGGAAGAGGAATCAGATAAGGATGGTTTTTAAAGAAGACAAGAATAGCCACATCACCTGGCAACCATCAACAGTAGTTATATCCACTACTTTTTGCGACTCCACTCCAAAAGTTTCCTTAAATCGTTCTTGGAATTGCTTCACTTGATGTCTATAGGGGGATATAATTGCCAGCTGAGAACTTGATTTCAGCTGCGGATACATGCTAATCAATTTATGAAAGAGGAGGAGGACAAAATCAATCTCATCAATGTTTATCCATGATCCACTTCCAGCAGGCTGGGACTCTTTTCCTTCGTGTATATCAAAGAAGGAAAATGGTCCAAAGCAGCGGTACTTGTGCCAGTCACGAGTAGTATAATCTTCGACATCAGACCCATCTTCCAATGCCTCATCATAGAACTCCCTTGAAGGAAAGCTTCTTACCTGATTCATAAATATATTTGGACAAATAAACAAAAGAGTAACCAACTATTCAGGGATAGTTATTATCAATCAAGATATGAGTTTGTAGGGTTTGGGATGTGTCACACTGAAAAAGCCAGACATCTATTACAAAAATATGCTCCCAAACAGGAGATGACTTGAGAGGCTCCAATTCAAAATCAGCTGCTAACTCTTTAGTACCTCTCAGTAAACGGAAGAGGACAGTGGGAATATGAAATAAAAGGAAACACGTGCCCAGCGGAGGGGGGTTGAGGAGGCAGAGCAGTATAAAGTTTGAGTTGGTCATACAAAACCTTGAAGCTGTAATGTTACTACTGAAGGAATAGTTTAGATTAGATAAGATTACAAGGTCTATGCTATTCAGAACCCACTAAACTAGGATCTGCTTAGACCTATAATTGGGTGTATGCTTATTGAAATCCTTAGATGGCCGGTAACGATTTTCACAACTCAGTTGAAATTTTTGTAAAATTTATTTATGAATCAATCTTAACAAAGACCAGTTATGGATTTTCTAATCTAACCTCTGGATGCATTCTGTACTGCGTCTTCAGCATCTTCACTGGATAACCAGCCCTTTGAAGTCTTTTGAACAAACTTGTGCCGTACCTTCAATAAAGAAACATGAGAGCAACACTTGCTGCGTTCTGAAAATCAGCCACAAATCAACAAAGCAATTTCATTAAAGAAAACAGTGTTTTACCCCAAGTGCTCAGCAACAGGAGAAATAACAGTGGCTGGAAGTTGAACAGGATCACCGACCTAAATAGTGCAAAAAATTCACAGAATTAATACGATTAGCTACAGCGTAAAGATCAACAGTACATGCAGTGGTACAGATATAGAAATGTGAACAACAATCAGCAGATTGGCCATTGTATGCACCCGTGAAGAAGAAATATTTGACTACAGATACATGTTCAGCAAGATGAGTAATTGTATAATGGTAATGATTGAGAAATACAAACCAAGAATTATCATTATAAATATACCAGAAATACTTGTTTGCATCCAGTTGCCAAAGGAACAAGAGTCGCAGGTTCCACCTGACAATGCAAAGATGGTGATAAACTGAGAAACTAAATGAATGCGAGACTCCAAACACAAAAGAGAATATATGCATGCTTTCCTCATTGCCCTCCATGAAAATATATAAAAGGACCTGACAGAAAGTTTATGTTGTTAGTAGGTAGAGAAAATGTATCAGTAATTGCTGTGCTTAATATATTAAACCTCTAAACTGCACTGTAGGCACCTTTTTAAATGCTACCATCTTACTGAATTGAGAAGTCAAGCATTAGATAAAAGCTTCCTCGTGTGTCAGACAATTTTGCATAACTGTATTCACTATTCCATTGAGCTGTGTGATTCTACAATATATTCTTCTATTAATTTTGAATGTCACAGGTCAAAGATAATATTTAGTTGTAAGGCTATACAAATTAAGTTGATCCTTCATCATGCTGTACGAAACTGATGGAATCCAAGAACACCCAAAGACATCTCAATTTCCAAGACAACAGTATTCAGATAATTCATACTAAATATCAATTGTCAATAAGAGTAGGTTACATTACTGGCACTTACAGCTTGGGCAGCTTCATCTATTATAACAACATCAAAACCATGATTCAATTTACTGAGTAGTGCTGAACCACTGAAGCTAAGGGTGGAGCAGACCTGCCAATAAAACAAAAGTTAACCATGGAGAATATGACATAGTGATTGAATTTTAACATAAGGCTAAAATAGCTTACAATTACAGCCTCATTCAGAATAGCAGAGCGAATACTATCTCTATCCTTTCTTGTGGCTCCATGCTTCTGTTTATCAGCAGCCGAGTCATCACGTTTTTGTTCCACCTGCAAAAGGTTTGAATGTTCCACCGAGTCAGCACAAACAAAATTAACAACAAATTACAATAGCGATAAAGCAGTATGGTTTGATTGCTGCTTATGGTTTGAATGCTGCCAGATACATACAAGGTGATCTATGGCAACTGAATTGACAGAATGATGTGCTTTAAGACCAATCCGCACAATCTTCGGAGTATACGAGCGGATATTTTCATCGCGGATCCCTGTGGATAAAGAAAAGCATTTAAGCAAAATATTATTATTTCGCCATTAGAATATCACCAATACTAGATGCATGGAAATTTATTAGTACAACTAAAAGGTAGATAATAATGTATTTTCTCATTCTAAATTTTGCAAGGAAAATGCATCACCAGTCCACCAAAGCAGATACACATAGGTCCCAATATACACTGAACTTTACTATACTATTTATTTATCTTTATTACAAATTTAAGTCCCTAAAAATGCATAATGATAATCAGAGAATGATGCAATCAAAATGAAAATACCACAAAAGGATCAAAGAACATCCAGCTTGGTGTTATAGAAGAAAAGCAGCCAAACTTCCAAAAAGCACGGATCATCGTGCTAGAGAAACTTGTACCTGTGTTTAAGAGACGCAGCACAATCTCATCAAGCGCAGAGTTTGATGGGGCACATACCAGCACTCGTACACGATATCTGCGACTAGAATTAACTACTTCTGGTTTCTGTACATTACTTTAGGTTAGGACATATGACTCTTTGGCATCTAATCTATTCAATATAAACTCTAACTTACCAACTCATTTCCAGTGGTAGGGAAAAAACCATCATCACCATCAACAGGCATTATATTATCTCTAGGATTGGCACCAACTAACCATGGGGATGCCCGTCCCCAGTGATTATATCTGTGAAATATTTAAACATTACAAACCCATGTACTAATTATAATAAAGCAGTTTTATTAGATGCGTTGTAAAAAATAAATTATAGAAGTCACTCAAGCAATCCCTGAGCAAGTGCAAGTAGTGCTTAAGATCGTGAAAATAGAACACTTGAATTGGCAGCTATGACTTACTTTTCATGCATCGGTAGTTCCGGTCCCCGCTTTATTTCACGCAATCCACCCCTGCACAAAAAATAAAAACATTGGAGGAAAACAATGGAAAATGCATAACATATCCCCTACTGCATTTCTCCGGACAACCACAAAATAGAAGTACTAACAGTTATTTCAGTCAATCAAAGATGGTAAGAACATGAAAAAATATTATCATACTTGGAATGCACTCTAGCTGGAGTTGCATGCAAGATAGCACTAAGAAGTCCAAGAATGGTCTGTGTTTTTCCAGTACCTGGTGGCCCCTGGAAAAAAGGAATGCAGGCAGTTTCCAATTTCCAAAGTTAACAAACTTAATTTGTAATCAGAATATACCCAAATTTAAGTAAAAGAAACTGCCACGTAACTGCACACTAAAAGATATCATTGATAACTAAAGGGTTGAATAGATTCCCAGAATTCACAAATGCACCCATCTAGCACATCCTCAGACATTTTCACATGTCAAGTAACTAAGATTAGATCAATTCAATTCAATATATTTGGGAACAAAATAATTGACAATTATTCCATTAGTGGATGCCATAAGATGAAAATAAAGTTGGTCACATAAGAACGAGAAGAACACAAACCAAACCTGTATCAGGACAAAGGCTTTACGCGATAGACCTTCCTGCAATAAACAACAGCATTTTAAAGTCTACTAAAGGCAAGCTCGAAGAGATGCAGAGCAGGATGGGTTAGTGCGGTAAGATTTATGTAAATCTGGAATTTGAATAAAAATATAATTCAAGAAAGAACCTACATGTATTGCTTCGAGTTGAGAGGCATTATGATTTTCTTTGATATATTCATGTAGCACTCCAGGAATTTTCCAACTCTGGTCTTGAGAACCAGAGCTTTTTTCGCTAGCTGATAATATCAAATCCTTGAAAGGGAGGGAGCCAACTGATCTCAGAGCAAGATATTCACGAGCAATAGTTGATAAACTGCAAATCTGCATTAAATATTACATCCATTAAATGTCAACATTTCCTTTTATTAAGAAACTACAAAAAAAAAATTGCATTAATTTCTTCCATTTTTCAAAGGCAATCACACTCTTTAAAACAAGGACTTAAATGAAACCAAAATGACCCATGAATTTTGGCCTTTTCATCACTATAGCCCCAATCTTGAATCTACATTACAATGAAGAAAAAGATGATTACTAGTCTGATTATTTTTCCTACAAATCACACACCAAGATGAAGAAAGACATATTATGGATGGTACTTCCAGAAAATTAAGTTGTCATACCTAAAATAAAATAGCTGGCTTGATCATGGGATGTTCATATCCTGTCAAGGGATGAGAAAAGTAATCTTAGAATTTTCTAATTGATCAATAAACTGTTTCTTGACTGCTATACCCATTTAAACTGTTTCTTGATTTCCATACCCATTTAACCTTTTCACTTAAAAAGTACTATAAATCCCCCATCTAAATAACGTTGCCAAAAGCATGTCAGTGTATACAACAGCATTTGCCAATGGTGTAAATGGTTAAGCTATGCAAGATTAGCACCATACAGAAAACATGCATAATCAGTTACCGCTTTTTCTTAACAGTGTTGAGACCTTCAGTTTGCAATCACGAGTTAGAGATTCAAACCATTGGGACACCCACTTGGGATATGATCACATAAGTTTCCTAATTACCAAGGTTCTAGGGACTTCCAGCAATCTCTAGTTTAGAACTTGGTAACATAGAAAGGTTAGAGAGAAACAAGAACAAAGAACAAACAACTTTCTCCAATGATCTCCATTTCCTACCAGATGGACCCATATTGTTTAATTATTAGTCTTCACTCACTATATGATATCCAAACAACAAACGAAATCACATTTCTTTCTTCAAATTTAATATCTTAATAGTTAGGTAATTTTTAAAATGTTTTACAGGTTATGTTTAAATTGTTTTACATGACTACCTTGAAATTTAGATTCTCTTATGTTTTGTAACTAACACAATGAATAAAACACAAACAAATAAATGCAAGAAAATTAAAGTCCAACACAGCTGGGGATAAAAGTTAAAAGAACATGATTGATCTCTTGAACATGTTGAGAATGGCTTACCTTTAGACTGAACAAACGTTTCTCTACTGCACTGACGGAAGAAGTGATAAGCAAATGCATATTCAATAGCCTTTGAGATTTAACAGCATCTTTATTTATGTGTATGACCTCTCCAGCTAAATACATTCTAAGTCTTAGAAGATTTGCTTGGCAATGCTCCACCAGTGCAAATGCATATGCTGTTGGAAATGTTGAACCTTCTTTGAACTGCATGAGCAATATACCTCCCAACAGTCAAGACCAGAAGCTATAGTACCTTTTAGAAATATGCAGGAAAAAAATAAGAGAACATGATCTAGAAAAGGGAAGAAAGAACAAAAAACAAAACAAAACCACCTACTTAGAATACTATTTGGATTAAAAAATAATAAATTAAAAAAGAAGAAGAAAAATCTCAAGTCAAATCATCTTATTATATTAAAAAGCATGAATTCCTTGAGTTTCCATAAGCTGGGAACCAAAGTTAGAGCCTGTATTGATTATTTCCTTAAAACATAACATGAGATCTAAAACTTACGTCATTTACTATTGTAAGTATACGGGTAAAAACAATACTGGAAAAAAATTTGTTGATTTGATTACCTCTTCTTTGGAAAGCAGTAAAAGATCATTCGGCGATATTGATTCCACCTCATCAGCTTCATAAGTAACTGAAGGCAAGTGAAACCCATCAGCCTCACCACATTCCATGACCAACCTGAGCTTCCATTCTTGTACTGCAATTACCAAACACAGCTTTTTGGGTCAGATTCTAGATCTCAGATTGCCCAGAAGAATAATGAAATAGAACTCAAAATAATTACCAAGAAAAAAATTGAAAGAAATGTAATGAAAAAAACACCTCAACAGCATAGTACCAACAATTTTTGTAGCAACAACACCCAAACAACATAACACAATGAAATTGAAATTGAAATTGCATTTCATTTCTAATTGCAAACTCTCTTTAGAATCGAAAAACTACTACATGATAAGTGTAATTCTCTACCTCAAACAATTATGTGCCAATTTTCGCTAAAAGGACATTAAACACAACAATTAAAGTTAATTGTTCTCCTTTTAAATTCTCAAATACTCTGGGAAACAAAACAGAAGTACCTTCTTCCTCGTCTTTCTTTTGAATGATCTGAGCTTTGACCTCTTCAAACAAAAGTGGCTCAAAAGTGGCCAAATAATCATCAACATCTTTATAAGTATCCTTCACTTCTCTTAAACCCAATTTCTCCCCGTCAACTTTCTTACTATTTTTGTCATTTCTCTCCTTTGCCAAAGACAAAAATAGAAAAAAATCAGAACTCTATTATTAACAAGATATAAAAGTAAAATGGAGAGAGCAGGTATATTTGTGTACTTGGGATTCTTTGACCAGGCGAAAGTAATCCCAACCGAGAATGATTTTGCAGAATCGGAATATTGAAGCTTCATCTTGAGGCTTGTCTTTGTCAACAGCCATGTTTCTTAAAAGATAAAATCTGCCAAAATTAAAATGTAGTCTTTTAATGAAGAACCAAGAAAATTAAATAGGAATAAAATCCAAATGTACTAGTGACTAAACATTTCTATCAAACTAGAATTCCAAGTTTCTACAGGTCTAATGGATGAACAGTTTTTAGCTAAAGCCGCGCAAACTGATAAGTAGAATTAGTAACTGAATTTGTTATCTTTAAACGTAAACAATTAAAGTCTCAGGTTATTTTACTTATTTTATTTTAACTGTTAATGCAATATCTATGCATTAGATAGAGTGTATTATTTATTCCTCTTTTCCTTTAACAATCAACTAAGTAAGAAAGAATACAAGAGGAACTAAAGATCAAAATTAAAAGATTAAACATTAAAGAATACAAAATTAAATAATTAAATAAATAAAGATATCAATTAAAAAAAGTAAGAAGAAAAAATAAACTCACCAAAGATATTGTTGAAACCAAAGCGTGAACCAGTGGCTCCGTGCCTGTGGCTGGCTGACGAGGGGCGACGGTGGTGGCGTGGCGGGCTCGACGGCTTGGTGATAGGTGGTCACCGTCGGGAGCGGTGATACCTGCGGGAAGCGTGGTACCGCAAATTTGGAGCGCGGGGTTTCAGTTCTCCTTAGCTTTCGAGCTAATAAGCCCGTCAGCCGGTGGGCTTTGTTTTAAAAGATGGTTCTGGCCCAAAGAAACAACCGAGAGAATTTTCAAATGAAGATTGTATCCTTAAATAAAAGCAAATGCTGACCTTAAATAAAGGCAAATGTTGAGTTATAGCCAGCTGTAACTTACTGTTCTTACGTCATGTGATACTAAACTAATGATACTTTAGTAACTTGAAGGTTGTACCCTTAAAACAAACAAAATCAAACAAACGCTAAACAAACAATTTTTAAATGAAGATTGTACCCTTAAACAAACCAACTTTGGTAAGCAATTATTGGGTTCAAGTTACTGACGTAAAACAAACAAAATCAATAAATTAAAATAAAATATTACTAATATTAAACTTAAAAATTATAAAATTTCTAGTTATTAAAAGCTTATTGTATATATGTGTGTGTGTGTAGCGGTGAGATATGTTAAGTTTAGGAATTAATAACTTTTAACTTACATGTATTTATGGTAAAATCTTTTAATATAATTTTTATGATAAAAATTAAACATATAAATAATTAAAATAAACAATGTGGTTGGCGTATACCCACTCGGGTATCGAGTGGATTTTTTCTTAATATGAAACTGACCGCAACCAGAAATGAGATTTCAATTTGAAATACCAAACTCGTTCTAAAACTGCAAAATTACCCGTAGTGGACGGGTTTTTACAAATAGATTTGGGGGTTGGTTAGTAATTTTGCTATTCCTAACTAAGGGGTAGGGAAATTCGGGTTCAGATTCGATTCGAATGAATCTGATCGGTCCTGAATTTTTCTGGTTGGGTTAAAATCCGTTTAAAAAAAAGAAAATAAACTATAATACAAAAAAATTAGAACATAAAACTACTAAGCATTTTATTAAAGGGAATTGCAAATGTGCATGTATTTTATTCAAATAAGATTATAGAAAATGGGCAAAACAATCTCCAGAAGTCATACTAAAGTGAACAATATATTGAATGATGAAGGAACGACTGAACAATGGTGAGGGCTGGCCTAGCCATGACGGCTAGGTACAATGCCAGTGTAGTGGCTTTTCGTGCCTTGTTGGCTTGACGTAGTGGAGCTATTAATCAACAGTCGATGGCTCAGTGTGGTTGGTTGTGTGTGTGTGTGTTTTTTTTTTTTTTAAAATTTTGAAAGGGTTTGTTGGAATTAGAAATTAGGTTTTAGTTCTGTTTAATTTTAGGATGGATTATTTTTAATTTTATTTTTTAATTTTGAGATTTGATCCAATCGAATTTTCCTAGAAGTAGAAGTTTTCACTCTGGATAAATCCAATTAAGATATGAATTTGTATATATCAGAATAGTGGTGAGAAAACAAAGTTCAAATATGTTTGAAGTGACTCTGAACAGGTCCAAATTTGATCAGATCAATAAAAATTATCTAAATTCAATTGAACATTTCTGTTTAGATCAAATTTGGTTCCAAACAGGCTGTGCAAAGCATCAAATTTCATAACCGTTTAGCTTGGATTTTCTTGGCACCAAGGAATACAGCCGACCCGAGCTTATTTTGAATATACTATTATTGGGCTAAATTATAAGTACAACCTAAAATCTACACGGGCGGCCTAGAAATTCACATGACCAGTCCACTTTAGAAATAAAGTAGTTCAATTCGAAAATCCATTTGTCCGACCTAGGAATCTACTTGTTCGAGTCATCTAAGAGAAACGTGCTCTAGACGTGTCTTATTATCAAGGAAATTAACGTGAAGGAATACAACAGGCTTGAACTCACTTGGAATCCAACGCTTGGGCCAAATTTATAAGTACAACATGAAATCTATGTGGGTGATTTGGAAATTCACCAAGCTACTCTAGAATCTGACTTAGGAACTACTTGTCCGAATTACTCAGGAGAAATGTGCTGTAGACATACCCTGTTATTAAGGAAATTGAGTAAGCAACATGGCCTTGTAACCATCCAAAGTTGATGAAAACCACATGCAATTGCTAAGAGAGTGGGCAGAGTTAAGGATACAACTACTCACTAAGAAGAACCTATTTGAACTAAACAAGTTATCAAAGGAAGAGGTTAGCAAATTCAACTAAAAACTCTACAGGGCATCAACCACTTGACAACTTTACCTTCTACATGATCTTTAACACCACCTAAAATCCTTTGAACTTCGTCTTATTTCCAATTTTGTCAATTTGTTTTCCTTTTCCTATATACTAAATATCTAAATTAAGTGTCGGAGGTCTATATCAGAACCCCTTCAACATATCCTAACCATGTTTTGTGGTTCACAGGTGTAGATAATTGCAGTGGGTTTGGTGTTTGGTTAGGATTCTTGTTGTTATCCCTGAAAAATAAATTTAGATATCAAGGTCATTTCTCAGCATCTACAATCTTGATCCAAACCTCCCAAGTTTTAAGTGGGTCCACTTAAATTTCCTTCATCACTGGTGGCTATTGCAGCCATACACACACACACATGACCCAACAATCAAGTGATCAACATGAAAAACAATGATATGAATAATCATGAAATGGCTAGTATTTACTTATAGAAAAATAATATGCCATAATATAAGAACTTTGAATCTTATAACATTTCTAGCTTTTGGCGATGTAGATTTGTTATCCATGATGATTAGTAAAGAATAGATATAATTAATTAGGAGTAGCACCTGATATTGAACTTAAAAAACCCTTCATCTTCTGTTTTGTTCAAAATCAAAGGTGCCATATTCACAAGTTGAACTTAAAAGTCTTTTCATCTTCTTTTTTGTTTAAAATGAAAGGTGCCATATGATACATGGAGTAAATCATGGATTAAAAATTTGAGGATTGCGCCACGTCATCGCGGATGAAGTTTGACCTAGGTGAACAAGTGGCGGTTTGGTTGAAAATAATCTGTGATGCATGTACCGCGAGATTTTTAGTCCACTAATATACGCCACCATCAACGATATAAGAATTTTAGCCCAACAGGATCGTGACACCTCATCAGTCAATGCCATATCATCGGTCAATGCCACGTCATCGATCCGTCTTACATGTGAACAATGCCATTTTTCCTTTTATGCTCCTCCTAAGGTTTTCGACCGTCCTAAGTTCAAAAGTGATGTCCGTTTTGCCGTCTGATCTCTCCTTTATTGTGAAATGACTATAATACCCCTAAAATACATAAAATACTTAATTAAAATCAAACACACATAATTAAATTGCAAGAAGCTTAAATACATAAAAGTAAGGGTTGTTAGTAAAACTTGAAATGTAAAATGATGATTTTCTCCTTTATAAATATACATTTTCTAACACTCAACACACCCCCCAACCAGCTTATTGCTAGTCCCTAGCAAATAAAGCGAATAAAATTCAAATTCAAAATGATTTTTTTTTTTAGAAACACTCGTGTTTATTCAATCAGATTAATGATAGCAATCAAATAAAAGTATAAGCATTATCTCCAGTCTAAAGCAACATCACACCCACATCAACCATCCACATGAATCAGTCCAGTAGACTTTGTTATAGCTACTTTCAAGAATGACATGTCAAACCCCAAAATCTCACTGGAAGTAATGACACTCTCACAAAGAAATTAAACCCAATAAAAATAGTCACTCCAATGACTGATAATTGAGAGAAAATAATAAAGAAGTGATATCACATGCTCTCACCAAGATGAAATAAATATGCCCTCAGCTTAGAAATAATACGATCTCAAGTCAAACAAAAATGCTAGTCAACCCACTTTATTTATCTTTTTTTTAATTATGCATCACTACATCTTTTTAGCCCATATAACTAGTTTCTACTTCAGACTATCGTTCCCTAAAATCAAGAAGGACTTTTATTAGGACGTAACGTAGGCTAGGGACATGGCTAACAAAGAAGGGAAATAAGGAAAACAAAGTGTATGTTTGAGAAAAATGCAGAGAAATTTTTTTTTTTTTGAAGTTGCAAGGTGGATTTCACCTATTGTTATTTTTATTCTTTTGAAACAACAACTTTTGTTTTTTTTTTGCTTTTATCTGGCATAACTTCACTGAACAAAATAATTATTTACATTTTCTCAAACATAAATAGGTGATGGAACTTATAAGACATCGGGTAATACTCTAAATTGGAGTGGGTCAAGATGATAAGTTGACAAAGAAAAGGTTTTTTTTTTTTTTTTTTTAAGGCTCAAAAGGGTTAACTATGGATATTTAATAAAAAGGATGGCTAGAAAGGCTCAAACGGATCAAAGATGGCCTTTCCATCATCTTTTAGGGCTCTAAATAATCATCCATATCTACTAGTTAGATGGGCCTCCAAATTTAGCAACACACATTTTTTTTTTTTTACAATTTTTTTAAAGGGTTAACTCAAAAGAAATTTAGAGATCGTGTGTAAAATAATAAACTGCTAAGCTATATAAAGAATGGGCAAAATGGTTATTCTCCAAGAAAAATAATGGGCTCAAAAACTCACTTGGTACTTATTATGACATGTTCATTCCTTCAAGTAACTCACATTTGTCTCCGACATCAACATGTAAAGTAGCAAAAATAGTGTAACATCACTTAAGACCAAAGATAATACAAATACTAAAATTTGAAATTAATCATGTCATCCAATGTTAAAACAAATCACACAATTTTTTTTTTATTTTTTTTATTTAAACAACATTCTACCCCCCAACCTATTCTAAACATGAAAGGAAAATATGCATGCAGAAATGTGAAAATGATGCAAAAAAATTAATTAGAGAAAGAATTTTTTTTTAACTAAGAAGATGCGTTTCTAGAGTCACTACACTCCATATTTAGCTATCTTCAACACAAAACGTTAGCAACAGTTAGTTTCTACAACAAAAAATCAGTAAAAACTTAACCAAGATTCCACAATTGTCGACTATTCCCTCCCCCCAACCAGAGCGAAACATTGTCCTCAATGTTTTAAAGGAAAAAAGTAGAGTTTAGAAGACATCACCTGGGTGGTGCAACACAGAAGAAAATATTTACAGGCGAAGAGTTAAATCTAATTTGTACTTCTTACTGCTGCTATTGTTACCATCATTATTTGGACGCTCCAACACAAAGGTACAGGGGTTTGTCTCATGTCTATAAGCTTGTAACAGATCAAGTAGCTCATTAGCAGTGTGAGCACAAATAAAAAGTTTTTTCGCATGGGAAGGAATGAAGTAGTTTTTTATTGCATGGTTAAGAAATGCGATAAAGCCATCATAAAAATTATTTACATTTAACAAACCCATGGGTTTCTGGTGAATGTGCAGATGGGCCCAAGATGCTAGTGTGATAAGTGCCTCTAGTGTTGCAAGATCTCTTGGAAGGAAAATAAAAGCATCAGCATGACTAAGCATTTCAGTTATTCTTTCTTGCATACCTGAGACGACTAACTCTTCTCCAGTTGATGAGTCGACAAAATGGTTTTAGGACTCTTGGGATGATGCCTAACACTTGACTTCCTCTGATAAAAGCTGCTTCTGAGACCATTTTTGATAACCCTCGGTTACCTCCTCCATACACCAAGTGTAATTTTCTTGCTGCTATGGTTCGACCAAGATCTATGGCTGCCTCAACGAACTCTTTATGTTTGCCATATGTAAATCCAGAAAGCACACAAATGTTCTTGAATTGTCTATGTGGAGTAGCTGCCATTGGGATACTTCTCAAAAATAATTTGTGAGTGCTTGAAAAAATCACATTTAAGAGTCTTGGTGACAGTGGGTCACAGTTGTGTATGAGGTAACATGTCAGTGTCAAATAACGTGTACAACACATGGCTCGTGAGTAAAAAAGGAAACAGTAAAAAGGAAAAAGCAAATAGTAATAAAATTATTAAAGACAATAATGCAAACAATAAAACAATAGTGAAAGAAAATAACAGTAAAGTAAAAGGATATTTACAGGTAGTTGCGACTGTGGCTCACATCTTCCTCTAGTTTTACGTCCAGAAACGACTTGAACTCCCTCTATGGGTCGAGGATAGGCTTCCCATCCAGTTTTCTTATAAACTGGCAAACAGGGTCGTTTATAGTCAGATTCCCGAGACTATATTGCGCATGCTCTTTCTGGAACAATGGCCATAACTGGAGAATCGCTCCTTGCACATATCCACTGGGATGCGTTTCAAGAGACAAAAGTATATCATCCAATGACTCCTTATTCAAGCCATCCCTAATGAATTGAATCTTATCTTCCCTGTTATCAGACACCATTCCTAAAGAACATGGGTTTTTATTGCAACTCATTCTGGCACACTTATGACAAGCAACAAAAATTCTTCTAGCTCGTCGTTTTCTTGCATAATTTCCTTTACCACAACCAGGCATGTATGCAATAAATTTTGGAGGTAACTCACCTGCCAATCGTACTTTAGCCTCGATTAACCAACGGATGTCAGCAGGTATGTTATTCCTCATGAGTAATCGCATGCGTTCGGACCGAGCTTTATAGATCGTAAGGAGGGCATTCTGAGGAAGTGAAGGGAATCGCTTGTGAAGCTTCGCTAGAATCTCGTTTCTGTCCATACCTTCGCCTCAGAATATCAGTTATTATGGGAAATTGAAGTAACCGACTTGATTGTCACGGAGTACCGTTATCCGCCACTTCACCGGGGTAACAAACTAAATCACACAAACAGAAAAACAAATTAAAACACACAAAGAAAATTAAAATTGTCCTCTTATTGAATTTACCTCAAGCTCCAACTGGATGTTGTAAACACTTCTCTCAATGTCTCTGAGTTGGCTTTCTAAACCCTTAACATAGGCTACTAACTTTGGTGGTTGTAGAGCCCAAATACGATGTGTTTTACAAAATTGAATCTGCCTTTTGAGATAATTTTTGACACGTTGAAGTGGTTTAAGAATGTTCAGGAGGAACGGTCTAAGTAAGGTACTCATGATTAAAAATGATAAGAGAAAACTTAATAGTTAAACAAACACACTTATGCAAAAATAATTTCAATTAGCAAAAGAATAATAAAAAGAAAACAAGAAAAATATCAAATCAACGAAAAGAAAAGAAGAAGAAAAAAAAATCAATTCAAATCTGGTGGGTCACTCAAATTTATTTCGGTGTCTTCTCCATGTGGTTGGTACTCTAGACATGGCTTTAATATTTGACCATTAACTTTAAACGTGACACCGTTATTTAGGTCCTTAATTTCAATTGCCCCATGTGAAAAAACAGTATGAACAATAAAAGGACCAGACCATCGAGAGCGTAACTTACCTGGGAATATGTGCAAACGAGAATTGAATAAAAACACTTTCTGACCTGGAATGAAAGATTTTCTCATAATTTGCTTGTCATGGAAGACTTTCATTCGTTGCTTGTAAATCTTGGCATTTTCGTATGCGTCATTGCAAATTTTTTCAAGTTCTGCCAGTTGTAATCTTCTTTCTGAGCTGGCTTGCTGCATGTCAAAGTTGAATTTCTTGATGGCCCAATATGCACGATGCTCGAGTTCCACAGGTAGGTGGCAAGCTTTTCCATACACTAGCCTGTAGGGTGACATCCCAATCGGGGTCTTGAAAGCCGTTCTATATGCCCACAATGCATTATCAAGTCTTAATGACCAATCTTTTCTGTCCGGCCTCACCGTCTTTTCTAATATGTGCTTTATTTCTCGATTGGAGATCTCAACTTGGCCACTGGCTTGCGGATGATACGGAGTCGCCACTTTGTGTGTGATTGAATATTTTGTCAAAAGAGCTTTGAATGCTTTGTTACAAAAGTGGGCACCACCATCACTGATTATTGCTCAAGGGAATCCAAAGCGCGAAACAATGTTACTTTTCAAAAATCCTATCACCACTTTGTGATCATTGGTTCTGCATGGAATCGCTTCTACCCATTTCGATACATAGTCAACAGCAACCAATATGTATTGATGGCCAAAAGAAGGGGGAAAGGGTCCCATAAAGTCGATACCCCATACGTCAAAAATCTCAACCACTAAAATTGAATTTAGTGGCATCATGTTCCTTCGTGTAATGCTCCTCATTCGTTGACACCTATCACATGAAGAACAAAAAGTGTAAGTATCTCGAAATATAGTTGGCCAATAGAAACCACATTGTAAAACTTTAGTCGCTGTTTTCTTAGCACTGAAATGGCCTCCACAAGCTTGTTCATGGCAGAATGAAAGGATATTCTGAATTTCACTTTCTGGGACACATCGTCTAACAATTTGGTCTGCACAATACTTGAACAAATACGGGTCATCCCAAAAGAAATTCTTTATCTCTGCAAAGAATTTAGCCTTGTCTTACTTAGTCCAATGCTCTGGAAGTTTACTTGTAACAAGATAATTAACTATATCAGCATACCAAGGTAATACTTCCACACTCATTAATTGTTCATCTGGAAATGACTCATTCAATGGTAATGTTTCCATAATTGTGTTAAAATGGAGACGAGAGAGATGGTTAGCCACAACATTCTCTGTGCCTTTCTTATCTTTAAATTCCAAGTCGAATTCCTGCAAAAGTAATACCCAATGAATTAGTCTAGCTTTTACATCTTTCTTTGTGAGAAGATATTTAAGAGCAGCATGATCTGTGAATATAATTATTTTACAACCAATGAGATAAGATCGAAATTTTTCCAATGCAAACGCTACTGCTAGCATTTCTTTTTCAGTAGTTGAATAGTTCAACTGTGCATCATTCAATGTCATACTAGCATAATAAATAACATGGGGAATTCGATCAATTCTTTATCCTAATACTGCTCATATTGCATAATCAGATGCATCACACATGAGTTCAAATGGTAAAGCTTCAGTTTGGGGCTTGAATGATGGGTGATGATGTCAACAACTGCTTTAATTTGTCAAATGACACAAGACATGAATCATTAAAGACAAAAGGTACATCCTTAGCAAGTAGATTACATAAGGGTCTAGAAACTTTGCTAAAATCTTTAATGAAACGTCTATAAAAACCAGCATGCCCAAGGAAAGATCTTACTTCTCTTTGTTTAGTGGAGGAAGATTAGAAATGAGATCCACCTTGGCTTTGTCAACCTCAATACTTTTGCTCGAAATGATGTGACCGAGAACAATACCTTGTTTTACCATAAAATGGCACTTCTCCCAATTTAAGACCAAGTTCTTCTCGATACATCTCTGTAGAACTAGTGTTAGATGATGTAAACATTGATCAAACGAGTCGCCAAAGACAGAAAAATCATCCATAAAGACTTCAAGGAATCGTTAAACCATATCAGAAAAAATTCTCAACATACATCGTTGAAATGTAGCAGGTGCATTACATAATCCAAATGGCATCCTCCTATATACAAATGTGCCAAAAGGGCAAGCGAAAGTGGTTTTCTCCTGATCTTTTGGTGCTATGGGGATCTGATTGTATCCTGAGTAGCCATCTAGAAAGCAATAAAATTCATGGCCTGCTAATCTATCAAGCATTTGATCAATAAATGGTAAAGGAAAATGGTCTTTACGTGTGACAGAATTCAATTTTCTATAATCAATGCATACACGCCATCCTGTAGTTACTCTAGTGGGTATCAATTCATTATCAGCATTCATAACTACTGTGACTCCTGACTTTTTTGGGACAACTTGTACAGGACTGACCCATGAACTATCAGAAATTGGGTAAATGATACCTGCGTTTAATAGCTTAAGGACTTCTGTTCTAACAACTTCTTTCATATTAGGATTTAACCAACGTTGCATTTCCCTAGTAGATTTAGCATTTTCATCAAGGTGAATGTCATGCATGCAGTCTACTGGATTTATACCTTTTATGTCCGCTATGGTCCATCTTAATGCTCCTTTGTACTCTTTTAAAACATCCAACAACTTACCTTTTTTTCGTCATTTAGGGATGATGAGATGATTACCGGTAGAGTACTTTCTTCTCCCAAAAACGCATATTCCAGAGTGTTGGGCAATGGTTTGAGCTCGAGTTTCGGTGGTGATTCTGATGATAGAATGAGTTTCTTCTCTGATGGTGCTAGTTGTTCAACTCTTGACTTCCATTTATTAGTGTCCATGGATGGTGCTGAGTCAAGTAAGGCGTTGACCTCATCGACCGATCTGTCAACATCAAAATCCAAACCACAGTGAGTTAAACATGTTAGTAAAGGAACTAAGGTTTGAAAGAAAAGTATTATCAACTATTGTTTCTATTAAATCCACATCAACAATTCCATCATCTGCACTGTGAGGTTGTTTGGCAATGTTGAAGATGTTCAGCTCCATAGTCATGTTACCGAAAGACAACTGCATATTTCCTGTCCTGCATTGAATGTGAGCATTCGCAGTTGCCAAGAAAGGTCGGCCTAGAATAATGGGGATGTGCTTCCTTGAATCTTGTATTGGTTGAGTGTCAATTACAATGAAATCAACAGGAAAATAAAACTTGTCTACCTGGATAAGCACGTCCTCCACAATGCCACGAGGTATTTTCGTGGACCGATCTGCAAGCTGTAGCACCACTGGAGTTGGGTGTAATTCTCCAAGTCTAAGTTTCACGAATACAAAGTAAGGCAAAAGATTTACACTAGCTCTTAAATCCAACAAAGCATTCTCAATTGTGTGGTTCCCTATACTACATGAGATAGTGGGGGAGCCTGGGTCTTTGCATTTTAAATGAATTTTATGTTGGAGTATAGAACTAACGTTTTCTATTAAAAATGCCTTCTTTTGAACATGCATATTTCTCTTTTTAGTACAAAGGTCTTTAAGAAACTTGGCATAAGATGGAACTTGTTTAATAGCATCAAGCAAAGGGATGTTAACACTTATCTGTTTGAAGATTTCAAGAATCTCACCTGTGGATTTTCCCTTCTTGCCTTTAGCTAACCTCTGGGGGAATGGAGCTTTGGAACGTATTCTCGTGGGTTGGTTTCTTCTTTCTCCTCCGGTGGTGAGTCCTCAACATTTACAGGTACAATTTGATTTTCTTTTGTCACCGGCATCTCCACTTTGTTGTCAACTTCTTTTCCTTTTCGCAAGGTCATGACTACTTTGACTTCTCCATGCTGCTGTGGTGAACTGGTACTTGCTTCATATACTCCTTTAGGATTAGGCACTGGTTGACTTGGAAACTTGCCTTTCTCAACATTGCCAAGAAGCAAGTTGTCCCACCATCTTCTCAAGGCTTGAAACTGATTGGGCTTGTGAATTAAAACCCGCTCTCAACTCATTTCGTAGTCCATCAATGGTGCGGTTCTGTTGCTCAATCGTGGAGTGAGTAACATTCTTGAAATTTTGGAATGCATCCTCCCATGGTCTGGGTTGAGAGTAGTTCTGGTTCTGATTGAATGGTCTAAATGGGGGCTGAGAGGCTTGAGGAACTTGAGGAATTTGTTGCATTGGTGGAGCTGGAGCTGCTGGTCCATTCTGTTGGAATCCTTGAGACCATGAAAAATTAGGGCGGTCTCTCCATCCAGGATTATATGTGTTGGAGTATGGGTTGTAATTTGATGGCTTTCTCATTACACCTATGGCATTGGCTTGATCTGGGTATGAGTCATGGTCATGTGGTTATGTTGATTTAGCAGTCGATAACGATGCTATTTGTCGAGCAAGACCTTCAACCATCTCCTTGACTTCTTTGATTCCCGAAGTTGACTCGCCAATGTGAACCTCATTCACTCCTTTAATTCTTCTAGTATTCCTGAGTGAGCGACTCCGTTGTTGGGAATTATCCGCTTGTCCTGGAAAAATTCCCAAATTTCTGATGCACTTTTTGACATTAGCTCTCCTCCACTTGTTGCCATTAGCCATTCTTGCACATTCGGCAATAATCCCTCCAAAAAGTATTGGCATTGGTGCCATTTCTCGTACCCATGATGTGGACACTTCAAGAGTAGCCCATTGAATCGCTCCCATGTTTCGAAAAATTGCTCGTCCTCTCTCTGGGTAAACTCTGAGATTTCCCTACGAATAGCATTGATTTTATGCACTGGGAAATATTTATTCAAAAATTTAGTTACCATTTGTTCCCATGATGAAATGCTATTGGCAGGCAATGTATTAAGCCATGAACGAGCTCTATCATTTAAAGAAAATGGGAATAATCTAAGTTTAACATCATCATCTGAAAAATTTTCATATTTAAATGTTTGACAAATGGCATGAAAATCATTCAAATGATTATATGGGTCCTCATTTTCTAGGCCATAAAATGTGGGGAGACAATTTAGCACACTAGGTTTTCATTCAAAACTCCTAGCAGCTACATTTGGGTATCTTATGCATGATGTGCTCAAATTAGCTAAGGGACTAAAATAGTCCTTAAATGGCCTCTCCTGTGAGGCTTGTAAATCCATTCCAAATTTATTTTTAAAGTGCTTGTGTGTGCGAAGTGTTTTTTCAAGTTCAAGGTCTATAGGTTCAAGATTAGGTAATAATGACCTACGACCATGCATGCAAAACAAATAAAATAAAAATAAAGATGAGAACAAAACAAATAAAAATAAAGAAGAGGGAGAAATTACGATACTAACCTTATTGCGCTATTACAACCTTTCTATAAAAGTACACAAAAACAAATACGTGAAATAAATTAACTAAAAATAAATTAATAAGATAAACAAAAAAAAATTACAAAGAAAAATAAATTGAAAATTAAATTACAGAATTTTAAAGAAGAGAAAAAGAAAAGAAATGCTAACCTTTAAATGTATATTCACTTTTTTTTTTTAAAAATACAAGAAAACAATTTAAATGGAATTATTCACAAAAATTAATTCTATGAATTAAAATTACTTACCTCCCAAAAAAAAAGTTGTTAAAATTTTAATGTACTCGTAAGCGCACGAATCTATTGTAGTATAGATCAATGGTGACGAGTGTCGATCCCACGAGGAGGTGGATTTTAATTGTGTGTAGAATTAATTTTGCAAATGGGTGATTGGATTTGTGGTGGAAATGATTTGAAATATGCTAAAACTTCGAATTAAAATGGCAAGAATAAATTCTAAAATTGGAACTGCAATGACGAGAATAAATTGAAGAGAAATCTATTTAAATGACGTACTTGGGTATCTGGATCCGTATCAACATGCATCATTGGCTAAATAATCCGTATTAATACCAATTAAATCATGAGGGGAGAATCCACACCGCATGAACCACGCTCTAATCAATATGGTGCTAAGGGCTTATCGTGCCAAATAATAATAACCTTGTACTAGAGGGCCGGTGAAACCAAGGCGGTACTAGACAAGATTAGTATTATTTGTCGACGAGAAGTCAAAACATCCACAAAAACCAGAGGGGAAGAGAAAATAAATTTACCAAATAAAGCCCATGACACATGTTGAGACTTCACCTTCAACCCAAGCTTGAAAGGAAATTAGCTACTCATAATTGAACTAGGGGCAAAATGGGAATTTATTAAAATACGAAGAAAATACAAGATGGAGAGAGAATTACAGAAAATGGATCCCAAAAATGGATTCAGAGATATCAAATTAGGGGGGAGAGGCCCCTTTTTTATAGATACATGGAGTAAATCATGGCTATCGAATTAAAAAGTTTGACGCGTCATCATCAATCATTGGTTTGACCACGTGGATGAATACTTTTGACCGGGTGAACAATGACGCGGTTTGGTTGAAAATAATCCTGTGTGATGCATATACCGTACGCGAGATTTTTAGTCCACTTAATATCTACGTCACCATCAATAAGAATTTTAGCCCAACAGGATCGTGACACCTCATCAATGCCACATCATCGGTCAATGCCACGTCATCGATCCGCCTATGTGAACGATATCATGAGCGATGCGTAACGATGCATACACGTGAATAGTACCGTACATGTGAACAGTGCCATTTTTCCTTTTATGCTCCTTCTAAGATTTTCGACCGTCCTGAGTTCAAAAGTGATGTCCGTTTTGCCGTTTGATCTCTCCTTTATTGTGAAATGACTATAATACCCCTAAAATACATAAAATACTTAATTAAAATCAAACACACATAATTAAATTGCAAGAAGCTTAAATACATAAAAGTAAGGGTTGTTAGTAAAACTTGAAATGTAAAATGATGATTTTCTCCTTTATAAATATACATTTTCTAACACTCAAGAATAGCATGGAATAAGGCTCTCGAAACCCAAATGGTGTATATCATCCAGTAGTGCTATACACTTACTGTGGATATGATTGTAAGTATAGTATTCTTTGAGCAATCCTCCATCAATTCCTTGCATGTAGCATGAAAAATGCTCTTATATTCTGGTAGGATGAGTGGATCTAACTTACAAAATCAGGGTTTATAACCACATCTGGTGAGAATGATATTTTGACCCAAGCATTAAAGAAGCCTAAGTGTAATGAGCATGTTATAGGGAAAGGAAGAGGCGTAAACCATCTTTTTCCTTTCACATTGTTAATTCGGAATCTGAGAGACTAAGTAAGAAGAGGTTGTTGAATGAACAAATAATGATGATGAAAACTACTATCAATGATTTCTCAAAATATTCACCAAATGCAAGACACTCTAATGTTTGTAGCAACAGATTTGGATCACTAGATATGTCTAATGAGACAAATAAGAAAACAGATCCAGTTTTGAAAAAAAAAGGTACATACTCAACCTATTGGACTAATCTTTAAAATTTATGCTTTAAGTGCATTTAATAACCTTATTACTCTTTTGGTTAATTAGGATCAAACTTGTCGGTTGGCTATGGGATGTAAAGAAATTATTGTTGCTCCTGGAATTATTTTGGAGTATAGCAAGCCGAATGTTTTAGTTGTAATTAATATGGTATTAGCTCCCGTTGCCAATCTTTCGATCTAGACTAGTGAGTTTTTTTATGCAAATGATGGGTTAAAACAATACATATTATGGTCATAAAAGCTTGTTTTGTTGCTGTAGCAAATATGGTATTGAATTTGGCTTATTTTACTTGTTTTCTTCTTTTATTTCTTAATTGAGAATTCAAAGTTGTAACCAAATTTGAATTCTTCAGTCTCTAGATGACTAAGTCAGCTATGAAGCCTCCCAACCGAAAATTACAGGTAAATGCTGAAGTAAACACTACAATGGTACTTGTACTTGGTCTATATTACTAGCTTTAATTCTTATTTTATTTCTTTATTTAAAAATGTAAGTAATGATCATATTTGAATACTGTTTGCATTTCTAGTGTCTAAATCAGTTGTCAAGCCTTCTTAGGGAAAATTAGAGGTGAATGAGGAAGTAAACTCTCCAACAGTTAAAAAGAGATATCTAAAAAGCCTATTAATACAAGTTTCTGATAAAATGGTAAAGAAAGTTATGAAACCTGGTCCCAAAGTTATGGTTGCTTTTGAGGACATATTCAATTACAAGTTGCATATATATCTCACTTTGGAGGAAATCCAAGGTCTTATTAACATGCAAGAACTTTTACAAAACTGTATTGCTATACACGAAGTATGAGACTTTCATAACACTTTATATGTTTTCCATAATTCTTGTTTCATTTCAATTGACCTAGCACTTTCTTTTTCTTCTATACTAGATATCTTTGCGCTGAAATGAAGGCTAGCTAATTAATGAAAAGTTTGGGTTCATTCATCCTGCCATCCTTTCTTTTTTGGATAGGAGTACTTTAAAATAGAAAGCAAATACTCTTGCTGATTGCCTCCACAAATTGAATGAAAAACAATTTATCTTCTTACCATAAAATCCTAGGTTATTTACTTTGTTGCTTTAAATATCTTTATTTATCTACTTCTTAGTTTTTACTTCTTCATTTTATATATTTTTTTAACTCTTTATTCATTTGTTAATAGTTATCACTAGATTATGATAGTAATAAACTTCCATCAATGATTTTTCATTATTTGAATTTAGTGAGAAATGAAATTAGTTGTGATTTAAATAAAGATTGTAACCACGTAATTATATTAAAGATATTTAGCAATAAGCATACTGCTAGTTTTTGATATATATATATATATATATATATATGAGAGGGAGAGAGAGAGAGAGAGATGTTCCAATCTGGAATTTTAAAGTGTGGGAACGTCCGGGAAAACACATAAATTGCGCGGTTTAAGCGTTATAAGTTTTAAACCTTTAAAACCCGCGGTTTTAAAGTTTTCCCAAACGTTTCTTGCACTTTATGATCTCGGACTAGAAAACTACTATATATATATATATATATATAACTATTGTGTTTAATATTTCATATTTGATTTTTTCTTTTTTGTGTAGTGGGATTTGAATGTTTCTTTCCAAAAAAGGACAACAAGTGAAAAAGATTAACCTGAAATGGAATGATGTTAAGGTGCCTAGGTAGATTGTTAATGTTTAATGTGGTTACAATGCCATGAGATTCAAGAAGGAGATTATTGTAGATTAAGGTATACTTTGTAAAAGGTTAGTTCATTAACATAGTTTAAACTAATTGTAGATATTAGGAAATGTGGTTAAAATGATGTGCATGAACTGAATGAGTGACAAACAAGTATGGTTTTTTATGTTAGATCAACAAAATTTTCTATGAGTGGACCACTTATGTTAGTGACATGATTTGATAAAAAAAAAAAGGTACAAAAGGGACAAGTAATGTAGGTAAAGAGTAGATGATTCGATTGAAGTACACTAGTATATTATGTCTTTAACTATGAATATGAAGAATGATTTTGTTTAGTCATTAGGCTAACATGCATGTAAAGCAATATTTAATTTGATTATCATTCCCTATACAAAAATTAAATGTGAAGCACTTTCTTGATTTGGTTAATTTGTTGTTAGCTGATTTAAATTGCAAGATATACTGTACAATTGGTGTAAAGTTTCATGACACATGACTAAGGCAAGATTTTGGCCTTCTTTTGGGGCATCTCCATCTCTCTAGTTCACTGTTTATAATTTTGTACTCTCTCATATCTTATTATCTTATTTATACATATGGGGAATTTGCATGAAAACATTCAAGATCGATGGTGGAAAGCTAACTAAGGATTAAATTGTACTAATTGTTGTTGCTGATTTAGGCATTGCTTTTGGTGTTGAAAATGATTCATTGATACTGATTCTATGTTCAAAGTGTGGAGTGAATTTAGATAAATATATAACTTCACAAACATGATCTTACTTTTTATATATACATTTCAAACATTTAAAGTTTGTCGTTTTATACTTTAGATAATTAAATGTATATTTTCTTATACAGTTCATGTTAATATGATTTTGAGTTTGCTATTTTATTATTGAGTTTGGAGTTTTATCAGGTTTTTAATGTTATAATTTATATCACATGAAGCGTACAGAAAAGATTCCATTATTTTAATTTTCTTTTTAAAAATGTGTAAAATTGGATATTTTTAACAAGTCATATGTAATTGACATTTTCTTGAAAGACATAAATAAATTACTACTATAAATTATCATACTCAAATGATAATTTTATGTTGTCACCAATGTTTGATGGTTAAAAGATGTAAAATGAATTTTGAAAATTTTTAAATGACAAATGTAATTGATCATTTGGTAAATCAAAGAAGGCCTAGAAGCGAATAGTCCACTTGAGCAATTCGCCATTCTCCCACCGATCCAAAACAAAAGGGTTAGCATACTTTCCTGTGAGGTACAACTTTCTCACTTGAATATAATAGATTTAACTTTAAGCTAACAAGCCCCTTAAGTATTAAAATAATAATAATAATAATATAAATATTTAATTCTAAAAGTAATGATGACATAAGCAATGACATAAGTAACGATGGCATAGGCAATGACATAAGTGATGATGCAATAAGAGATGTTTGTAGAGATAGGAATTCTAGAATTTACTAAGATATTTGTGGATGGATAATCTCAACCATTAATAAGGAGTTATGATGGCAAAATCCTAGCCATCCATTATGTCTTAAGAAATCCTATAAATACCAGCCCTTTCATTTTTGATACAACCCTAGAATTCAATCCTCTTCTATTCTAAGTCATAACATCAAGAGTAGAGAAATTCTCAAGTTAAAAAAGTATAGAAAAGTCAAGGCTAAGAGGTAAGTAACACTTCAGCTGCAATATAGGGACAATTGTTTTTTCATACTTAACTTCAGCTTAAACTAATCTTTTATTTTGTGATGGTTACTATGATGTGATTGGTTATAATCTAAATCTTTATATGGACGGCTATGCCACCTATGTTATGATATTTTCTTACTTATCTTTATATGGTCGATTAGGCCGCCTATATTATGATATTTTCTTATTTACTCCTTGTATGGTTGGCTATGCCGCCTATTCTGTAATACTTTTACTTAATTATGCTATGATCGGTTTTGTCGCTTTATTATAATCCCTTTTTATTTAATCTTTATATGGAGGACACTGCCGTCTGTATTAAAGATTGTTGTCCTCAAATACCACTGTGTGTTGATTCTATTGTAGCTTTAGGAACTTCACATGTTATGATATAAGTTGCATTGAATGCTAGGGGTGGGCAATTTTGGATTCGGATGAATCCGATCGGATTTCGGATAATTCAGATTGAAAAAAAATTCATCCGAATTCAATCCGAATTTTCATCCGATTCGAATTATTCGGATCGGATGAAAATTCGGATTGAATTCGGATTCGGATTGGATCGAATGAGTTTGGATTTTGGATTAATTTTTGGATTTGGATTATATTTTGGATTCGGATTAATTCGGATTGAAATCAGATTTGGACCTTTTTGACAATTCTCACAAAAATTTATGAAATCTATGATTAATGAAAACTTACTAACCATTAAAAGAAATAGAAAATGAAAACAAATTGAGAAATGACAATGGTGTTAGCTGTTAGCTGCATGTGGTTTGGCGTTCGGATTCGCCTTGGTTTGGCTCGGATTCGACTTGGTTTGGCTCGGATTCGACTTGATTCCAGTCGATTGGTGTTAGCCGCGGCTGGTTTTGAAGACGAACGAGGCTGTGCTGACAGTGGCGTGGTCGTTGGACTCGCGGGTTGCCGGTGGGTTAATGGGTTCAAGACGGATGACAGGATGAGGTTGGTTTTGCTTTTGCTCGGTGAAGTAACTGACTAACTGGGTTTTGTTCACTATTCCCAACCCATGGCAGTTCCCTGCAGTTGTCGATTAACTGGGTTTGACGTTCAGATTCGTCTTGGTTCGGCTCGGATTCGGCTAGATTCCAGTCGATCAGTGTCGGCCGCGGCTGAGTTTGAAGACGGACGAGGCTGTGCTAACAGTGGCGTGGTCGTTGGACTGTCGCCGGTGGGTTAATGGGTTCAAGACGGATGACGACGGGATGAGGCTGGTTTTGCTTTTGCTCGGTTGCTTGATCTATCGTTTGTTGTTTATGTGGTTGGCTGTGAGCCTGTGACTGACAGACTTGAGTCAGAAGAAATTGTGAAATAGGTTTAATTGTTTGCTTGTTTTCGCGTTTATTTTTTTTTTAAACAGTGCAGATCCGATCGGATGATTCGGATTGATCTGAATCCGATCCGAAACAAATCCGATCGGATCGCACATATTTCATCCAATCGGATTTGCCTTCAAATCCGAATTTGATCCGATGCCCACCCCTATTGAACGCATGTATTTCATGAATTACTTTATCAAAAGACGTTTTAGAAAATGAATTTATGAAAAATAGGTTGTACTGCAAGGTGGTAAAGTTCCTAAAGAAGGCAAGCCCTCCAAGCTTAGTAAAAGGTAATCTTTTCGGGACAGTGATACATAACGCCCAAAAGATCAACTAATTAGGCCCAAAGGCATGTTGTTTTAAAGAACAAAAGTGTTAGCCTTGTAGTGCAACATACCTATGGTCCTAATAAAATTGTTATGTATTTCTATGTTTCTATTAAAAACTTAATATGGTCATCTATATGTGTATTAATTTATACATGAATTAGGTGTTATCTTATTGGGCATTAGTTCATAAAGTCCATACATTGCAGGTAACGATGAGTAGGGCAAGCTGATGCCGAGTCCCAATTAAGGCGAAGTGCATATGGGCATAACAAACCTTAGGTTTTATGATGGGCTCAACTTTGTTTCTATTAAAAATAAATATCTTAACATTATGTAATAATAAAGTTTTTGAGATATATACTAAGGAATTTCTGCAACATTTTGTTAGGAAGTTTTTCTTGATATGTAAAACTTTTAGAATTCGTATTTATATTAGAAGTAATGAGGTTTTAAATATTTTTAAAATAAATTATTTTTTAAAAGTGGAATGCTACACTTCCCCTGATTGCTGTCAAATAAGTATATTTGACAAAGCATACTTGACACTTTTTAACTGTCAAATATACCCTTATGTGATAGTTTTTAATTGTCCCACTACAAGGCCCGGTTAAATTCGGGTCAAAGTTCGGCCCTACCTAGCTTGACCAGACCTATTCTGAAGTTAAAAAAAAAGATTTTATTTGTATAAATTTATAAGACATGATTTTGAGATATGCTTTTTATTATTGATATAATTATATGATTGAGACCTTGAGCAATTTCTATATTTATGTTAAATTTTAATATATATGAGAGATTATGTTCTTTTTTTAAATTTAAATTACTTAAATATAAAAAATCTGAAAAAGAATTATAGACTTTGGTTTTGTACAAAAGTCTGACCCGATTGGTTTTGGACAGCTTAAATTACCTTTTTTGTGAATCCACCCCATTTTCAAAAAATAATTATGAAAGTTTGCTCATTATTTTAAAAATTTTAAAATCAAGAAGAGTTTTGGAGAATTAATTAATTAAATCTATTTTAATTCACTTTTTGTGAGTTAGATTTTTATATTATATTTTATTACAAAGATTGTTTTGTAAAATTATTAAGAATTTACTTTAACTTCAATATTTTTCTAATTTGTACCAACTCATTGTTTTTAATACTGCTTTATTAGTATAATTATTATTATTTAATTAAACTAACATAATGTCTTTATGGCACAATTGTCATGTAAATTATTAGGCTGTCAGATTTATGTCAGTTATTTGTAAGGATAGTGAAATAATAATTAGATTTCATTTAAAAATATTAGATTATAAGTCACAAAAGTTAAATACCTAAATTATTAGATATAATAACTAATGTTTTATGAGGGTAATTTTGTCTTTTTATATCATAATAATAAAATGGTAAAATAAAACTTATATTAAAATTTATGATGAAAGATGGTAAAAAAACCTAAGAAAAAAAATTAAGAGAAGGATTTAATTGATTAATTGTACAAAACTTTTATTAATTTGTATTTTTTAAAAAATATGTTAACTTATTGTAATTATTTTCTAGAAGTGGGTGGATTTACAAAATTAGTGGGGTGGAAATCCCCATCCCAAGAGTGATGATATCTCCACCCCACATTTTTTGTAAATCCACCCCATTTTCAAAAAATAATTATAGAAGTTACACATTATTTTTAAAATTTTCAAATCAAGAAGAACTTTGGAGAATTAATTAATTAAATCTATCTTAACTCACTTTTTTTGTGACTTAGATCTTTTTAGCATATTTGATTATAAATATTACTTTGACATGAGTTTAAATTGATTATTTTACCCTTATAAAGTTAAATTATCAAGAATTTACTTTAATTTGTATATTTTTCTAATTTGTACCAAACTCATTGTCTCTAATACTACTTATTAGTATGATTATTATTATTATTTTTAATTAAATTAACATAGTGTCTTTATGCACAATTCTCATATAAATGATTAGATTGTCAAATTTATGTTATTTACACTTAAGGATAGTGAAATAATAATTCGGTTTTATTTAAAAATATTCGATTATAATTCACAAAATTAAATACCTAAATTATTAAATAGAATAACTTACGATTCATGTGTTGGGATTATGTGCTCTTTTAAAGTATATTAATTTATTTTTTGATTAATAAAATATTTGAGATATTTTCAATTGCATAAATATTTTGAATAAGGTCCGTTTAATCATATTATATGTATTTATGTGATCATCATATAGATTCACAGAAGACATAAATACAAGTTATCTTATGACTAAATAAATGACTAAATAAATTAAGTTTGCAATTGATAAATAGAGTTGGACGCTCTATTTATGTTTAGATTGAGTAAATTCATTGAATGATTTGTCTTAATCATATATGAAATTACTGATGTAGTTTCACTACATGGAGTTGAATTACATATGAGATTTAATTAACCTTGAAATGACTGTCAGACTTATTAAATCTCATAAGTATTGATTTTATTGCAATCTTAATCTTGAGTTAATTATAGTTTCATATTTGTGATTGTCATTTCATTTGAGTTATCAATGGGCGCGATATACATTTGTAGTCAAGATTAATCTGTATCTTAGTGGAAGCAATTATGAGCAGTGAGATTATAGATTAACAATATAGAATTTATATAACACATCTTTTGATGGGTTTTCGGCACTTGATTATAGAATTCTCTGGCCAGAATGTGTAAACATAATTAGTATGTTGAAAATGATCATTAGAGAAAACCAGTAAGTATCAAGGAACAAGATGTAATTAAATCGATTGGACAGTTAAGATACCGATTTAATTAACGATGTGGTACAAATGATTATGCAGTAAAGAAATCAATGTGGCATAGGTCGAATTATTATTCGAGTACATTATCCTAGATAACATACAATTATGGAGGTCAATTCCAATCTTTTAGTGGAGTAGATTTGAAATTAAATAATTGGGCTAGTTTAATTACATGCCTAATTATTGTAGCCACTATTGTATGTACCCATATGATCCCCGGATTAGCTCATTTAATTGATTGCGCCGCTACTAGATTAATAAGCAAGATAACTAGCTATTTGGGTTAAAAGTCTAAATATATTATTCAGTGGGAGGCTCCATATAATGTGCTTGTGTCTAAGGTGTTTTGTGTTATTTTATAAGGTGGGCCCCTATGACAAGAGGAAGTAACATTACTTTTGATTTTATTATTTTTTAATTTAAATCAAATTTGATTTAATAGAATTAAAAAATATAAAAATATGGAGCCTAGGGTTTCCACTAGATAGAGATATAAAATGACTTATTTTCTCCCCAAAGAAGAGAGAAGGCATATTATACAGATCAGAGAAAAATATTTTTTCTCTCGAATTTTGAGAGAAATATTTTCTCTTGCTAGTTGCTTTTAGTGGTGATAAAGGCGCCTACACGTCAAGTGCAGATCAAACCTGAGTCATAACCTGGAAGATCATTGGTGACGGATCATGACCTAACAAGTTTGGTGGTGACGGATCGTGATCTAGCATGAGTAGTGGTGACAGATCGTGATCTAATAGAAGTGGTGGTGACGCATCGTGATCTGGGAGTCTAAATTAATTCAGCGAAAAAGCCAAATCGGATTGTCAATGATGAGCATAATTTATATACATATTTTACCCTTAATTATATAATTGCTAGTTATTTTTATTTGTTATTTTTAATTAATTGAATTATTTTATTGCATACGGAATTAATTGGAGATTATGGATGAAAAGTACGTAAAGAATAACAATTGGACAACATTGAAGATCAAATCAATTTGTGGAAGTAATTAAGGAGATGTGCAAGAAATTCTGTTCGAAGAAACCAAAGCCAATAAATTGAATTCTCCATGTTCGTGCAAACAAAGAAGAAGGTTAAAGCTAAAGTGGGTAGCACATAAAATCAAGCTTTTAATTAAGCCTTTGAATGGAAAGTCAAAGTAGAATAAAGGAAGGAAATCAATAGCTTTTGGCTTTTATTGTTTTCAATTAGGTGGCAAGCTTAGGGCTTTAGCTTGTAAAAGTTGGTTTAGTTATTAGAATCACAATAGGATTCGGTGGCCAAGCAATATAAAAGGGAGTTTTGCTTTTGAATAAAGAAAAGAGTGCAGACGCAATTCGGGCGGAGGAGAATCGGCAACCAAGGGAAACTGAACAATTTGCAGCCGCAAAGGAGAAAAAAAAATCAGCAGCCGGAATTAAATTAAAGCAAAGGCAGCCGCTTGAATTAATCTCCATGACTGGTTTTATCAATTCTCTTATTCCCAATTCAATTATGTTAGGCTAGATTTTTATTTGGTTGAGGGTGAATTCAAAACCCTAAACATGCTATGCAATTAAATTCAAATTCTATCATTCAATTTATTTAATTGAAATTGTTTATGCTCTTTTATAATTAATGTTTATGATTTTATTCTCGTCTTGTTTGAGTGGCCAATTAGATAGGACTTGAATAAATTCTATTGCTAGATTAAAATTCTTGATCCGTAATTGTCTTGATATTTTAATCATTAGTAGTAGGTTGGAATCAGTGATTTCGATTGGAGAACATAACTTAGGTTAAATAATCCGGGCTTGTGTGTTTATTGCCTAGATCAACCTAATATCTTTATTTGTTTAATGCTTTCATTATCTTAAATTTAAAGAGCTTATTTTAAATTATTTAATGGTTAGAGATTAGGTGAAGAGCTTATTTTGCCTAACGACACTAACAGAGCTTATTGTTGTCTATGGTTGGTAGTTTCAATATAAATTGATGATAGAATTGATATATTATGTGCATGTTTGGTGGTGGCGAATGATCCTTTAACCAAAGTTTTCATCATTATTATTTATTTCTCCTTTAATTAGAGTTTTTATTAAATTCTTGTTCGTAGTTTTAATTTCTTTATTTCTTACTATTTAGTTAAAAATTCATAAACCCCCTTTTTATTTATAATTGGTATTTTCTTTAGTTAGATTAATTTATATTATTACTACTATTATTTTATTTTAAATCTTGCTTTAGAGTTGATAATAAATATAACTAGCATAGTCTCTGTGGGATCGATCCTTACTCGCTCTGTACTAATTATTTATATTAGTGGTAAGGTTTTAAATTTGGTGCACCTTAACGACACTACCAGTCAAGATATGATTTTCTAAATTACGAATTCCTATGTATTGTATGAGATCGGTCCTAAAAGTTTTTATAAAAAAATAAAAAAAATGATTTTTCTCCAACAATGAGGGTAATTTTGTCTTTTTATATCATAATAATAAAATAGTAAAATAAAAATTATATTAAAATTTATGATCGAAGATGCTCAAAGAACGTAAAAAAAATTAATAGAAGGATTTAATATATTAATTGTACAAAATTTTTATTAATTTATATTTTTTAAGAATATTGTGAACTCATTATAATTATTTTCTAGAAGTGGGGTGGATTTATAAAAATAGTGGGGTGGAAATATCCCTATCCCAAATTTTATTTCAAAATTCAAGACTTTATTCATTTAAATATTTGTTTAGTCCCTCAAATTTGAGCTATTTTCAAAGTTAGGTCAGCATTTCTAAAAATTACCCAAACATCTCTATTGGATATCCATTTTTGATAAAATATGCTAATTGTTCTTCTACTTTTCACCTATTTCATATTTTTAAATTTGTTTGAATTTTAACTTTTATTATATATTTTACTTTTAAAAAGTTAAATTTATCAGTTATTGCGTAGTTTTTGAAAAATAAATACTAACTGGGTAATTTATTCAAACTTAAGGACTGTAGGGGAATTACCCCACACTTGGATTAATGCTCTTAATCCTAGTACTGGATAAATTTGTGAATTATGGTCCCTTCGGATTGAGGTTAAACACTAAAAGATGGTTATTTCATAAGTTTTTTGATTTTGACAATTCTTCTAAAAGCAAGTAGGGGGTTGCTAAAATAAATAGTTTATTAAATAAGTTACTAAACTTTTTTTTCAAGCTACTATTATAATCTTAACGTTTTAACAAAAGAAAATTATGTATTATTTTTCATAAAACCTAATAAATAAATTATAATCCTAAATATCATATAACCATAACTACAATACCGTATAGTCCATACATATTCACTAATATGAAAGTTTTGATCTTATAAGTTAATATAATGGGCGTGAAGATTGAGTCTACCATGCATGTTAGGAAACAAAGCTTTAATTTTTCATGGTATTAAAGTATTATCCTAACGCCTCTGAAACAAAGCTTTTGCAACTCTTTTCTATGATAGATACTGATTCTACTAGTGTCATCCAAACTATTTCCACTACAAATTCTAGTATTGTTCAAGGAACTCAAAGGCTTATTGATCACGTCATGTCTCTTCCATCCATAGATCCATCTTATCCACTCTTCATTCATGCCTCTGACCGTCCTAGGATGATGCTTGTTCCAAAGGTTCTTGATGGAACCGACTATTCTATTTGGAGATGATCAATATTGGTAAGTCTTAAAGCCAAAAACAATTTGGGGTTCATCAAAGGAACCATACCTACACCAAATTAGACTAGTGCTACATATCAAATATGGCAACGCTGTAATCATATGGTTCCCTCATGGATATTCAACTCATTAACCCAGACCTTGCCAACAATGTTCTCTACGTGGAAATGCCTTTAGAAATTTGGGCAAATGTACAAGAACGCTTCTCACAAGATGATTTTTCTCATCATTATCAGGTTCAACGACTCATTGCCAAATTGAAACAAAACCAAGATTCCATTTCCACTTATTACACCAAAATAAAGACATTGTGGGATGAATTGAAGATGTCTACCCCACCTGTTCCTTGTACTTGTGGAGGAATAAAACATCTAAATTATAGAGATGAAAAAGTGAGGCTTAGACAATTTTTTATGGGCTTGAGTGAAACATATTCAACCGACAGGGGCAAATTATGCTGATGTAGCCTTTACCAACAGTCAAGAAAGCATATTCTCTTCTATGTGAGGAAGAAAAGTAACAAAGGCTAGTTGAACACAAGGGAATAGATCAAACTCATGCCATGAATGTCAAAACTTAATCAAATTAAAAAAAAAGATCTGATTCCCAACGCTAGTCCAACTCCTGTTTGTCTAAGAAACCGCTCATGTGCATTTACTGTGATGGCACCACTCATACAGTAGGCTAATATTACTATTTGATTGGCTTTCTTGTTGGAAACAAGTTTCATGGAAAGGATGTTCAGCCACCAAATCGAACAAGTAAATTTGATGCAAATTAAATAGGAACTGACTCCTCTCAAGCACCCATAAAGACAATTCAAACATATGATTCATCATTTTAGTTTATTTGATGATTTCATCTAATTTGCTCATTAATGATTTTTTTGATCAACTTAAAAGGGGCGAATGTATTTTCTAGGATCGATTTGCGCTTGGGGTATCATCAGCTTAGAATTAAAGAGGCTGCTATTCCTAAAACTACATTTAGAACTCGTTATGGACAATATGAATTCTTAGTGATGCCATTTGGGTTGAAAAATGCTCCAGTAGCTTTTATGGATCTTATGAATAAGATATTTCACCCGTGCCTATATCGATTTTTGATTGTATTCATTGATGATATCTTGGTGTATTCTCGAAGCAAAGAGGTGAAGGACAACATTTGTCCATGAGGTTCCTAAAATCGCAACTTTTGTGCAGTAAAATTAAAACGGACTTGAAGTTTAATTACCTCACTTGAAGTTTCGAAAACGACTTCGTGAGGTAGGAGAAAACGACTGAAAACAGCAAGCAACGAACACTGTCCAGAAAATACAGCTCTGCACGAACAGCTTCTGTTTTGCCACGATCTGAGATCCTTAAAGCACCCCAATTGTGATGCCTCTAATTAGTGAAATGTTCTAGGAGTTCAGAGGATTTGGAATCTCGAAATTTCGTTAAGAAATGAGAGAGATAATGAAGAAACATGAATGCTAGTTCATGATGATGCCTTCCACCAAATAAAGCTACCATTATCTCTAATAATGGCATTATCATGTGCTAGAGCTATTATATTGAAATTGATCTTATCACTTAAATAAATTATTTAATCAATTAAATAAATAGCTAAATTAATTAATTTCGGAATTAATTAATTATTTGATCAAATCAAATGGTTAAATGTGGGCTCATTTTGTGACATGTTCTAATGCTTTCTCTTAATCCATATTAGATCCAATAAAAGCCCAAAATTGTAAACCCAAAATTGGTCTAGAAGTCCATAATCATATATGGAACATGTCCAAAATGGTCATTGTGCTCAATATTACATAATGTTTAGGATTTACGAAATTTATTTTGAAACTATTTATGGAACATCTAAATTTCTATCTTAAATCATATTTAAGATATATTTATATATATTCATTCTTAATGAATAATAACCTCTTATGATGATGATTGTGAAAAGAGATTTCAAGAAATTAAGACATATTTGATCTCAGCATCGGTTGTGTGCTAATACAACATGGGAAAGTGGTGCCTTATGCTTCGAGACAACTTAAGAAGCATGAGCCAAACTACCCAACACATGACCTAGAGCTCGCAACCGTGGTTTTTGCTCTCAAGACGTAAAGGCATTACTTATATGGAGAAACGTGTCAGATTTTCATCAATTATAAAAGTCTCAAGTATTTGTTCATTCAGAAAGAGTTAAACTTGAGACAGAAAAGATGGATGGAGCTAATTAAGGACTATGAGTGCACTATTGATTATCACCCAGGCAAAGCTAATGTGGTATCTAATAGACTAAGTAGGAAGTCCTTCAGCTCTGTAGCCTACTTGTGAGTGGTGTATATGCCTTTGTTGATTGAGTTGAGATATTTGGGAGTTGAGTTGAATACTAACAATTGTGGAGCTTTAATAGCTAATTTTCAAGTTAGGCCGACTTTGATTGACAAAGTTCACCAAATGCAAGCTTAGGACCCACAGTTAATGAAATTGAAAGAGGAAGCGTAGAAAGGTTTACAATTTGACTTTGCGGTGAGAGATGATGAAGTATTAGTCATGGATAGTAGACCGTGTGCACCTGATATTAAGGGTTTGAAAGAAGAAATTATGGAAGAAGCTCACTGTTTAACTTATGCGATGCATCTTAGAAGTATAAAGATGTATTGTACCTTGAGGGATCATTACTGGTGGCAAGGCATGAAGAGAGAGATAGCAGAATTTGTTTCTCGATGTTTAATCTGTCAGCAAATTAAGGCTGAACAGTAGAGGTTTGCAGGGTATTCCCAACCACTTCTTATTCTTGAGTGGAAGCGGGTTCATATCACTATGGACCTTATAGCAGGACTTCCACGTACTCAGAAGGGACATGATAATGTTTGGGTGGTTGTTAATTGACTTACAAAATCTGGTCACTTATTACCATTCAAAACAACCTACTCGATGGACAAGTTGAGGAGTATTTATGTGGCTGAGATAGTTCGACTTCACGGAGTACCTGTGTCCATTGTCTCAGATAAAGATTCCCGGCGCACTTCTAAGTTATGGACCAGCTTGGAAAATGCTTTAGGCACCAAATTGAACTTTAGTACAACTTTTCATCCACAGATTGATGGTCAGTTAGAACGTACTATTCAAACCCTGGAGGATGTGTTGCGAGCTTGCGTTACGAAGTTTAAAGGTAATTGGGACAATTATTTATCTCTGATGGAGTTTACTTACAACAACAACTATCAAGCTAGTATTGGGATGGCACCATATGAGGCTTTGTATGTAGAAAATACAGAACTCCAGTATGTTGGGATGAGGTTGGTGAGCGGAGGTTTTTTGGTCCAGAATTAGTTTAGGATACTAACGAGAAGGTACAATTGATCTTGGATAAATTAGAAGTGGCTCAAGATAGACAGAAGAGCTATGCAGACAAGTGTAAGAGGGAACTTGAAATCGAAGTTGGTGATAGAGTTTTCACACGGCTATCTCTTTGGAAATAGGTAATTTGATTTAGGAAACGTGAAAAACTAATCCCACACTACATTGGGCCATATGAGATTATAAAGCGCATTAGTCCATTATCTTATTGATTAGCTAAGCCACCTGAGTTATACAGAATCCAAATTGTGTTTCATGTCTCAATGCTCCAAAAGTACATATATGACCTGAGCCATGTGTTATTGAAGCAACTAATTCAGTTGAAAAAAGACTTGACTTACAAAGAGGAACTAGTGGAGATACTGGAAGGGAAACATCAAGTTCTGCATTAAAAAACCATTCCTCTAGAAAAAGTATTTTGTAGGAATCACACAAAGGAAGAGGCTACTTGGGAACACAAAGACTTAATACGAGCTTAGTATCCTTATTTTTTCTTCTCAGGTACGTAAATTTCGAGGGCAAAATTTTTATAAGTGGGGAGGATTGTAACATATGTGAAAAAAAGGAGAGACTTTAAGGAAAAAAAAAGGTTTGGACGAGAGAGACCACATGTGAGAGAGAGAGAGAGAGAGCGAGAGAAGATGCTATCAAATTGACCTGAAAACCCGACCCGAACTCGCAAAATCGACTCAGCCATATCTCTGATTTTCGGCCATCAAACGAAAACTCTTGAGTTGGCCATCACTCCCTTGTCATCACTGTTGCAAAAAACGACCAGAATGCTGTTGTTTGTAGCATGAAAAGTCGCGGCCAAAACCCATCACCACTGCCATCAATTCTGTTGGAATTAGGCCACGCCATTAGCTGGGTTTTACTCCTCACATCACCACCTTTCATTTCCGTCCATCCACAGCCACCGATTTTCCGTCGTTCAACCGTTGAATTTTCATGGTTGTCGAGCTAGATTCTGGTGCTGTTGCCGTGCGTGGAAGCTCACCACCGGTATCATTAAACTTAGCTCAGCTAGAAGTATCTCACTTGAGCTTCTCAGTCACTGTTGCTTGAATTTCGATCACCATTGATGGGTGAGGGCAATTTGGTAAATATAATTTTGTAATTTATAACCCTGTAGAGATTTTCGTAATTTCTGAAATTGGGGATTGGTTGTAATTAGAGCTGACAAAATTTGACACGACTCGATTACCCAACACGAACACGACACGAATAAATGGGTATGGATCATTGAATTTAACACGATTATTTAAATGGGTCAGGTCTGGGTCGATGCGATTTTTTTCTGTGTCGGGTTAGGGTTAAAATTCTTAACCCATTTACCTGATCAATGACCTAATTATATTTTCTATTTTAAAATAATTTGCAAGTTCTTGTCATCAAATTTTCTTTTTTTATTCTTTAAGAGGATGGATATAAACACAGTGTTTTATTTATAAAATTTTAAATACATTTAGAGCTTCAATAGTGTAAATGTGTAAATTATTGATAGACATGTATATTTTTATAATATTGATATATAATATTATTTACATATATATAATTAAAACCTCAATAGTGTAAATGTGTAATATTTTGATAGATTTGTATATTTTATAATATCGATAAATTATGTATGTATGTATGTACGTATGTATGTGTATGTATGACAATGTATAAATATTTGATGTAACTTTTGTTTAATATATAGATATTAAGCGGGTTATTGGGTAACCCGATTATTTTTTCATATCAGGTTTGGGTCTCAATATTTTGACACAATTATTAAATGGGTTGGGTTTGGATCGACCTAAATTTAACACGACATGAAGCTGACACGACACAAACACAACCCAATAACCCGTTTTGCTAGCTTTAGCTATATGTACATGGGAGCTTGCTATTACATATGACACATGATTGGTAAATTTGAAGTTAGTCTATAAAATTGATAGTGACTTGGTACTTCAAAGTTTGTAATACTTGTAGTTTTATATATTAACATTTACTAGTTTAAGCAATAGAGAATGAAAGAATTTTTAAAATATTGTGTTTGTTAAGCTAGAAAGTGATAGAAAATTAGAAGGAAAATGTAACTAGCATAGACAAATAGTAATTGGACAATTTTATGGGTGTTATTTTGTAGCTAAAACAACACCTTGAATTTTTAAGTGCTGTTTCTTCTGTTTTTATTTTATATTTTTATATTTATTTTCTACTATGTACATACTAAATCTTTTTTTTCTATACTAATTAACAGATTTTTACAAGACAACATCTAAGCACGTTTTAAGGGGCAGTAAACTTCAGGCTTAGAATGGTGGAGTTATGGAAATTTTGATGTAAAACGCTGCCATTTAAACCACCATGGTTCCCCACATTGCCGCCTCCTCATGCTAAACTCCACCCACCCGGATCCAACCACCCATCCATGCAAATCACAAAACATATTTTCCAAATCTCCAAACCCATGCGCGACAAGTAGAGAATCTAGCTTCACGCTTCAACAACCGCGCCTCCACCTCCCAAGACCAGCCAACAACCCTCTATTGATCCATTGTTGGGAAAGGAACCCAACAAGCAACTATAGATTAAGTGAGAACAAACTCTTTCTCTTTTTGTGTGATTAAAATAAAATGTGTATCGAAAATAAATAGACATAAAATAAATTAACACAATCCAAAGCAATAAATCAACCACAAGAGATATAAATTTTACGTGAAAAACCCAAATTGAGAAAAATCGCAGGACCATAGTCCGATATAATCTTCCACTATATTAATGAGATTACAACACAAATTCTTTTCTAGATAACACTAGAGGCTAACAACATCAAAAATTTCAATAATCTTAACTTACAGTAACAACCTAATATATTTTCTTTTAACAAGTAGGTATCTCAAATAATAGCCAATGAAAGGATATAAAAGTCAAGACCAGTACGATTATAGAGGGCGATACCATGAACTTACCCTTAAAATTTGGGAGAAAATGGAGTTAAATTTGCTGTCTAACTGTCCAATCAAAAATTGAAATCCTTGCCCCAAAATTAAAAAAACTCACCATTATTCTCTCTTCTCACTCTCTTGTCTTTTGTACGATTGTACAATCATAACTTGCTTTATTCCCTTTATATAATGCACTATACAAACATACTTTTATTGGTAAATTTCGTCCAAGTCTAAAGATTAGTATTAATTGCACACCAAGCAAACCTTTGGACATTAGGCTCGCCCAAATGAGAGGGACCTAATAAATCTCCCCTTCCAGATCATGTGAGGGGCATCACTAAACCCGCTCTCTACATACAGCTTTTCAGATTCTCCTAGGGCAATGACTTTGTCATCATATCTGATCTATTCTCCATTGTATGAATTTTCTCAATCTACAACTATTTCTTCTCAAGCATGTCTCGTATCCAATGATACCTCACGTCAATATGCTTGGATTTCAAATGATATGTTGAATTTTTTGCTAAGTGGATAGCATTGTGGCTGTCGCAATACGCAACAAAGTTGTTACACTTCACACCTAACTCTTATAGGAAATTCTTCAGTGATTACAATATACTCTACTTCCGTGATAGATAAAGCAACACACTGCTGAAGCTTGGACTGCCATGAGACTACTCCCTTTGCAAAGGTGAGCAAATATCTTAATAGAGATTTTCTTGAATCAACATCTCCTGCACATTTGCATTTGTGTACACTTGTAACACAGGTTTGTCACCACCAAAGTAGAAAACATGCCTTAGAAATGCCTTTAAGATATTTGAGAATCCACTTTACTTGTCCAGTGTTCTTTATTGAGATTATAAAGAAACTAACTAATTACACCAACTGCATAAGCAATATTTGTCCTTGTACAAACCTTGGTGTACATCAAACTGCCAAGTGCTGAAGCACATGGAACCCTTTTCATTTCTTACTTCTCTTTCTCACTTGTAGGACAATACTTGAAATTAAGCTTGAAATGGCCCGCAAGTGGAGAACAAACATATTTTGTCTTGCTCATGTTAAATCTTTCAAGAATTCTTTCAGCATATGCTTATTAAGATAACCATAACCCCTCAACTTTTCTATCATGAGAAATCTTCATGCCAAGAATCTGCTTTGTCGGTCCTAAGTCCTTCATTGTAAAAGACTTGCTAAGCCTTCTTCATATTATCAATCTTATTAGCATCATAGCCCCCAATCAACATGTCAGCCACATAAAATAAAAGAATGATGAAATCATTATCACCAAACTTCTTCACAAAAATGAAATACAAGTTATGCAACTCAAGGGGGGGTGAATTGGGATTTTAAAACTTAAACTAAGCAAATCACACAACAATTGAATCTAATGCCTTAATAGAATCGAAAACAATAAATTCAATAAATCACAATAATAAAAGAGTAAGGGAAGAGAAAACCAATATAAGGATTTTTACATGGTTCAACAATCCTCACCTACGTCCACGCCTCCAAGCACACTGGGCTTGAGGATTTCACTATCCAAGCCTCCCAAGGCTTCAAATGCTTACAATTGACTTCCAAGGTGTTAATGAACTTTTACAACAAAAGATTATCTCCAATCTCTTAACTCAAGTGTATCTCACACTTACACACTCACAAATTTGACGAGAAAATGAGGATTACAACAAAAACTCTCTTTAAGAGTGGATATACAAATTATAGCACAATAATAATTTAAGATATAATGATTAACGAAAATGGAAGGTCAATATATGTGCTTTTTGTTTTTGCTTGCTAGCGTTCTTGAAAATGAATTGGATTTGATTTTATATAGTTTGAGCTCAAAACTTATGTGTTTTGATGATAACTTGCTTTTATATTCTTAATTCATAAATATTTGAATTTTAGAACATCCGACATGCTGCTTTCGAAATCCGGTTAGCGGCTTTCATTCCAATAAGCTACTGCCCAAAATCCGGTCTACCGCTTGTCAAATCCGGTTAGTCTGTTGCTACATTGAACTATTTTCTAAAATTATAATTTTACCCCAAAACTTTATATAGCTGTATTATGACCCAAAACGTTATGAAACTTTTGAAATAGGTCCAATTTTAGAATTTCTAAATAATGCTTTGTTAATCTCAAAACTTTTTGAAATTATGATATGGCCCAAAATATGTGAAATTATAGAATGGCCCAAAATATTTAAATATTTTCAAATAGGTTCAAATCCGAAATTCAAAACAATATTTATTAAAATCAAAGATGGCAAAACTTTCATTTTAGTCCACATTTTGAAAAACAATTTAATTTCATAAAAAACATTTTCTTGTTATAAAAGCACAATGTGTAAATCTTTATTTATCCAAAACATGAGGTTTGTTATAATCAAAATCAACATTTATAGCCCTATAGGCTAACAATTTCCCCCTTTTTGACGATGATAAAACACATTATAAAAATTTGATTTAGTTATGAAAATCTCCCCCTTAATAAATGCAGGATTAATAAGCTAATTGGAAAAAATTTAAAAAGCTCCCCCTGCATAAATGCATATGAATATTTTTCATAACCATCATATTTACCATATTTCCCTCTTACATATTATATCTCTCCCTTCATCATCAAAAATAGTAAAAGCTCCCCCTATCAATCATCAAAATCTTAAGACAAGTACATTAGTTTCACATTAGCGAAAATATAAGTGAAAATCATAATAATCACCATATCAAATCCATATAATCCAAAACAGACACATAATCCAAAATCATAACAAACATGCATAATCATCCACATAATCTAAATAGAAAATGAAAGGGCATAAAGTAGTAAATGTTGGTGTGTCAAAATACAAGCATAAGAGACTACTAAGGTAGTGAGGATGGTGGTGATGGAAACAAATTTAAAAGATGATTTTGATTACAAGGAATGATGGGGAATTGTTTTTGTGAATCAATTTGGAGTAGAAATCGATGAGAATGATAGATTTTAGAGTGAGAATGAGTGAGAGAGGAAACAATTTTTAGTGAGAGAAGGATTTGGTTTGCCGAATGGAGAAAGAGAAGATGAACCGTTTTCCACTAAACGGCGAGCCGGTTTCTGTCCAGTGAGTAAAAAATTGCAAATGGCTTACCGATTTTTCTAATCGGCTATCTGGATTTTGGTCCGAGAGCAACCTTAAGAAAATAGCCTATCAGTTTTCCTTATCCAGCTATCCGGTTTTGGTCCAGTGAGTAACCATAAGAAAAATGGCTTTTCGGTTGGTTAGAAGCGGTATGCCGGTTCTGCCTTAGAAAACATTTTGCCACTTATTGGATTATGGTTAACTGGTAAACTTGTATTGCACATACCAATTTTTTTTTGGCTTAAAACTTTATTGAATTTAAATCATTATGTGATTCAAAACTTTTGAATAAGACTTTTAATGCATAAAACATAAGTATAAATGTTCAAGAGATTATTAATTCAAACATATAACTCATCCATCGTGCATATACTTTTCACAATCATGAAACATATAAGTAATTAAAGATTAATAATTCAACCATATCACTTATCTATCATGCTTAAACACTTCATAAACATCAACAATCACCAAGCAATCAATTTAATAGACTCAATAACATGATTTAAAGATGTTAATACGAAAATTTCATCATCCCAAGTTCATGCTGAATTTTTGAAAATTGTTCTTTGCAAAAAGGTTTTGTAAAAATATCGGCAAGTTATTTTTCTGTAGAGATAAATTCTAATGCCATATCTTAAAAATCTCTATATGCTTAAAAATCTCGAAGTATATGTATTTCTCCCAATTTCGATATCATTTAAAACAAGTAATGCATATTCAATTATACATCGATAAAGTGCAAAAAATGCATCCATTCACCAATCATAGATTGCATAAGATCAAACTCATCAAATACAATGTAATCATCAAAGCACATTCTTTATCATCAAAACTTAAGCAAAGCATAAGTACATAATGGCAATATATAGATCATCAAAATCAACATAGCTATTAAGTTAAGCCATCATATTGTATATATATATATATATATATTTATTTATTTATCCATGCATCATTATTGCATACAATAATAATTTAATTATGTAAACATACGAGCATGCTTTTGTAAATTCAAACTATTATCCATCCCTCATGATTCATTCAAAAAAATCAATATGGCAAGAATTGTTACCGAAACAATTAAATCATCTTGCCTTATCCTTTTCTCCTAGATCATAATCAAGTGATTATCCTCACAAGCTTTCATCAAGGAACTCTCCACCATTTCTTGATTATGGTACCTACAAAAAATATTCAAGTTATGCTTTTTGTTACCCAAATACTCTTGGGTCCTTGAGTGTTAGTAATAGTTCATTTTGGAACCCAAACACGTTTTAAACCATAATATGCATTTCTTTTCATTGAACATCTATTTTTCATGTGACTATCTTGATTACAATAATGACATACAACTTGATTGTTAATGGAGGTACTCTTCATAAAGTAATTCTTATAATACTTTTGTTTCAAATTTGGCTTATAGTTAATACCTCATTTGTCAAACACACATTTTTGTGAATTAAGCAAGTTATCCAACATTTTTGCCCATTTTTAAATTTTAAGACAAATCACTAAGTTCAATATTCTTTTTCTTGAGCATCTCATTTTCTTTTTTCAAATCATCTATATGTTCATGTGAAGTGCTAGGTTTCTCATTTGATAATGCAACTCTATCATGCAAGGTTTTATTTTCCAGTTCTAGGCAACTAATCTTTGCACTTAGAGATTCATTTTCATTTGTGAGCTTTACCATTTTCTTTTTAAGACATGCATTCTTTTTACTAGTTTTCATTCATTCATCATACAATTCTTTAAAAGTATCATATAATTAATCATAAATAGGAAGATCATTTACCTCATCAAGTTCATTATCTCATATTTCCATAAGTGCTAGGTTTGACACATCTTGCGAATTTTCTTCATCACTTGATTCTTTATTGCTATCGTCCCAAGTAGCCACCATGGCTTTCTTCTTGAGTTTGTTGAGAAGTGGACACTTCGATCTTATATGGCCAAGCGTTTTGCATTCAAAACAAATAATTGGCTCTTTCTTCATTTTCTCCACCTTAAGGTTATCTCTCATGAGATCTTTAGAGTTTCTTCTCTTAATTTGCTTCTTGAAGATCCTTTTAAACTTTCTAGCAATCATTTCAATGCCTTCATCTTCAAAGTCACTCCCATCATCCAGCTCACTTTCCTCATCACTCTCATGTTTTGAGGCTTTGAGAGCAATGCTTTTCTTTTTCTCCTCACGGCCTTTTTCAGCTACCAAGTCTTCCTCATAAGAAATAAGAGAACCAATTAAATCATCAATCGGTAAGGTATTTAAATCTTTAGCTTCCTCAATGGCAGTCCTCATAGGTCTCCATTCCCTTGGAAGTGACCTAATAATTTTCTTAACTTTTTCGCTATTCGAAAAGTTCTTTCCTAGGGCTCCTAGAGTGTTCACTATGTTTGTAAATCTAATATAAAAAGAATACACACTCTCATTTTGTTCCATTTGAAACAATTCGTATTGTCGAGTGTATAAACTAATTTTAGACTTTTCACTTGATTTGTGCCTTCATAAACAATTTCAAGTTTGTTCCGAATTTCATAAGCACTTTCACAATTAGACACTCTATGAAACTCTTTCTTGTCAAGTGCACAAAACAATGCATTCATAGCTTTGGAATTTAGAGAAACTTTTCTTTTTTCCAATTTATTCCATTTCCGTGAGGTTTTAGAATATCTTCCCTTACTTCATTCTTAGTTATAAGCATAAATGGACCATCACATACAACTTCCCAAATTTCATAATATAGTGCTTGCAAATAAATTCTCATTTTAGTTTTCCAATAATGGTAGTCATTTCCATCGAAAAATGGAGGTCTAATGGTTGATTGTCCTTCCCTAAATGTGGAATCATTTTGAGTTGCCATTGATCTTTAACGCTAGACGGTTAAGTCTAAACAAGAGCACCTTACTTTGATACCAAATGAAATACAAGTTATGCAATCCAAGAGGGAGGGGGGTGAATTGAGAGTTTAAAACTTAAGCTAAGCGAACCACACAACAATTGAATCTAATGCTTTAAAAGAATCGAAAACAATAAATTCAATAAATCACAATAATAAAATAGTAAGCGAAGAGAAAACAAACACAATGATTTTTATGTGGTTCGGCAATCCCCGCCTACGTCCACGCCTCCAAGCACACCAGGCTTGAAGATTTCACTATCCAAGCCTCCCAAGGCTTCAAATGCTTACAATTGACTTCTAAGGTGTCAATGAACCTTTGCAACAAGAGATTATGCCCAATCTCTTAACTCAAGTGTATGTCACACTTACACACTCACAAATTTGATGAGGAAATGAGGATTACAACAAAAACTTTAGGTTGCTCTATGTATGTTTCCTCCTTTATGCCATCATGCAAGAAAGTTGTCTTTACATCAAGATGTTTAAAATCGAAATTCAAGCTAGCTGTAGATCCCATCACAACTTAGATAGAAGGCATCTTCACCACATGAGAAAATATTTCTTTAAAATTAACACCTTTTTTCTAGCATCTTCACCAGAGGAAAAAATATTTCTTTAAAATTAACACTTTTTTTTCTAGCATCTTCACCACATGAGAAAATATTTCCTTAAAATTAACACTTTTTTTCTAACTGAAAACTTCACAACCAATCTAGCATTATTTTTCAACTCCCTTTGTCCCTTAGGAAGCTTTACTAAGTCATAAGTGTGGTTTTCATTCAAGAATTTCTTCTCCTCTTGCATGGTTTTAACCTACTCACTTTTATGCTGGTGAGACATGCTTTTCAAAATATTTTGACTTTCCTCCATCTGTAAGCATCACATACGCAAGTGAAAGATATCTAGTGGAAGGTCGTTGTTTTCTCGTTGATCTCCTTAGTTCTGGCTCAACTGGTGGTGCAAATGGTTTTGGAGATGCTTGCTCAATTAGTTCTGCTGGACTATCATTATTATCATCTATAGCTCCTCCATGATTATCATAAGCTACAAGTGGTGAAACTGAAGTTGGAATAATAGAAACATAACATATTTACTTCACTTGAGAGTATTTATCGCCAATTATCTGATCTTTAAGAAACATAACATATTTACTTCTTATTAGCTTCCTTGCCACTAGATCCTATAATCTGTACCTAAATTCTTCATGTCCAGTAAGAAAACACATTATGTGGCTTTATTATCAAGTTTCGATCTCTCATCTTTAAGGATATGAACACATGATCTACAACCAAACACTCTCAAGTGTTTATAAGAAACATTTTTCCTTATCCAAACTCTCTCAGGTAACCATCTAAAAGAGATGAAGAAGAAATGTTAATCAAACCAACTGCAACACGCATAGCCTCTACCCAAAATAATTTCAGAAGTTTGGCATCCAAAAGCATACACATGATCTTTTCTTCAGTTCTTGTATTCATCATTTCTGTAACACAATTCTACTAAGGGGTTTTTGGTAGAGTCTTCTAAAGTCTGATTCCATGGGATCTACAATACTGCTCAAATGGTCCTCTATATTCACCACCATTATCTACCCTGACACATTTTAATTTTCTTCTTGTCCCTCTCTCATTTTACGCATATAAGAACTTAAACGTATCAAGCACATGGTCTTTGGATTTCAAAGCAAAGGCCTACACATTTCTAGAATAATCTTCAACAAAGGTAACAAAATAGAGTGCACCTCCTATTGATGTACTTTGTATCATATAGACATTTGTGTGAATCAAATCAATGATAAGCGACTTTCTAGTTGAAGAAAAACTTTTAAAAGCTACTCTGTCTTTCCAATTAAATAATAAATACAGGTCTTGAGGGATATACCTGCGAGGCTGGGTAGAATTTTTTTTTTTGGTAAAAGTATTTAACATTTTCTCACCAATGTGACTAAGCCTTTTATGCCATATCTCAATGTCAGAATCTTTTACAGGCATATTCACATCTTTTTTTTTTTTAAATCTTAACTTCTATCACACAGAGAGTGTTTACTTTCTTCCCCTTAACTAAAACTAGGGAGTCTTTGCTGATCTTCTATTTTCCTTTACCAAATTAGTTAGTATAGCCATCATCATTAACCTTGCCTGTGGAGATGAAATTAAGACGAATGACTGGTACATGCCTTACATCTTTAAGCGACAACTTACAGGCCATACTAGTTTTCAAGCAAATATTTCTTATGCCCACAATCTTAGGTGCCCCCTCATTTCCCATCCGAATGGTATCAGAGACAAGCGCCCCAAAAAGAGGTGGTATCATTAGAAATTCCAAATAATCCTTCTTTGATTTCCTAGAAGAAGATTTCAAAACATGGAAACAACTACAACTTCATCCTCAACTCCTTCTTCTTCCTCATCTCATATTTCTCTTTCCTCTACTTTATCACTCCCAAAATCTTGTCAAAAGCATGTTACCTCTAAAATAGAAAATCTTATGGAGTATTCCTGTATCCCTGAATCTGCTCAAATCAGTGAATCACAGTTTCCCGTCATGAGTCCCTACAACCTCTACAAGTAGAAAACTTTTTTCACCAGAAATATTCGTACCCTAATCTCTACCAAAAGACCACTTCCAAAAGAATACATCCAGTCTTTTAGACTAGATCAGTGTGCTTTACAAGCCTCTCAAAGTGAACAATATGTCACTTTAGAAATCCCTCCAGATTTTGTAGCAAACTAGAAACGCGAAGGGTATACACATCTTCATCTCGGTGGTGTTAGATTGATTCTGACCCTCCATGGCAGAAAAGGCTTACCGACTAGATACCGAGTTCAAATATCAACATTATAGAGCATCCGACAACACTCCATCTTTGGTAGTGTCTTGTTAACATTTTACCCAAACTTCAACTTCTCTCTTGAGGATCCAAACTTGCCTACAACCATTAAAGTCTAGATCCAGGCTCGAGGCGAACAAACACCCATCCAAGATTGCAACCGCTTCGTCACCAAATAGTGTATCGATTACGAATCATGCACTAGACCTACACCCATACCATCGGATGCTCGATGATCGCTGCGACATCGACACAATTCCAACCATCATCCAGATTCCTAAACAGATCCAGAAACAAGAATTGCTCACACTCATACCTCTTAAATGGCTGACCAATTATGAAATTTCCATCAAAACTCTGAACCAGTTCAAACAACCGAAGCCACATTTGAAAGACGACAAAATGGCCAAGTCAAACTGTCCTTTCAGACTCCCAATCAAGTTTCAGAAACTCCAAGGCTTTCCTACACTACAATGATTACTGCAGTTCAAACTGGTTAGGAAAAGATCCTTCCAATCCATGGTTTTTCTTCTGAAGGGTATCCTGTGTACCCTGACAAACTCAATGGTCACTTTCTATGGGATGTTCCTGAAGCCCATATGTGCAATCCGGATTGTCCTTGCTTGGATGATACGGATATTGATGATGAACTAGAGGCCATACGGTGAAGAAAAAAGACAAAGAAAAAACCTTATCTCCCTAAGACATCTTGTAAACCTTTTCCTCAATAACCTCCACCAGACCCAAAACCTCCTGTGCAACCAATCAGATCATGCCTAATATTTTCAAGGCAATCTTATGAAGAATCTTTTCCTCCATTTGAAAGACAGGATACAGCAGTCATCTCCAAACCTTATGTCGATCTCCGATTCTGCGTCAACTGAAGATCAGCTATGAAGTTGGCAAACCAAACGCCAGAATCAAACCCTCCACCAACTTGGAAAGAAAATTGACCAAGTAACTAGTCAAGTCTCCCAGACTGAAAACAAGGTGGATTCAATCAGCAATCGTCTTGATCAGATGTACATACATCTCCAGGACAGAATCTCTGAGCTCAATACAGATCTCAGACGAATGATAAACAATCACATCAAAAAAAAAAGCGAGAGATAAGAAGATTCAAAGCTGAAAAAACCCGGCCATCAATTTTCACCCACACATCGTCCACACTAGCACTCACTCCGATATTTGACACTTATGCACCTTTTTACACACCATCCAGGCCTCAACCACCTGTTTACAACCAGTTCTTTAAATTCTCACATCTTCAACCAACCTCTCAACCTAAACCATCTTCACCCAAAAAATCAAAATCCAAGGTCAAAATCTCAGAACCACAATCAAAGACTTCTTCTTCTTCCCCAGTACCTCCAGAAGATTCACCAAAAGCTACTCCAGAACCTCCTAAAAAGGACAAAGGTCCAATGGATCAATACCGTTACCATACAGTTCAGACCCAAGACTCATTTTCCTCTACATCTGAGTCCGAACCAATATATGACTCCAACCCTTCAAACTCCACTTCATCTTCCTCTTCCTCATCCTTGATGCTTGCCTCAAGCCTAGAAGATTCTTACGATGATCAAAAGGAAGCTACTATAGAACCAGTTCCACAAATGCCTCTGCCGGTTACTGACCATTCCACCAAACCTTCCTCAGCATCTTGGTTTACATTTGATGACATTCCACATCACAAATGGCCTTCTCGTCTTCAAGAATTTACTGCATGGATTGATCTCCAAGGAAGCAAACCCAATGGCCATCCAGAAAATGTCCTTCGTGAATTCATGGCACGCTCAACGGGTTCTTTACGAGATTGGTTAGAAAGCTTGAGAGAATACAGACAGCTCCAATTCATGCAATCCCCTATTGGCACAGCCCTCAACATCATCCATGAACAGTTTATAGGTGAACGCACAACTTCCAAAGAAGCAGATCGAAAATAATATCACCAGATGAAATGATGTTCTCTCAAAAGACATATTTTAGAATCTCATTACAAACGAATGAGTATTCTATTTTACAAGCTGAATGGTTTTAATGAACCGTCCCTCAAGCGTGTCTTCATAGCTTTACTTCCTTCAGAACTTCAATCTGATCTTCAAAGACAACTCATTGCCACTAATCTCAGCATAGCTGACATCTCTCTTGGAAAGATTTTCAAACAGCGATGTTATGCCTTGACAAAATCTGTGAACAGAAAGAGTTCTTCAAAGATTTAATGGCAGATAAGAAACCCTTTTTTGAAGCTTGCAAAAAACCCTATCTTCAAATTGAATGCAAAGATGAGAAGAAACGTTTTTGTCCAACCAAGAAGAAAAAACACTTTCAGAAACACTTCCACAAAAAATCATCCTCCAAAAAGCCTTTCCGGTACTTAAAAAAAAAAGGATGTTTCTCAGTATAGAAAAAAAAGCATAACCGTTGTTTCATGTGTAAGAAACGCGGTCACTTTGCTCGAAATTGTCCTCATAAATCTGATAAAGTTGTTCGTCTCATACAACATCTCCAAAATTCTTCATTGTTATCTGAAAACGAAGATGTTGAATCCAACTTCTCAGAACAGTCAGAACAAGATGATCAAACTACTTTCATCCTCGCAGAATCTTCCGATTCTGATGATATTTCAGTAATTTCTACAGTTCAAAATATCAACCAGGTCTCAACCATTCCCAGACCTTCTCTCAAAATGTCAATCATTCCTTCAAAGTTTCATAAACCTGTTCCTGTCATCGGGTTTATTGACACTAGTGCAGATACCAATATGATTGATTCTTCTGTCCTTCCCTCAGACTGTTGGAAAAACCATTCCAAGTTATTCAGAGCAGTCAATGGCGAAAAATTTAAAACAACTTTGATTACCAAAAAAACCCATTGGTATTCAGTTCTTTCCAAATTGCATTATTTGGAAAAAGATTATAACTTCCACTCTTCCAGATAAAGATTTGCTCATAGGTTTTGATATCTTCCATTTAGTAAAAAATCTATTCATTACTAGTTTTGGAATTCGGTACAAACAGATGTTCTTGCCTTATACAGATATGCTCCGTCTGTATACACTTTTTGATGTCCCAACTCTATGCAGTCATATTTCACAAAAACTTCTTGAGTTTTGTCCAGAAAATCATTCCCAATTTTATCATCCTTCCCCTCTCTGGAAAAATGAACAGTTCTTCATTCACTTTCCTTTCAAACTCAACGAAGACATAAACCCTACAAAAGCCTCTCATCCGGGTGTGTCTCCTTCAGTTCTCTTACTTGCCAAGAAAGAATGTTCTCAATTGCTTCAGCAAAGTCTGATTGAACCAACTGATTCAGATTAGGCTTGTCAAGCCTTCTATATTGAAAAAAGATCTGAATTAGTTCGTGGTAAAAAGCGGTTAGTCATTTATTACCAGTCACTTAATTCTTTCCTTAAAGATGATAAGTTCCCCCTTCCAAAAATCTAGACCCTGTTTGTCCATCTTCAAGGGGCACGCATCTTCTCTAAGTTCGATTTAAAAGCTGATTTTTAGCAACTTGGTATTTCACCAGTTGACCGTCCCAAAACTGCTTTCTGCATTCCTGATGCTCACTATCAGTGGACTGTTATGTTATGCCCTTTGGTTTAAAAGTAGCTCCTTCATTATTTCAAAAGGCCATGACAAAAATTTTCAGTCCTATCCTCCATCATGCTTTAGTCTACATCGATGATATTTTATTGTTCTCATCCGATCATGATAGCCACCAAAAACTCCTTTTGGATTTCTTTCATATTGTGCAGGTTCACGGAATCATGATTTCTGAAAAGAAAAGTAGTATAGCGAAAGAATCCATTGACTTTCTTGGCATGGTGATCACAAATGGCCACTACCAACCTGGACAGCACATTGCAACTGAATTATTAAAGTTCCCTGACACAAATCTCACCAAAAAGTAAATACAACAGTTCCTCAGGATTTTTAATTATGTTCGAGATTTCATTCCTAAAGTTGCAATCCACACCAGCCAGCTGTCCCGCATGCTTAAAAAGCAGTGTCCTCCCTGGGGACCTGTGTTGAGTGTTAGAAAATGTATATTTATAAAGGAGAAAATCATTATTTTACATTTCAAGTTTTACTAACAACCCTTACTTTTATGTATTTAAGCTTCTTGCAATTTAATTATGTGTGTTTGATTTTAATTAAGTATTTTATGCATTTTAGGGGCATTATAGTCATTTCACAATAAATTAGAGATCAAACGGTAAAACGGACATCACTTTTGAACTCAGGACAGTCGAAAACCTTAGGAGGAGCATAAAAGGAAAAATAACACTATTCACATGTACGGTACTATTCACGTGTACGGTACTGTCTACGTTACTGTTCATGACACTGTTCACATAGACGGATCAATGACGTGGATTGACCGATGATGTGGCATTGACTGATGAGGTGTCACGATCCTGTTGGGCTAAAATTCTTATGTACTGTTGATGGTGACGTGGCAGCATATTAGTGGACTAAAAATCTCGCGTATACATGCGATTATTTTCAACCAAACCGCGTCACTGTTCACCCGAGTCAAACCGTGTTACTGTTCATCCACGTGGTCAAACCGCTGACTGTTGACTGATGACGTGGCGCAATCCTGAGCGTCCAAACTGTTTTTAATCCGATGGCTATGATTTACTCCATGTATCTATAAAAAGGGGCCTCCCCAATTTGATATCTCGAATCCATTTTTGGATCCATTTTCTGTACTTCCTTCTCCATCTTGTACTTTCTTCGTATTTTAATAAATTTCCATTTTGCCCCTAGTTCAATTATGAGTAGCTAATTTTCTTTCAAGCTTGGGTTGAAGGTGAAGTCTCAACATGTGTCATGGGCTTAATTTGGTAAATTTATTTTCTCTTCCCCTCCAGTTTTTGTGGATGTTTTGACTTCTCGTCGATAAATAATAATAATCTTATCTAGATACAGCCTTTAGTATAATGTTATTATTATTTGGCACGATAAGCCCTTAGCACCATATTGATTAGAGCGTGGTTCATGAGGTGTAGATTCCCCCCTCATGATTTAATTGGCATTAATAAGGATTATTTAGCCCATGATGCATGTTGATACGGATCCAGATACCCAAGTACGTCATTTCAATAGATTTTCTCCTCAAGTTATTCTCGCCATTTCAATTCCAATTTTAGAATTTATGCTCGCCAATTTAATTTAAGATTTAGTATATTCCAAATCATTTCCACCACAAATCCAATCACCCATTTACAAAATTAATTCTATACACAATTAAAATCCACCTCCTCGTGGGATCGACACTCGTCACCATTAGTCTATTCTACAATAGATTCGTGCGCTTGCGAGTACATTAAAATTTGCACAACAACTAGCACTGAAGCTGTCAAGCAGCTGAAGGTGATAGCTGAATCACCTCCCCCACTCAGAATTCCCACAATTGGACAACGCATTCTGCAGACAGATGCCAGTGATAATTACTGGAGTGCCATTCTCCTCAAAAGGATAGATAGCTTGGACCATTTCTGTGCCTATGCAAGCGGACAATTCAAAGACTCTGAAAAGAGCTACCATGTGATCTACAAAGAGATTTTGGTTGTAAAGTATGGAATCAAAAAATTTAAATTTTATCTAATCAGCCATAAATTCCTTATCAACATGGACAATTCCTCTTTTCCTAGAATCTTTGATTTCAAGAACAAGTTGCTTCCTAACAAACAACTGCTCAACCTCAAAACTTGGTTCTCTAAATATGACTTTACTGTCCAGCACATCAAAGGTAAACAGAACCTCATCCCAGATTTCCTTACACGCCCAGCTATAAATAAACCCTCACTCCTCTCTTCAACTCATATCATCCCAGCCATAGCCATGAATCGACAACTTCCTTTCAAAGCTCTCAACCAAAGATCTTTCCCCATGAACATTCATTTTTCTTCAGCCTACCAAATTCAAGACTTTGCTAAGAAATTCCTTTACTGGTATTTCTTCAATGTCCACAGTAAGACTCCTGATCATTTTCCTACACTCTGTATGGAAAACTTATTTCTCATAGGACTCACCCTGTCTCACCTGTCCATCTCAGAAGATGAGTTATGGTATATGTGGTGTCTCACAACCTTGTATGCCACAAAACTGGTCTTCCCTATTAAACCAGTCCTCCGCCACATCACCACTCCTGAGTTTTCCTCTGACCTTCTATGGACTCTCCTAGAATGGTATTCACCCCTCACATGGTGGCGTAAACAGCTCCAGAATCTGTGTACTTTTCAAGGATTAAATAAGATGCCAGAACACGAAGGAAACATGTTCACCACAGTTTTCATTGTTCACCGGCCATATTTTCAACACCTAGAAACCAGAGACTTCTGGACTCAAGACATGGCTTATGAATGGAAAAATTATCCCTATCCTTATCCCCTCATCCATGATACATTAGTCACATCTGTTCTTCGAGCTTATCTCATGGAACTTAATAATGTCCAACCACTTGTCACAAATATCCACCACACCTCTGTCGGACCATCACACAGCTTGAAAATAGTTTCAAAGATACAGGCCTGTACTCCAGGTTCAAGTTCAAGTCCACATGGAATTCTTGTCATGGAACAACGTCCTGATTACACCAATGTCTTATTCCAAGACACTCAGGATCCCTGGGAAGATTTTCAGTCTCTTCTCCACACTGAAAATACCCTATACACTGTCACCAATCCAGACTCTCCTAGCCTTTCCACATCCAAAATGACCGATGGAGATGAAGAATAAATATCTGCAAGTAGAAGCCTATCTTGACCAACGAAGGATGCATCGAGCCCAGCACCATTATGAAAAAGAGACTGGTGACGTGTCTCCATCTAGGTGTCCCTCCACTTCGTAATAACTGATAAGCACGTGAAGCTTTAGCTTTTGCTTTATTAAAGTTTGCTTTAATAATTAGACAAGGGTCCTGTCTTGTCTAAAGTTTGCTTTTGCTTTTCTAGTTTGGCGTGGTGTGCTTTAGTGCTTTATTGCTTTCATAATTATGTTTCTCCTTTTGTAAAAGAGAAGGGTCCCACCTTATCTCTTTCCTCCTCGAGATCTCTATATAAGGATCTCTCTTCCCTTTTGTAAGGCAGGAGTTAATCAGAAATAAAATTAAGTTTTCTTGTATCATGTTTCTCTAAACCCTTTCTATCTTCTAGGAGTCAAGAAAATTATTTGGAATAATAAGGATACGTTCATCTCTAATTTCAATACTGAGTATGCTCTGCACTTGCTTTAAGCCTAAGGATCCTGTGCATCAGAAAGGTCCTGTTTTTATCCTCCAAAACTAATTTTTGTAAAACAAAATTGTTTTCTCACAACGTTCACCCTCTTTAAGGCCGTGAGTGCCTTGTTTTCGGGTGGTATCATGAAAAATTATTTTCAATATGATTTTCGGATTTGGTACTTAATGGATAAGTGTATATCGGCTAGAAACTAGAACTTGCGGGCTACTGGCCCTGAGGACAGATTTTGATCTGTCATAGATCTGGTGTAACAACGCCACGTACAACTACCCGAACCATTAATATAAGATATAAAGTAATCACGATTTGCAGTAACATGAAACAAGGTATCTGAATCAATCGCCCAATCACTGGTATAGCAAGTGAGATTTACAGAGCTCTTATCATAAGAAAAACCTATATCACCATCAACTATTGCCGCAGTGTTCTCTTTGTCATTTTTCTAACCATCAGCCTTTTTGTTCGCTTATTCTCTTTTCTACGATCTATACTCTCTTTTTGTATAACCTATTTTTTTATAGTAAAAGCACTTGACAATTCTCTTTTGGGAATTAGATTTTCTTCTAGGGTTATTATTGTTCTGTGGGCAAGAATTACTATTTTGGCTTATTCTCTGCCTTTGTTAATTTTCTTAAATAAGTGCACCTGACTTAGAGGGAACTGCTTCAACACTCTTTTTTGTAGATTCTTCATTCCACAGTTTATTTGTAACTATATGCAAAGTTAATTTCCCGTTCAGCGATGAATTATTTACTAGCGCTGCTAATGTCTCTTAACTGTTAGGCAAAAAACTAAGCAACAACACTACTTGTAACTCATCATCGAAAATAATCTTTACAGTAGTCAACTGATCAACCAAGCCTTAAAACACACCAGTGCGTTCAGTTATACTCTGACCCTCCTTATATTTCAAGTTAACAAGCATTTTCATCAAATTGGCTTTGTTCTGTACTATCTGCTACTCTTATATTCTTTCTAATTTCCTCTAAAGAACATTAGCTTTGGAATCCTTTGTGACATAGTGGTATACAATTTGATCAATCCATGACTTAATAGTACCCATGACTTTCTGGTTCAATTGAGCCCCTTTTTTATCATCTAAATCAGTGGGTCTAGCTTTTCACTTTCAATGGGTCCATGTAAATCTTTCATGTACAGTAAATCTTCCATCTTAGACTTTCAAATATCATAATTCCACGACTTTAATTAATCATGCATGCCGAAGACTCCTCGATCTCAGCCATACAAGTAATAAAAAATATACAACTTGATATTCTGTTACCACTCTGTTATGAAAGAAACCCACGCAAGCAACTGCAAATTAAGTAAAAACAAACTCTTTTCCTCTTTGTGTGATTAAAATATAATGTGTACTATAAATAAATAGGCGGAAAATAAATCAACACAATCCAAAGTAATAAATAAATCATAAAAGACAGATTTTACATGAAAAATCCAAATTGGAAAAAACTACGGAACCGTAGTATGATATAATCTTCTACTATACTAATGTGATTACAACACAAATTCTTCTTTAGATAACACTAGAGGCTAATAATATCAAGAATCTGAACAATCTTGACTTCCAGTAATAGCCTAATATCTGTCTTTTTATCAAGTGGGTATCTCAAATAATAGCCAATGAGAGGATAAAACAAAAATAAAGAACAATAAGATTGTAGACGGCGATGTTAGGAACTTACTCTTAAAATTTGGGAGTAAATGGAGTTAAATTCACTGTCTGATTGTTCAATCAAAGATTAAAATCCTGCTCAAAATTTAAAAAACTTGCCATTGTTCTCTCTTCTTACTCTTTTGTCTTTTGTGCTTTTGTACAATCATAGTCATCGCTTGCTTTATTCCTTTTGTATAATGCAATATACAAACCTACGTTTATTGGCAAATTTCATCCAAGTCCAAAATTTATTACTAATTGTGCACCTAGCAAGCCTTTGGAAATTGGGCTTTTAGGCCACCCAAATGAGATGGACCCAACACCCACCACCTTGTACCATCACCCCACTGCCTCACAAACTCCTACAATTCAATGGTGAATAGCTGTTCTGGCTGTGAAATGGTCTTTGCTCAACTAGTAATTCAGAAAACATAGATTTTTTTATTTTTATGACCCATTAGGTTTCAATGGTTTAGGGTTTTATATTGTGCATCTAAAGTAATAGGGAGCAGGGTGTTTAGAGGAGAATAAAAACTTTGGCACAATTTCCTCTCCTTTATCAAGCAACAGATTTATCTTGACTTAAGAGTTTTTATTTCTATTTCTCATGAGTGGTGACAATGAGGGCAAGGAGTGTAAGGTGTGTGGGTTCTAATGTCTATTTGGTGTGACTTATCTAATAGTCATAAGTGCTTATTTTGCACTTTTTTTTAATTTTTTTTATGGTTTGATTTTTTTTAGTAGAGTTTTTTAGGCTTAAATAAACTAATTTACCTCTTCTAGTAAAAGCCCAAAATTTGAGATTTTAAAGCAGAGCTTAAAGAGCTTTTCTAAAATATATGTAATATCAAAAGTACCATAAGAACATTTCATTAATTACATAATACCCTTATTTATATACAAAACCTACACAATAAAAATTATTGCAGCCATTTGATAAAAAACATATTGTCGTGATTTCAAATTTCTTTTTTGATGATATTGCCCGCACTTTAATTTACTTATTATATGAAACCCTACACAATATAAATTATTTCCACCATTTGATAGAATTTATTATTGATGTGTTTTTAATTTTAAATATTGAAGAAATATATGAACTATTTTTTTTTATTAATTGATAGCTTGGATGCATTTTGTCACAAGTTATATAATTATGAAACAAACTTAATTTAATTACACAAAAGCACTTTCAGTTTTGCAGAATCAAACAGTCTAATGGTTAAATTTTTTTTTAAATTGACAACTAAACATTTAATAACTTTTTGTCAAAGGTTCTGCTGATATAAGCTCTAATCCTATAAGCTTTATTTAATAAGATGTACCAAATAGAGCCTTAATTGAGTGCAGTGCACTTGAAGTTACTTTAGGTTTGTCAAGTGTGTGTTCTCTAAACGATGTAGTTTCTAGCTTTTATAAATTTCATTTTATTATTATTATTATTATTGTCATTATTATTATTATTGTCATTATTATTATTATTATTATTATTATTATTATTATTATTATTATTTAAGACTTAACCATTTAGAGTAAAAGATCCTTGGCAACCCAAAACGATTCCATCTTTAGGGAAGGTCAATCTACTATTAGACTACTGCCATTCTTTGATAGAAAGGATTATCCATATTAGAAAACTAGGATAAAAATTTATTTGCCAGCTCTAGATTATGAGACATGTAAAATTGTTAGTGATGGTCCATTCATGCCCACTACTAAAGATGAAGAATGGGAATAAATTCCAAAACCTTCACGTGAGTGTAGTGAGTCGGAAAAGAAAAAGACCTCTTTAAATTCCAAAGTCATGAATGCTTTATTTTGTGCCTTAGATAAGAAAAAATTCCATAAAGTTTTAAGTTGTTCTAATGTTTATAAAATTTAGAAGAAACTTGAAGTTGTTTATGAACATACAAATTAAGTCAAAGAATATAAAATCAATAGATATACTAGGCAATACGAATTATTCCAAATAGAATAAAATGAGAATGTTCACTCCACATACACTGGATTTACGGATATTAAATACTCTAGGAGCCCTAGGAAAGACTTTTTTAAATAGCGAAAAGGTAAAGAAAATCATTAGGTATTTGCCAAAAGGGTGGAGACCTAAGAGAACTGCCATTGAAGAAGCCAATGATTTAAATATTTTATCTATTAATGATTTAATTAGCTCTCTTATTTCATATAAAGAGGATTTGACAGCTGAAAGAGGTGACGGAGACAAAGAGAAGAAGAGTATTGCCCTGAAAGCTTTAAGATATGAAAGCGACGACGAAAGCAAGTTCGAAGATAAAGACATGGCTATGATAGCAAGAAAATTTAAGAAGTTTTTCAAGAAATCCAGTAAGCCAAGAGAATTCAAGAACTTTGAAAAACAGAACGAAAAGAAGGCAGTGACTATATGCTTTGGATACAAAAGGCCTGGACACATTAAATCAAAACGTCTTCTCCTCGACACAGCAAAAAAGAAAGCTATAGTGCAACATGGGATGATAGCAATAAAGAGATCTCAGATGAGGAGGAATCACATAAAGTGTCAAACCTGGCACTTATGGAAATCAGAGAAGAGCTTTCTTATGATGAGTTGTTTGAAGCATTTACTAAATTGCATAATGACTTAAAGAAAATAAGAATGATAAATGCTTTTCTTAAAAAGAAAAATGTAGAACTTTTAAATGAGAGAGTATACTTTGAATGAAAAGATTAAGTGCCTGGAAGTAGAAGACAAAAGTTTACATGAAGAAATTACATTTTTTAAAGAAAAACAAAATGTTTCATCTAGACATGAGAGATTACTTGTTAACGATTGAAAAAGAAAAATGAAATGCTTAGGCAAAAGAGTAGTGAGCTTAATGATATGGACAAAAGAATCTAGAGCAATGTGTTTTTGACAAAAGAGGTATCGGTTGCAAGCCTAACTTGAAATAAAAATATTACAAGAATTACTTTTGTTAAGGCTACCTCCTTTAGTAATCATCAAATTATTTGTCATTATTATAATCAAAATAGTCACATAAGTTATGCATGTTTAATCAACAAAAATGCATATTTTAGAATCAAAACTGTTTGGGTTCCAAAGGGAACCATTACTAACACTTAAGGACCCAAAAAGTATTAGGTACCTAATACTTGAGATTTCTTTTGCAAGGATGAAAGAAGAAAAAGAACAAATAGTACTTGGATAGTGAATGCTCGAGACATATGACATGTAATTACTCTTGGTTTTTGAGTTTTACCAAGATCGAAAATGATGGAAAAATATCCTTTGGAGATAATTCAAACAGAAAGATTATTGTTATTAGTAATGTCGGTATAGATTCCTCTACCTTTATTGTAATTGTGGGTTTAGTTGAAAATTTAAAACACAACTTGTTTAGTATTAGTTAATTCTACGTTAAAAGCTATGAAGTTATTTTTGATAAAATAAAATTTTTCATTGAGAATCCATTTGATAGCAAAGTTTAACTTGTTGGAAAAAGATGTGTAAATGTATATACCATTGATATAGATTGTGCATTATCACATCACAAATGTTTTTCTGTATTACACAATGATAGTTGGTTATGGCAAATAAGACTAGGTTATGTAAGCATGGACTTGATTTAAAAATTTTTTAAAAATGATTTAGTTAAAGGTCTTCTAAAAATTGGTTTTCAAAAAGATAGAATTTGTGAAGCTTATCGATTTAGAAAACAAATCAAATCCTCTTTTAAAAAACAAGAATCATTTTTCCACTTCAAAACCACTTTAACTTCTTTACATTGATTTATTTGAACCTTCTAGATTTGCAATTCTAAGTGGTAAGTATTATGCATTTGTGATTGCTGATTATTTCTCTAGATACACTTGGGGATTGTTCTTAGCAAATAAGGATGACGCCTTTGATATTTTTAAAATCTTTTGTAAAAAGGTCTAAAATGAAAAAGGGTATACTATCTCTTACATCAGAAGTGATCATGGTGGGGAATTTGAAAATTATGATTTTGAAAATTTTTGTAATAACTTTGGCGTAGAACATCAATGTTCATCACCAAGAGCTCCACAAAAAAAATAGATTTGTTGAGAAAATGAATAGGTATATTCAAGAAATGGCTAGAATCATGTTGAATAAAAATGCTTTACCAAAATATTTTTGGACCAAAGTCGTCAATACTGTTTGCTACGTTTTAAATCATGTGCTGATTAGACCTTACCTCATTACAACTCCCTATGAGATTTGGAAAGATAAAAAACCCAACATTGGTTATTTCAATGTTTTTAGATGTAAATGTTTTATATTTAATACTAAAGATAATATTGGTAAATTTGATCTAAATCTGATGTTGGTATCTTTCTTGGATATTCAAATACAAGCAAGGCTTATAGAGTGTATAATAAAAGAACTGTTGTTGTTGAAGAATCTATGCATGTAACATTTGATGAGTTTAACCCTTCCTCTACAAAGAAAATTATTGTTAATGATGATGCAGGTGACGAAATATAAAACGAGAATTTCTCAAAAGAGAAACAAGATGATTCAGCAGACAAAAATCATAAAGTGTAACAAGAAGATCAAATTCAACAGGGTCAAAATAAAAGTAATTCTTAGACACTCCCCAAAGAGTAGAGATATGTCTCTTCTTACCTTAAAGACTTAAATCCTAGGTGATCTTTCATGAGGTGTGACTACTAGATTATCATTTAGAAATACATGTAAACATACTGCATTCATATCTCAAATTAATCCAAAATCCTTTCTAGAAGCAGAAAATGATGAATCTTAGATTATGGCAATGCAAGAAGAGTTAAATCAATTTATAAGAAACAATGTGTGGAAACTTGTTCCTAAACTCGAACAATAATCTGTTGTAGGTACAAAATATGTATTTAGGAAAATAATGGATGAATCTGGTGTGGTTATAAGGAATAAAACTAGATTAGTAGCTTAAGGATACAACGAAGAAGAATGAATCAATTTTAGTGAAACCTTCGCACCTGCAACTAGATTGGAATTTATTATAATGTTCTTAGCATTTTCATGTCATAATTTTTTTATTTTGTACCAAATGGATATTAAAAGTGCTTTCGTAAATAGCTTTATTACAAAAAAAGTTTATGTGAAATAACCCCCCATGTTTTAAAAATGAAAAAAATCAAAATCATGTCTATAAGGTTTCTAAAGCTTTATATGGCTTAAAGCAAGCCCCTAGAGTATGGTATGATAGGCTTGTAAATTTTTGCTTGAAAATGATTTTTGAGTGGGTAAGGCAGATACTACTCTCTTTGTTAAGCATAAGGATGAAGATATACTCATTGTTCAAGTTTATGTTGATGATATTATCTTTGGTTCTAATGAATCTTTATTAAGGAATTTTCATCTTGTATGAGTAAAGAATTTGAGATGAGCATGATGGGAGAAATGAAGTATTTCCTTAGACTACAAATCAAACAAAATTAGGAAGGAACCTTCATCAATCAAGTCAAATATGTGAAAGATCTACTCAAAAGATTTACCATTGATAACTTAAAGACTAAAAGCACTCCAATGAGCACAACGATAAAGCTTGATAAAGATGAAAAAGGTAAATAAGTTGATGACGAAACGTATCAAGGTATGATCAGATTTTTACTTTACTTAACTACTAGTAGATCTGATATCATGTTTAATGTATGTTTATATGCAAGATTTCAATCATCCTAAGGAATCCCACTTGCTTGCTGTGAAAAGAATTTTTTATTATTTGAGTGGAACAAATGATCTTAGTCTTTAGTGTCCCACGGGAACTCATATGAATTTAACTTGTTACTCAAATGTTGATTTACTGGTTATAAAGTTGATAGAAAAAGTACCAGTGACACATGTCACTTTTTAGGCCATTCACTTGTCTCTTGGTTTAGTAAGAAACAAAATTCGGTTGCACTTTCAACTACTGAGGCTGAGTATATTGTTGTTGATATTTGTTGTGCACAAGCCATTTGGAGGAAACAAACCTTTAGAGACTATAGGATTAATCTTGATCATATACCCATTATGTGTGACAATATTGGTGCTATAAGCCTGTCAAGGAATCCCAATCAACATTCTAGGACCAAGCACATAGAGATTATACATCATTTATTGTGAGATTGTGTTCAAAAGAAGATATTGTGTTAGAATTTGTCTCAACTGAAAAATAACTTGCCGATATCTTTACAAAATCCCTTAGTAAGGATCAATTTATCAAAATTCTATATGAACTGGGGATGATGAAATTTTGACATGCACAAGCCTATATATGATATTGAGGTTATGTGTTGTATTTGTATGGTCGTTTTTGCTAATCGATTTGCTTGATTTTGAAATTTGTATGCTTATACGTGCATTCATGAATCATGCATTAAAATAGGCTTTCAGATCTTTTGGATTCATGACATGACCTCGGAATGGATAAAAAATTGGCCAAAGATTAAAATAATGTGTGAAATCATAGTTAGCCAATTTTAGAAAATGGAATAACTGTTCCTAGGTTTTCTTCCTCATTTACGTTAACCCTTCCACATTTTCTCTCTAGACCTCGGCAGTTGAACTTTCTCTCTCTAAAATTCATCATTTTCTTGAGTGTTTCTTGCAAAATTGAACCTGCACAATCATTATAAACGCCCTAAACTTCTTTTTTTCATCATGAAAACAAGATTTGAAAGCTAAAATAAAAAATCTCCAATTTGAAACCCTACCTGTGAGCTGAACTGTCATCTTTTCTAAGCCCAAGCTCAATCCCATATTATTGATAATAAGCCCAGTCCCTTCAAATGCATGTCCAAGTTTGGACATCAGGCTTGGACTGGGCCTGAGCTTTTTCATTAAATATAAAATAATTTTTTATAAAATAAAAAAATTAAATTAAAGATAATTATCCAATACATAATAGAATAATAGTCTAATACACAAAATATTAATACTACAACATAATAAATCATAAATACTAAATACTAATATAAAAAAATTATCAATTTAATATTTTGAGTTTTTTCTTTTTATTTAAATTTAATTTATTTTCATTTATAAATTAAAGCTTAGCTTTTTTCCCATGCGGGCTTTTTATTTTTCGGCCCATATCTCGGCGTAACTCATACAAGTTGGGCTTCAGGCCAGCATGCCAAAGCCGACCTGGTATTTTTTGCCAACCCCACCAATTTTTGGCCAAATTCAGCACCCACATTACTTCATATACTCTACATCTTCACTTTAATCGATTCAATTTCTGCCAAAACACCAAAATTCCCAAATTTAGTATAAATGGCCGGTGTTGAGTCATCAAGAACGGGAAAGAGGAAAAGACAAATGGCAAAGAGGAGTCTAGTGCATCCTAGAACTATTCCTGAGTTTAATAGAACTCATTTTCCAACCCCTCCCTTGGCCAGACGATTCGACTTAAGGTTTATGTCCCAGTAGGTAATTTCCTCATACTATGTTGATATGGGTAGTTTTGATGAACTTTTTGTATGTGGTAGAAGAATTAGGAGATTGTTAGAAATAGTAAGTTAAGAGAATGCTTTGAGCATTGAGGAGAATGTATATCTTAATCTTGTCAGAGTATTTTCTTCGAACGTGGAGATCTCTACCTCTAAAGAAGATAGGATTCATACTAATGTGGGTAGAGTATCGCTAGAATTTGATGTAGAGGATCTAAACTCGATTTTAGGAACGAAGAATAAGGGTTTTTCTAGGACAGAACTTATGTTTAACCATTTTCTTCCTGTTAATGTAGTTAGAAACATTTGTAGGTGGAGAGATTTGTTCGATGCTATTTGTCACCTTTCTTTCTGTTCCCAACTCTTACCCCTGCAGGTTCGAGTACTTCATAACATTCTTTAGCATATAATTACTCCTAGGAAAGGACATACTGATGAGGTTACTCATTTATGTGTTGGGTTATTAGATTGTATCCTCCGTCATTGATCGGTTAACCTTAGGTATGTGATTATGCTATTGAGTACTCTTAGGGTGTGTAGCAAGTTGCTTCCTTATGGTAGTATTATTATTGTAATCCTACGGTATTTTAGAGTATCCCTTCATTAGGGGAAGAGGCTATTACTACCTTAGGATTTCATAAAAGGAACAGAGAATTGGTTAAGGCCAACTTTATTAATAACAAAGATATTCTAGTGGCCCTTGAGGAAGATAAATTCCTCATGGATGTCTACTCAGTCAATCATTTACAAGATTTTAGATTAGGAGCTAGACCTCAAATACCTCGCCAAGCAATAACAGCACATGCTGAGGAGCCAGAGCACTTGGAGGGACATGACATGGACATTAATGAGATTCTAGTTCCTAAGGGGCCTCCAATTCTTAAGGATCTTATGCACTAATTGCTTTGTGAGGTTCAGACACTTTCCGAGCAACAGCAGTAGCTCTAGTATTAGTTTACTACTTTCCAGCTTTAGTAGCAATGTATTCTCAACCAGTAGCTGTAGCTTTTGGATGGCCAGTATCACATTCTTTCTGCCCTCCATGTTCCACCTCCTAGCTCTCCACCACATCCACAACAATAGTTTTCATTACTTTCTGTCACTTTACTTTTCGTATAGACTTATCATTTCATGTTATGTTAACTTTATGTTACATTTAATTTTAATTTATGAGATTGCATTTTGGTTTTTATGATGATTTAACTACATAATTGTTTTGTGTGATGATTTGATATTTGATGGATCTGTGATATTTTGATGATTTGATCCTTAGATGCTGGTTTCTATACTTTGATTATTAGGGTGTAATGTTGCTAAAAATGTTTTTGAGATGATACTTGTTGATAGAGGGAGGTTCTGCTACAATTTCAACTTGGACAACATGGGTAAAAATTTGGCTTTTCATTGCATTTCCTTCCTATTAACACTAAATTTTCTTTTTGATGAAGAAATTTATTTGAACTTTGAGTTTGTTAAAATTGTCTTTTTACTTAGGGGGAGTTGTGTTGTTAAAATAATTGTATACACACGCACACACGAAGGGGGTGATATGCTTTTGAATTGGTTAAAATGGGTATAACTGGTTCTTTTAGCACCTTTTAAAACTTGTAAAATACTTGGAGAAAGCTTGAATTTATGGGGAGCTGGTATTTTTACATCACTCATACTATGAATACATCGAAGGTTCGTCAGCATCAAAAGAGGAGAATGTTGAAATAAATGTATCGATAACATTGATTTTGATGATAACAAACAAGATTAAGAATGATGGAGTCTTTAAATTGATTAGATTTTGTAGGCCATGTAGTGTTTTGGACAAGATTATTGTTCTGGAAACAAACGGATAACCATTAAGTTTAAAACGGCAAACCAATAACATATGGTACAATTATTGATAGCTTTTGGAAATAACGGTTAACTATTTATGAGAAGACTACTAACCGACATATTTTAGAAAGGAATTTATCTGAAAATCATAAACCGTTATTCGTAAGCAACAAGGCAACTTTGAATAGGTGAACTTTTGGAATCAAATCACAAACCGTTGTTTGCAAGCAGCAACCGACTCAAATCAGTGCACTCTCTAGAATTAAATGGCTAATTGACAACTTTAAAATAATGATCGGTTATTTAAATTGCATCATAACAGTAACTTGCACAAGAGAAAATAGCAATCCAAATGGGCTTAACGGCAATTTGATTACCTCCAAAAAGTCAATAATGACTAGTTATCTTCTCCAATTATAAAGGTTCAATCAAATTAAAATTTAAAGAGTGATTCAACAATTGTCATTGAACTTGCTTTTGCATATTCAAAATATATTGAGTTCTAACTTGGTTGTTCTTTCATCAAATCACACTTTGAGCTTTCATTTGTAATCACATACATTGGGAGAGGGAAGATGCGTGTAATCTTTATTTCAATATCAAAATTGAGTGATTGTAAGTGTGAGAAACACTTTGGAAAAAGGGTAAGAGATCATCTCAGATTGTAAGGTTTTATTGACACCTTGGAAGTCATTTGTAAACATTTTAAAACCTTGGGTTGTAATGGTTTCGATAGTGGAATCCTCAAGCTCAGTTAACTTAGAGGCGTTGACGTAGGCAGAATTTGCCGAACCACGTAAAAATATCATGTTTGCTCTCTTCTCCCTTATCTTTTTAAATTTATTATTATTAAAGCTCTTAAGGCAATAGTTTAAATTGTTGAGTAATTTTATTTGCCTATTTTTTTAAAAACCCAATTCAACTCCATCTTGGGTTGCTTAGCTAAAATTCCAGCAGTTAATATTCAGCATCAGTAGCTGCAACATGTTACAATTTGGTTTTTCAGCTTCTATAACAAGGGATTAAAAATCAAATATTAACTGCAACAACCCCCCAAAAATAGTAATTTAGCCTAAATAATTAATAAAATTAAAAGTTTTAAAAAAACATGAGCACACATACTGCATCCTAGCATTTTGAAGTCTACAATTGGACTGTAATTATATATATATATATATATATATATATATATTTATAGTGCATTGTTGTGGCAGCATATTCAAACGTATCAAAATATCAAAATCAACAGCACTATTTTGTAAAATGTCCATACTACTGCCATCATGCCATTTACTGTAGCAACATTTCCTTGCAACATAAATCCCTAATTCATATTTACCATGTTGGCAAAACTATATCTTACATGTAAATAAAAAGATTGATTTTGAAAGAAAAAAAAAACTTACAACTACTTTGAGACACAGCTTTGCCTTTCAAATCTCTATTTATTTGAATTGAGGTACATTGTAAAGCTATGTTTCAGTTAAAAGCTTTTTAATTTCATTATCATTTATTAAACATCACATACCTGATGCAGATCAACCAAGTGTTAAGTATTCACTCCTACAAATGATGCTCCTGAGCTTGAGCTGCTGCCAAGTTCTTGTTATGCTTTTGTTCACCACACAGAAGTAAATTCTATAAGTCAGTGCACTCAATCCTTTGAATACGGTTAAATTCATATTACTCCCAACTTAGAGTGACAAAACTTCAATTTGCACCCCACAGATGTGAAAACATCAATTAACCCCTCTATGTAGTCACTTAATAATAACAAAAAAAAAGTTTAAAAAATTATAAGTAATCTCAAACGGACTAATATATGTCAAGCCTTCTTATGTGCATTGGCTGAATCAATAAGCATCCCTTTATATTGTGACCAATACCTCAATAGAATGAATAACATACTGCGAATCTTCTTCTATGTGTTAGTGGTTCATCAACCTCTCTTCTTTTACATGTCTTAGGCTTGCCAGATGATCTTTGAATAATTAGGGGTAAGATTTCATCAGCTTCAACATGTGGTTATTTAGATTTGTTAGGCAATGGATGAATAATGATAGAATAACATTAAATATGTATCTTTTAGGAAACAAGAAGCAACATACTTGTCATATGTGCCTATAATGTGAGCTATACAAGGCGTTGCATGCTTATAAGGTGAGCCACTGATCTGCCACAACCCATAGTTGCATGTATGCTCATCAAGGTTGACATTATAAGACTCTTAGCCTTTTTCAACTTTATATAAGGCATCATTTGCTAGAATGATGTGATAATTTCTATGAACCTTCAACACATTATTCATCTTCTTGTTGATAAAAGTAGGAACATCATGTGGCGACTTCAAATAATTTTGTCTCCTCTTGATTATCGTTTTTATCATCTGCTTCCTAATGCGCTTCACCAAAGCTATTATTAGTGCTTTCCTCATTTCACCAAGCCATGCATTCCAACTTCTATCATGTTGTTTCTCATGTGATCACACTTTACAAACTTATCAAAGGCATGCACTGACCAATGCTTGGGTTTTAAGTTTTCAAGCGATTGAAATGCATCTTCATCAATTTTTCTTATGTCATTCATTGTCTTGAGAAAAACATCTTTACTAGATGCTCTGACTATCCTCCAAAAAATTCAACCCTCAACTCTACTTGAGGGAATATTGTCTTCGAGGTTGCAAACATATTTCTTGCAACGAACTTGTTTTGTGCTCTGGTGAACTTCAAATGAAGTGCATTAAGTACTCATTTTTTTCTGTCAGTCATAAATGTGAACTGCTTGTCATCAGTTAAATACCCTTCCAAATGACCCAAAATGAAGTTCATCTTTGAGTATTTTTCAGATTCACATACATAAATTACAATGGAAATATGCCATGATTTGCATCCAAACTTACTATTGATAACAATACACCTTCAAATGGCCTTTTCAAGTGACAATCATTAAGTCCAATGAATGACCTACAACCCTCCTTGAACCCATCTTTAAGTCCTGGAAGTTAACCATAAACCTTTGAAACTTGTAATTATCGGCAAGTGTGTCATGTTTTGTCACCTTTATCAAGGCCAATGCCATTAGCATTTGTTGTTTTATGATATTTGCATAATCCCATAATGATTTGAAGTTGTCAACATGGTCACCACCAACAATTGATTTTAAAATTCCTCTCATTGCCCTCTAAACCTTTTGTGGAACAACCGTTACCTCATGCATTCTCTTTAAATCATCCACAAGCGTGCCCACACCTATTGAAGATTAGAGGTACTAATGTACCCAAAACCTTCAGGACTCGTTATAGACATTATGAGTTTTTGGTGTTTCCATTTGGGTTAACTAATGCCCCCATAGCATTTATTGACCTCATGAACTAGGTGTTTTATCCTTATTTATATCAGTTTGTTATTGTATTTTTTGATGACATCATGACATTTTCACGCAGCAAAGAGGAACAAGCAGAACACTTGAGGATTGCTTTAAAAACCTTGAGACATTGACGGCTTTATATTAAATTCATTAAATGTCAATTTTGGTTAGACAAAGTTGCACCTTGGGCCATGTGATTTCTGCTGATGGTATTTATGTAGACTCCCAGAAAATAAAAGTTGTAGTGAATTAAGAGCGTCCGACCAGTGTATCTGAGGTCAGAAGTTTTCTCAGCTTGGTAGGGTATTACCGCAGATTCATTAAGGGCTTTTCCAAGATAGCTTTACCTCTAATGAAACTGACAAAGAAGAAAGTGAAATTTGAATGGACAGATAATTGTGAATAGAGTTTCCAAGAACTCAAGAAAAGATTGACTTTAGCTCCAATTCTTACACTTCCATCAGATACAGAAGGATTCGTAGTTTACAGTGATGTCTTATGACAAAGGATTAAGTTGTGTATTGATGCAACATAAAAGGGTAATCATTTATGCTTCCTGACAGCTCAAGCAATATGAACTGAATTATCTGACACATGATTTAGAGCTTGTAGCAGTGGTGTTTGCTTTAAACACTTAGAGACATTATTTATATGGAGCTACTTGTGAGATTTATAAAGACCACAAAAGCCTGAAGTGCTTGTACACATAGAAGGAATTGAATTTGGACAATGTAGGTGGGTCGAGTTAATTGCAGATTATGATTGTATTATTGGTTACCATTCAGGTAAGGCGAATGTGGTAGCTGATGCTTTTAGTCAGAAGTCTTCGAGTTTGGTCTCCCACATTATTGATTGATTTAAGGTCTTTGGGTATAAAATTGGTAGTGAGTCAGAATGGAGCACTTTTGGCACACTTTCAAATTAAGCCTATTTTAATTTATCATATTCGAGAGATGCATGATTGATAACTCTAGGAAATGAGAGTTATTACATCAATTCTAGACTTGAATCAAGATCATTTAGAGAACAAATAACATGTTTTTATTACATTTTTCTTAAATATTCATTTTAGTTGAGTATTAATAAGTTTTGCTTGAATCATAGTAATTTGTGCTAAAAATAGATGCATAATTGTAGGTTCTTGGAAAGTCTTAATTCATGAGGGGATGTAGAGACATTAGATGAGCAAGAGAAGGAAAGAAGACGACCATAAAAGAAGAAAAGCACAATCGGGAGCAATGCAATGCTATTGCGGATGTTAAAGCAACTCGTGCTGTAGCAATCTTGAAGTAAATGCGGGAGAAAACTTAGGTGTGGGTCAGCACATGTTTCCTAATTTATCGCATGCATGCTCATAGGCTTGTGTTTACCCTAATTTACAAATATAAAAAGGAGGCAATACCACAAAGAAAAGAGGGAGAAGGGAATTATCATTAGAATAATTAGAAGGAACGAAGAAGAAGAAGATTAGAATTGAAGAGTGTTGTTTCGGCAACATTGGAGAATCATGCAGAATTACTTGGCTTTGATTTTCACTGTGCTCAACTTATATTTATCTTCTTCCTTTAATTGATTTGATGTATTCCGAGACCAATATGTTTATGTTTATTTTTCTCACCCAGATTATGAACTAAATTTACTTGTAGTTGAGTGACAAATAATCTAATGGGTTCTTGACTGTTCTTATATGTTGTTATGATATTGCTGTAGCATTTTACTCTAATAGCTTTTATGAATATAACTGTTATTTCGGTTGACCACCCATTTAATAGTTTCAGTTAAGATAGAGCAGCAAAAAGGCATGTCTTAGCGGACATTATTAGAGTATAACTTGTTCTTAAGTCGAGTTTCCTGGATTAGGTTATCCTGAATCCCATAAGGGCAATACTTGAAGTTAAGATTTGTGACACTCTATATATAGGTGTTCACCTTGTAGGGTAGAAAGATTAAAGGTTATAATGCCGTACCATAAATATATGAGCAACTGGTCATTGTTAGTAGATTTAAAGGTATGAGACTTCCAACATGCGATAGTTGAGGATGCCAATTTATTCTGCCCAGTGCTGAAGCACTTATTTTAACAACTGGTGCTAATTGGGTAAACAACAATTACCCCATTAGGAGAGTTTGATCATTCAACTACTATATTCTCCATTGAATCTTAGACACAGTTAATCTAGTTTATTTCATTATAGTATTGTCTTATTTAGTTCTTATTTCAATTATTGATTACGATAGAAATTATTTGACAATTGTTTGTTTTGGTTTCAAGTTGAGTTGCGTTATTGTGAGTGCTATAGCATTTTGAATAACATCAATCCCTGTGGAGACGATCTTGAATACTTATCACTTTATTACTTGTTGTGTATACTTGCACATTGGCATTGATAGTTATTGCTTATAAAATTTACCAACAAGTTTTTGGCGCCATTGCCGGAGATTGATTGTCTATTTTTGAAGTGTGAAGTAAATTGTGATATCGCCAAATTTGACTTGATTCATTCTATGATTGGCAGATCGGTACGTGCATGAGCAAGGACAAATCTGTGGTATTCCAACTCGATCCTGAGATTAAAAGGACTATCAGGAGATTGCGAAGAGAACAAAGAAATTCAAAGACTGTTTCAGGCATGAATAATTTGCACGATGAGGGAAATTTGAACCCTCAAAGGTCCTTACAACCAGTCAACATTCAAGAAGAACAGAATGAACATGCTAACGAGAGACCATCAGGCAACAACAATATTATTTACATGGCTGATGACAAAGACAGAGCCATAAGAGATTATGCTGTGCTAACTCCTCAAGTTGTACATCCTGGCATCATCAGACCTGAAGTAAACACTGCAAATTTTGAGTTAAAGCCAATGATGTTTCAAATGTTGCAAGCAGTTGGGCAATTCAACGGATTGCCAAATGAAGATCCCAATCTCCATCTTAAATTATTCTTGGAAGTAAGTGATGCTTTCAAGATTGCTGGAGCAACACAAGATGCCTTAAGGTTGAGGCTCTTTCCTTATTCCTTAAGAGATCGAGCAAGAGCATGGTTAAATTCGTTACCATCTGATTCCATCACTACATGGAATGAATTGGCTGATAAATTCCTAATGAATTATTTCCCACCAATAAAAAATGCAAAGTTGTGGAATGAGATTACTTCCTTCCATCAACTGGAAGATAAAAGTTTGTACGAGGCTTGGGAAAGATTCAAGGAATTGCTTAAAAGGTGTCCTCATCATGGTATTCCTTGTTGAATACAATTGGAAACTTTATACAATGGGTTGAATCCAAGTACAAGGTTAATGGTGGATGCTTCAGCAAATGGAGCTCTGTTATCCAAATCTTACATTGAAGCTTATGAAATTCTGAAAAGAATTGCTAATAATAATTACCAGTGGCCTTCAGCCAGGCAACCAGCAGCAAGAGGATCAGCAGGGGTACATAACATTGATGCAATTACAGCTTTATCAGCACAAGTAACCTCATTGACTAACATGGTAAAGACCTTGACATCTGCTCCAGCAACAGTAAAGCAAGTTGTTGAACTTTCTTGTGTATATTGTGGTGAAGAGCATGACTTTGATAGTTGTCGTGGGAATCCAGTTTCAATAAACTATGTGGGAAATTTCAATCGACAACCTCAGAACAACCCATATTCAAATACTTACAACCCTGGCTGGAAACAACACCCAAATTTCTCATGGAACAGTCAGAATCGAAATGCTCCAGCATTAAATGGACAGAATAGAAACACACAGCCACCTGGTTTTCATCAGTAGAGTCAAGAGCAAAAGCATATCAGTCAGGATCCAATCACTTCATTGGAAACACTGATTAAGGAGTACATTGCAAAGAATGAAGCAATTGTGCAGAGTCAAGCTGTATCCTTGAGAAACCTGGAGAATCAAATAGGACAACTAACCATAGCAATGAGCAGCAGAACTCAAGGAAGCCTACCTAGCAACACAGAAGACTCTAGGAGAGAGAGCAAAGAACACTGCAAAGTAATTAGTTTGAGATCTGGAAGGAATGTTGATATCCCAGTCGAGGTGACCAAAAATGGGATAGAATGCAATTCAGCACAAAAACCAACTAAAAAATGAAGCATGTTACAGAAAACTCCCCATTAAGACACTGACTACATGGGCCAAGCTACAGCAACTGCAGAAGAAATTTAGCCAGAACATGCTGAAAAAGAAGTTGCAACACCAGTAGCCACAACCTGCACCAACCTAAACAAAAAAAGTTTGGTATCTCCTGAATCTAACCAACAGTTTAGACATCCACCACCTTTCCCACAAAGGTTCCAGAAGCAAAAACAGGACAAGCAGTTCAGCAAATTCCTGGAAGTACTGAAGCAATTACATATAAACATACCTTTTGTGGAAGCTTTGGAGCAAATGCCAAATTACGTGAAATTTCTAAAGGACATCTTGGCAAGAAAAAGAAGGCTGGGAGAGTTTGAAACTGTTGCTTTAACACAGGAAAGCAGTCATATGCTCCAAAATAAGATTCCAGCAAAAGTGAAAGATTCAGGGAGTTTCACAATACCATGTTCTATAGGAACTAGGTATGCTGGCAGAGCACTCTGTGACCTGGGAGCTAGCATTAATTTGATGTCATTATCTATATTTAAGCAGCTTGGAATAGGGGAATGTAGACCAACAATAGTTACTCTGCAATTGGCTGACATATCTCATGCATACCCTGAAGGAAAAGTAAAGGATGTACTGGTGAAGGTTGATAAATTTATCTTTCCAGTGGATTTCATTGTACTGGATTTTGAAGCTGATAAAGAAGTACCCATTATACTTGGAAGACCTTTTCTAGTAACTGGAAATACTCTGATAGATGTGCAGAAAGGAGAGCTCACCATGAGAGTGAATGATCAGCAAGTCACATTTAATGTACTAGAGGCTATGAGAAACCCTGATGAAGTAGAAGACTGTAATTTCCTGAGTGTAGTGGATTTTGTTGTAGCAGACATAATGGATAGATGCTGTAGTAAGGCATTTGACAAAATCAATACCTTTGATGATGTAGAAGAGGAAGATGTTGCAGCAATCCATATAGATTTGATGGAAGAAAAACAATCTGATAGGCACACCAGGTTTATTGAACATCTGAATCTTTCAGACAGGGAAGTAAAAATAACTTTACCATCTATTAAATCACCTCCTAGTCTTGAATTAAAATTGTTACATTCACATTTAAAATATGTTTATCTTGGTCAAAATAATACACTCCCTGTAATCATCTCTTCTACTTTGGATGCAGGTCAAGAACAGAGTTTAGTAGATTTGCTTGGAAAATACAGAAGAGCAATTGGATGGACCATGGCAGATATAAAGTGGATAAGCCCATCAATTTGCATGAATAAAATCATGCTAGAAGATTGCCCCAGCAATGCAGTTGAGCACTAGAGAGGTTGTCTATATTTTCTAACATGGTAGAGCAGACTTTAGAAGTTTTCATGGATGACTTCTTTTTGGAGAAGAAGTTCTTAAAAGATGTGAGATGACCAACTTAGTACTCAATTGAGAAAGATGCCATTTCATGGTGCAAGAAGGAATAGTGTTGGGTCACAAGGTATCCAAGGATGGCATTGAGGTAGACAAAGCCAAGATAAAGGTAATAGATAAACTGCCACCTCCAACTTCAGTAAATGGTATTAGGAGTTTTTTGGGTCATGCTGGATTTTACAGAAGATTCATTAAGGATTTTTCCAAGGTGGCTCAACCATTATGCTCATTGCTGGAACATGATAAACTTTTTTACTTTGACAAAGAATGTCATCAAACATTTGGAGAATTAAAGAAAGCTCTGATCACTGCTCCAGTAATCATATCTCCAGACTGGACTTTACCATTTGAATTGATGTGTGATGCTAGTGACCATTCTGTGGGAGCAGTATTAGGGCAAAGAAGGGATAAAGTTTTTCACTCCATATACTATGCAAGCAAAACTCTTACTCAAACTCAAATCAATTACACAACTATAGAGAAAGAATTGCTAGTAGTAGTATTTGCTTTTGACAAATTCAGAGCCTACTTGGTGGGCACTAGAGTGACTGTATATACAGACCATGCAGCTATCAAATACTTAATTTGAAATAAAGATGCCATGCTAAGATTAATCAGATGGATCTTATTGCTACAAGAATTTGATTTGGAAATTAAAGATAGAAAGGGGACTGAGAATCAAGTAGCAGATCACCTGTCAAGGTTGGAAACAGACACAAGCACATTGACAAGGAAAGACATCACTGAAACTTTTCCTAATGAACAGCTGTTGGTGGTACAACAAGCATAGATGCTGCAGCAGTCAGAATCTCCATGGTATACAGATTTTGCTAACTATTTAGTAAGTGGATTGTTACCACTCGAGCTCAAGTTTCAAGAGAAAAAGAAATTTCTTCATAATGTTAAAAGCTACCAATGGGATGACCCACATTTATATAAGCTGTGCCCAGACCAAGTAATATGAAGATGTACTACAGAAGGAGAGATTCCCCATATACTGGAGTCATATCATGCTGCAGCATATGGAGGACATTTTGGTGATCACAGAACAGCTGCTAAAGTATTGCAATCAGGTTATTACTGGCCAACTATTTTTAAAGACGCTTATGAGTTTGTTAAATGTTGTGACAGGTGTCAAAGGACAGGGAACATAACTAGCAGACATGAAATGCCATTGACCAACATACTGGAAGTAGAAGTTTTTGATGTCTGGGGAATAGATTTCATGGGACCTTTCCCCCCATCCTTTGGGAACTTATATATCCTTGTTGCTGTGGATTATGTCTCCAATTGGGTAGAAGCTACAACATTACCTACCAATGATGCTAAAGTAGTGGTGTCATTTCTGCAGAAAAATATTTTCTCTATATTTGGCACTCCTAGAGCAATTATTAGTGACAAGGGAACACATTTTTGCAACAAAATCTTTGCTACAGCAATGGTAAAATATGGAGTCAGACACAAGGTAGCTACAGCATATCACCCACAATCTAATGGTCAGGCTGAAGTGTCCAACAGAGATTAAAAAAATCTTAGAAAAAGTGGTGAACCCAACAAGGAAGGATTGGTCTTTACACTTACATGATTCTCTATGGGCCTACAGAATAGCATACAAAACTCCACTCGGCATGTCCCCTTACCGAATTGTTTATGGAAAGGCTTGTCATTTGCCACTAGAGCTAGAGCATAAAGCACATTGAGCACTGAAGAAATTAAATTGGGATATTCATGCTACAACAGAGCAAAGAAAGATTCAGCTTTGTGAGCTTGGTGAATTACGACTATTTTCATATGAAAATGCACGAATTTATAAAGAGAGGACAAAACACTGGCACGACAAGCATATTCAACACAGGCAATTTAGCCCTGGACAATTAGTATTGCTCCACAACACGAGACTAAGATTATTTCTGAGAAAGCTCAAGTCCGATGGTCTGGCCTGTTTAAGCTGCTCAAATTTTATCCTCATAGAGCTGTTGACCTTTTAGATGGACAAACATGTCAAGAATTCAAGGTTAATGGACACAGGGTTAAGCACTACATACATCCAGCAGCAGATTATTCAAAGGAGGTGTTACTCCTTAAAGAACCCAGTTATTGAGCAATGAAAGAAGGTCAGGCTGACGAACCTTAAATCAAGCGCTCCATGGGAGGCAACCCATTGGGGAGACAGCCACTTCAGACCTATTGTGATATCCTTTGGTTTTGTAGACAGCTCTCCCTCTTTACCATCTTACTTAATTTTGTTTTTTTATGTTAACCGTTTACTTTTATCCTTTTACATTATTGCATTCTTTATTATCACTTTAATTTGATCTATTTATTTCTTTTAATAATTTTAGACTTAATTTTAGTTTGAAGTAAGTATGACAATTGAATTCCATATTGAAAAATGAGAGTGTATAATGGCAGAATGCAGAGGTGAGCCACGTGTCAGAAGCTTTAGTGTGGAGTATGTATCCGTTGTTAGAACAAGTGAATGGGTGCTTAATAATTTTATGTTAAAAGCCTTTCACTTGAGATAAAATCGTGACAGATGGATGCATGAATATTGATAGAAATTGCGGAAACAAATCTCCGAAATTAAAGCTTTAATTTGATAATTTTGGGGATATGCACATTTAATTCAAATATTTTATTCCCTGAATTTATCTTTAAATTAAAGTTCATTATAAAAGGAGTCAGTGCTCTAATCAAAACAATTCTTAAACGCTTCTACTCTTTTTACTCTCCTTAACAATTTGTCGAGGTATAAGAAAACAAAGATTCAAGCTACCAGAAAAATATGAAGAATTCAGCGTAAGGAGAAAGGGTTTCAAATTTCGGAATTGTACAAACAATTCATAATGCTGCAGCAAAGCGAGGATGGTTAGAGTTTTGCAATCACCCTCGTGAGCCTGTGCTTCAAGTAGTCAAAGAATTTTACGCCAATTTGGTAAGCCCTGATCAGCACAACATTTGGGTAAGAAATACACTTGTTCCATTAGACTCTCGAGTTATAAATGCTTTTTATAATTTACCTGCTGAAATTAATTGTGAGTATGCCAGTTTGCGTGATAAATTGACCTCAAAAAAGTGGACCACCATTTTCACAACTCTTACCATAGAATGGGCATCATGGGCTAATGAGGAAGGGCGTATAGTTAATAGGATAGATTTGAAACCTATTGCTAAGGTGTGGGTGAAAATTTTGAAATCTAGGCTTATGCCCAGCACTCACACTACTACGATTTCGCAAGAGAGACTGGTTTTGTTATATGTCCTTGTTCGAGGGCTTCCCATAGATGTGGGTAGCATCATTGCAAAAGAAATCTGAGAGTGTGCAGTCAAGACTCACCGAACTGCTACCTTGCTATTTCCCTCACTTGTCACCAACATTTGTGTAGTTTCAGGTGTTCGTCTTGACGCCAGAGATGACCATGTCAAGAATGATGGTGCCTTTACGGCACGAACCATTGAGAGGATTCTTTGGTGAGAGTCTTTGGAACAACTCAACCAATGTGAGGAGCAAGACGAGCTCTTGGCTTAGAACAAACCATCCAGGCACTCACCACAAGTATAACTCAATGTGCGGAAGCACAGCAGCCGGAGAACGATCGATTTTGGAACTATTTCCAGTACCTAAACAACCAACTACACCAATTTGCCCTATACCTAAAACGCACTCACCGGAACTTCCCTGAGTCACTGCTCCAGCGGTACAATTTTGGCACCAACACCATAGATGCTCCAGCAGAAGCCAGTGAAGAACCCACTGCTATAGATGAACCAGCAGAAGAAATTACAGCTGAACCATAAACAGAAGTCGAATCAGAAGATGCGGAACCATCTGACCCACCTGAGGACGAAGGTGACAAGTCTGAGACTGATAGCTCACCCTCAGAGGCATAGGACAATTCGGACAAAGAATGTAAGGAAGCAACACATTATCCAAGAAGAGGAGGAGGAAGACCCTGAAGAGGAACCATCTATTCCAATCCTTGCGAGCAAGGGAAAGGACAAGGGTAAAGCAAAAATAGCAACACCTCCAGACTCTGCAACTGAAATGGAGCAAGTTGATGCCGAGCTAGCTGCTGTAGCAGCCAAAGTTACGCCTACACCTGAGCAAGCCAAGCAACTACTGGCGATCATTGCAGCCATCACAGTTGAGGACCAAGCAGCTGATGCAGCAACTTAAATTCCTCCCCAGCAAACTCCTAGCCAGCCTGTTCGCATCAGCCCGCGACAGTCCAACAAAAGAAAATGCAGTACTTCTAAAGGCTCTGCTACAGCAACCCCATCCACAACTCCTCTCACCAGCCCCGCGACGAAAAAGACAAAGACATTGCCAGCTACTTTCCCACAAGCTTCACCAAAGGATAAGCTGCGCAGTGCATCCAAGAAGCGCTGATAGCATCCCGTCATGTGCTGCAATCCCCACCACAAGAGAGTACTCTTTCCTTACTAGTTCATATAAAAAAAAGTTTTCTATTTGTCAATTTGTGTGGTATTTTCTAAAGTCTTCCATATCCTTGTCCAGTTGTGTGCATTTGTTCTGTATGCTTGTGAGGCCACAACATCTCTCAAGTTTGGGGGGGTTGTTTTCGAATGCATGTATTTATGTATGTGTTGTGTGAAGCTCTGTTATCTGTTATTTGTGTATGGATTTGAATACCTAATGAAGATAAATTGAGTGTTATTTAGTATTTATAAGAATGCAAAGTAGAGATAAGTTATAGATGAAAGTGAAATTCTGTCCTGACACTTAAACTTTGGTTGAATTGTATGAGACTACTAGAGCAAAACCAAAAGAATAGAAAAGATCCTAAGTTTGGGGGGAGAAGCAAGTTTGATTAACTGTGATTTCTATGAAATATAATTTGTTCCAATGGCTCAAGTTGCTGAGTAACTAGATCTAAGTGTGTACCCCATATGCAGAATTGTGTTCAAAAGTAGCAAAAGTTATGAGCAATGTTGTAGCATAGTTATATAAAAAAAATATAAATAAATTCCTCTGTCTAAGGCATTGAGTAGCCAGGTCTGTTCATGAGCCCCATGTTTAGCCTTAAGTAAAAGATACCTCTAGATAAGATTACATTATAGTTACTGTTGCAGCAACTCTGATCTGGCATGGTTTGAGTAATTGGGTGTCATCATTACAATTGATTGACATTCACATGAAAGATAAATGTCACAGTGAGGAGGTTGAATATTCCCTAGCTTGTCAAATCCAAAAATTGTCACAGTTGAGTATGTGAAAGTTTTGTTACCCTATTTATGAATGAAGTATTCTCACTGCTGAAATTCATGCAATCCCTTGGTGATGTTATAGCATAATTCCTCTGTCTAAGGCATTGAGTAGCCAGGTCTGTTCATGAGCCTCATGTTTAGCTTTAAGTAAAAGATACCTCTAGATAAGATTACATTATAGTTACTACTGTAGCAACTCTGATCTGGTATGGTTTGAGTAATTGGGTGTCATTATTACAATTGATTGACATTCATATGAAAGATAAATGTCACAGTGAGGAGGTTGAATATTCCCTAGCTTGTCAAATCCAAAAATTGTCACAGTTGAGTATGTGAAAGTTTTGTTACCCTATTTATGAATGAAGTATTCTCACTGCTGAAATTCATACAATCCCTTGGTGATGTTATAGCATATCCGGAATTCAACCGAAAGAGCACACACACACTATGGTTAGAAAGAAGCTTAAGTCTAGAACTGATTTACTATGGGCATTTTGTATGATTGGGATTGTGATCTGAAGGTGGAAGAATCCTTGCAAATTTGATAAAAGAGCTAAAGTTGTGTGCATGTTTGTTTGCGGGAATTGTTATTAGGTGTCATTACTTGAGGGCAAGCAATGGTTTAAGTTTGGGGGTGTAATAACTCTAGGAAATGAGAGTTATTACATAAATTCTAGACTTAAATCAAGATTATTTAGAGAACAAATAAGATGTTTTTATTACATTTTGATTACATTTTGCTTAAATATTCACTTTAGTTGAGTATTAATAAGTTTTGCTTGAATCATAGTAATTTGTGCTAAAAATAGATGCATAATTGTAGGTTCTTGGAAAGTCTTAATTCTTGAGGGGATGTTGAGACATTAGATGAGCAAGAAAAGGAAAGAAGACGGCCATAAAAGAAGAAAAGCACAATCGGGAGCAATGCAATGCTGTTGCGGATGTTAAAGCAACCCGTCCTATAGCAATCTTGAAGTAAATGCGGGAGAAAACTTAGGCGCGGGTCAGCACATGTTTCCTAATTTATCGCATGCATGCTCATGGGCTTGTGTTTACCCTAATTTGCAAATATAAAAAGGAGGCAATACCACAAAGAAAAGGGAGCGAAGGGAATTATCATTAGAATAATTAGAAGGAACGAAGAAGAAGAAGATTAGAATTGAAGAGTGTTGTTTCCGCAACATTGGAGAATCGTGCAGAATTACTTGGCTTTGATTTTCACCGTGCTCAACTTATATTTATCTTCTTCCTTTAATTGATTTGATGTATTCCGAGACCAATATGTTTATGTTTATTTTTCTCACCCAGATTATAAACTAAATTTACTTGTAGTTGAGTGACAAATAATCCAATGGGTTCTTGACTGTTCTTATATGTTGTTATGATATTGCTGTAGCATTTTACTCTAATAGCTTTTATGAATATAACTGTTATTTCGGTTGACCACCCATTTAATAGTTTCAGTTAAGATAGAGCAGCAAAAGGGCATGTCTTAGCGGACATTATTAGAGTATTACTTGTTCTTAAGTCGAGTTTCCTGGATTAGGTTATCTTGAATCCCATAAGGGCAATACTTGAAGTTAAGATTTGTGATACTCTATATATAGGTGTTCACCTTATAGGGTAGAAAGATTAAAGGTTATAATGTCGTACCATAAATATATGAGAAACTGGTCATTGTTAGTAGATTTAAAGGTATGAGACTTCCAACATGCGATAGTTGAGGATGTCGATTTATTCTGCCCGGTGCTGCAGCACTTATTCTAATAACTGGTGCTAATTGGGTAAACAACAGTCACCCCACTAGGAGAGTTTGATCATTCAACTACTATATTCTCCATTGAATCTTAGACACAGTTAATCTAGTTTATTTCATTACAGTATTGTCTTATTTAGTTCGTATTTCAATTATTGATTACGACAGAAATTATTTGACAATTGTTTGTTTTGGTTTCAAGTTGAGTTGCGTTATTGTGAGTGCTATAGCATTCTGAATAACATCAATCCATGTGGAGACGATCTTGAATACTTATCACTTTATTACTTGTTGTGTATACTTGCACATTGGTATTGATCGTTATTGCTTATAAAATTTACCAACAATGATCAAGATTCGAAATTGATAAAAATTAAAGAAGATGTGAAGAACAGATTGCGGGCCGACTTTTTACTAAGAGATGATGGTACTTTAGTTATGGGTAATAGACTCTATGTGCCGAATAATTTAGATTTGAAGAACCAAATTTTAGAAAAAGCACATAGTTCAGCATATGCTATGCACCCAAGTTGCACAAAGATGTATCATATTTTGAGGGAACATTATTGGTGGTAGGGGATGAAGTGATAAATAACAGAGTTTGTTACAATTGTTTAACTTATTAACAAGTTAGGGTAAAACACCAGAAACCTGCAAGAGAATCTCAACCACTGTCTATTCCTGAGTGGAAATGGGAACACGTCACCATGGATTTTGTGATAAGACTTCCTTATAATACTAGTGGCTATAATAATAAGTTATTGTTGATCGTCTCACAAAGTCTGCTCACTTTTTGCCATGCAAGAGCACGTACTCTTATGATAGGATGGCGAATTTGTATGTAAGAGAAATAGTACGTTTACACTAAGCTCATGTGTCTATTGTTTCATATAGAGACTCGCGGTTTACTTTCAAATTTTGGCCATCTCTACAGTAGGCTATGAGTACTGAATAAACTTTTATACAATTTTTCTCCTTGGAAGGGCATTCTTCGATTTGGAAAACTTGGAAAGTTAAGCCCTCGTTATGTAGGCCCATACGAGATTATTCAACGTGTTGGTCCAGTTGTTTATTGTTTGGCTCTACCTCTAGAGTTTTCATGAGTCCATGATTTTTTCATATTTCGATACTGTGGAAGTATATTCCTGACGCTTCTAATGTTTTAGATGCAGAACCAGTCCAAATGATGGTAAATTTGACTTATGAAGTAGAACCAATTCAGATACTTGATCGGAAACAACATGTGTTATGTAATAAGACGATCTCACTAGTTAAAGTACTATAGAAGGGTCGCATTGCACAGAAAGCCACTTGGGAGCGTGAAGAGCAAATGCGATCACAGTACCCATATTTAATTCAATCAGATATGTAAATTTCGAGGACAAATTTTTTATAAGTTGAGAGGAATTGTCATGCGTAGCTTGAAAAAAAAAAGCCACACATGCTTAATAAATTAAGTGGCCAGTTGCCTGTTGCATGCAATATGAGCTTTTTTACTTTACCACTTCTTCACATGCTCGCTTAACTTCTTAGCTTGCTACATGCATGTTCCACTTGCTTGCTTGAGGATGTGATAATGTTTATATATAAAGTAAGAGCTACTTGTTAATGGATTCACTCACAACCGAGACTAAGACAGGGACAGAGAGGAAAAAGGGAAAAAAAACAAGAAAATTGTTAATAGATGACATACAACTTATGATAAATTCTGGGTATATCATTAAATTATGATAGATTTGTGACATAATTTTCAATCTATCATAAATTAATGTTAACTTTGTGATAGAATTATTTTCTATCAAGGATTAATGATGGTTCAATGATAGAATTATTTTTATTATGGATTAATGATGGATTTGTGATAGAATCATTTTTTATCATGAATTAATGATGGTTCTATGATAAAGTTATTTTTTATCACAAATTATTATTTCTTACTTAGCCATGTGTCGACTTATAATTCGTTACTTAATATATGAATAATTACACTATATAATTTATAAAGTATAAAATGAAAAATTGAACCCTAAATCTAACCTAATTAAACACACTACTTGTTAAGTTGTTGCTGCTGCTCCGTTGCTGCTCTTCAATTTCACTGCTGCTTCGGGAAGGAACAAGAGGAGTCCCTGTGGGGTTTTAGTGGAGATGCCGGTGACGGCGCCGAGGACTGGAGGGAGCTTGTACGAGGTGTCTGAGGGTGGACCCAATGATGATGATTTCAGAGATTAAGACGACGTCTCAGAGTTTGGCGAAGGTTTATCATCCCGATTTGTAGGGTAATGGTTGGGATTTCATCGAGAACCACAACGCTTTCAAGACGCTGTCAGATCCAAAGGCCAGGGCTATTTATGACATGTCTTTAGTGAATAGGAAGAGGATGAGAACAACGTCGTTTGGGTGTTCGGGTCGGTCCGGGTTTCACCCTACCTGAAGATGGGAAATTGACCAGTGTTGGTAGGAATTTTCAATTTAAGGTCCAACATTCTTGTTTAGGATCAATATAGTTCCTCAATGGCCTTCCAGAATTTTCCTCTCATGCTTTCCACGCTCGCTATTCTCCTTCACTAAAATCACTTAAGTTTTACAGTTCAGGTGTTCTATCACAATCTAGTTCAGCAATGCTTTTCACTGTGATGTTGATACCAATGTTATCTGGCTATGATAGAGTGATAAATGATAATCTTGTATGTTCCTTGTATTTAATTTTGAGTTAAAATACATGTCAATGCTATCGTTTTTATATATTCATGTGCATTTTCTTCAGGTAGGGACTTTATTGCTCCTTGCAGGTGCAAAGGAACATCTAAGTATGTACATCGAGAATGTTTAGATCATTGGCAAGCTGTAAGGGTATTGATGCCATCTCGATTTTCCGATTTAGAAATCTAGAACCTTTTGCAGTAAGCTTAGTTTATAGTTTCTGTGTGATCTCAGTGATCTTTGCATAGCTAGCACCTGATTTATTATAGTCTGTAACTGGTTTTATATAAAAGTATACCAAAAAATTACAATGTTGTAATTTATGGACACTCTAAACTTACTTAATAGGATACATAACATATTGTACTGTTATACAGCCTTTTGAAATGCTATCTTTTATGTTTCTTAGTTTGTCCTTGCAATCAATCTCCATATGGTAATATCATTTTCGTCCATTTAAGAATTACTACTTTGGCCTTTTTTGGATTTTTCCCAGTAATTTCTTTTCTAGGAAGACATTTATGATCTTAAGCTGCATTGTGGCTCTTACTTTTATTTGAAATGGTTCTTTTTAGTTGTGTTCTATTTTATTTAATCATTTTTTACTTACAGGAAGGGTTTGCATTTGCTCATTGCACAATCTGTAAAGCCCTTACTGATTGACACTCAAAAGTGTACATTTAATAAAGATAAATTATTAGTTTTTCACTTATTGTGTAAATTAATACGTTTATTATTTCTAAATTATTTTAACACTCTCCAAATATATTTTATGTTAAATTAATTCGTAATTTGTTAATTTTTATCTTGTAAATATTTTTCAGGAATAAAGATGAAATTGGAATTGAAAGCGGCAACAAAGAAGAACTACTGGAACAAAATTAAAGAGATGTAATAATAAATAAAAAATAAAATAAAAAAGAACAAAAGAACAAAAACATGTTGGTGATGGTCAGGAGGCCATTACGCCTCCTGACCATCACACATTTCAACACACTTATATATTTTAAAATAATAATAAAATAATAAATAAAATAATAAAATAAAGAAAGTTAAAGGCAATTGTTGCCTATAAAAAGGGAGGAGAAATTGAAGAGAGGGGGTGAGAAGCGAGAGAGCTATTTTGAGAGCTGAAGCCGAGACTGAAGACTTTCTATCTTTCGTTCTTTTATTTTCTTGTTTCCGTTTGTATTAATTTTTTTTGTAATATATTTCCAAAAGTTTATCAAATAAAAAGAGTGTTGTGTTTTCTTTCAATATGAGTAGCTAATTTTATTAAGCTGAGGTGAATGGTGAAGCTCAATGTTTCAAACTATTAATTATTATTATTTTCTCAAATGAGTTTTTAAGTTTATTTAATTCTTTTCTAATTATTTTTATATCATGTTAATTTATAAATCTTACTGGATTTTATAGTATTTTGACATAATGGCGACACATTAATATAGTGTGGCACATTAGGTACTTTATTCTATATTTATCCACACACATAGAATTAAATGATATAATAATTAATTGGTAAAAGTGAGGCAAAATATAAATAAGAGAGTATTAAAATTATAGTTTGAATACAGAGAGTGGATCCTAAACCTTAGCTTATTTTTTAATTGATTTCAAATAATTTCTTTTCCCCACAATTAATTTTCTTAGTTTTACTAGATTTAAACTCCCTGTGGTTCGACCCCGGTCTCACCGGGTTATATTACAACTAGACACTCTTATACTTAAGACTAATACACTTTTGAGTCGTGTCAAGTTTTTGGCGCCGTTGCCGGGGAGTTTTCTAAATTTGGTATTAGTTTTTCTTTACTTTATTTTTATTTTATTTTTATTTTATTTTAATTTTATTTTGTTTTGTCGTTACCATCTTTCCGTGATTCTATTTTATTCTCTTTTTGTAAAACTTCAGCGAGCACCCCTCTTCTTTTCAAACCTTAACATCATCCATAAAATTTGTGAGAAACTTCATCTTAGTCCAAAAACCTTTGCAAATCAGTCCCCAAATCAAATTTACTTCTTTAAATTTCTGCAATTTACTTTCCGCATTTATTTTAAATAGCTGGTTCTACCGCCTGACTGTTATTTAAATTTTGTTAATTTATGTATTTTTATTTATATGGTCGGTTCTACCGCCTAGCATTTTAATTTCAGTTTATTTATTTTTGTGCATTAATTTATTTAATTTTATGATTTATTATATGGCTGGTTTTAAAATACTGCCTAAACTATTTCTTTTAATTTCTTTGTTTATGGCTGGTTTCACCACCTAATTTATTTATTTTATTTATCTTCAGTTTGTTTATTTTCATTTCACATTTTTTTGCTTATTTAATTTTCAGTTTATTTTTATTTCTGCAATTTTCATTTAGCCTTTTTTTTTGCATCAGTTTAGCATACATCATTAGCATTGCATGCGTCGTTGGTCTCGTACAAATAGTGGCAGATTAATTAGAAGATCACCTTCACCACCCTTAGATATGGCTGACACAGGAGCTGAAAATTTTTCAGAGAACGAAAATGACCAAGCCTTGCAAAATCTTCATGAACAACCTAGGAACCTTAGAGACTTCATGCATCCTACTAGAACAGGGTCACCATCATGCATAATTTTCCCTCTTGATGCATCACGTTTTAATTTCAAACTTGGTATCATTCAACTTCTTCCTACTTTTCATGGTTTTGAGTCTGAAAATCCATATTTGCATTTAAGGGAATTTGAGGAAGTCTGTAACACATGTACTGATCAAAATTGTAGCATGAATATAATCAGGCTTAAGTTTTTCCTTTCTCACTAAAGGATAAAGCTAAAACTTGGCTACAAAATCTTAGGTCAGAATCCATCCGAACTTGGGATGAAATGCAAGCACAATTTTTGAAAAACTTCTTCCCACCCCACAGAATAAATTCTTTCAAAAGAAAAATCACCACTTTTACTCAAAAACCAGGAGAAACTCTCTACCAATGTTGGGATAGGTTTAAAGAATTACTTAACATTTATCTACATCACGGTTTTGAAACATGGAGATTAGTGTCTTATTTCTACGAGGGATTAACATCCCAAGGTAGGCAAGTCGTTAAAATGATGTGTAATGGTGAGTTTAAGGATAAAAGTCATGAAGATGCATTAGACTATCTTGACTATATATCAGAAAATGCACAACACTGGGATACAGTTGGTTCTTATGAGTCATCAAGTAAACCCCAGTCATCTCCATCTGGTGGAGGCATGCATAACCTTAGGGAAGACCATGATTTTTAAGCCAAATTTGCATCATTAGCTAGAAAAGTCGAAGCATTAGAGTCGAAAAAGAATGATCATGTAAAGTTTGTTCAAAATATTTCATGTTATGTTTGCGATTCTACTAATCATTCTACGCAGGACTGTCCAACTTTGCCAGCTCTGAGAGAAAGTTTGCATGAACAAGTAAATGTCGTTGACAACTTCAAAAGGCCAAATCCAAATCCATACTCCCAAACTTACAACTCTGGTTGGAGAAACCACCCAAATTTCAGTTGGAGAAATGACAATCATGCACAACCTTCACAACCAGTCCCTCCACGTCAAAATTTTCAAAACTCCTAGAGTTACCCACTATATGTTCCACCACCAAGAAAAACTCTGGAAGACACATTGCATTCATTTATTGAAAAACAAGAGTCAATTAATAACCAAACAATGCAAACCTTAACCAATTTGACAGAAACTATCTCCAAACTTACATCTACTCTGACCATACATGAAAAAGGAAAGTTTCTTGCTCAACCTGAACCAAACCCCAAGAGTCAACAACATCCTTAGATAGGAAATTCAGGAAACCAAAATATGAGTCAAGTCAAATCGGTTATAACCCTTCGTGGTGGTAAAGTGGTCGAAAAACACATTGTGGACCCTCGTGAAACTAGTACAGATTCAATTTCAGAAAATAGGGAAGAGTCTGTCGAACCTTTAAACCATGAAGAAATAACCATCTCTCCTCCTATACCCCCATTTCCTTAAGCACTAATCTGCTGGATGTCATTAAACAAGTACCTTCTTATGCTAAATTTTTGAAAAATCTGTGCACGGTGAAAAGGAAACATAAGGTGCAAAAAAGAGCTTTTCTAGCAGAACAGGCAAGTTCTATTCTCTCAACCAATAGTGCTTTGAAATACAAGGATCCTGGTTGTCCAACTATTTCTTGCACTATTGGGGATCATAAAATTGGACATGCTTTACTTGATCTTGATGCCAGTGTTAATTTGCTTCCTTACTCAGTGTACCAACAACTCAATCTCGGTGAGTTAAAACCAACTTCTACCACTCTTTTACTTGCTGATAGATTGATTAAGGTTCCAAAAGGAATAATTGAATATGTATTAGTCCAGGTCGATAAATTCATATATCCTGTGGATTTTATTGTGTTTGAAACAGAACCAATTGCTAATGAATGCAAACAAATTTCTGTTATATTTGGTCGACCATTTTTAGTTACTGCTAATGCTTTGAAAAATTGCAGGAATGGATTAATGAACTTATCTTTCGGCAACATGACACTAGAACTCAATGTGTTCAACATGTGTAAACAACCTCACCACCAAGAATATGATGATAATGAGAATGAGGAAATTGATCTCATCGAGCCAATCATTGAGGAACACATTCAGGATGAGAATTTTACAAACTCTGCGGAAATTTATTTTGCTGGTTCTGTTGAATCAAGTAAGGAATTAGATTTTGATACTGCTAACATATGCCCTACACTTGATTCTATGCAGGTACCTATAGGTGACGATGACTAATCGAACTTTAAAGATACGGTACAGCCTGAAGAGGCAAACGAAAAGGAAGCACCAGAGCTCGAATTAAAGCCGTTACCAGAAGAATTGAAGTATGCCTATCTTGGAGAGCAGCAGACATATCTGGTGGTAATTTTTTCTCAGCTCACACATGATCAAGAAGGTAAGTTGTTATCTGTACTAAAAAGGCACAAAACTGCATTTGTTTGGATCTTAAAAGACATAAAAGGCATTAATCCTTTAATTTGCACACACCGAATACACTTAGCGGAAAATGCCAAAACAACTCGTCAACTACAAAGAAGACTAAACCCTCATATGAAAGAAGTGGTAAAGAATGAGGCCCTTAAACTACTAGATGTAGGAATTATCTACCCTATCCCTAATAGTAAATGGGTAAGTCCAACTCAAGTAGTACCAAAGAAATCTGGAATAATTGTTGTAAAAAATGAAAAAGGTGAACCAATCCCAACACGAATTCCATCTAGTTGGCGCATGTGCATTGATTACAGAAAATTAAATGATGCCACTAGAAAAGATCATTTTCCCCTTCTATTTCTAAATCAAATTCTTGAAAGAGTAGCTGGACATCCCTACTACTGCTTTCTTGATGGCTACTCTGGCTATTATCAAATCCCTATAGCCTTAGAAGACCAGACAAAGACCACATTCACATGCCTATTTGGAACATTTGCATTTAGGAGAATGCCCTTTGGACTTTGTAATGCTCCTGCAACTTTTCAAAGGTGCATGCTAAGCATTTTTAGTGATATGGTTTAAAACTGTCTAGAGGTTTTTATGGATGATTTAACTGTATTTGGTAATTCTTTTGATACATGTCTTGATAATCTAAAAAAAGTTTTGGAAAGGTGCAAAGAAAAAGGACTAGTTTTAAATTAGGAAAAATGCCATTTCATGACCACTTCTGGAATTGTCTTGGGCCATATTGTGTCTTCAAAAGGAATCGAAGTTGATAAAGCCAAAGTTGAAGTCATTTCAAAATTACCCTCACAAAAAACAATTAGAGAAGTCTGTTCTTTTTTAGGACATGTAGGATTTTATAGGAGGTTTATAAAATACTTTAGTGCCTTATCTAGACCAATTTGTAACCTCCTAATAAAAGACACACAATTTGAATGGACTAAAGATTGTCAACAAGCTTTTGTAAAAATAACTACTCTTTTGACATCAGCCCCAATAATGCAACCCCCTGATTGGTCTTTGCCTTTTGAGCTAATGTGTGATGCTAGTGATTATGTCGTTGGCGCTGTTCTGGGTCAAAGAAAGGAAGGTAAGCCCTTTGTCATCTATTATGCAAGTAGAACTTTGAATAGTGCTCAAATGAATTACACTACAACTGAGAAAGAACTACTTGCTGTAATATTTGCATTGGATAAATTTCGTCTGTATTTAATTTTATCTACTGTTGTTTATTCTGATCATGCTGCTGTGAGATATTTAATGTCAAAACAGGATGCCAAACCAAGGTTGATACGATGGATTTTGCTATTTCAAGAATTTAATTTGACAATCAAGGACAAAAAGGTCGCTGAAAATGTTGTTGCATATCATTTTTCAAGACTTACAAATGAGTCTTCAATTGAAACAACACCCATCAATGATTCTTTCCCTGATGAATTTTTATTTTCTATAAACAAAATGCCTTGGTATGCTAATATTGTTAAACGAAATGCCATGTGACTGAAGTTCCCAAGACAAGAAGAAATTCTTAATAAAAGTGAAAATCTTTTACTGGGATAAACCATACTTGTTCAAGTACTGCTCTAATCAAATTTTTCGAAAATGTATACCAGACGACGAGATAAGTAGGGTCATTTAATTTTGTCATTCTGAAGCATGCAGTGGTCATTTTTCTTCAAAAGAGACAGCTGCAAAAATATTGCAGTGTGGATTTTATTGGCCTACATTATTTAAAGATTCACATGCATTTTGTAAAATGTGTAAGAATTATCGGTATTCTCAGTTTCCCACAATAACTGAAACCTTAATGTCAAGCATGGAAGAAATACAACAAAATTTGCATCAAAATTTTCCTTCTCTCCTTCAAAATGCTCTTAAGAATATTTACAAAGCCTGTTGTAAACGACTACGTTTGTTAATGATCAATGGGATTCCTGCTGACATTCGGTGGTTAATTGAAACAAAGGTCTGATTGGCAAGTGAGTTTTCTGATCCATTCATTTCCTACATGCCTGGTTTTGGTAAAAGTACATTTGCTAAGAAAAAAAGAGCTAAGCGACTTGGCTCTTATTGTTCTCACTACGGATGGCAAAATAACCCAGACCCGGATGAACTCGAATAATCCGGGCCGGGTTGAACCCGTATCGGAGAGTAAAAAAATCTGGATCCAGAATGGGTTTTAATAACCCAGATTCATCCGGGTCCGGGTCTGGGTTTGGGGTAACCCGTGTATCTAGAACCCGAACCCGGATTCATTTTTCTTATATTATTTTTAATTATATTTATTAGTTAATATAAATACAAACATAAAAAAAACCCTAATTCTATTTTTCATTCTTTCTACTCACAACACAAATCGCGAATTACACAAACAAAACAAACCCTAGTTGTGCCGCCGCTACCGCCTTCCGCTATCCCGCAAGCAAGTCAAACAACTATCAGCTAGGTTCGCCACCGTCACAAGGTCGGGTTCGCAATCATTGCAAGGTTGGGTTCGTGGTTCGCCACTGTCAAAAGCCTGGGTTCCCCACCGTCGCATGCTTGTAGCACAACAGTTCCTCTATTCATCATCATCAACAGTCATTTTTTAGCCGTGACAGGCTGACAGCACGGCAGTTCCTCTATTCGTTTGATTCACCGGCATGAATTGTGAGTTTCTGGCCTTTCGTAGTTTTGTTTTGAGTTGCTGTTATACTTTGTTTTATGTGATTTGTGCTATGTGATTTGTGATATTGATTTGTGTTGTGTTATACTGCCGTGAACACCACTGATTTATGCTTGAAATGTTGTTGATTGTTGGTGTTAATAGATTCGAAATTGTATATTTCAAATGTTAGAAAGTTGTTACAGTTAAAAATAAATTGTTGTTGTTAATAGATTTGTTACTGTTAATAGATTCGAAAATGTATTTTTGAAATGTTAGAACTCAGAACATTGTTACAGTAAAAAATAAATAAATATAAAATGGAAGAAATTGGAGGAATGATGGGTTAGTTTAATTTGGTTTGACATAATTCTTGTAGGGTGTTAAATTCGTAATGGAAAATGAACAAAGAGTTGATTTAGATGTTTCCAAGACTGATGAAAATGTGGGTGTGAGGGTTGGCATGGATATGGCAGTAGAAAATAATGATACAGCTGCTAAATTAGAACCTGATTCGACAACAGTAGAGCAAGGGAGTGGGAGTGGGAGTGGTCGTGGCCTTGGCCGTAGGGGTAGGGGTAATACTACTGCTGGCGCTTTAAAAAAATGAGGCGCTGGCAGCGAAGGGAGTAGTTTAGGTAGATTAGTTTATGATGCTTGGAATCATTTTAAAAAAGTTAAGTTAGGCAAGGAAGTTCAAGCAATTTGTAATTATTGTGGGTTAGTTATGCAAGGGCATTATTCTTAGGGCACTAATCACTTGATTAATCATGCGAAATGTTGTCCTAGAAGGTCAATCAAGAATGTGCAGCAAATGCACCTTTCTTTTTCTTCTAAAGCAGATGGAACTACTGTTCTTAGTAATTACAGTACTGAACTAAAGTGGGATATGGCAACAGTGAGGGTTTTTATAGCTAGAATGATTGTAATGCATGAGCTTCTGTTATCATTTGTTGAGTATATTGGGTTTTACGAATTATTAAAGCTTCTCCAACCTTCAATTGAGACTATTAGTAGAAACACTATCAAGGCTGAAATTTTAAAACTTTACGATATTGAGAAGACGAACGCAATGAGTGTTTTGGAAGCTTGTGACAGTAGAATTGTAGTGACTACGAATATATGGACTGATGGTAACCAAAAGAAAGGGTATATGGTTGTTACGACACATTACATTGATAACTCGTGGGTGTTGCGAAGTCGTATTATAAGGTAATATTCTCGAGAATTTTTTTTTTTCGTTTCAACATAAATGAATGTTTGCATTATTTAATATTTTGATTATTTGTTTACATTTTTAGGTTTATATATGTGCCAGCTCCACATAGTGGTGAAGTTATGTGCAATGAGTTGTATGAGTGTTTGATGGAGTGGAATATAGATAGAAAGTTGTCTACTGTAACTGTTGATAATTGTTCTGCAAATGAATCCATGATTGATTTGTTGTTGGGGAAATTTTCAACTAGTTCAATGATTATGGGTGGGAAATTCCTTCACATGCGCTGTTGTGCACATATATTGAACTTGATAGTTAAGGATGGTTTATCTGTGATACAAAAAGAAGTTGAAAAGATTAGAGAGAGTGTCCATTACTAGACAACAACACCTTCTAAATTTGAAAAATTTGAGGCGGCCAAAAAATAATTAGGTGTCAAAGAAACTAAAAACTTAGCACTTGATTGTAAAACTAGGTGGAATTCCACTTATTTGATGCTTAGTACAGCTTTGTTGCATAAAGATGTATTTGTTCGTTTAAAGGAGCGTGATAGAAATTATACATCTTTGCCTAGTGAGTTGGAGTGGAATTGTTCAAAGCTTATGTGTGAGTATTTGAAGAGTTTTTATAAGTTGACAGAACTTTTTTCGGGGACACGATATCCGACATCTAATTTATTTTTTGGCAAGATTTGTGGAATTAGATTGTCAATGAATGCATGGTTACAATCACCAACTGAGGGGGTAAAAAATATGGCCACTAAGATGATTGCAAAGTATGACAAATATTGGGATGTTATTCATAGAGTTCTTGCTGTGGGCACTTTGTTAGATCCTAGGCGTAAAATGTTGTTAATTAACTTTCTATTTCCCAAAATCTATGGAGAAAGAGCTGAATCCGAAATTGAAAGGGTGCGCAAATTATTTGTTGATTTAGTGCATGAGTATGAAGTAAAATATTCATCAAATGCAAATTGGGGGGTTAATAGTTCAGCTAGTTCTGAAGGTGCTACAGCAGATGATTCTATTATGGTAGACTTAGACTTAGATGAGATGGCTTATGAGTGGGAATCATTTAGAAATCAGAACTCACAAAATAATCATTTCAAAACTGAATTTGAGCTTTATCTTGAGGAAAGTACTTTGCCTTCAACTAGTCAATTTGATATTTTGTCATGGTGGAAGAATAATCAAGGCAAATATCCTATACTTGCAAAGATTGCGAGAGACTTTTTGGCCATTCCCGTATCAACAGTTGCTTTCGAGTCCGCCTTTAGCACTGGAGGTAGACATTTGAGTCCTCATCGCAGTAGACTTCAGCCATCTACAGTGGAAGCGTTGGTGTGTACTCAAAATTAGTTTTGGCTTGACCACAACCTAAAAGGTATGGAAAATTTATTTATTACATAAAATAAATTAATTTGTTATAGTATCAATTTATTACTAACTAGCCGTTTTATTTCTTATTTTTATGATTTATTCATAGTTTTTAGATGGAATTCCAGAGGAAGCAATACTTTCTGCAGAACAGCTTATTGATGAAAGTTTGATGAGTGAGTTGTGAACAACAATGAGTCAAGTGAAGAAGAATAGAAAGTGATGGAGAAAAGTTTAAACTTTGGATTTGTGGTTTTTAATTTGAACTTTGAATTGTAGACTTTTGTAATTGTGTTATGGATTTATTTTTGTGGCTGTTTTATTACTTGAAACAGCTGTTTGAATTGTAGAGTTTGCAAGCTAGCTTTTTTAATTGTAGAGTTTGCAAACTAGCTTTTTGAATTGTAGAGTTTGCAGAGAGTTGATTAATTGTGATTTGTGAGCACTGGACTATTATGCCATTAATTGTGATTTTTTGTTTAAGTCTTAATTTTTAAGTGCTGGGATGGCCTTTGAAACATTGAGAATTTGAGATATTGTGATTTCTGAAGAGTGATTGCTTCTGTCAGTGTTTAGGAGTTAGTTTAAAGCTTGTTGGTCATCGTGCAAAGTATGGACTGTATGGTTATCTTGATGATGTTGGTGGTAGACAATTATATAGGTTTAGAAACTTCATGTGGTAGAGAAAAGCTTGGGGACATTCTCCAATCCCCTAAGTTATGTTGCAGGGGCTGTTTGTCTAGTGTAGATCTCATCTTTTTGTTTTTGTAAATATTTCCTTTAGTTACATTAGCTGTGTTTTGGTTCTATCACTAATAATGAAAGTGAAATTTGAAATTTCATTATTGATTCGGGTTCAAAACCCAGAATCCGGAAACCCAGATTTTTCCGGGTTGAACCCGAACCCGGACCTGGATGGAAAAAATTAGGTTTTAATCCGGGTCCGGGAGAAAGAAAATGACGTCCGACTCCGGAACTGGGAAGGCTAAACCCGGACCCAGACCCGGATTTTGCCATCTCTAGTTCTCACTGTGTAAGACTTGCTTACAAAAATCCACGTTGTAACGCTTTAGGAATGGTTTCTGTAAATCGTGAAGATAAAATCAAATTCGTTAAGGATGGCATGAGTAAAGAATCGTTGGATGATATCTTACGATCTCTTGAGACGCATCCGAGCAGATATGTTCAACGTGAAATTCAAAATTTGTGGAAGCTATTCCAAAAGGAAAGTGCACAGTTTAGTCTTGGGAATCTGACTCTAAAAGACCATGTTTGCTAGTTTATAAGAAAACTGGATGGGAAGCCTATCATCGACCCATAGAGGGCGTTCAAGCCGTTACTAGACGTAAAACTAGAGGAAGATATGAGCCACAATCACAACTACCAGTAAATATCCTTTCATTTTACTGTTCTTTTATCTTTTGCATTATTATTATTATTGTGTATTTTTTTTCTTTATTTTATCTAATCACTGTTTGCCTTTGAATTATTAAGCTAAAAGCTTCACGCGTCATTTGACAAACACACCACCCCATTTACAGATGTATATCATTACGTCCGTCACCAAGATACTTAAATATGAACTTCTTTTCAAGCACTCACAAATTGTTTCTTTTTAGAATCGTTCTAATGGCAGCAACTTCAAGCAGTCAACTTAAAAACATTTGTGTGCTTTCTGGATTTTGCTATGGAAAGTATAAGGAGTTCGTTCAGGCAGCCGTAGATCTTGGTCGCTCTATAGCAGAAAGGAAACTACATCTTGTATATAGAAGAGGTGACCGGGGGTTATCAAAGCCTTAAAACCTTTAGGATGTCTACCAGACCCACCAACTGGAGAAGAGTTAGTTGTCTCAGGTATGCAAGAAAGAATATCTGAAATGTTGAATCATGCTTACGCTTTTATTTTCTTGCCAGGAGACCTTGCAACTTTGGAGGCACTAATTACATTTGCTTCTTAGGCCCATTTGAATATCCATAAAAAACCCATCGGTTTATTAAATGTTAATAACTTTTATGATGGCTTAATAACATTTCTTAATCATGCAATTAAAAATTATTTCATTCCATCCTCAATGAAAAAACTCTTCATTTGTGCTCCTACTGCTAATGAGTTACTTGATCTTTTGCAAGCTTACAAACCAGAGTCAGATCCCGTGACTTTGGCGTTGGATTGGGCAACTGATGACGATGGCAGTAACTCTCGTAAAAAGTGTAAATTAGATTTAACTCTCCGTCTGTAAATATTTCCAGCAGTGGCCAGGTGATATCTTCTAAACTCTACTCATTTCTTTAGACATTGAGGACAATGTCTCCTTCAAGTTGGGGGGAGGGAATAGTTGATAATTATGGAATGTCTCAGTCCTAGTGATGTTTTTACTAATTTTTGTTGTAAAGACTAGCTTTGGATAAAAATTTGAGTCGAAGATGGCAAAATATAGAATGTAGTGTCTCTAGAAACGCATCTTCTTAATTTTTGTGTTTTCTTCCAAAAAAAATTGTTTCTAACTTTTTGTTTTCGGTCTTTTTCTCTTTTTCTCTTAATCATTTCCCTTAAGTTTCTGCAATTAGTCCCAATTTTTTAGTGTTTTCTTAAAAAAAAATTATTTTCTTTTTCGATGTGATCTTTTAACATTGGATAACATGATGATTTTCAAATTTTGATATTTGTATTATCTTTGGCCTTGAGTTATGTTACACTATGTTTTTCCCTTTGCATGTTGAAACATAAATTGAGAAATTGAATGAGTGAAATTGATTAAGCCATTTGGAGGAATGTACATGTTATGAAAAGACCAAGCGAGTTTTTGAGCCTATTATCCTTGGAGAGTAACCTTGTTTGCCTATACAGCTTCACAATTTATTGTACAAGATCTCAATATTTTCTAAAAAAAAAAAATTTGTGCAGCCGCATCTAAAAGTTCATTGAACTAGTGGATATGAAAGATTATATAGAACCCTAAAAGATGATAGAAGACCATCTTTGATCCGTTTGAGCCTTTCTAGCCAACTCTATTATAAAGAATCCATAGTTAACCCCTTTGAGCCTTTAAAAAAAAAACTTTTTATTTGGTAACATATCATGTTTTCCTACACCAATGAGTATCACCTTATGTTTTATGTTTTCCATCACCCAATTATGTTTAAAAATAGGGATGATTATGTATTCCTAATAATGGTGCTATAAAAAAAAATGATATGTATATATCAATTAATAAAAAAAAGAGAAAAAAATCCAAGCAAAAAAAAACACCTTATAATCTCCAAAAAGTCCCCTATTTTTCAAACATATATTTTTGTTTTCCCTATTACCTTTTTTGTTAGCCATAACCCTAGCCTACGTTACGTCCTAATAAAAGTCTTTCTCGATTTTTGGGAACTATAGTCAAAAGTAAAAGCTACTAATATGGACTAAAAGATGTGGTGATGCATAAAAATAAAAATAAATTTTGCTAGTAATTCATTGGACTTGAGATCATTTTATTTCTAAGTTGTGGGCATTATTTTTTCATCTTGGTGAGAGCGTGTGATATTGTTTTATTATTCTCTCAAATTTGTCATTTTTTAGAGTGACAAATTAATTTGGGGTATATCTTCTTTTGAGAGAGTCACTCTTAATCGTGAGATTTTGGAGTTTGATGTATCATTCTTAAAAGTGGCTGGATTAATGTAGCTATAATGATTAATCATTTTACAGGATTTTACTGAACTGTTTTGAGCGGGTGTGATTTTCTTTAGGCTGAAGATAATGCTTATACTTTTATTTGATTGTTGTCATTAATATGATGAAGGAAGTAAACACAATTTTTCAAAAAAAAAAGAAAAGATTTTTAATTTGGTTTTGAAATTTCTCTAAATTTTTATCGCTTAAATTGTTAGAGCCTAGCAATAAGCTGGTTGGGGGGTGTGATTGACACTAAAAAGTGTACATTTAATAAGGATAAAATTATTAGTTTTTCATTTATTGTGTCGATTAATGCGTTCATTATTTCTAAATTATTTTAATACTCCCAAAATATATTTTATGTTAAATTAATTCGTAATTTGTGAATTTTTATCTTGTAAATATTTTTCAGGAATAAAGATGGAATTGGAATTAAAAGCAGGAACAAAGAACTACTGGAACAAAATTGAAGAGATGTAATAATAAATAAAATAAAATAAAAAGAACAAAAACATGTTGGTGATGGTCAGGAGGCCATTACGCCTCCTGACCATCACACATTTCAACACACTTATATATTTTTAAATAAATAATAAAATAAAGAAAGTTAAAGGCAATTGTTGCCTATAAAAAGGGAGGAGAAATTGAAGAGAGAGGGTGAGAAGCGAGGAGCTATTTTGAGAGCTGAAGCCGAGGCCGAAGACTTTCTATCTTTCTTTTCTTTTCTTTTCTTTTCTTGTTTCTGTTTGTATCAATTTTCTTTATAATATATTTCAAAAAGTTTATGAAAAAAAAAGAGTGTTGTGTTTTCTTTCAATATGAGTAGATAATTTTATTAAGTTGAGGTGAATGGTGAAGCTCAATGTTTCAAACTATTAATTATTATTATTTTCTCAAATGAGTTTTCAAGTTTATTTAATTCTTTTCTAATTATTTTTATATCATGTTAATTTATAAATCTCATTGGATTTTATGGTATTTTGACATATTGTCGACACATTAATATAGTGTGACACATTAGGTAATTTATTCTATATTTATCCACACACATAGAATTAAATGATATAATAATTAATTGGTAAAAGTGAGGCAAAATATAAATGAGAGAGTATTAAAATTATAGTTTGAATACAGAGAATGGATTCTAAACATTACCTTATTTTTAAATTGATTTCAAATAATTTCTTTTCCCCACAATTAATTTTCTTAGTTTTACTAGATTTAAAACTCCCTGTGGTTCAACCCCAGTCTCATCGGGTTATATTATAACTAAACACTCTTATACTTGAGAGTAATACACTTTTGAGTCGTGTCACTTACCATTTGAGAGTTCATGTTGTTGCTGATAGGCGATAGAGAACCTTGAAATTTTGTTTCTTTGTTATCTCTTCTCTCTTTTAGCACAGGTATGAAAATATTGGTATTATTGGTTATTGCTTATATTCTTCTTTGTTTTTTTTTTAATTTTTAATGTTATCTTTTTTTCTCCCATCTCTATGAGATGAAACTATTACTACTACACATACATTTGGAAGTACATTAGCTAGCTTAAATTAGCCGAACTCTTTAAGTTCTAGATATAAAATACTAGCTTAATGTTACTAATATATATTTTCTTTTTGATGTAATGCTTTTCTTTTCTATCCTCCCCCCCAACCCCTAAATGAGATTTTATTTCAATTTAGAGGTTAACCTACTTGATTGAGTAATAATATGTGGAAAATTTGTGGCTTCAACCTTTTCATGATTGGAGAGCTATACATACACATTGACACAATTTTATGTAGTGGAATTTATCTGTCAATACTTCCATGAAATATTTAATTTTAATAGATGCCTAGATTACTATATTTGATGCCGGCATGTATTGCAGCCTCTTAATTTTCCTTATTCTGCTTAGTGTTTGAATCAATTTTGTTTACAAGAAGTTTGATGGTCGCTTTGTAAGTTTCAATTTCCGTTTAGAGTGCTATCGGAAGATGGTATTGTTGCTGGAATTTTTACAGGAAGTCTTGCTAGAAATCTTATTGTTGGAGTAATTGCATTAATATTTGAAAGTTTTGTTGGCTAACTTGGCTTGTAACTCGTTTGGGAGTATGGTGAGGTAGCTGGGCTGCCAAAGTCCAACTACTAAGGTGTTTGGTAACACTTGTAGCTAGGCTTTGGCAGCTTAAGAAATGTTTTTTCTCAACTTCTCCTCCACAACTATAGCTTTTACTCCACAACAGCTACAGCTTAAAAGTTACAACACCTCACTCCCAAACATACCCTTGGTGGCCGGAATTCTTATTACTTTTCTTAGAGTTTGATTGGAGTTTGACAAAAATTTTATACTTTGGGATGGCTTTTTCAATTTGGGATGTTTTATTATGTATTGTGGAGATCACACTGGATATTAGATGTATTTCTTTTGAAATTAATTTTTGGATTGAATAAATGTTATTTGATATTAATTTTTTTATGATATTTGTTTTATTAATTAATTAAATTTGTAAACAGGAATTCATCAATAAATTATAATTATAATATAATTTAAAAAAATCAAAACTTTATTATGGAAAAAGCCATCATATATTCCATCATAAATAATTTCCCACCAAAATTGAGTAATAAATTTTGAAATAATAATTGAATTTCCCACCTAAAATTTAAAAAAATGGCATGAAAATTTAAATAAATTTAATTTTTAATTTAGTTATTTTTTTACATTAAAATATTTTGTGATGGATATATGACTATGAAATACTATCATGAATTCACGACAGAAAATATTCTGTCATAAATTAATGACAGTGACATAGATGATGGATAAACTGTCTGTCATACACCCCATTTTATGACAGTTATTTCCCATCATCTATTGCATGTTTTCTTGTAGTGGAGAGAAAGAAAGAAAAGAAAAAGGAAAATAAGAAGAGAGAGAGAGAGAGAGAGAGAGTAAAAGAAAATAAAAAATGAATAATAGAGTTACAGGAACTGAAATTGGATAGTTAGAATTACATTCGTTGGATTAGTGGGTAACAGATTTAAGGAATTTAAGTAGCTATGATTTAATTTACGTCATATGTATAAGTTTTTATATCAGTTATAATCATTAATTTTTTAACCCTGTATTCTAGGAGAAATCCAAGAATCCATAGACCCACAACAATCTCAATAAACCCCGGAGTGAAACAGGACCTATGAGTACATACTATTATTACTATTATGCATTTCGTGAAGCATTTATGTTTGATAATATGATTTAATATCATGTTATGATTACATGTACACATATTATATGTTTGATTGAGTCATAAGATGTGATTGCTAGTTACCATATATATACCCTTCCCCGTAAACTTTGCGCATGCGTATTGAGAGTTAAGTTACTCTACTTGTGCGATGTAGTTCAATTCCACTGGGTATTGAGAGGTTTTTCCCCCGCTCTACTCGTCCAATGATGATCTTGGCGAGTATTGAGAGTTATTTCCCCTGGGTACTATTTGGTGCAGTTTTGTCATGTATGTATGATAATTTGTTGATGTATGATATTCACTCCGAGGTTTAATATTTAGTGTGACATTATGTCATATGATTATGTATAAGTACTAGCACGCTACTTCTTTATTATTATTATTATTATTATTATTATTATTATTATTTGCATCCACTCATTGAGCTGCAAGCTCACTATTTTCCTATTTACCCATTTTTCTCTAAGGATTCCGCAAGATTTCGTCAGAACAGTTCTAGTCAATTGAAGTTGGGCCACAAGACGCATTGCTGAATGCCTTGCATATATATATATATATGCATGAATTAAATTTCTTCCATGAGTTTTAATTATTAGTCTGCATGATTCTCCTCAGATCCGACATATAGGTCGAGGCGGGTCGTGTCATTGAGGTTTATGAAATACTGGGAAAATAGACAAATAGTGAAGACACTGCAAATTAAGCAAATCAAATAAACAGAGGAAACAACTGATCAATTCTACGAGCAATAGCCACATCAACAAAGAAAATATGACTTTATCAATTGTACCGGCATGGTACCATAACCATGCAACATTACATCAACATTTCATCATCAATTAATTTTGATGATATGAGATTAAAAACATTGATTTCCTAATTTTCTATAATTACATATGAATAATAATTTATTTGAATTTGTTTAACATGCAAAGAAAAAGTACTGAGTAATGACATCAAAAGTAGTTGGTTACTCTTATGTATAAGAAAGCCTAATTATAATATAAGCCGGTGAATTTAGGGTCGGACTAAAGGAATTTAAAAATGTGGTTATTAATTATTAAATTAAAGTATTTGAAGAAAAATAAGTTAATAAGGAATAGTTTAAATTTAACAAGTGCTAAGGTTACGAGATCCACTTTGACTATCCAAATCATGGTCATAATACTTTCTCATCTTTATATTTTGCATTTCTTTTACTAGTTTAAATATTATATGACTTAGTCAGTAATTCTATGAATATATATATGTGGATTAAGTATATATTATACCACAGTCATATTGGAGTGTTACCACTACCGTATTGGTGTGTCGACATTAGATTTAAATACCCAATACCCATATAGATCTAAGGAGATCTAGATCTATAAATTAATATAGAATGAAAATAACTAGTAGAAAATTTAACTAATGGACATGTAATTAAAAAAATAAACTTAAAACTCACTTGAGAGAATAATTAAATCAACAATTGAATCTTTGAGCTTCACTCTTAATCTTTGCTTAGAAAATTAGTCACTTATATTGGCTAACAAAACACTCATTTTATTTTATAAATTTCTAAAAGTACAGTACAAGGAAATTGAAAACAAAAGAGAAGAGAATAATTTCTTCTTATTAACAACATTTTTCCTAAAATTCACTCTCGATTTACACCAATTTTCCACCAAATTCTCTTTACCTTTACCCTCTTAAATTTTGAGTTAATTAAGTGTGTGCCTTTACATCATTTTTTTGTGAACTTGCAACCACAACCTTTAAATTAGCTTTACCAATACTGATGTAGTACGTTATTTTAGAATTCTAGAATTTTTTTTTTATTTTAATTAGAGTCCATTATGGTATGTGATTTAGTATTTCATTTTCATTATAATTGTGATTTAGTTTTCCTTTCTAAGTTAACTTAGGGAAGTAGGTTTACTCTATTATAAACAAAGAGATCTTATTATTGTAACTTCAACCTTTGATCAATTAATAAAATTCCCTCTTTTATAGTTCCCTCTAGAATTATCTATCAAAATCTCTCTTGCAACGTCGTTTGGATTAGATCGTCATCTAATCTCATTTTATGCATTATTAAAAATCTCATTGAGTCGTTTGGGTTAAAAATGAGATCTAGTCTCGCTTTGATTAGAGCGTAACCTAATCACATTGGCTTAGTCCAGCACTAAAACGATATCTAGTTTTACTTCCCTATCAATTCCACGTCCCTTATGCCGCTCCGTTAAATACAATCCAAGGTTCTAAAATTGCAACTATTATGGAACTTTGGATTCAACATAATCAATGGCTACAAAAGAAATCAAATTGGGACCCTCCATTGCATCTTTTGACAAGGTGGCTGAACTACTAGATTGATATAGGTGTTAAATCTAGTTTAATAAGGTGCATGCGAGCTCAGACAGGAAGCATGATCTTAATCGTTCAAAGTTAATGTTGGATCTAAGGGCTAGCAAATCTTCCAAAGGCTTATGAGTCTTCAAAATCCAAATTTCACATCTGTTTTTCTGATCCAAGCATCATGAATTTAGGAACTTACCTACATAGCACAAAAAATCATACTTAAGAATTTATAAAAGCAGAAAATTTATAAAATGGGTTAGAAATTTGTAAATGTGATGAAATTTTAAATGTTATCAGAACTGTAAGTGAAAAATCATCATTTTAAAATTTATTAAATGTATAATTCTAGTGTTAATCATGTGGCATAAGTGATGTATAATTCATTAAATCATTAATAATTTTTTGGCCAAATGAATTATTATACTATATCACAATCCATTTAAGGAATTAATGCCTCATCACTTAGGATAAAATATTGGGATCCTACGGCTTGTGATCAGTAATGATAGACAACGATATTCAAATAATAATGAAATAGGTAGTTATTGAAAAATATTTGGCAATAAAATGATGCTACAAAAATTTAAAATTATTTGCAATTAAAAAAATTGACAATTAAAAGTAAAAAATATATATACAATGCTTTGATTTTATTTTATCACTTGACTTCAACTAATTCTGACCGAAGACTCCAGAGAATATCGAAAAGAGATTTGATTTTTTTACATACACACATAACACAAAAATTATGTGGCAATCATGAATTTTTGAAAATCAGTCGTTTTTGGCTATCCATAAGTTCACATGTGGGTAGACTCGATCAAGTAATTGAATTAAAGAAACGCAAGGAATTATAGGAAATGAAAGTAGTGAAATCCTGTACAGAAAAGAATTGAACTGCAGTTAAGGCACAAGTTTAATTTGTGAAGGCTCAACTAATTGAAAGCAATGAAAAATAAACTTTTGACTTTTACAAAGTAATCATCAAAATATTTGACGAGTTTGAGATTTTAAAAAAACTGAAAAAATAGACAAATAATGAAGGAACCTACAAGTTAGGCAGGGTAAATAAAAAGAGGAAAACCGACAGGATAAATATTTACCGTTATTCATTTTTTTTTATTGCTTCCAAAACCAAATGTTGCGATTTTTTTTTGGTATTTTTTTTCTTGTTTTTTCTAGAACTGAATTAAAAAGTTTCCTCTCACTCTAGGATCTTTCTTCGTTTCTGTGAGATTAGTTTCTTCTTTTAAAGAAGATTTTGTATGAAAAACTTCGCTCACTAAATATCAATCTTGAGCTTTATTCTTATTCAAACTTAGATAACTACAGAAACAAAGTGTATTCGTAGTCAGTTGATCTGTGTCTAACTGCAATGAAAGTTCCAATTTTACTTAATTAAATAAACAAAATTAAATCACTTGAAATTAAAACGCGGAATTGATGTTATTAGAGTTTCTTATTTAATTTTACTGTAAGTCGTGGGGAATTAGATGGCCATCCATTATGTACTGTTGGCCACTAGGTATTTTGGTCATGTGTATGTATTGGGATGTCATAGGCCTTAAAGCTAAAAATCAATCCCAAATTTAAAGTGAAGAACAGTAGCTAGAACAGAATCTACGTTTTGATGTCTTAGATTATGAGCTCAAACAATTAAAAGTACATAGAAAATGCATGATAGAGCACAAACTCATATCGATTTTTAATTTTGAAATTCATTTCGGAAAATCTGTTCTGTTCAACAGATTAAAGAAAATTATCAACTAGACTCTAGCCACATACTTGTATATAAGTAGAACACCAGGTCAACAAAGGCGCACATCTTTTGGAACTCAGCTGCCCAAAGTCAGCAAAGCCATCAAGACAATACCAAGATACAACATCAACAATAATAACATCAAGAATTACATAGGTGCCGTCACATATTACACCCACCCCAATATGTACCATTTATTGTCCTCTGTTTTAAAAGAAATTTACAAACCCACGCAGTAATAATAATTAATTAAATTATACAGTTCAGTACTCAATCCTCCTCTGTTTCAAATCCAAATCCACTGGTCTACCATTTATTATGATGCAAGGTATATAGGTTAGCAAGTGCCGATACGGCCCTCCATCCTTTATGTACCTTTCTTCGATCAAGGGACATCCCGAGATCTCTAATCGCAAAAGAGAGGCAGGCAGGCCCTTCTCTGGAAAGTATTTGAGCTTGGGGCAATTACAGAGTTTCAATTTAGTGAGGTTTTGATGATCAAAAATTGAAGAAGACAGGCGTTCCAGATTTGGTAAATCAGCAATCACCAGATATGTTAGAGTGGCAGGAAGAGGAAGCGTGGTTCCCAATCCTAGTCCTATGTCCTCCTCCGGTGGAAATGACACCACATCCTGATCACGTCCTCTGATTCTAAGTTGCTGCAGAGAGGAGAATCTGTTCAATCCCCCTCCTCCCTGGCCCCACTCAACGAATGACTTCCAACTCTTCATATTATCAATATTAAGTGAATGAAGGTTGGTGGGAAGGCGATGTTCATCTTCAGGATCACGATCAGGGCTTAGGACATCTCCTATTGTTAAATGTTGAAGACAGGTCAGATTGCGCAATCCCCTGGGTAAGGCCTCTAGTCTCTCACACTCAGATATCTCCAGCCTAGTCAGCTTCGCACATGGCAATCCTCCTTCGGAAAAGGACACTAGATTTCCACAACACCATATGCTAATCCGTTGAAGCTGGCAGAGATTATGTAAACCGCTCGGTAAAATTTTCAGATTTTCACAATTCCCAATGTCAATCACTTCGAGAGATGTGTTGTTGTTCAACCTTTCTGCTATCGACTCCAGCTTTGGACACTCCCAGACATCAAGGAACTTAAGAGACTGAGGCAGATTGCCAACTTCAAGGGACTCAAGCGTGGCAGGTAACCCATTTTTTGAAAATAAACATGTAAGAGATGGACATCGGCCAATTACTAAGTGCTCAAGAGGAGATGAAGTGTACCTGCTGCTGCTGCTGCTGCTGCTGCTGCGGTAACTGGACACCGGCAATATATGTCAACGAACTGCAACCAGCGATATTCAATATCTCGAGAGATGAATTGGTTTCACACATCCATGCCTCAGGTAATGATTTCAGTGCTTCACAATCCCAAATTGTTATTAACCTCAACTTGGAAGGCAGAGCAACCTCAGGAAAGGAAACAAGGGAACTGCAGCTTCTGATGTATATCTCTCTCAAGGAACTAAGGCTGAGCAGTGATTGTGGCAGCGTCACAAGGCCTTGGCAATAACTCAATCCTAGATATTCAAGTTTGCATGACAAATCACAGAGCTGCTGTTGTTCTTGTTCTTCCTCCGCTACCAAGGATTGAAGATTGGGACACCGTCCAATGTGCAGTATTCTGAGAAAGCTTATGTCTTGCAATAATCCGTAACGACTCTTCCATATATATGTTTGCTCTTCCATATTATTTATCTCCAATTCTTCTAATTTTGGTAGTTGTGGCTTCAATGGCCCTGTGAGAAACACTTGATTTGATGTATCTCTACAAACCACTAAATTTTGCGATCCAAGATGTTTAGTTGTACTTCTCCACACAACCTTTTTACATCCATCAATTTTGAATTTGCAAAGAGCTGGAAGACTCATAACTGAAACTACCAATTCTTCACAGCTTTGAATGACAAACATCTCCAATGCAGGAAGGCGTTCTGGCAATGTACCTCGCAGTTTAGAACATCTTGAAATATGAAGCTCTCTCAACTTAGGAAACCCTTCAATTTCTTGACTGGATCCACGAGGAATCCATTCTTCCCATTCTTTCATATCTTCAAAATGAAGAGTCTCCAAGCATGGAAAAGGAATTGGAGAAACATTCCCATAGAACTCTAAACTCAATCTTTTTACTCCACTCATTCCACGTACTTCAAGATGCTTTAGAGAGCGTAATTGCCCCACTGACGGCAAGGAAGTACACATGCCACAATAATGAAATTTTAGGGTCACCAACTTTGACAAAGAAGAATCGCCTAACCAAATTGGAAATTTTGTACCTCTATAGCCATTGATACAAAATTCTTCGAGATTTTGATGAGGTTTCAGCATGTCAAGCACACGTGTTTCAGTTTCTGGCACTCTAGAGTCAAAACTGTTACGTGCCCATCGAAGCAATAACACTTTAAGATTCTTCTTTCCAGACAAGTGAGCCTCCTTGGCATCACCCACGTGTTTTACATTCTCTAAGTTTGAAATGTCAAGTGTCCCACGAAGATGCATCAAGAATTTCAGCTCCCGTAACCTAGAACCCCTGTCGTTTCCAACAACAAAATTACACAACGTTTGGAGACAAGTCAACTTACCAAATCGTAGTGGCATTTCCTGTAATGAAATTGTATTTGAATTTTTGAGATGATGCAATTTGATGAGATTTCCAATGTCTGCACACAATGTCTTTAGTCGATCACAGTCTTCCAATAGAAGTGTATGCAAATTGTAAAGCTTGGTGATTGATTCAGGCAAATTTCTAATATTAGTTCTGGATAGGTTAAGGTACCGTAAATACCTCAAATCACCAATTGAATTTGGTAGCTCATAAATGTAATATCCACACAAGGAGAAAACCCTCAACTGCTGTAGTTTAAGCAATTGATGAAGAATGCTACAAGCCAAGTATCCACGAGAATTGTTTGACAACATTATTGACAAAAAGGTTCGCAAATATTTGATATCATAGAAGCCCGCAAACCTCTTAACACCATCATATTCTCCACGAATGTATGATAGATGACGAAGATTTCTGGAAATCCTTTGTTGCTTGTTAACCTCCGACGTACCCTCCATTATGAAGTATATTTCCCCCGCAGCCCATCGAGCAAGGTCGTTAACAAGGTCGTGCATCACAAATTTTGATGTATCATTGCTTGATTTTTCGAAAAACGACCTTGAACATAGCTCCTGAAAGAACTGGTGGCCTAAATCTTCCTTTTTCTCGTCACTATCTTCGTGATCCAAGAAACCCTCAGCAATCCATAACAAAATTATCTCCTCCTTTTCAAATTCATAATCCTTTGGTAACAATGAGCAATATGCAAAACATTGTTTCAAAGGTGGAGAAAGATAATAATAGCTCACTCTAAGGGCTGGTAGAATACCGCATCTATCTTCTGATAAATCCCATATGTTGCTAATAAGCACGTCTTCCCAGTCTTTTGGGCCATGCTTACCACGTAAAAGTCCTCCAAGTGTTTTTGCTGCCAAGGGCAAGCCGTTGCATTTGATTACTATCTTCTTGCCAATTTCCTCTAATGACTTATTTGAACTGAAATCTCTTGAACCCAATGAATGTTGAGTGAATACGGACAAACAATCATCAGTTGACAACCTTTTCAATTGATAAGCTGGAGCAGTCCCCATGATTGCTACAACCTCTTGATTACGGGTTGTAACAATAATCTTACTTCCTGGTGCGCCAGCTTCAAGTGGACGGCTCATGTCAACCCAGTCATTGTAATTCTCATTCCAAACGTCATCTAAAACAAGCAAAAATTTCTTTCGAGATAACTGCTTGTTTAGCTCCTCTTGAAGCAAATTTAAATCATTGTCATCAATAGTCTGCTTAGTAATGGATCTTAGAATTGTTTTTGTTAGCCTGATAACATCAAAATCATTAGAGACACACGTCCATGCCTTGAGATCAAAATGATCTTGCACTCGATGATCATTATAGACAAGCTGAGCAAGAGTGGTTTTTCCCAGCTCGCCCATACCTATAATAGGAATAACAGAGAATCCACCATCATTTCTTAAATCATCCCTCAACAACAATTCAACAATTTCCTTCTTTTCAGTTTCTCTGCCATATACTTTGGCTTCATTCACCAATGAGGTTGTGGGTAGCCTTTGCATTGCTTTTTTGGACCCCCCCGCCGAACTTTCTTTCAAATCCAGCAAGTCTTTCTGTGTCACAATTTCTTGAAATCTGTCGTTGATCTCTTTTATTTTGGATATCATGACGTATTCGAACTTAATCGATTCTAGAGTAAAAGTAGTGCAGCAAGTAGGAATGAGCTTCCGAAACTTACTTGTGGTGCTTCTACGACTGCTACTGGTTTGATCGTGATCATGAGCGGCAGCAGCAGCTGCTTCTCCAAGAAGCAGCTTCCTCCGGAAAGCCTCAGTTTGAAACTCATCCAATAAGTCTTCAACATCAAAAGCCAAATTGTGAAGGTCGCCAAGCCATATCTTGACAGACTGATCAGTTCTCTGCTTCTCCTCAGCATCATCAAGCACCGCCTTAATCTTCATCAACATCCTCTTCCACTTCACTAGATCAGCCTGGATCTGCTCCTGATGTGCAAAGAACTGAAGCCCTTTTGAAGTCAACTTATCGACAAGCAACTCTATGCACGCCTTTAGAATTGCCTCTCCGATGATTGACATTTTTGTTTTTTGGGCAAAGAAAGAAAGAAACAGAATTATGAGTTGTGAAAAGCAAAATGACAAAATTAAACAGGTGAGAAAATGGATAAGCAGAATGAGTTTGTGATTGTAAAGGATTTGTCTAGCAAGCTTAGAAATCCCTTTCCAATAATAAAAGTGAAAAGAGAAACAGAGGCCACCACCTTTCTTACTTATAATTTGGCAATTCCCAATGATATCACTCACTGTTACCAGATTCCAGAAAGGCAGATGTCGGGTCAAGCAAAACGAAACAGCTTAGTAAAAGTAAACGCGATTAAAATGTTTTCAAAAAAATAGACAAAATTGAAATCACTCTAAAGTGAAAACAAAGACAGTCCATCCACCAATAGCAGGCTTCAGTTGATTACACTAAAGTGAAAACGAAAAAAGACCCCACCACCATCAATAATTTAGCAAGCTTCACATGCTTGTGCGTGTCTGCTTGAGGAACTGGACATGGGTCGATCAAGCATCAATGAAAGAATTAAAAAAGAAAAAAACACATTTTCGACTTGGAGCAGAGAAGTAATTAGTGCTAAAAAGCTACTCCACTAACATTTTCAAAATATTGTTCTTTATAATTCTACAGCAAATAAGACTAATTTTGGGACATTCAAATACTTTCAAACGCAATATTTTGAAAGATTTTAAGGAATCAAGTAAGAGTCATATAAAGAGAAAAGTGAAAAGTGCTAACCATTTTTTAATTTTATTTTTTGGGGAGTAGATGGTAGGTTGGTTGGTCTGCTTTTGTTTTCACTTTTTGTGAAGCAAACGTGTTCTGATTTGTAAAAGAATGCACTTTTCTGATTATTTGCAAGCATTCGGAGGATTTAGAGGTAGCCAATAGACTCGAGCGATCAGCTCAGTTAAAACTCATCGCATAATCCATGTGAGCCAGTTGACTTGGATTAGATCAGAGCGACCAAGAGAAGAATGCTTAATTAGATTTTGCAATCAGTGTAAGACTTAAAAGGCCAGTTTGGTAGTACAGTAATTTAAAAATAATTGATAGTAGTTGTACTGTAAAAATATTGAGCTGTGAAGAAAATCATTTGAACGGTAAAATTTCATTTTAGAATTGTTGTGAATTTTAAAAGCTATACTATGTATTTGGCAAATCTTATTGTTGAACTGCTATAAAGGAACAAATGACTAAAATAGGCATAATATTAAATATAACTTATTTACATATTTATAAACATGTATATATTATTTTTTTATTGTGTATATTAATAATTAATAGGGAAATTATCACTGGTATACCTTTAAGTGACACCAAGCGTCTTCTGTTTCGTCATATCACTAAGTTGACAACCTACAAAACACTTCTACCGTTTCCGTTTGTGAGCGTCATAAGGGTAATCTATTCTTTTTTTAAAAACTACATGACATCTCATTTACATATTAAAAAACGACATGTCATACGCTATATTTTGATAAAAATGACATGTCATCCCATTTATCAGATAATTGTTAATAATTGCTAAAAAAAAAATACTTTACAACCGAATCTACTCCTCCAAAATTTAACCTAAATTATTGAAGATCTACTCCTCCAAGCTCCAACTTGAATTTTTTATGATATAATATGTATAATTATAAATAATATGTTGTTAATGATTTTTTATGGTATAAGATGAATATTTTTTATAGATAATTGTTAATAATATGTACCATTAATAATTTATTTTTTTAATTAAAAAATGTATTGTTAATAACAAAATAAAAAAAAAATTGTGTATTGAAAATTTACATTAATTTTCAAGGCAAAATTGTTTTTTTACCTTATTTTGAGTTTAAAGGGTAAAATAGTCATTTTGCTCAAATTCTGTTAAGTTCTTAACGGCAGTTAACGGAAAGGTGGACGGTAGAGGTGTTTTGTCAACTTAGGTGATGAGAAAGTGTTGTGCGCGTTTGATCTTGTATCGGCAAGGGTATACCGGTGATAATTTCCCTTTAATTTATAACCATTTCGGAATAAAAGTAAAGGTATTGTACTTTCAAAGTTTAAGTACAAACATACCCTCGAACAAACACAACCTTGTTGTGTTTTCATAATTTAAATTTAAGTAACGTTGTGTTGTGATTCAGTTTTTGCATTTCTTTGATTTATGTACTATTTCATACTTTCACAAATATTTTTTTTAAGAATAATAATAAAGCCAGTGCATTTCACCCTTATATAAACTGAGTTTACTGCTTATGTGGCATGAATAAATAAGATGAAAAAAAACAGTTATGAAAATAATTATATGGGACCTGTGATGCTTTAATTCAACTCATCCACTAATGTCAAAGACGTAGGGGCAAAGGCTTAGTGTTGGCTGGCCGTCCAAAATATAGGAAAATTTTTTAATTTTTAATTTACAGAAATGCCATTATGTACATGATTGCCATGATTATATTTACAAGTTTTTCACTATATTAATTTTATAAGTCTGTCATTCCATGCATAATAAATTAAAAATGGGTCAAATAAATTTAATCAAAATCCAATAAACCATCATACCCACCATGGTACTTTTGTTTCCCACCTTCAGTTTTTTTATTATTTAATAATCTGTACTCAGTCCCATTTTAAACTAAATAATTTAAATCTTAAAAATCCAAAATCCAATAATTATATGATTATAAAAACAAACAATATAACCAAGGTCAAATAGTAATTACAATAGATTGAAAATAAATTAGCCACACCTTAGAAAACAAAATACGCATTTCATTTATTATTTATTCATCTAAGTACAACAACAAAAAAATTGACAGAAAAAACTATAACCAATTCCTAGTCTATTTAAATTTATAGGAACTTCGTATAATATTATATAGTACCAAATGAAAAAAAAAAAATTTACCCACCCTAAAAAGAAACCTTATTTTGACCCTAGTTCCCAACTCAGTTTGTACAAAATGGTTTATATCACGGTTTGTGATTGTATAATTATTGTATTTTTAATTATTGAGGAAATTAAATTATGATCGACACTTTTGCCAAAATTATTATACTTGCTGCCATTCAATGATGATCATTATTATTATTATTATTTTAATCACCAAGGGGCACGAACAATTTCATGTACAAATCTTAGAGTTAAATCGGTTAACGGGACATGCAACACTGCCACATACATCATATATTATTAGGAAACATCAAGTGCAGGATATTAATAAATTTTACTTGGTCCCTAGTTTCACAACACTTTGAGTGCGCCCAGCTTAATTTGGCTGGCCTATTTGCCCCACGAGACTTTTAAAACAAAGTGATTTCGGGGACTTACTAAGGCTTCCTTCTTCTTTGTATTGTTTAAATCTCTGGCTCATGGTTATTTTAAAGGAAAAGGTTCATTATGTCCACTAGTTTGTGATGTCAATAAATTCTTCAATTTTGCGTAGGACAAAAAAAAAAAAAAAAAGGAAGAAGAAGAAGAAAAAGGAAAAACCTTCCTCCAGCTTCTTTTACATGGGTGAAATATTTTGGAACACTGCGGCAAAAAAGTATGGCGCTGTTCCACTTCACACAGAAGTAGAAGATTTTGGACCACAGCTTCGGTCTCCGATTTGGAATTCGCAAAGGGGCATCAGATACTTTTGTACTCTTTCTTGGTTCGAAGGCAATGCTGCAGGTGTTGAAAATAGCAGCTGTGAAGAGTCAACAGCTGACGCTCAAGCCACGTTAGCATGCCACCTAAGTCACTGTCAACTGGAGCCAGCTGATCTGGATAGTGAGCTGGATTTGATGAGCTGGCAAAATAGTTATGCTAAAGAATCTCAGCACCTGTGCATGAAGAATTGGAATTTCTAGAAACTTGATAATGATTGGATGATGATTGCTATTGTAACTAAAATTTTCTTTTATTTCCTTAGTTACCGTTTTAGCTAGCTGTCGTTTTTTCCTCTGGGTTTGTGTATAAATAAGCAGCACTCTCTAGCTATCAATTCATTCAAGTTTTCATGCATTCATTATTTTTTGGTTTATGCTTTGCTTGCTCTGTAAGCAATTCCATAAGAATTTAAGTTGGTATCAGAGCCAACCTTGAGCTATGGCAAGCAGTAGCAATACACAAACCAATATGAATCCAAGAGAGCAAGTGGATGACTTGAATCAAAATCAGAATCCATCTCAGAATAGCGAGCATCAAAGCTCAAGTATTGACCCCGAAATCCAGTAACAACAAATGCACCTCATACCCATCACATTGACAACAATACCTACGTTGAAGTTTTTGGCGTCGCCAATAAGGATTCACATATAAAACACCCATGATTCCCAAAATCACAATTACGTAGGATATTGTAAAAGTGAGATAGAAATTGTCCATGTCAATTAAATAATCATCTTTTCCTCTACTAGTTGAAGTTTTTGGCTCCGTTGCTAGTGATGCCTTTTCGTTGCAACTCTTGGGCAATGGCAATCCACAAAGAAAAGGATTTCCCTCACAGCTACTCTCATTGAAGGTTGCAAATTGTGCAGTCCACTCTAGGATCTTGCCTGATAAGTTAGTGTGCCACATTAAAAACAGCCAATGTATTTAACTCTACAAGTTGACGAGGAATTTTCCCATTCAATTTGTTGTAGGAAAGATCCAAACTTTCGATATGCTTTAGGTTTGAAAATGTTGATGGGATTGATCCTGTCAAGTTGTTGTATGATAGATTCAATTTCTGAATCCTAGTCAAATTTCCAATCTGAGGAGGAATCTGACCTATTAACTTGTTATATGAAAGATCAAGTCCGGACAAGTAGCTAACTACTCTTCCTCGGTATGTGTAGGCAATGTTCTTTGTTGTGAATTTGAAGGTTTCTTGGATTTTCTTTTCTTTGTAAAACGCAAACCCTTCATCAACAAAAGATGTTTCCGATGACTCAGGACTAGAAGTATCAATGTAACTTTCATGAAGTGTAGTGTTATCTAAGAAAGGAGGAATATGACCAGAAAGAATATTATTAGAAAGATCTATCACATGGTCACTGTACTTAAGCCTAAATATTTGTTTGCTTCAACCTAATAGCCAAAAATTAGAACTCCATGATTGCCAGCATGGCAAATCTAGCGGCTCACACAACCACCAGAATCCCACTCACTTCATTGACCAAACATGAAAAACAAAAAAACTTATAAGGCCATTAAAGAATATGAAGACATTTTTTTATTTTAAATCTTAATTTTTATTAGTTAATTCACTTATGAATTAGCTCGACTTATTAAAAAGCCACTAAGGCCTGTCTTACTGCTCATCACTCACTTATGATTTAAGAGAGGTTAATGATAGCGATCAAAAAAGTGGTAGCTAGATTCTTTTTAAAAATTTTTGTCTTTCTCTATATTAATTAACTGATGAACATTTAATGATTGGTACACTGCGTATTGTTGGAGAGATTATGTGAATAACCATGAGATGTACAAAACAATTATATGGATTAATTGCGAGGTTGTTATTAGTGGGGATATGTTACAATATTGTTGCTTGTACGTCATGAAAGAGCTCTTGCGACTTCATAATCAATGGGCTACATATGTTGCCAAGTTAATTATAGCCCAAAATCGCAAGGTAATATATGAGTAATTTATGATGTTTTTTCTTCCAAATATCCAAGATTTATTATTTGTTGTGTACTAATTGATTTTATGTACTTGTAGGTGGGAAAAAAATGAAGCCACATATGGATATTTATTGACACTCTTGTGCTTCTTTTTGTCCGTTAATGTTTGTTGAAACTTAATTTAGTACTTTACTGTTTAGAACTTGTCGAAAGCTTAATTTGATACTTATGTTTTTCTTTTCCAAATAGTGGTGTAGTTGAATTACATTAATTTAAATGATGTATTTGGAATGTTTGTTATGTGAATTGTGTTGTGAGATTTGGTATATTTAATATATTTTGAGTTTTCTTTTGATTGTAGAAAAAAATATATAATTAAAATAAAAATATACTATTAACAAAAGCAGCATAACATCAATAAATACTGACACTAAATATTTTAAAATGACATTAATAATATTTTACGTTAATGAATCAGTGTTCTCCTGATACTGTAGTCACATTAATCATTGACATGTAAATAATATCATCAAACACTGATACCATCGTGTCATTATTTTAGTGATACTGTGACAAAAATTATTAACACAAAAATCACTGACAATAATTTTCAGTGTCAGTGTGTTCTAGCTGGAGCATTATTGACACAATTAACAAGTGTCAGGAAAAGTAATTACTGACACTAATTTAGTATCAGTAAAGCCCATTTTTCTAGTAGTGTCTAGTGAAGAGCATTTAGACAAACTTTCCAGGATCTCTCCTCTGAAGTGATTGCCATCCAATTGTAACCTTCTTAAGTTTGTTAAGTTAAAATTTCTGGGGAATATATGACCTTTTAGACTGTTGTTTGATAACAAAAGATACTCCAAGTCAATGCAAACCATGGCTAAGTGCTCAGGGATTTCACCAGTCAATTGATTGTTGGATAAATCTAGACTTGTGAGGAAGTTCATATTACCAAATGAAGCGGGAATGCTACCGTCAAACGCATTCATTGAAATGTTGAAATACTTTAAACTTGGTAGAAAATCTCCAATTTTTACTGGAATGTGGCCTTGCAAGTTGTTGTTGGAGACATCCAATAACATTAAACTCTTGTGACAATGAATTGGCAATAGAAAAAGTCCTGCAAGAGAATTATTGAGAAGAAAAAGTGATTCTAATTTTGTGTTGTTTTCTAACAACCAATTTGGAAACTCTCCATTCAAGTTTAAGTGTGAGAGGCGAACAAACTCCTTGTCATGTTGATGGTAAAGAAATTTGGGGAATGGGCCACCACATCCATAACTGGACAATGAGAAAATAGTTAATTGGAAGTTTGGGATCAAAGAATGTGACTTAGTTATTTCTCCAATTATTTGGTTATTTTCAGCAAAGAAAATCTTGAGTCTTGAGTGATTGAAAAATGGCTCAAGTGAAATTGGGACTCGGAAGTGATTCCTTGAAAGTATTAGCTCTTCAATCGATGTCAAATAAAGGAGGGGAGATGAGGAGATGCTTCCATGAAGTTGATTGGAAGAAACATCTAATACTTGGAGGCATGTCATATTTGCCAAGCACCATGGCAAGCTACCTTCAAAACCATTATTATTAATTTATAGCTCTTGTAGATGCACCAACGAGGCCTGAAAATTTATTAATTCATCCTTTAGTATATAAAAATTAATAAATGGATAATATTTTTATAATTGGTTCGTTTGTGTAATTAGATATATATTTAATGGTGAATTAATGTTAGGGAGATTGCCAATTCTTCCCCCCCCCCAATAGTAATCAACATATATCATTTTCCCTCCTGCTGTTTTTATAATGACCAAAAACCCCCTGATAGCATAAGTTTACAATATTACTCTTATTTTCAACTACTCTTTTATTTATATTTATTATAAATTAAATAAATCACATGAATAGAAATTAAATAAAAAATTAAGCATTAAAAACAACAAATATACGTTTTGATAAGAGCAAAAAAATTAATAATAAAATTTTTTTCTTGTACTTATTTATTTTGTGAAATTTTTCATATAATAAATATATAAGAAAATTATTATAAAATGATAAAAAATTATTATAAGAAAACTTGAATGACAAATAAAAATTTATTATAAGATAAATAATAAAATATTTTGCCTACACTTTTTACATTTAATTTTAAAATATTACAAAATGTTTATTATAAGAAAATGTTCACAAAATAAATAATTACAAGAAAAAATTTTATTATTAATTTTTTTGCTCATATGAAAACGTATATTTCTTGTTTTTAATTCTTAATTTTTTTATTTAGTTTCTATTCATGTAATGTATTTCATTTATAATAAATGTAAATAAAAGAGTAGTTGAAAATGAGGGTAATATTGTAAACTTATGCTATTAGGGGAGTTTTTGGCCATTATAAAAACAGCAGGGGGGTAAATGGTATATGTTGATTACTGTAGGGGGAATTGACGATCCTCCTTAATGTTATAGATTGAGAGAAGAGAAAGAGAGTCTCATTAACCTTGCTTAAGTATCGTGCTGTTAGTGTTAAGAATAGAATATGACAGTGATAAATGCTTAAGAGAAGCCATCGATTCGCCGATGATTTGAAGAAAGCTGGTGTTGAGTGCATTGCGTGTGCCACCCATGTCCAAGCGTTCTAAACTCTTGAAATTAAGAAAACCTAATAGAAACATTAAATAAGGAAAAATGTTGTACATTCTTCACATAATCAAAGCGAAACAGGATAATCAGTACAATTTTTTACCTTGACCGTCGAGGACCCATTGACTTCACAAGACACCATTGACAAATTCTTTAACGAAGTGAATGATGCAATGGTTTTCAGAAGGTTTATATCGAGAGAGGAATGGCACAAGTTTAAAAATTCCAAGTTGGTAAAATTGTGCAGCTCTATTTGAGAAGGAAGGAACAATAAATTTATTAGTTTTTTCAAGATAGACGTTACTGTAAAATTAATTAATTAATTGTTTGTATATATATCACTCCTAGAAAAATGATTTTTATTAACATTAGAATAGTGTCAGTAATTACTTTCAGTGACACTCGTTAATTGTGTTAGTAATCTGAGAGTCAGAAAAATAGTGACACTTGTAAGTGGTGACAAAAATTACTATTACTGCAGTATCACTAATATTATGACACCATAGTATTAGTAGTTGTTGATATTATATTAGTGTCTATAATTATTGTTACCATGGTATCACTGTTTAATTTATTTAAAAAATAAAAATTTGAATTGGATCATTGCCTATTGATTTATTGGTAAAATTAAAAGGCGCCATAAAATTTAAAAAAACTTAATTTATATTACAAAATCTTTCATTTCATATTTAAATATTATTAATATGTCACAATTATACCAAATACAAATTAAAACAAGTACTAAAAGAAACATACAAATTTAGAGTATCTCAAATATAGTTTGAAATGCCCACAAGTAGATATTCAAATTGAAAAAAAAATACAAGTATTTAGTTTGCAACAAAATTCTCCTTATTGCCTCTACACCTTGAACTTCATTGTTTTCCCACCTATAAGTGTAACATATAGAATTAATTAGTTTGCTACACAAATTAAGTGTCGGACATTTACAAGCAAAAATATACTCATACATTACATGATTATTGAATGCTACAAATAACTTGACAACATATGCGGCCTACACATACGAAAGATCATCAATAGTGTATTCATAACATTCAACATCAACTCCAATTACTAACAATTATATATTACTAACCTCAAAACTAAACAATAATATGTAACCAAACACTTTACATTTTCTAGAAATTATAAAAAGCAATAACATAGTAATAAACAGTACCACTTGACAGTAGTTACCAAAGATCCTAAAAAAGCTTAGAATTGATATTAATCATTTTTATCTTAAGTATTCTTAGGCTATCACTGATGAATTAAATAAGTATCCCTAAGCCGAAAAATGAAAAAGGTATAGTACCAAACTCTTACAATACTTTCCAATTTCCTATCAAATCTTCAAGACACAATGATAACAATCACGAGTCAAAATACAACATCAACCTCCTAGAAACTTCACTTCAGCAAATAGAAAACTAAACATATTCAGTTATAGAGGTAAAGCAATACAAAAAGGCTTAAGGTCATTGAGATAAAGAAACCAAAAGGAAAGATTAAAGAAAGATCACTAGATCAATTATATATAGAGATCTCTCAATCATTCACTTAGACACGATGCACTGACGATTATTTAAAAAGGATGGAGCTTATTTTTGCCAAGGTGATGATTCTTTATGTTTGTCTCTCAAAATAGCTATAAGAGTATTAATATATTCTCATTTTATGGTAGAGAGGTGAAGTCCATTAATAGAAATTCCAAATCCAAAATACAGATAGAGAATATAAGATAATAAAACATATATGCTATATTTAAATAAACCATCAAGCAATGATTAAATAAAGCATTACCTGAATGAGTTCAGCTCCTCCCCATGGGAAATAAGACAAAATGCAAGTTTTATAAAAGTCAGCACATGCTAGGTAGGAAGGATTTATTTTGACTTCGTCCGTAGTTTGCTGAAGAATTTTGTTGCACATTTATAGAATAGAAATTTTTAAATCCTGTTTGAAATTTAACCCAAAAAAAAGTATAGAGACTAAATACGTAAACTTCATAAATGCGCATGAATACTCCTAAGCTTCATGGATAAACTTGAATGACAAATATTTTTTTTTAATGCATTAAAGTACCTGTTAAACCAAGCATGTAATTTGACCAACGTGGTAACGCCCTGCTATTATGATACAAGAGGCTTGCTAATATATGACCTAAAAGGACATGCTTCAATCGTACATCTAATACATAGTATAATTCATCATTGACAAGAGAACTCTCCCCACATCTGAGCATGCATCTCAAACTATCCACTTTACAATTTCTTCCAAGATATATTTCACTCCATATGTCCTAGCAAATTATAACTTGGCAGAATAAAGGTTTTAGTATAAACTTTTTTTAGGGCCCCAATTAATCGAAGAAATTTATTCCAAAAGAAAAGGGAAAGAAAGTACAATAATAAAGGAAAGTCAAAGCCACGTGAGAATAACTAGAATCCAAAAGAAATCTAACACTAGTAAATCAAGGAACAAATCTAACAGAGAATTTGACATACATAATCATTCTAAGGTCCTCAAAAGGTAAATAGAATCCAGAAACATTACAGATCGTTATAGGTACAAAATATTCCCAAATAAATACTGCTAATGAACAAATATTTGCAAGTTACGAGAAATGATATACTCACAAATTGGGTCCATGATGCTACCAACAACTTTCTAGTCAAAGAACTGTTGATTATTCATTATATCAACACTATTAAATAAAAAAAAGACAAAATAGAAAGATCTAACTACCACTAAAGCAACATTCAATACTTGAATAGCCAATCATCCCCATTGACCATGAAATATCCATAGCTCCCATCAAGGCCGATATACTACGAGTCCCTATTTGAACAAGTAAATGTTCTGCTCAAAATATGACACAAATACACATTCCTAAAAAATTATAACTTTTATTATATAACCATGTGATGTAATTAATATGATATAAATCAGCTTCCCACTCTCCCACGGCAAGCCAAGCTAGCCATCCAGAAGAAAGCAAAACATGTTTTCATACTATTCTTACCCTACTTTCACCATAAAAGATTAAAAAAAAAAGGAAGTTGAGGTTTCAAAAGCCTTCTGCTCTGCTCTGTCAAATAAAGCAACCAAAAAGAACACGGACTAAATGAAATCAACTACTGAAATGCGTGCTTCTTAAATAAGAATGATATCAAATACATAACTGAAAAAATTTCAAATTTTTTTTAACCAAGTATTCGATTTCAATCAAATACATTAATACAAAAATCAAATAAATTAAAATAATTTTTCTACTATTATACCTTTATTATGAACGAAAATTGAAATTTGAAAATAACAGCAGTAGATGACTGTGTCTGTGACGACTACAACGACGACCCCCGGCTGACGAGTGACGACTGTGAGGATGCGAGACTGGCTGAAGCTGACGAGTGAGAACCGCCATGACACGACGAACACACAGTGAGGAAAGCAAAAATCGACGATGACGGCACGTAGTGTGGATGCTTCGCCGAAGACTACCTAAAGAGTGGCGACGCGCTGGCAGACTGCACACAGGCTGATGGTCACGATGCACTAGCTGACAACAAACTGGGTGAGTGACGATGTGCTAGAGAGAGAGACCATGGCTATGTAATTGTGTTCGTGACCGTGACTGCTGAGAGAGAGACCGTGGCTGCTGAGACTCAGAGAGAGAGAGTTTAGAAGATGAAATTGACCTAGATTAGATTTAGGGATTTACGGAATTAGGGTTCTTTTTTTTTATATATACATTTTTTGTGTGTATTATATTATGGTTTTTTCTTTTCCTTTTAACTTAAAAAGCTTGACTTCTATAGGTCTTGGGTTCGAGTTCTATTTGGAACAAGATTAGAATTATTTTGATTTTTTAACTGATAGCTTAGTGTCAGGGATCTCTGATGTCTGACTTGCAAACACTATGGTATCAGTAATTTGTGATACTTATATGTTAAACACGGAAAATGGTCCATATCTATGTAAATACTGATACTTTTTAATAAAGTGTCACGAGTTAAGTATCAGTAAAGACCATTTTTCTAGTAGTGTGTATATATATATATATATATATATTTGCATACCTTGAGTTGTGGTCACTGTAAAATTGTTAGCTTCAAGGAAAAGAGTCTTGAGGGATGGGAATGATCCCATTGACCGCAACAAATTGCTTCCATCTCTTCTAACTCCCAATAGATCAAGCCTTTTCAACTTACTCAAACCTCTGTAATTTGTTTAATAGGATTGAAGAAAAATAAAAATTCATTGTCTAAATTTAATTATTGGGAGCTTGGGAGTCAATCCATACTTTGTGCTTTAAGAAAAGAGCAACATCATTTTTCAACTGCTTTAAAGATTGAGGGACTGCAATCAAAATCCTATTACTTTCTGTTTCTGAAATAAGTACGCACAGATTCTCAGTTTCTTTCCTTTCTTTTTATTTTGTCCCTCTTTAGCCTTCCCTAATTAAATGAATTAAATTAAGGTATTTGATTTTAATTGTTTACCTTGAGGAACCACAAAATTGTTGATTCCTTTATTTTTGCTCAGGTACAACTCTTCTAAGTTGCTCAACGAATCAAATTCTGCATATATACCAACACTTATGACTTCTTTGAAGAAATTAAAGCATGAGAATTTAATTTTGCCTAAACCAAATGGCATTAAATAATTAATTGATAGAGTAAACAAAAGTTTGTTTATTAAAAGCCAGTTGAAATCTGATTCCTTCAGATTAACCAAAATATTAATTTGTGTTGAAGATCCACAAATAGCTAGTAGAAAAAAATGAGAAGCATGCTCAATTAGGTTTAATTACCTTGAACATCAAAAGTTCCTTCGAATCCTATACCACTTAGATATAATTCAGAAAGGGTAGTTAAAGAAGATAAGATGATACGGTTGAGGTTGTTATGACTTAAATCGAGAGACTGCAACTTACTCAAACCTGCAAAATAATAAATCAAATGGCAAAGAATCTAACTTGTAAGTATTCATTTACATAATAATATAAGTTACCTCAACCACATAGGTACACCAAACAAGCCAAGTGCAGTTTACCTGATACAACTCTGTGCTTGTATGGTGCAATTCTGTGGTTGATGTAGCTTACATCATTATGTAAAGGATCTCTTGCCTTATATTTTTCAACTTTTGTATCTTTTTGAGACCACAAACCCATTTGTCAATCTTCTTCCAGCTAATTTGCAGCTCTTCTAAATTTTTCAAAGAATCTAATTGTGCAAAGATTACAAATTGATTCGATGTTTCAAACCTCACAATAAAATAAGATAGATTTTATCACTTTTAAATGAAAAAAATGATAAATTTGTTATGGGGTGTTTGGTACTTTGGTTTCCAATTAGAATATCCTTTTTTCAAGTCAAGACATGCGAAAGTAAAAGATGATATTACGAGAAATATTGAAGATTGTATTCGTAAAATTTCTAAGAATTATTTTTTAATATTAATAAAAATTGAGGTTGAATTAGGTAAAAGTTAAAGAGTTGGGAGAAAAGGTGAAGCTTAATTAATTAATTACGTAACTTTAACTTCAATGCTTCCTTCCAATTTATTATGAGACAGATAACGATGTTAATGATGAAAGACGAGCCATAGATGATGAGATGCTATTCTTAAACAAGTTCATACGTAAATCAAAAAATTTTAGGTTGCTCATTCTTGATAGCATCTCTAGACCTGCAAGTAAAATCAAACAATGAACTTATTGTATCACGAAATTATAAATAACAGTCAGCAGGCGAAGTAAAATCTCAACATTATTTTGAAGGAAATCCCTGACCTTTATCCAAAACATATCATATAGACTGGTGTAATCTCAAAACAAAACATTAAATATTTGACTTAAAACCCCTTAATTATTTCTCCTAATGGTTATTGAAGTTAGGACGGAGAAACTAAATTAATTAAATAAAATAAAGGACGACCTTCATTCTCAACACAACCAGCAATACTGTTATTACTTAAAATAAGTGACTCGAGCTGTTGAAAGGGAGTAAACAAAGAAGCATTCAGATATCCTTCTCCCAGATCCTCATTCCTAGTATCAGAAAGGTCTAATCCTATCACTCGGCCTGTGGTGTTGCTGCACTCAACGCTTTCCCACTGACAGCAATCTCCTTGCTCATCTTCCCAATTTTGAAGTCTAGAAGGAGAACTGAAGAAATGTCTAAGCCTTAAAAGAGCAAATCTCTCATGCTCCAAGCATCCCTCACTCCACCCCACTTCTAATATTAATAATACTGACAAAACTAACATTATCACAATTTTTGAACCACTGCCCATTCTATATCTGAAATATTAACTACTGGACTAAAATCTCTGCATGCATTAATTTGCGACCAATATCAATATCAATAAGAGGGCTCTACACTATTTACAACAAACACATTTAACACAATACACCCATGCTTTAGATTTTAGTTGACGGTCTTCCCCAAGCCTCTTACGCAATTTTTTTTTCTTTCTTTCTTTCCACATTTGTCATTTTGCTAGAATGCTTTTACAATTCAGCTTTATTTTCAGTTCATCAGTTACTCAAATAGAATTCTTGGCCGGTGCGGCGGTATGCTATAATAATAGTACATATTAAAACAACAAAAAGAAAAGTACACCTGCAGTCCTAGATCACTATGGTAATAAAATAGAATTCTAGGCCGGTACTTTATTTTATTTTATTTTATTTTTTACGGAATTCTTGGCCGATATGTTGTAATAATAATTATAAAAAAAATTATAATAAAGAGCTCATTCCAATACCACGTCAATTCTACAGTAAAAATAAGAAAAATTGAATTAATGATAAAGTGGTCCTAAATTTTAATTTAATAAATAATTTACTGCAAAAATTTGTTGTGATGTGGTAGAGATAGGCTTCATTATTGAGAGTACAAGTCATTTAAAAAAAAAAAAGGAGAAAAAGAAAAATACACAAAGAGTCCTCGACCGCTGTGTTAATAAAATAGAACTCTTGGCCGGCATGCTATAGTAATGGTTATATTAAGAAAAGAAAAAGAAATGTACATCTAGAGTCGTATACCCCATATGGTGATCCAAAACATTTTAAAATAGTCATATACATCAATTTTTTAGTAGGTAAAGCGTAAATTTTGTAATGTTGTACCTCTTAAAGTAGTTACTGTTAGTTGTCAATATAGGACATCATTTTAGAATTATAAAATTTTATTATCTTAAGATTTTCTATATAATTAGAGTCAATTGTGATATGTGTCTTAGTCTTCTATTATAATCATGATTTATTTTTTCTTTTTGAATAGCAAGTTTTTTATTTTCTAAATAAAGAGGTCTTATTATTATTTTTAAAACTTCATCTTCAATTATTCAATAAAACCCCTCTTATATTGGATAATTATCTTTAATTTATTTTTTTAATTTTAGCTATATTAAAATTTTATTTAAAAAATGAATAGAAGCTCAAGTCCACCCCAAGATCGACAGGCCTAACCCAAGCCCAGCATGCCTAGGTTTAGATCAATTACCAATAACATGGACTTGCGCTTGGGCTTGAGAAAACCTAGCCCAAGCCACAATTTGCCACCGTAACACAATGTGAAATATATATATATATAGAGAAATGTTACAGTAAAAAATTTTAAAGAAAAAAAGTGGCTTTAAAACCGTGGTTTTAAAGGTTTAAAGCTTTAAAGCTGCGGTTTTAAAGGCACTTTCCCGCATTTTAAAATCCATGACCAGAAAACTACTATATATATATATATATATATATTTTACACATTGTGTTACGGTGGCATACAATAAGTTTTACCATGTGAAGATTATCAAAATTTGATAAATTTTAATATTCTATTTATTGAATTGTTCAAGTCTCTGTTGTTGGCATTAATCTAACTGTTCCACCCCCTTTGTTAGACCTCAATCCTGTGCCAATACCTATGAATATTTAATATTAAATTTCTACTTTTTAAAAGATTTAATCCATTTAGTAATTGAATCATTCACTCATGATGAGGTAACAGTAAAAAAAAATTGATGATATCCTTGAGGTGAGGCAAAATATCACAAACTAATTTGTTTTTCTATTGCGCATGGAGTATTACAAGTATAAAATAATTTGCCTTCTTCGCATTTGCATCTGTTTAACATGCCAAGTGGGGTGAGGAGACATGGGGAATCTTAGTCTTCTAATAAATCGACAATTGTAACATGATTTTGATCTGGATCAAACTTCAAAGTATGATCAGCAATTTTTATGCAATTTCTCCCTCCTGCCAGCTTTCCAACTCACTAATGTAATAAAATAATAATGATAATGATCAATGAGCAACAAAATTATGAAAATGCAAGAGTGGAGTTGACATGCAAGAAAAGAATTGACATAATTCGCAGATACATTCTATGATTGCTTTGCAGCTACTAGGCAAGATCTGCGAATTATTTTCATCAATGCTTTTAAATATGATTGTCATGCAACTATACTTGGCTTTTACATTTTTTTTTACAGGATAGGAAAATAAGCTTGGAGGAGTAGGCCGAGATTTCCAAAATATTGTGATTGCTCTCTTCTTCCTTATCTCTCTATATTTACAGAATATCTTCCAAAATATATTATGTTTACATGATTATCTTCATGTGGGAATTTTAGAAGATATTGTGCACGGAACAGTCCCCGTGAACAGATGCATGCATGTCCACGCTTTGCTATTATCTTTGCATTGTTGTATTTTAATTATATAAATGCCAACAACTGAAAATGATGTTCAAGACTTACACGATTGTAGAGAAATATACAAGATAGATGTTATAATTTAAAGGATTTAAATTTTACAAAAACTTTACTCAGTAGAAATTAATTCATTGAAATGGTTCTTAAAAACATAATACAATCCAATTTAACATTTCTAGCTTGCCTCGGGGACTTACTAAATGGGTTAAATACTATAAGATCATAAGTCTTCCATGGAGATGCCGCCACCACGTTACAGCTGGTTATTTTTCTATCATAGCAGTATTATTGTTACTTTTTCATTTTTTTTTAATTCCTGTGATGTTAACTTAATTTCCTCACAACTATGTAAGCTGTAAGCAGGATTCCAATCCACCACCATTGTCATTCTTGTTTCGTTGTCGGTGCGAATTCATCCTGCAGTTGTGCGTGCAGACACTTCTAGCTTGTACCTACGTATGTGTTTATAAGAAGTTATGTGAGGTGATATGGATGGAATTACCGAACCGAACTGTTTTATTTGATTATGGACTTTAAGTCATTCATTACTTCGTAACTAAAGAACAATAAAACAAGGAAAAATAGAAGATTATGTTAGAGCGCGTTTGGTACCAGTTTTCTTCGTACATTTTTTAGCATATAACCGTCGGGTTCGACCCGCTTTTATTTTAACGGTTATAATCTCCCTAATTAAATAAAACTTTATACACTACAAGAAAAATAGTTTTCAGTGACACTTGTCTTATGATACTTTGTCAAAAAATATTAATACATTAAGCCGTTCCCTTTTAAGTACAAAGAGGACACCATTAAGACACACATTTTTCATTTTAAATGTACCAAAAAATATCTATATATATATAAATAAACAAGTACATAGAAACCCTCAGTCAACATAACCCAAAATTTCTCAAACATAAGGGTTTTGTTTATTTAATTATACCTCATTTGTCCCTAAGTACCAAATTTATTCCCCATTACATAGATATGCTCCAAGAAGGAGAGAAAAGTAAAAAATACCCATAAAAATGATTTATTTGCTAATGATTTATGAGTTTGTAATAGTACGTTTTATTTTAGTGCTTGCACACACACACACACTATTGCATAAAATGTAGTGATATAAGACCAAAATATTCAATTTAAGTTTTAGGTGATTGAAAAATAATTTCAAGAAAAAGTCGAGTACGAAGTCAGATAGTTGAGCAAGAAGTCAGGTAAAGGAGTTGACTAAGTCGAGTATCTAGTCAAGAGATAAGTCAAGTAAGTTGAGTATCTAGTTTAGCAAAACCCGAAGTGAGTCAAGCAAGTTGAGGCATAAGTTGCATATGAAGTTGAGAAATATGTCGAGTAAAAGTAAACCTAGTAACAAAGTATAAGTTAGGAAATTAGTCTAGTGGCATACAATAATTCGGGTAATAGCAGAGCAAGTTGAGTAGAAGTCAGGTAGTCGAGTATTAATTTATATTTTGAACACATCAAGTAGAAGTCGAGTAAATTTTTGAGAAAGTCAAGTTCATAATATTAAATTCAACTGATATTAAATTTAGTTGACAACAATTATTAAGAGGAAATTAGTCTAGTAGCCTTTTGAACTAATCTAGTATTAATCATTTTAAGTTGTTTGAACAAGTCAAGTGTGTCTTTTGATTATGTCGAGTAAGAGTCGAGTAAGTCACTTGAATAAGTCGAGTATTAAATCAAATAATTCTTTTTGAACAAGTCGAATGTTAATTATTTTAATTTGTTTGTACAAGTCAAGTAAGTCTTTTAATCTCGTACAGTAAATGTCAAGTGAGTAAGTCATTTGAGCAAGTAGAGTAATTCTATTAAATAAGTTGATTGGGAAGTCAATAAGTCTTACAGTGTAATTTTTTTTCCACTTCTTAATAATTTTTTTCAAAATTTTTTTAATGATAGTAGTGCCTTCACTTGTCAATGGCAACCGTACATGTTTCTGTCATTTTTAATGATGAATGGACTCAAGAAAATGATGAATACATGTTCCTCTTAATAATTTTTGTCAACTAAATTTAATATCAGTGGAGTTTAATATTATGAACTTGAACATCAATTTTATCTTTGTCTACCTCAGAAGCCACTGAGGTAGGAGCATCATGTAGTGGTGGCTATATTACATCAAAATACAAAAAATTTAAAATTTATTGACAATTCTTTTCAATTTAATTATAGTTTGCAAACATGATTAGTGAGATTATCTTTGCCTACATTAGAAAGTACTACAGACTCCTTGAACTTCGTCATTCTATATATAAGTCCTTTGTCATGTTGCCAAGCTTTGCTTCTGACACAACAATATTTTGCACCTTCTTCTCAATCTTGCTTAATCTATCATCAACTTTCTAAAATATTGGAGCAACATGATCACCTATGGAGATATGACAAGGCAGAGTGATCTATGAACATGTTTTATGATATACTACTAAGTTACTTCAATAAATCAAAACATAAAATTATTTTTAAGAAATCAACTAATTTGCAGCTTTGCTTATTTTTTTGAAGAATAGCATAGTCCTCTAAAAAGCAGATGCATTAGGTAGCAAAGAACAAAAGCCTGTAGAGGGCACACATAATGGTATTTGCTAAACATCATCAGTAATGGCTATATGCCTATCATCCACAACAACATCAACTTTGTTCTATATATTAACATTTGAACTTGTTGAATTTGGTTTGTTGTCAGGGTCATCCCACTGACAACTTAGGGGTTGCCAAGCTTTAGCTTCTACTCCATTTCCAAAATCAGCAAGCATTGCATGTAAGATTGTGCAATCTCGTTACTTCTATCACTTTATGCGACATGCAATGTTGCTGCTATTATAAGCTATATAATATAGATGTGAATAAAGTTACACCAAAATGATATTGATGCTTTCAACTAAATAGCTTATGTTAATGCTTCAAACCAAATAATCGTGAAATACTTATGGTATCTTCTACTTTCAAGACTTTATTCATTACATCAACCATAATATATCTTATTCTTACAAAATCATTTAAGAATCCTGTGAACCTTGAAATCACCCTATTGAGTTGCAAATTTTATTTTGAATTCAGCAATGGCCTCATATGTCCATATCTGTAATTTTATAATACTATAACAATATCATACTAAATTTATTTATTTATCATATAAAAATTAAAAAAACATCTTCACCTGAAAGGCAAATGGGAAACCCTAGAGGCTATATTTCTCTTTTGCATTTAGATCTAACGAACCAATTATTTTGCTTTTCCTTTTAATTGTGTTCTTTAAGCTCAACATTGTTGACTCGAATGACAAGTGACCATAAAGATAACTATTGAATTCCTTAAAATTATCCAATAAATGAATATGGAGGTTGGCAATTTTATTTTTGCACTCTTTTCCCAGCAATATAGACTCCAAAAATATAGCATGGCAAACTATACCATTAAGGTATCATCATCAGATTGGCTTGTCGAAAAAACTCATGTAATTGCTTCTATGTAAACTCATGATTACCCCTATGAACATATCACATACGCTATCATTATTATCTTTTCTTATGCAGTAAAAGATTATGTTTTTTTGTGACAATCTAGTCCCGTAATCAAGGAAAACTCTAACATAGAAAATCTACACTCTTTTTTCCTATTTTGAAGTACATTGCGTTATTAGTTGATCATACATACTGTAATAATAATGCGTGAACATTCTACCAAAGAATTGTAAGGGTTCACAAAATGACTAAACTATGTTTCCCTAAGCATTTTATATTGTTGTTCTATGAGGCATTTTTTAAGAAGTAAAAGCACCTTTAATGATGACATAGTAGATACTTTCACTGAAACCACCTTCTAATAATCGTGATATGAATTATCATTAGATGCTATGATCATTTTACGTGCTTTCCAAGTCTTGAAAGTATTGAGTACTTGATTTTTAGACTTTAGCACATAAACCCAGAGTTTCCTTGATAAATCATCAATCAATGAGAGAAAGTGCCTAGCACGTCCACATGAGTTAATTGGAGTGGGACTTATGTAATAATAATGCGTGAACATTCTACCAAAGAATTGTAAGGGTGCACAAAATGACTAAACTATGTTTCCCTAAGCATTTTATATTGTTGTTCTATGAGGCATTTTTTAAGAAGTAAAAGCACCTTTAATGATGACATATTAGATACTTTCACTGAAACCACCTTCTAATAATCGTGATATGAATTATCATTAGATGCTATGATCATTTTACGTGCTTTCCAAGTCTTGAAAGTATTGAGTACTTGATTTTTAGACTTTAGCACATAAACCCAGAGTTTCCTTGATAAATCATCAATCAATGAGAGAAAGTGCCTAGCACGTCCACATGAGTTAATTGGAGTGCGTCCTCATAAGTCTTAGTGGACGTAGTCAAAGATACCCTTAATTCTATGTTTAGTAGTACCAAATTCCACCTAGTAGCATTGCCTAATGTACATTGTTCACAAAACTCTAGTCGTTTAATTCTAGTAACATCCAAAACCCTATGCCTACTCAACTTCTTTAGACGTTTTCCACTAATATCACTAAGCCTTAAGTATCAAAGCCTAGTAGCCACTCGGCCTTTGGCCGAGTGGTGAGAGCTGCTGCTCTCCAATGTGGAGGGCAGCAGTTCGAACCCCCACAATGTATTGTGGGAGTATTTCCTTCCTCAATTAAATTTGAGTGAAGGCAGTCTGCTTCCTTGCCCCAGTACGAGGAGTAGACATCCCTCGAATATTTGAGAGGGTTTAAATCTAGGCAGCGCTCCATTAGTATTGATGTATGTAGGTCCCAGTTATAGTCTGATTTGTAAATATCAGTTATATTCTCATGTAATATGAGTTGTACTTTGAGCAATAGTCTCATGTAATTTGAGCAATAGTCTCATGTAATAAAAAAAAAAAAGTATCAAAGCCTAGTCCTATTAATCGTAACCCTGAGCAGTAACCCTAACATGCGTAGATGCACTACCTATCACAGAGTTACAGTTCAACACATAAATATCATTCTAACCTCTCTCCTTTGATTATAACTAAAAAACCTTTAATCACCTTTAAGGAATCATTTTCATCCTCAAAGTTATACCCTATATTCTCAAGCATGCCTAAAGATACAATATTCTTCTTCAAGTTCGGTGCATGTCTAACTTGTTTAAGTTTCTTAACTACTCTATCAAATATTTTAATCTTAATGTTTCCTATAATAGTAATCATACAAGTCATGTTGTTTACCATCAATACCTTGCCACCATCAATGTTTTGGTAATCCAAAGACAAGTTTTGATTAGGCTTCATATGAAAAGAACAGCCTGAGTCTAGATCTACTCACTATTCATTTTCACAAATGATGTGAGTACTAAATCTACAAAGTCATAGTTGTCCTTATCAGAAATGTTGAGTATGGTTGTAGTTTGAGGTCCTCGGATGCAACTACTGCAACACCACCTTGATTCTCTTAAAATTTTACTTTCATAGCTTTCTTTAAACTAGGTAACTTGTTTAAAATGTCCTTTTTCAGTAGAAAGGAAACACTTTTTACCCTTATTTTTAGACTTAGATCTACCACTATTCTCTTTGGAATCCTTCTTTTCAAATCTATCCATTGTTGCTATCAAACCTTCTCCTAAACTTGAGGTACTTTTTAATTTCTTTTGTATTCTTTTGATTCAAGAGCAACCTTCGTATCTTGTATGCTTAAACTTTATTTTCCATACAGTAAGATATCCACAAAGTACTAATAAGGGTATGGCATAAAACTCAACAATATGATTGATTTATCCTTATCTTTGATGTTCACATGAATACTCTAAAGATCTATAATCACCTTGTTGAAGTTATGAATATGCTCCGAAAGAGAAGAACCTTCCTCCATTGAAAGTGTATAAAGCTTTTTCTTTACACAAAGTCTAGTTGCTAAAGACTTTGCCATGTAAATTTTCTCTAACCTCGCCTAGATACCTGAAGCAAACTTCTCACCTAAAATTTCTTTGAGAACTTCATTTCCAATGCTTAGAATAATGATAATATGTTCCTTTCCATCTTTTCTTTAAGATCCTCATCATATAAAAGACCACTCCCACTTGGATCTTTTTGTAGAGCAACTTTCAACCCTTGATGTACTAACAAGGCTTCCATCTTCACCTTCCAAAGATTAAAGTCATTCTTTCCGTTAAGCTTCACAATGTCCAACTTAGTATGAGCAATGAAATCAAGCTCTAATACTTTTTTTTGAGAATTGAGGCCAAATTAATTGACTAGAGTAGCTCCTTGAGCAACCCAACTATTCTCTATCACAGCTCGGGTACCTTAGATCAACTCGGTTGCAAAATAAACAAAGAAACGCAAAGAAAAATTCTCACACAATAGCACTCAATAAGAACTAAAAAAGAGTAAAGAGAATAACACAGGAGATTTATGTAGTTTGGCTTCGATAAGCCTACATCCATGGGGACAAACACACACTTGTTGAGTGTATTAATCTCCAAGGATTTTACAATAGAAATACACTATTTCTAAGAGGTTACAGAGCCTACAATTTCTCTCTCTACCCTAAAACTATCCACCTAGTTCTCTCATGAGTTTCCAAAAATCTCAACCACTTTGACCTGCTTCTGAGCTCGTGGGTGCACTTTGGCCTGTCTGCTAGCTACTCCAGGAGAAACTCTTTCTATGATATGCGCTTAAATAACTACCACAACCTATTATCATGGTTAGTTATCCAACTATTATCTACTATAGGTAATTATCTAATCATCATGGGTAGTTCCAATTATGTCACAAAGCCTAAAATAACTTTTGCATTAGTTATTTAGCTATCATGTACCACATAAGTTAAAAATTCTACAACAGATAAGCTTTTCTGTGGCATAGGTGTACCTAGCTATAGCCACATTCTTTATGGAAGTTAGAATTTATAATCATAATTTTACAACTTTCTATTCTTTAGACTTGCATATGTGTTTTAATTAACTGCTGCTTGAATTATTATTTTGAATTTTATTTTGTGGGTTTTAGAATTTTCACTTATTGTTCTTGTTCAGACAAAGTAATAGGAATTTTTTTAGATTTATTTTTGTTTTATTAATTAAAATTTTCCTTTTATTTTGGGCATATCAGGCACATCATTTGTCTTTCACTAACCAATCTATTTTTTTTCACTTGCAGTTCTTTAAAGTTGGGTATATTATAATGAAATATTCTTGTCAACATTTGAACTCTTGAACTCTTATTAGAATATGATAGGTCATCACATGGAAGTTGTCTTATGGATTTGAAATGTAAGTGCTTGATGACTTTACTTTTCCATGACTGTTAAATATTTTTTCAATAACTGTAACATGTTTTGAAAGTATTTTATGGAGAAGAATTGCATGTGCATAGTCTAACAATTGCTTTAAATCTAGAGTTTATAGATTTAAGTTGAATTAATGATAGTAATCTAGGACATCTAAAAGTTAATTTTCTGTTTACACCAGTAAAGATATATCTACCATTTAAGTTGTTAGAGTATTCTTATTTGATTTATCATTTTCTTTGATGTAGGAGCTTTCTTATACTAAATCTTTCATATGCTTTGGAAGTAGAATGGTGATACTACCTACTTGTATGTTCTTGCCTTCTGTAAAATGTTGAGAGATTTGTCATAAGTTCTGGTGAGTTTATTATTTGATTTATTATTTATTGACAATAATAAGTTTGGATTCTTCAAACTAATATATTTTTTATTTTTTCATTCGGAAGAGAGAGTTCGAGGGAGATCACATTGTTGAATTTGAAGAGAAAGCTCTAGTTACAAGAGATGAGTTTAAGGGTACCTTGATAGAACAAGAGAAATTCATGTAGCAAAGTGAAATTGATCACAATGTCATCAACAAAGGAATTTTGGTTTTGATAGAAGATTGGATTCGAGCTAGATAGGGCCATTAAGGTGGCAAACCTCTCCCAACTAGTATTTAACACAATTGCATAACTAAGTCTTGAACCGAGAATCTTGGTTAAATTAGAATAGCTCCATACCAACCGATCTACATACTCGTTGGTAATGCATTTTGTCTTTGTTTAGCAATACTTATTTAATCCATCGAGGGTAGATTTATTTTTTTTCTTATGCATTTAGGATATTTACTTATGGGAATAGGACGAAGAAGTTTTATTGAAGTATTTGGGTTGTCCATATAGAATGTATTGATACACTTGGATATGTAATTAAAGGATTATTGTAATTTAAACTTGAGTTAAACTTTTGATTCTCTATTAGTGAATTATAATCTTAGATATCAACAAATTTGGTAACATCTCATTTTGTATTTTAAATTTTTTTAAAATAAGAAATCAAATACTGAACCATAGCAACAGTATTCGCAGACACCAATACAGTATGACAACATTTTAATGCTATGGTGTCATAATTTCGTGATACTATAGTAACATGAATCATTGAAACCATAATCGTAACACCACAAATTAGTGTTGATAGTGTTACTTAGTGACACTATTTCTATGTCACTGAAGATCAATTTTCTTATAGTGACATAGGTTAGAAACGTTAATGTGTAGAACAATAGTGACACAATTGGTTACGCTGCTTCGACTCAGAATTTGCCATTTTTGATTAGTTTTTGTTAGTCCGTTTTATGTTTTATGAAAACAGAAGAATGTAAAACTTATCTGATGCGTTCTCTATTTTTATGTTTTTTGCCAAATCCCACACTATTTATTGTAAAAATTTTATTTACGAAGTGGATAAATATATTATTATTGTTGTTGTCATTATATTTTAGAAAATATAGTTACTTAACATATATTTATAATCCTCAATATTATTATCGATTGATTTATACTTCGTGAACTAATAAATTATAAGGCTAGTTTGGTATTGCAGTGGGTAATAAAATACAATGCTTTTACTATGTAGAAGAAATAAATTACTTATTGAAAAAGTATCTCGCTGTTTGGAAAACTGTATTGTTGTAATTTTTGTGAGCTTGAAAAATAAAGCACATATAGTTAGTAATTTTATTTAGAATTTAGCTAGCAAGTTTTTTTTTTAATTACATGAGACTATTGCTCACATTACAATATTTAAATATTATAATCCTCTCTAATATTTGAGAAATTTGAACCTTCACTCAAATGTTTTAGAAAAAACATTTAAATTAAACCCCCACAATATTTCTGTGAGAGTTCGAACCACTTCCCTCCTTACACTTGTGAGAAAGTGACTCTAGTCACTCAACTTTTAGCCGGATGGTTATGAATTTAGCTAGCAAGCTAGCTTTAACAATTGACGGAAACTTTATATCTCATCTATTTGTCCTTTATTAATTTTGTAGTGAGTCATCATTAATACAAAGGAGAATCTGCTGTCAATTGGCTATGTTAAACAGGGACAATCTCTGTTTGATGGCACCAACTCACTTCGATCGTTTGTTATCTCCTTGCTTTTACCCCAAAGCACCATGCATAATCAGCACACCATCAACAGTGCTCCCACTATGCTGTATTACTTGAATATAATCTATAAAAATCTTACAATTTAAACAAGGTAAAAGGACAGCGGCACCATCTAGTTTGGTGAAATAATCCCATGATTTCTTTTATGTTTTGAAATAATTATGTAGATCCTTTTCAGCTTTTTAGGACACATTTTTTTTTAAGACAAATCTTAAGGTCCGTATAATTGTTTTTAACCACAAAATGAAGAGACATGAATTATTATTTCTACAAAAAAGATAATTTTCATGACCATTTTACTGAATCCCGGATATCACTATCGTTTTTCCTTAAAATAATTAACTAATAAGTGCATTCAGAATAACCAAAAACAATTCTTGCTGTAATTAATATTCCACAGCGAAGCTATCATCCAAGACCAAAGATCCTCCAATTGCTACAAGCAGAACTGACAAAGGATATGGACGTAAAGACTGGTCCTCCTAGCTGAATTCCATGTTACGAGTGTCACTATCACTCGGTCACAATTCCCTACAAAATTAATTAGATAAATATAATTAGTTACCACGTACTTATTACTATGTATATTATCATCAACTGATTTATACTTGTTATCAAATTGATTTATACTTGCCAACTAATAAATTATAATTAACAAATTTATCTAGTAGGAAAATTAAGAACAATAATCAAAGCGTGAGGCAAATTCCCTTAAGTTAGGAAGGTCCGTACCAATTATTCAATTAATATTTATATCTTCAAAAACTACCAAATAACTACTGAATATAACTTTTTATGAGTAAAAGAATATTTTTTTATAATAAAACTTAAAATTCAAATAAAATTTCATATGCAATATGTGAAAAATAAATGAATAATTAAATACATTTTATCAAAAATAAATATACAGGGAGTAAATGAGAATTGACTTAAATTATAAAAACTAAACGAATACTGGATGGAATGTTAAAGTTTAAAATAAAATTTACTAGATATTATACCGAATAAGCAACTGTACACAGTCGAATATTCCAAGTCAATTTCCGTTCTTTCCATTCTCTGTCCATGCATAACGCGAAAACAATACACTAGATTGATCCCATTAAAGATATTAGAGTTGTGCTTGAGTAATGACATTGGTGCCTCTTACTCATATTAGTCTAAACATAAATTATACCAAAAATTTTTTTTTCTAATTAATCATATTGTACATACTAATTACAAAGTCGATATATACAAAAAATGTATTTAATATAATAAAAAAAGTGTATTTGGTTGTTGAAATTATCACCTGAATGATCAGCCAAGTTGCAAAAGAAAAAAGCACCAAAAGAAGCCAAAGAACTCAACAAATGGCTATAGAAATTTTTGGGTGGTGATGGTGCCGTTGTGCTATTTTGGTGCAATAAGTTAATATCTGTTGACCAAATGGTAAGTTCAGTTTCTTTATAGAGAGCAAGCACCATTGCTCCTCCTATTGCCATTACTGTTCCCAATATTTTAGCCTTCCCACTTGGTTTCTCCAGTCCCAGTTTCTCCATTCTGGTTATAGAAATTAAAATTAGTGGTTACGAGTTAATATGCTTGTGGTTTGGCGAAGTAGACACATACTATATTTTTAGAAATTGTCACATAGATATTTCTTGGACAATTATAGCCTTTGACCTCATAAAGCATAATTACCTAAGCATGAGTCGATATGACTATTTATAAAAATAATGAAGTCTTTGTGATCATTTTGCTGAGCCATGAGGATATTACTATCCCCTTCCATATTAATTAATAACATATTTTTAATTTGCATAAATTATAACACAATATGATTGACACGATTCCAAAAACAAATAGCCAAGATAAAGGTAATGGCAAGAATGAGATATGCCATGGCGGCAGCAAACGTTGCTGTTGTTAAAGACGGGCATTCTAGGTACAAATTTTGAGTCAGAAATCCACTGGAATAATCACATTAGTTAATGTCATGGAATTTAAAATTTCATAGGTCAGAGAAAATTAATGACAATTAAAGTATGAAGACAAAATTAACTTATCTAAATAACCCCCAGTTAAAAGCTTGGAATCAGACCATGTAAGTTATTTTTGGCCTGTTCTTCCTATGCAGGCAAATGCATGTCTAAGAGTGTGGTGAATTCAACCCTTATAAATCAGATCAAATTCACCCCAGGACCTAATTCTGCTTACAAGATGCAAGATTCACAGATCAAGAAATGCACACACTCAATAATCGATCAAGAACAGAAACAAGACAAAGACAAACACACAAGAGTTAAGAGGTTCAGCACCTGTTGAAGGTATCTGCATCCACTGAGGAAACAAGCTTCAGGCTTTCACGATATTGAATCAAAGATCTACAAAGAACATGAGATAGATACAGAGAATACAAGTAACTAACCTTCTCTCTCAATTCTTATGACTAGATCTGAAAAGAATGCACCAGAACCAGCCTTTAGGAAGGCTGTTTCTGGGTTTGTTAATTGCAGCAGCTTCCTGTCAAAATTAACAGCCATAACTAACAAGCACACTTGACTCCATGTGTTTGTTTAAGTGACATAAAAAAAAAAACAGCATTATCATGCCGTTTTAATTTTAAAAATCTCGTGTCACACATGTGAAAACTTAATGGCTTTTGAAAGAAATTCAAAAATGGAGTCCAAAGATCTTACCTTTTCGAATTATGTAGCGGAATAAACGGGTGTTGGATCACGTCACAAGTCGGCAAGAAATCACGAGCGGAAATCTTCCTCAAGTCACAATATATTTACTTTTTTTCGGATTGTACAAGGTTTTTTGTTTAATCTTTTCTTTCACCCACACACACACACTCTGCTATTTTTTTCTAAATGAAATGGAATCGTTAACTTCCTTTTTCTTTTCCACTAGCGGTTTTTGATATATACAGCGGTTGGGAATGGTTGGGAAGTTGATTTGTGTTCAACTTCCCTCTCCCAAACGTGCGTGGTAACCAACAAGTGGTTACCATGTGCGGGTCGGGTCGGCCTATCTTGGGCATCCACCCGTCCAACATCTCCCACTCGCACATGATGGGATGACATCGAAATAGCAGAGCAGTGAATGAAGAAATAGTGAACAACCACATATCTCCAATCATACAGGCAAATATACCGTGTGACCATGAACATATCCAAAAACCCATTCGGGGAGCCAAAGACATATCTCAATTGCTAACCCAGGCAAGAGATGTCTCAATTGCAATCATATGCAAGAGAACTTAAAATATGTTCATTGTATCCCATATATATTTAATTGACTTTAATACTCAAGCATACTAAATCCCCTCAGTATGCCAGAATTGCGCAATCTCTTTATGTATTCACAATTATAATATCACAAAGATATTAAACAATTGATCGACCAGTGAATTACATAAAAGAAAAAATTAAATCTTCCCATCACACTTATGTCTATCAATCTAGAATAGTCGCTTTCTTAGTAATGTTTCATAGACTGAATCATGTCAAGGTCGTAGATAACATGCTAAAGTAGCAGACACCAGTCTGAAATCTCAAAAACATAGTTGATAGTTATAGGGATACCACAATTGACTTATAAAAAGTCATATGGAACTTACACAATGAGGAAGAAGGGAGATTCTCTCATTTTCCATTTTGGTCACCAAGCACATGCGGTATGATACACACGTTACAATGACTCTTCCATTTCAGGGCGTATGTCTCATGAATCCAATTCACTGTACAGATCTTAGTCCAGTTGCTCTTCTACAGCGCCTAACCTGAGCTCTTAAAGTGAACGCTTTCTTTTAGCGTCACAATAAGATTTCACATCTGGCTTTAATCAGGTCTCTATGATGGTGGGGTACATCATAGTCGGTCAACGAGAAAATATCGTATACAGCCTCATCTTGACTCCAGTCAAGGCGACAAAATTTGTAGAATATTTTTTTATTCTTTGGCTCTTAGACAAAACACATTGTCTCATTATTCTACTTGTCTCATCTCAGCTTGGTCCCAGAGCAACTGAGGTGACCGCTCATGTAAGAAAGTCGGTCATTGACTTACTGAGCTACTCTCATATGTGTGTAATTATGCATTTCTCAAACTAATTTGAAATAAGAGAACTTAAAACATCAATGCATTTCAAAATAATTCATGTAATAAAAAGTTTACAAAATAAAATATCTTTACAATGCAATATTACAATCTACGTAGCCCCAACGATCTAGCATAAGAGGCGAATACATCTCTCGTTACAACTTTTGTAAGTGGATCAACTATCAGGCTATGCATAGATATGTATTGTATGACTACTTCTTTCTTTGCCAAAATTTCTCTTATAAAATTGTATTTAGTCTCAATGTGTTTCGACTTGCTGTGGTATTTGGCATCTTTGGAGAATGATATAGCAACCTGACTGTCACAATAGATAGTTACTGGACTAGTAGCGCTAATATTAATCTCTAAGTCCTCCACAAATCTCTTAAGCCACACAGCTTCTTGCACTGCCGCAGAACATGCAATATATTCAGCTTCCATCGTTGATAAAGCTGTGCATGTTTGTTTTTTGCTACTCCATGCAATTGCTCATCTGTTTAGCAAGAATGCATATCCTGAGGTCGATTTGTGCTCATCCAGATCGCCACCCCAATCGACATCTGAATATCCAACAATTCGCAAACCACCTCCTTGATAACATACAGAATAATCTGCAGTGCCTTTGAGATATGCCAAAATCCTTTTGATCGCATTCCAATGCTTCTGTCCAGGATTCGATTGGTATCTACTCACTAGTCGTACAACATAATTGATATCCGGCCTTGTACACATTATGGCATACATGAGATTTCCAATGGCATTTGCATAAGGAACTCTAGCCATTCTTTCCTTTTCTTGAGGAGTCTTAGGACACATATCGAGACTAAGAGATTGTCCTTTAGCTATTGGGGTGTCCATTGGCTTACAATCAACCATATTGAATCTTTCAAAGATCTTTTTAATGTAAGGTTCTTGTGATAGTGCCAAAAGTTTCCTTGAACAATCCCTAAAAATTTTGACTCCTAAGATATAAGCTGTTTCGCCCATATATTTCATGTTAGAATTTGAGTATAGCCAATCTTTAACAGTTTTGACAAACTCTTTATTGTTCGCAGCTAACAGTATATCGTCCACATACAAAGACAATATCGCAAAATCGCCTTTAGATCTTTTAACGTACACACAATGGTCTTCCTCAATCATCCTAAAGCCATAAGAAATTACGGCTTGATGAAATTTAAGGTTCCATTGTCTAGAGAATTGTTTAAGGCCATAAATAAACATTTTTAGCTTGCATACTTTGTGCTCTTGGCCTTTAAGAACAAAACCTTGTGGTTGTGCCATATAAATTTCTTCCTCTAGTTCTCCATTGAGAAATGCAGTTTTTACATCCATTTGATGTAACTCAAGGTCTAGATGTGCAACAATAGCCAAGATTAATCATATAGAAGCAAACCTTACTACAAGAGAAAAAGTCTCTTCATAGTCTACATCTTCTTGTTGGGTATAACCTTTCGCGACTAATCTTGCTTTATATCTCTTGATTGTCCCATCGGCCTTACACTTTATCCGGAGAACCCATTTGTTTCTAATAGCTTTACGGTTAGGCGGAAGATCAACCAAGTCCTAGCTAGACCTGATTGACTTTCATAAACTTCATCTCTTCCTCTATTGGTTTCATTCACAAATCCTTAACAGACAATGTGAGAGCCTCGTTGTAAGTATTTGGCTCATCACTATTGTGTAAAGCAATCATAAAAGCTTCTCCCTCAATCTCATAGCGACGACAAGGAATTGGCCTACGATTACTCTTTCGAGTTGATTCCCTAGCTGGAATCGAAGTTTCTGATGTTTTACTCCCACTCAGAGTGGCAATCCCTAAAAGATCCGTACTAACACCAACACTATCGTTAGAAATGATAATCTCATTTGAATCTTCTAATTCATAGAATTGAAAATCCTTATCAACTTCTCCAATGCTGGGAAATTCATTTTCTAGAAAACTGACATCTCGTGATTTCAGTTCAGACACAGTTCCACCTGCTTGTTCACCAATGAACACATATCCTTTAGAGTATTCTGAGTATCTAATAAATATACACTTTTTACCCCTAACGCCTAATTTTCCAAACTTATGAGTAGGGTTGTGAATATAAGCTGCAGACCCCCATGGCCGCAGATGAGATAGGTCAGGTTTTCTACCCGTCCATAACTCATTTGGGTTGGAACTAATTGATTTTGAAGGAACTCGGTTAAGTACATAGGCAGCAGTTAATAAAGCATCTCCCCAATAGGATATTAGAAGATTTGTTTGCGCCATCATTGACCTAACCATTTCCAATAAAGTTCTATTCATTCTTTCCGCTACACCATTTTGTTGCGGAGTTTCAGGAATAGTCAGTTGTCTTTTTATCCCTTTCTCATTACAGAGTTCATTGAACTGTTCCTAAAGGTATTCACGTCCTCGGTCAGTTCTTAGAGCTTTAACATTGTTGTCTAGTTGATTCTCTGCCATGTTCAAATATAATCTAAAGCAATCCAATGCTTCTGATTTATGAGAAATCAAGTAGACATGACCGAAACGTGAATAATCATCGATGAATGTCATAAAATATGAGGCTCTATGTTTAGCCTTTACATTCATTGGACCACAGATGTCAGAGTGGATTAACTGCAATGGTTTTTTGGCTATAATTCCTTTGCTAAATGGTGTTCTAGTTGTTTTTCCAGTTAGACAATTTTCACATATGGGCAATTCAATCTTGGTGAGTGGGCCCAACATGCCCTTTCTCGCAAGTCTATAAATTCTTTCTTGCCTTATATGACCTAGTCTAGTATGCCAAGTGATGGCATCTATTCATTATTACTAAAAGAAGTAACATAAGAAAAACAACTATTATCATAACTTGAACCATCAAGTATTGTATCTAATACAATAAAACCATTAATTAAATGCTCAGTTCCAATAAGGACTGAATTTAAAAAGATCTCGAAACAAACACCATTAAAAGTTAAGTAATATCCTAATTCAAGAAGAACAAGAACAAATATCAAGTTTCGTTGAATCTCCGGCGCATACAGGACATCGTGTAACAAAAGAATACGTCCACCACGTAGAGTCAATTTGTAGGTGCCTATTCTTTTTGCCTCAACCCTAGAGTTGTTACTCATGTATATCCATCTACTCCCTTAATTGATTCGACGATACTCCACATATGCATCTCGATCACGAGCTATATGGTCTGTTGCTCCTGAGTGTACAGTCCACACATGATGAGATTCGGTTAAGAGTACAGAACTCGTTACTAAAGCATAATTTAACAAAGTGTAGTTAGGTCTCACCTTTTTTGGGTCAGTGCACTCATGAGCAAAGTGACCCAGCTTGCTATAGTTGTAGCATCTCACCTTAGATTTGTCCATTTTCTTGCCAGCACGCTTACCCCTTGGGCGCTTTTTAGAATTTGGCTTCTTCTTATCAGGATTAGATCCCTTATCCTTTTGGTTATTTTTATGGTCCCGTTTTTTGCTTGAAGCCCAAAGCTTTGCGCTCAAGGCGCTCTACTTCCAACTCTAGGTGATGCTCAATATCTTTAAAAGTTTTGATATTTTTATTATGAGTCATATTCACCGTCATGTGTTCCCAAGTATCAGGTAGAGATTTTATCACTGCTTGGATTAGTTGTTCATCAGTCAGAACATGTCCAGCAAACTTAAGCTCACGAGCCATGTTCGACATCTCCTCGAATCTTTCATGGTGTGGTTGAGAGTCAAATTTGATCGTAAGCCTCCTGAGTTTAGTGGTCGAGGTACCACCAAACTTGTCTTTCTGATCAAGCCACATCTCTTGAGCAGTCTCATACTTCTCATACTCGCACATGAGGTCATCTTGCATGCTGTTCAACAACGTTATACGAGCATTGATATTCTTCTTTTTCCAAGCCTAATAGGCCTCAAGATCCCTCCTGTGTTGAGTAGTATTACCTTGCTCAGGCTCAGCTAGGGTGTTGTTAAGAGTTTCTAGAGTCTTTTTCTCTTCAAGGATGTACTGAATCTTGCGGTGCCAAATATCGTAATTGTCACCATTCAGTTTCTCACCCTTGTTCAGCTCAGCCACAATGTTTTTAGATGCAGAGGCCATCTCAACTATAATTCAACACGTAGACAATTCAAATACAATCACTAAAGGCATAATTAATAACTACACACAAACAATTAATTTTGTTGCAAACATAAACCAAAAGACATGACGAACTAATATTGGGAATGAAATCAAAAGGTCGTCGAGGCTTCTAATCATCATCCAATTCCCTTTATTATATTCATCATTAATTTGATTTTAATGTGCAAAATTACCAGTTATAATTATGAATTTATTAAATTCAATTTAATTAGAACTCCCACTCAATGAAACAATTCATGAGATGTAAAAGAGTATGTAAAGTCGAGCAACAATTAATGTAGAATATCATTAATGAAATCAGAGCAACATATAGTTCAACCAACAAAATAAAGCCAATTAAAAAAAAACATAATCAACAAACAAATGAAATAACCTAACATAGTCAAACTAATACATAAAATCTTCTACATGTTCTTAAAATATTCTTTGTTACTCGTGACTCTTTCATCTAACTTATACTTAAGTCTATCTCCAAATAAAAATAATTGTTCCCTCTTGAAGATTGTGTTTATGGTTTTCTCATACCATAACTTCTGCCCTCTACCAAGGCGACTAGCTTGTCTCCCACTTCGAAGGTACGTGTGAATGCTAAGCACTGAGGTTCGCCTCATCTTCGAAACAACACAACACTCCTCCATTAACTTAATTTCACACCTAAGCATGTAATATCTGTGTGAGGGTTCCTCAATCTGATTTAACATGCAAACCTTAAAGACAAGCGTATTGTCATCATCAGGTAATGATTGAATGAGGAGCCATTCATAATAACCCCAGTTTGTATACACAGTAGGTCTATTTGCGGACATTAAGCGGTTAAAAGCCCCATATAAATCTTCTATGTTAATGCATATAGGACAATCAAGGTCCATATGATAATTCTCCATTTTCTCCATAAGTTCTTCATAAGATAGATTATTATTAATCTCAATTAGATCATTAGGTGAAACCCAAGCTCTAATTGTCATTAAACCTTCTTCTTCAGTCCACAACTTACTAACGGGAGACATTTACGAGAAAAATAAAATAAAAATAAAATAAAATTAGGGATTGTTAACAAACGACTAAATACGAGATTAAATTTTAGCCAATTCCATAAAAAATAAATAAATATTTCAAGCTCCCACTAGAGCGAAACATTCATTAACATATAATGCTCATCCGTGAGACTATATAAGTTCGATCCAAAATTTTATTTCAAAAAAATAAGAAATGATTAAAAATAATTATTTCATATTAAAACAAAATAGAAAATTAAATTTCAGAGCAAACGGCGCCCAAATCGATGTCCCGAATAGCAAAATATGTAAAAAATTTACGAATCTGGATTTATCCCCACGCGCGCTATAGTGCTCTACAGTGCCACTACAGTATCTCTACAGTATACTACACTGTGCTACAGGATGCTAAAGGCGCTACAGTGCATTACAGTCGCGTTCAAACACACACAACCGCACGTGGGAACCTTGCGCCGCTCTAGTAGCATTGGGTCCGACACTGTCCGACTCCATTTTTTATTATGAACACAATCGTACATTCGGATTTTCAAACGGAGGTCGGAATAGGCTGGAATCGTCAAAAAACTAACTCTAGAACTGTTCATCATCTTCTCCAAGTTAGGGTTTTTTAACCCTTTCCAAACCTTAATCTAACCAGAATCGTATCTTGGCCATAACTTTCTCGTCTTAAGTCCTTTTTTAATAAATCATATATCGTTAGAAAGCTCTCGAAAAGATCTTTCAATGATATATCACACATATTGTCAGGTATCCTAGATCAAAAGATATGATCCATTGAAGTTTTGGGTTTCATAAAATATTTAGGGCTCATACAATCTAAACCCTGGGCTGGTTTTAATAACTTCAATTCCAGAATTTATGCATTCATATTAAACATTCCAGAACACTTAAAACAACAGCCATCGCAACAATTAATAAAATAAAAAATCATGCTTTTCATGAATCAAATCCAACCAATGCATGAATCCAACACATTCAGGCTCTGATACCAATGAAAGAAATTCAAAAAAGGAGTCCAAAGACCTTACCTTTTCGAATTATGCAGCGCAATAAACGGGTGTTGGATCACGTCACAAGTCGGAAAGAAATCACGAGCGAAAATTTTCCTTAAGTTACAATATATTTGCCTTTTTCGGATTACACAAGGTTTTCTGTTTAATCTTTTCTTTCACCCACACACACACACTCTGCTGTTTTTTTCTAAATGAAATGGAATCGTTAACTTCCTTTTTCTTTTCTAGCAGCGATTTTTGATATATACAGCGGTTGGGAATGGTTGGGAAGTTGATTTGTGTTCAATTCCCTCTCTCAAACGAGCATGGTAACCAACAAGTGGTTATCATGTGCGGGTGGGGTCGGGTCGTGTCAGCCCATCTTGGCCCACCCGTCCAACGGTTTTAGATGACATGACGACTAATGTTGGTTTTCAGCAATATACCGATAAACAAGTCATATGAACTCTGATAGGTCCCAATCAAACCTTGACTGTAATTGTTAATAAATAGAATTCTCTTAGGGTGAGAACATACCACTGAGTTTGGATAAATACTTGTCGTCCCCTTTATTGAATAGTATCCAATTTAAATACAATCGTTTAACTACTACTCTTAAACTTAAGAACCACAATCGCTATAATTAAGGAAAATAACTGCTTATATTGTAAATAAATAGTTAACAGTACGTCCATCTTCCCACAACCTTCGTACATGTACTACACTTTGTGAATGCCATGGCTTATCAATACCTTCCCCTTTTAGTGGAACCTTGTCCTCAAGGTTCAAGGTAGAGAACTAGCCCCCAATGAGCTCGTTAATGTCTCCACTAAATTGGTCATCAGTATTCCCTTTCAATAGTAAAAGTTGGCGACCCATACAATTCTGGCCAAAAGAAAATTTATCATCACAATTAAAACAAAGGCCTTGAGCCCTCCTCCTTTTCATTTCCTTCCATGTTAGTGAAATGCAAGTTATGCAACCCAAGAGGGGGGGTGAATTGAGATTTTAATACTTATACTAAGCAAACCACACAACAATTCAATTTAATGTCTTAATGAAATAAAAAATAAAAAATTCAATCAAGCACGATATTAAAAGAGTGAGGGAAGAGAAAATAAACACAATGATTTTTACGTGGTTCAGCAATCCTTGCCTACTAGTCCAATTTCAGAACTTCTAAATAATACTTGTCATTCCCCAGACTTTCTAAAATTATGATATGGCCCCAACTATAATAGTATTTTTCAAAGAAGTTCTTTTTTAAATTTAGCATAATACCTATATTTTTCAAAGTTTTCAAAATCTTTCACTTTAGTCCAAAATTTGAAAATATGAGATTTCCTCAAGCGACAAGCCGCTAGCCTCAGGCGGTTAGCCGCTCACTCTCTGTCCAATTTTGGATTTCAAATGTTTGAATTACATTCGGGTCCTCAAACTTTCATAAATTATAGTATGGCCCAAAATATTTCAAATGTTTGCAAAAAGATCCAATTCTGAAATTAAAAAATCTTTATTAAAATCAAGGTTTGCAAAATTTTTTTCATTTTAATCCAAATTACTCAAATCCATAAAACACGTTATCTTATAAATATAAAACCTTTTAATTTACGAAAAGTAAGTATTTAAATAAATTCTTGAGCTTCTCAAATGCTAATCATGCATCAATTAAATCATACCAGCTTTACAAGAATTTATCGCAATAATTAGTCCGTTGAGCTCTAAACTTTATTTTTGAACGTGCCGTTGTCCGTTGAGTGTCTTGAGCTTGATTTCACGTGATTCACCTCATCATAAATATTATCCTTCAAGAACTAGTGAAATATGAAATACAATATTTATAAAATCACTTAAGACACATGCTTGTTATCATCAAAATTACATAATGTGTAGGCCCTTTAGGCTAACAGTTAGCCGCTTCACAGGCCCTGTTGTTGGAGATTCCATTGGTGGTAGAAGGATTTTCTTTTGTTCTGATAGCTGGTCATCTTTCATGCGAGCTAAATTGATGGCTTCCTTTAGCGTTCTTGGTTTGAACATGCGGATGTCTTCGGATATCTCCGATTTTAGTCCGCCCATGAATGTTCCCACAAGAGCTTTCTGTGTCCAGCCATGAACTCTGTTACCAAGCCTTTCAAACTCCTTCTGGTAATCGCGAAGGGAACTGGTTTGTTTTACTCTAGATAAAGCTTCATCATAGTCTTCACATTCAGTAGGACCAAAACGAGCCCATAATTCCTCAGCAAAGGTTTCCCATGTCACCAAACTTCCTTTCTCTTGGTAAGCTCGTCGTAACCACTGCCACCATTGATTGGTTTCTCCCTCAAGGTGAAAAGACGCCAATGCAACCTTTTGTGCCTCCGTTGTTCCCTGGTATTCAAAAAATTAGGAAACTTTGCTAAACCACTCCGTAAGATCATTTCCAGTGTACCTTGGAAATTCAAGCTTAGCGATTTTTTATGAGAAAATCATTCGACTTCCACCAGCTTCCTCTTTGGTATTCTCCTTGTAAGAATGGCTAGGGTGATTATTGACGTTATGGCTGCACCCTTCTTTATTTGAAAAGAAAGCCTCAGACATACGATTCATGGTCTCCTCGAGCTGATGCAGTTTTTCATTAATGCCAATCTCCATTTGTTGCATTCCATCTTGAAGTCCGCCAAGCCTCGCTTCTAAATTTTCAATCATTTCTTTGTTAGTTGCCATGAGAACAATAAAGTTTTTAAACAAGATAACGCAGCTCTGATACCAATTGATAGGTCCCAATCAAAGCTTGACTATAATTGTTAATAAAATAGAATTCTCTTAGGGTGAGAACAGACCACTGAGTTTGGATAAATATTTGTTGTCCCCTTTATTAAATAGGATCAAATTTAATGTGAGGTACAATTTTCTTAAATATAGTAGAATTTATTTTTAAGCTAACAAGCCCCTTGAGTTTATAATACTTAATTTTAAGGAATGATGACATAAGAAATGATGACGTAAGCAATGACATAAGCGATGATGTAAGAAGAAGTGTAGAGAAAGTTAAAAAATTTTAGAATTTAGTAAGTTATTTATGAAGGTTAATCTCAACCATTGATTAAGAGTTATGGTGGCCAAATCCTAGCCATCCATTAGCCTTAAGAAATCCTATAAATACCCCCACCACCTCTCATTTTCAATGCAACCTAGAAATTTCATTCCCTTCTATTCTAAGTCATAATAACAAGAGTAGAGGAATCCTTAACTTAGAAAGGTCTAGAGAAGTCAAGATCGAGAGGTAAGTAACACTTCAACTATAATGTAAGGACAAAATTATTTTTATACTTCAGTTTAGTTTTAACAATCCCTTTATATTATGATGGCTATTATAGTGTAATTCGTTATATTCTAAATCTTTATATGGTCGGCCCTACCACCTAATATGTGATACTATGGTCGGCTCTGCCGCCTAATATGTGATGTCATGGCCGGCTCTGCCGCCTAATATGTGATACTTATGCTTAATTATGCTATGGTTGGCTGTGCTGCCTATACTAAAGACTTGTTTTTAAATAATGATGTGTGTTGATTTTGTTATACATCGAGGAATTTCAAATGTTATAAGTTGCATTAGATGCATGCATATCATGGACTACATTATGAAGAAGACGTTTCAGAAAATGAATTTATGAAAAATAGGTGGTTGTACTACCAAGTGGCAAAGTTCTAAAGAGGGCAAGCCCTCAAAGCTAAGTTAAAAGAAATCTTTTGGGGACGACGATACGTAACGCCCAAAAGATTAACTAATGAGGCCCAATGGCATATTGTTTAAAGAGTAAAAGTACCAGCCTTGTAGTGCAACATACCTAGGGCCCAAACAAAGTTGTTTTGTATTTTCTAAGTTTATTTTAAGAGCTTAATATGGTCATCCATATGCATCATAATGTATACATGCATTAAAGTGTTATCTTACTGGGCATTAGCTCACTAAGTCCTTACATTGTAGGTAACGATGAGTAGGGCAGGCTAGCGCCAAGTCCTGACCAAGACGAAGTGCATATGGGCATAACCGACCTGGGGATTTTATGATGGGCTCAGCTTTGTGTTAATAAAAATAAGTATCTTGGCTTTATGTAATAATTATGTTTTTAAATAAACTAAGAAATCTCTATATGACTCTTACTTTTCTGTAAAAAATTTTGTTGGATTGTGCTAAACTTTTAGAATTCGTAATTATATTAAAAGTAACTGTGTTTTTAAGCATTTTTTTAAAGATAAATAATATAGTGGAGTGTTACATTTAAATACAATCGTTTAACTATTACTCCTAAACTTAAGATCCACAATCGCTATAATTAAGGAAAACAACTGCTTATATTGCAAATAAATAGTTCACAACACGTCCATCTTCCCACGACCTTCCTACATGTACTACACTTTGTGAATGTCATGGCTCATCAAACTCCTTTTCTCAAAATAGAATGGCGATAGTTTTAGTTTAAATTCATATCAATCAGTCTCCACCTTGATCTCAATACTCTAGCTACTTTTAGAAGCTTTCTTTCTCAACATTTAGAACTTTTTGAAACCTAAAAAATCCTGTTAAGCTCATACAGAGATTGAACTTGGCAGATGGCACAACCTTGGTTAATATGTGAACTAGATTTTCTTCTATGTATATCTTCAGCAACTTCGCAACAAGCCTCACAAAATGCAACTTTTTATCAATATATTTAGTTTTTTCATGATGTGTTTAGTTTTTGCTAATATGAATAACACTTTGACTGTCACAATACACTGCTGTTGTCTCTTGTTTATCTCCCAATTCAGTAATCATTCCCTTTAACCAAATGGGCTCCTTGAAAGGTTCTGCAGTTGTTGTGTATTCAGCCTCTGCTTTTGGCAAGGTAGCCACAATCTACGATGTTGCTTTCCAATTGACAATGCAACCTCCCAAAGTGAACAAATGACCTGTTTGAGATCTCCTTTTATGGAGATCCCTACAAAATTAGAGTACACATAGCCAATCAAAGTGTGTCCCTCTTCGTTGGATCCACTATATGTCAAACCGCACTCTAAAGTGCCTCTTAAATACTTATTATTCACTAAACTGCTCTCTAGTGATCAATGTTAGGATTTGTCATAGACCAAATTACCATACTCACAGCATGTAAGATATCTAGACTTGTAACTACCATTCATGCATAAGGCTCTCAACAACATTTTAAGTAAGGAATCTTGATAAGCTTTTGTTGTTTTACATCAGTTTGAGGACACCATTCACTCGATATCTTCAAATGACTGACCATTGGTGTTTGAATAAGTCTGCAATCATGCATGCCAAACCTAAATGAAGCCTTCTTGATATAGTTCTGCCAAGTTAAAAATATATCCTTTTTCATTTTGTTTGTGACTATTTGCATCCCAAAGATCTTTTTTGCAACTCCAAGGTCCTTTATTTCAAACCCACTACTTAGAAAACCCTTTAACTAATCAATTTCTTCTCGGTCATGACATGCTATCAACATATCATTCACATACAGCAGGAGATATATCATTTTTCCTTCACTTATCTTTTTAAAGTACATAGAATAATAATAACTGCATCTATTATAGGCATGTTTAATCATGAAGCTATTGAACCTTAGATACCATTGTCTAAGTGACTGTTTCCACCCATATAGAGACTTTCTAAGCAAGTAGATCTTCTTTACTAGGTATTACCTTTCATACTGCTGAAATTACAACTTTTTCTTGTAATTCACTATGTAAGCAAGCTGTTTTAACATCTATTTGTTCAAGATACAGGTCATAAACCTCAACAAGTTGAAGAAGTGATTCTAATGGAAGCATGCCTTATTAATAGAGAGAAAAATTTAGTAAAGTCAATATTTTCCCTCTGAGTAATATCTTTTGCCACTAATCTAACTTTATAACTTCTTATTTCAATATCAGGTATTTCTTCTTTCACCTTGAAGATCTATTTTCAACTTACTATCTTTTTTCTTTCTCATTTTTCAATTCAGTTTGATTCTTCATTAGAGATGCAATCTCTTTATCAACTGCTCTCTGCCATTATAGCTTATTTTTGCTAGTAATGACTTATTTATAAGTTCTTAGTTCATTATCATTTACTTCATAAGTAGCAGTTAATGTATAAGCAATCAGATCGGTAACTACATATCTTTTAGGTGGTTTGATGACTCTTTTTTTCTATCCCTTACCAATTGATAAGTGTCACGTTTACTTTCTGTTGATTCAGATTCTTCTATAGCTTTAAGTTCATCAGCAACAATTTTTACTTCTCCTTCAACATCTGGTTCAGCCTTCTCTATTTTATAAGACTATTTCAAATTGAATTCTATCAATTACAATTTCGAATTTATGCTTATTACTGGCAAGCTTCTTGATTTATTCAGTATTTCAAATTCATTGAAGGTTAAATCCCTATTTATTATGAACTATGGTAGTTTAAGTTCAACACACCATAACTTATAGCCTTTAACACTGCAAGATACTCTAAAAGTATGCATTTCAATGCCCTTAGGTCCAGCTTTTCTTGCTTGACATGTGCATATGCCAAACAACCAAATATTCTGAGTTTAGAATAGTCAACTACTTTCCTGACCATAACTCCATTGGTGTTTTAGAGTCTATAGCAGTTGATGGACTCCTATTCACCAGATAACAACCAATGCTAAATACTATGCTGAGAGGATTTTTGGCAACTCTAAGCAAAGCAGCATACATCTTACCCTCTCTATTGATGTTATATTCATCCTCTCAACAAAAACATTTTGCTGAGGTGTATATGTCATTGTCTTATGCCTCAAAATGCAATATTGTTTTTTCACAATACTCTTGAAACAACTTATTACCATATTCTAAGCCATTATTAGTTCTTAAAACCTTTACCTTCGAGTTTGCTTGATTTTCAACTAAACTTTTCCATCTCTTAGACCTTTTCAAGCACCTCATCTTCAGATTTAAAAATATAAACCCAAACCATTCTAAAAAAGTTATTGATATAGAAAAAAAAAATACTTGTGGCCACTTAAAGATGTCGTCACTTGTACAGGTTCCCACAAGTCAGAGTGTATTTAGCCTAATTTTTCTTTTGGCAGTAGGAACTGCAGTTTCAAACTTTATCTTGGAAGCCTTCCCTAAATACAATCTTCACATAATCCCAAGGGTCCTGTCTTATCTTTCCCAAACACTGCCTGCTTTTAAAGCTCTTCTAAAGCCCCTTTCACTTATATCCCCCAACTTCAAATACCATAGCTTTGACCTGTCTTTATTATTTGTTATGATTGCCTCCCCTATAACTATTTGTCCATTTGACACATACAAGCCATTCAATTTGCTACCTTTTATTGCCTCGCCTTTAATAATCCTTATTGTCCCTTTTTAGCCTTAATAATACAAACTGCTTAATCTAGCATCCCTATAGAGATCAAGCATCTTTTTAATCCAGGAACAAGCCTAACTTGAGTTAATTTTCTAACACATTATCAAACATTTTAAGGCTAATAGTCCCAATACCAACTACTTTACATGTTGAATTGTTTCCTATCAAAATTATAATACCGTCACATGACTAATATGGAGTAAAGTAGCTTTTATTTGGACACATGTGAAAAGTGCAACTTAAGTCTAGAACCCACTGACTTTGAAGCCTTTTTTAGGCTATAGTTACCCCAGTAATCTCAAAATTGACTTCTTTTGTGGCTATGGTTGCATCTCTAGCTTTATCCTGTGAATCTTTAATCTTGGATTTCCTATTATGACAATCTTTCTTGAAATGCTCTTCCTTGTGATACTGAAAACACTTTAAATGTTTTTGTTTTGACTTTGATCTCCCTTATTTCTTTCTTTTTTCTCCCTCTTTTTCAGATTTGGCTCTAGGCATTAAACTTTTACTGGATTCACTTTCTGAATTTTCTTGCTTGTCTTTCAACTTCTTTGTTCCAAGGGTTGACTTAACCTCTTCTAAAGAAAGAGTTTACCTCCCATACAATAAGGCTTCCGAAAAATGCTTATATGATTTTGGCAAAGAACTAATCAACAAGAGTGCTCTACTCTCATCACTTAGACCTTCATCAATTGTTTCCAAAAATCATAAACCTTACTGAATTCATCAATAATGTTCATAAAGAGATTATCCTTCAATCATCCTTAATGAAAGCATTTTTTTTCTTGATCTTTTGTCATATAAAAGTTTTCAAGTTTAGCCCACAACACAACAACATATCTGTCTTTGCAACTTCTCTGATTACAGAATCTCCAAGGCTAAGAATAATTGTGCTTCTTACCTTTTTATCAATCTTTACTACCTATTCAAGGGTCTTTGATGATGAAGCCTCTTTTCCCTCAGTCTTGTGGCTAGTTCAATGGCATCTCTCAAACCTTGAGTGATTGATAGAGCTTCTATCTTAATGTTCTACATATTAAAATCGTTTTGGCTAGTAAACTTCTCTAATTCTACCATTTTGTTGTGAATGCAACCTTTATAAATCAGATCAAATTCACCCCATGACCTAATTCTACTTACAAGATGCAAGATCAACAAATCAAAATATGCACACGCTAATAATCGATCAAAAACATAAACAAAACAAGACAAACACACAATAGTTAGGTGGTTCAGCACCTATTGAAGGTACCTACATCCACTGAGGAAATAAGCTTCAGCTTTCATTAAATTGGATCAAAGATTTATAGAGAACATGAGATTGATATAGAGAATACATGTAACTAACGTTCTCTCTCTACTTCTATCTCAATTCTCACGATTAGATATGAGAAGAATGCACCAAAACCAGCATTTATAAAGACTGTTTCTAGGTTTGTTAGTTGTTGCAGATTGAAACGACCTGCCCCGAACCTCAAGGTGAGTCTATCTAACCTCATCCAAACTAGATTGATAATAATCTAATTAGTAAGGATTCTGCCGAAAATTCGGCAGAGTCTACTATATATATATATATATATATATATATATATATATATATCACTCCTAATATATATATATCACTCCTAATATATATATATCACTCCTAATATGAAAATATGTAAAACGAATACTCCCAAAATAATTCAATACACAACAAACTCCAAAGTTCAACATCCTCAACCAAAATACTGAGTTTTACTCAAGATATCTCCAGAGTCTCAAAAGATAATATTATAACTAATATTAATATCTCAATTTATTCTTAATCCCAAAAGAAAAATGTAACAAAATTATACTATCCCAAAAGAACGAGATAACCAAGATGTCCTAACAAAAACATATATATCTTCTAAAACCATCACGTGGCCAAGACTCAAAATATATTTACAGCCGCTGGATCGGTCTGGTGTACCTGCAACCTCTTGGTGGGGAGGGGGGAAATATAATAAAAATGGGGTGAGTATAAAACCCAGTGAGATCAGTGAATGGATAGTAGTTTTTAAAAATTAATTCTTATTTTAAAAGAAATAATCATATCATTTCCAAACACGATTTCATCAAACCATATGCAAGAAATCAATAGTAAATCATTTAACATTTAAATCATATTACTAACCATGAAAAACATATATAACATCGTACCAAATAACCATGGAAATCATATCACAATATCATATAAAATACACAAATCTGAAAATCATCACCAAACAATTACCCAAGGAAATAATCTCGTCGTATCCGGACCTCAATGGACGGACAATGACGTATTGTCTAATGATTTCAAAAACAATCATTATACTCATATTCACATACCTTTTAACCATATTTTAAATCATACCACATTTGAATCCACTTTTCTTATTTTTAAAATACTATCATGCTTATTCAAAGTTGATACACAAAATCATTAACCAAACATTTTAATAAAATACCAATGCGTGAATAAAATCTATTTCGAGAAAATCACTAAATCAGAACATTTAAAATACTTATTTCGAAAACATGCTTTACTATCATAATTAACTATGAAAATAAGTTTTGTATATTCCACTCACAGTGACGGTGTTCACGCTCGGTTATCGTCCACATTCGCGGACCGATTCTCGCTCGCGGATCCTCCAAAATCAAGGAAACGCATAATTATTTTTTGTAAATCAGAATTAGGACTAAATTTATGCAATAAACTTGAAACGAACATCTATCCATAATTTACAACTTCCGTATCAATAGAATTACCAAAATACCCTCGAATCCTTAAATCGTTAAAATACTTCGAAATCGTAAGCCACCGAATTACCCTCAGAATCGTAATTACACCCAATCCTCAATTTCAGGAATTACTAAAATATCCACAAGCTCAGAAATTACAAAATTACCCTCAGAGTGTGAAACTACCGAAATGCCCTTGCCGGTCAACGATCATTGGAATTTAGTCAACGCTTGCCGGAAAGGACGGGTTAGACACTTTTGGCCAAGCTGCGTTCAATGGTACCGGCGGTGAGCTCCAACGCGCGGCAACAACGCTGGAATCTAGCTCGACAACCGTGAATTTCCCACAATTAACCGGCGGTGAAACAGTGACTCTCGGTGGCTATGGATGGTCGGAAGTAGAAGAGGGAGCCATGGGGAACAAAACTGAGGTGGTGGCGTGGTCAAATTCTGATAGAATCAACGGCGGTGGTGATGGGTTTTGGCCGCGGTTTTTCAAGCCTTAAACGGTGCCGTTCTGGTCGATTTTCGACGACAATGACGGATGGGGTATGATGGCCGGTCTTCAAGCTTCAAATTGGTACCAAGCTTGACCGGTGCGGTGGTTGGAATCGCAAGATATGGCCGGGTCACGTTTGGGGGTTGGATTGGGTTTTTTGGTCTGTAGTTAGGTCGGTTTGGCAGCTTCCCTTCACTCTCTCACACGTGCATGTGTTTACCCTGTTTTCCAGCTCTTTTCTTTTACTTATAAAATCCTTAACTGCCTCATTTTCATTCAGTTTTTTCACATATGTTACACAGATTCTCGCCAAAATTAACAGCGATTACTACCAAGCACACGTGACTCCATGTGTATGTTGAAGTGACATTAAAACAATAGTGCCATCATGCTGTTACAATTTTAAAAATCACGTGTTACACATGTGAAAACTTAATGGCTTTAGATGACATAAACACTAATGTTGGTTTGGCTTTAGCAACATAGCAAAGTACAAGTTATATGAACTTTTTTCTGAAAACAAAATGTATTGAAAAAATAGCATGTATATATGCTATTTTGAGGGCACATTTTGAGTGGGTCCCACTTAACGAAAGTGAAAAATCTTGTGAGGTTCGGATTCTACTCCGTTGATACTTCAAAAGTATAATCTTATTTTCGCAAAATGGTGCTTGGGTGAATGAGAAATTGTCTCTCAAAATTCACCCTTGAAGTTGGAAATTTGAAAGGAAATGAGGCTTATCCCACATGGGAAAAATAAGCCTACGGATTAGTGTTTATATATTAACACTTAACCATGTATGAGTAAGAATTATAAGGATAGAGGCTCTCTCCACACGTGCATGCACAGGGGGGGTGCAAATCCAAGACCGATTTGGTTGAACTCGTGTGCGCCTGCGCGTCCTGCGTACGCGAATGTCAGACCAAAATCATCCAAGTTTGCATGGCACGTTTTTAATTTCCTTTTGAATTTTTTGTTGTAACAGTTTTACATATTGAATTGGAAGAATTTGTAACAGCTTCATAACAATAAATTTTTAGCTGTTATGCACGTTTTTTAATTCAATTTTCAAATCAATTCAGTGAATTGAATTGGCTGTTATAACTATTTATTTGCATATATTGAATTCAAAAATTCAATACAAATTAGCTGTTACATCCTCTGTTGTAACTATTTATTTGCCGCTGTTGTGGTTCGCCGGAATTTCCTGTTTGTGCTTGACACGGGATTCGTTCCCGTTGAATCCTGGGAAACAGATACCAACAGACCTTAAGCACTCCAAGAGGTGGTAAATATGTTTTAAGGAAACTGTCATGTGCAGGCCTCGGGTTTATTTTTCTATTTCAGTTTCCTTACTCTTCCGTTCTTCATTTGTTGTTTCCGATTGCTAGTTTATATTGTTGTTTAAATTAGCTACTGTTTAAATTGTTATCTCACTGTGTTATTTTTTCTTACAAAATGTCGGTCCCTTTAGTTTGAATTCGTATACATCGAAGGGCTTAAGGTATAAAATTTTAAAAGGATAATGTAATTATGAGCAAATAATTAAATTAACCTTTCAAAGATGGGCAACGAAAGTTGTAGCAAGCATCATTGTATAGGTGACAAGGATCTTCAAATTCATTCCATCATTTGCAGTTAGTTTGTAGAAAATATTCAACCCAGCATATGAAATTTGAACCACCACCAGCACTATTATTGGCTTTAAACCATCCAAAATATCACAAATTTGATTCATGGTTATACAAATTTTGCAGCTGCTTCTTTAATATAACACAAACACACACACACACAGAGCTCAGTGCTTTTTCGTGGGTTATTTTAATAAGTTTAGTGCAGCATGGCTGAGGCAATAGACAAATTTTATTTTGGCTAACAACTAAAGAAATGAAAATGAGGAAAAAAAAAATCTGAGATTTTGTTTGTTATGTCTTTTAATGCATCATTTAATTATTTTATTAGATATTCGTTTGTGATAGGCTTCTATCAAAGCTAAAAGCAGTGCAAGGTTCTCTCGGAATTTGATTCTCACTACTAGAAAAATGGTCTTTACAAACTTTATAATAGTGTCAAAAATTACTTTTACTGACATTTGTTAATTGTGTCAGTAATCTGGGAGTCAGAAAAATAGCGACACTTGTAAGTGGTGTCAGTGATTACTATTACTATAGTATCACTAAAATAATAACACCATGGTATCAAAATATTACAATACTATATTAGTATTTGTGATTACTGTTACTATAGTATCACTACTTTATTTATTATTTTAAAAAATAATTATTATAAAATGACATGTTGCTCATTGATTTGTTGATAGAATTAAAAGGCTGTGAGAAAGAAGAACAAAAATCAATTTATATATCAAAACCTTTCATAACATTTAAATATTATCAATATATATTACACAATCCAAATACTTCAATACACAAAGACGTCTTATTACAAGACATCTTATTCTTATAATTGAATAATCTTAACTGCTATTATCCAATCAAATTCCTTCTACTCGTAGCTGAATTTAAGGGCTAAATTTACCAAATCTAAAAGCTAAATTTAGAAGGATTATTATTTTTCACTCCATGAACATAAGTACTGCGATCATGCATTATCACAAACAGCTTCTTCATTCATGGACAGCTTCTTCATTCGATGAATTTGATAGGTTAGGGATATAAGTTGAAGAAGAAACACTTTAAACATATTAATCATTTATGCAAACAAATAAAAGAAAAAGGAAAAGAAATTGGTTGCCAAAGTCCAATAGTTGCAAAATAAATTAACAAGCAATACAGAGACAAACTTTAATAGAAATAAACATATTTTGCTCGAAAACAAAAAAAATTCATAAGCTATGAACAGATCAACTCAATTATCTTAAAGGAAAATTAGAGAATAAGAATGTTCTAACTCATTTGATTAGAAATAAGGTAGAATATATTTAACTATAGATATAAATTAAAAAAAAAAGGTGATGATGAATTCATTCTCTTATATATATATGAATAAGAGAGAGTGAGATAGCAAATTATAGCATTCAAGTTTTCAGTATAACATCTAGTTTCAAGAAAGTGTGTTTATTTCTCATTATATAAAAAACAATGATTTTCCAGCTAAAAAAAATTCATAATAAAATTTAATATCTAATACAACATAATGCAATTAGTGTCAACTCATTCCAAATTACTCTACTAGAATAATAAAATATTTCAGCCATTGTATTGATGGAGCTACTAATCTAGAATATTCACAATAAATATAGAGTTCTAAGGCAATTAAGAGATGTACCTCTTAAAGCTATGCATATTCTCTATCTTTCTAAGGCAATCTTTAATTCATATAGTTCCACCCCCTTTGAATTCACAAACCAAGACTTTACAAACAAAAGTAGAGGGCACAATAATTTTTTTTTCCTTCTTTTTAAGTATTGATGTTGATAAATGGCTGGTTGAATTTGATCAAACGAGCAAGTACTTCTCTGATCTTTGAAAAAAAAAAAAAGCTTTTGATTATTCCAGCAAACACCATAGTCCATAATCACCCAAAAAAAAAATGTAGAGTTTGATATTATTAGCCTCAGTCTCTTTAATTATTTTACTGTTTGAGTACATTCAAAAGTAGAGGCCTAATTTGAATTTCTTTTACTGAACAGATAACCCCATAATTAACCACATGGTGTTCCTAATCAGTTTTGGTCATCAAAGTGATATGAACACAACTATTAATGTAATTTACTATAAATTCGTTTGCATATTCAATTGTCCATATATGCAAGTATGTTAATGATATTTGTTAACAAGACAAGATTATTAAATAACCAAAGCGAATGACAATATATTATTATTTATTTCTATTTTTCCTTCATATATATTAATAAAATATGTCATTAAGAAAAGAAAATAAACTATCAATGAAATTCCAACACTTGCTTAACAATGAAATTCGTAACATAAACAATCATGCAGGTAATAAGAACTGACCTTATAAAAAAGTTTGCAGCTTGTTAAGTCACCCGAATGGCGTCCTCTGTGTGTGGAATTACTTTTGGCTCCCATTCAAAAGCATTTTTCTGCAGCATATTTGGTCAGCCTTTTCCTCTAAACAGTATCAATTGCATTACTAAGAAATTTGTTTAGGAAATACTTGACTTGGAGAAATAGGATGAATACAAAAAAATATTTTCTCATAGACCACACAGAAACAGAGCTTGACCAGAAAGATGTAACACATGACATGAATACCAAAAAAAAATTGTAGCTTGGCCTGAAATCAAATCATCTTGAGAGAAATAAATAGTGTTGCCACAACATCACACACATCTAGAGTTTAGCACACAAATGTCGCTCAAAAGGTTTGATTAACCGGATATTAAGCTTATCAATTTTGTAAATGGGGTGCAGCTAAAATCACTGTTAAGAGCATTGAAGTTAATACCTCTGGATGCCATTGGAAGGCGGTCACAGGATAGTTATAAGCTTGCACTGTCGAGACATAGACTTGATAATGATTAATAACAGAAGTTAGAATTGATAACACTGGATAAATTGCCATTAAAATATCAAGCATTCAGGCATATATCATGAGTCTGTGTTTATATATAAAATAAATTCAACAAAGGAATATTTACTTTTGTACCTTATTATATTCATCCACGCTTGTTGTCAAGATCTTAAAAAACTTAGCTAGCTCCTGGTTTGCTTGCATTCTTTCAGGTGAAAATGCCATGCTGTTGTAATGGTACAACACATAAAATTTCAGATCAACCAAATTATTTACTCAATCATCCATAATAATTTAATAAATCTAAACATTTTTAGAGTCCATTGTCTCCCAAAATTGAAGTGCACTGACCTAAGGAATCAATTGTACAAGAAGTCCATATAAATGGAATTCTTCCATGAATCAAAGAGGCTCACGACAAAGCAGGATTTCCAAAAAAGCTTGCTTATTAGGCCCAACACTTTCATTGAGCTAGATATTCATGAGTGACTAGCATTATTACAGAAGATGAAGGAAATTAAAACAAAGAATTGAATCTAACAATAAAAAGATGGTTGTTTTAGAACATAAAGCTTAACACATTTTTAAGAAATTGAATCTAGGTACACAAATGCAAAGCAAGTTAACCGTACGTGAAGCACAATTTTCTTACATGGTGGTTTTGCATAACCAGGCAATCCATACTCAACTTCTTAAGGAGCTCCGGGGAAATCTGCAAAATGGGCACGAGTATCACGTTGCGAAATTATGTCATTCTGGAAGCTTAATACCAAGAAGAAAATAAAACAATCTGGATTAAGCTGCAAAAAAGTTAAAGACGGCATGGAATCTTTTTCTTACTCATGACAAGACTATCTAGAAACTTTTGGATCTTGTGTACAGCTTCATTATCAATTTTGAGTCAAAGTGTTTGAAAATAAAAAAAATGGTAAGCATGCTGAGAAAGTTAGATTTGAAGAGGCTTCTAGCATTATTAATTGTAACAACATAAAAATCAATTAAAGAGCAATGAAAACTATGTACCTTTGGAACAATGCTCCTTCAATATTAATGTTTTTGATGAATTTGAGGGTTGATGCCTGATTTGCTCCATCAAATATTTCCAGAATGTTTCTGTCCTATTGTTGAGGAAGAGAAAAAAGTAAAAATAAAATAATGAACAGCAAAAGCAATCAGCAATACCGGAAAGAGTACCATCATATTATAATCATTGTAAGCAGTAAAAGACATTTTTCTTACGCAAGAGACAAACTAAAAGCATACAGTAAAGCCATAGGAAGCACACACGTAATATGCATACAAAATCCAAATTGAAATTGAACAGCAGGATATTAATCAAGAGATGAACAAAACATGTTTCAAGCTTAAAATAAGCACAAGTTAATCAGACACAAAATTGGAAAGCTACGCTAACCAACCAGAAAATCAAAACGGGTGAAGGGTGAAAAATTACCTCGCTAACGATCATTGATACAAGTTCAAAGCCTAAGCAAATGGCATATACGGATGAGCAAAATGTGGAGACCTAAAGCGGGTCTTGTGAGCTTGTGGCATAGCGGCATGGTGGATGTTTTCATAATGTAGATCGTTAGGGTTTCGTATGGTATGGGTCTTAGAATTTGAGCAGTGATGTTAGAATTTCTTATGGCATGGACCCTTGAATTTTAGGGCTCGAAGAAGAGAATTTTTAGAGGTATGAAGAAGAAGAAGGATATCGCCAGAGAGATGAGGTGGCTAGCCATGGATTTAGGAGTTAGGGAATTTTATGTTTATGTTGATTTAGGGTTTTTTGCTTTTCCTTTCATATTGTTGTTTTCTATATTAATTTAATTTGATAATTTCAACATGTTCAACACAAACTAATTTATGAATTTGGCCTGGTGGTTTGTTGGTTGAACATAAAGCACTTTAGTTTTGGGTCCTAGGTTCGAGTTGCAACTAAAACAAAAATAGATTTTTTTTGTTGTTTCTGATACCTTAAAATCAATAATTAGTGACACTTGTTTGTTAAACACAGAAAATAACCCAAATATATGTAATTACTGATACTTTTTAGAAAAGTGTCACAAGACAAGTATCAGTAAAAGCTATCTTTCTAGTAGTGTCTCAAGCTAAAAGCAGTGTAAAAATAGTGCTTAATATAATTTTCAATACTAAGTGCTCTTCGTATTTGATTTCTTGCATTCTATATATATAAAGGTTTGGAAAGTTTTCTCTGCTATTACATTAAGGCTTTATATATATAAAGGCCAATGATCAAGCAATCGAGGGTTAAAAAAATGCACGTACGTGATGCTTACATGCAAAATTTAAAAGGATAAAAATTATATAAAGCTAAAGGCTATTTTAGTCCAGCGATAGGCACCGCTTTGCCGCTAGATACAAGTGCTTAGATCAATGATGCTACGGTTACTTAATTGTGATACTTAGTTTATATTTTAATTAATGTGACAAATAATATATCAGACTAGCTCAAATGATAAATAATTATTAAACCATATTATTTTAATTCTAACAATGAATTACTATTGATGACATATCAGTTGGGATAAAACAAAGCATTGCAAGTATGTAAGCATAGCATCACTTTATTTAGACTATAACATCATAGTGCCGATTTAAGAGCACCTGATGCCCTTCTAAAGAAACTTGCCTCCACATTGTAATAAGTTGTAATTTTTTTAGATAAAGTCTTATGAAACTTGCCTCTGTATAGTGATAATTATTTGTATATTACATAATATATGTATAGTTTTCCTAACATTATTTGAGACAATGGTTTATTTTGTAGACATTTAAGATGATTTAGCATATTTATAACACTATGTAGATATAATTATTAGCTTTTTTAAAACTATGTCTTTCTTTCTTTCTTTCTTTTTTAATATCAATGTCCATGCATTTGATTTGATAACATTATGGCTGTCAAAAGGTTTTACCATACATTGTATTAGCTAGAATCATGATTTTTTTACTGTATGCTTGAGACATTTTTTTGTATAAATCAATTCAAAATGTACGGCTAGTGATTATTGTTTAACATTCTATGTAGATCAAATAAAATATGTGGTATGTAGAATTTGTAGCCGAGAAAAGAAACTGACATAGAAGAAGAAAAGAAATTGGAAATATTGCAGTGATAGCATTTTCTCATGCCTTTATTCCATTAGTACCAAAGTACGTATATAGCCTCTGAAACTTTACCTTCTAAGCTAGGAAAAAAAAAACAATAGAAGAATAATCTAGAAAATAACTATACTACTCATGCCGAAAACTGGAAGATTTGCAAAACAAGCTGCAAATTTTGGAGTTGTGATGTGGATCAATATTTTGAAGTTTCAAAATAAAGTTTGAGGTGACTTGGGATTTTATTCAGCACTTAAAGCCTGCTAGGGTAACAATCAAATACTGCAGCAGTCACTTACAATCTCATTAACATTTTTCTGATATTATAGAGTCATGTTTGTTGATCTTGCCTGCCCTCTTGTTCAACAATCATGGGATAGTGACTTTGGCCTGGGGATGAAGCACTGTGGCAATTTTAATGAACATTCAAGAGCGGGCACTCCACCTCAAGTGACATTTTAAGCACAACCCTGTTTCTTTGTCCCAGCTAGAAGAAGACAAATCATCATGTCTCCAACACGTTGCCAATTCTTTCCATAAATTAAAATTGAGCAAGACAAATCTTCAGCTTGATACTAATTAATTAATTTTCTCTGCCATTCATATTTTTTCTTTTTTTCAATTATATACGAAGGTGAAGCCTCTTATCGATCCAGCTGGTTCTGTGCTTCTCTTGGAGACAATGTCTATGCATGCATCTGATACATAAATTATAATACAAGATTCTTTATATAATGACCAGTGTTCATGCATTCTTTTTAATTAGCATAACATGATAATCTTGAGCGTAGCCCTTTATTTTAATTTCATTTCTTTATTAAATTAATAAACTACAAGAATGCACGAGCGTTACAGAATCTTGTTCTTTCTACAGGAACAATTTTTGTATATTGTTGCGGAGGCAATGATTTTACAGATCAATATTAACTTACGTGATCAAGATATATATGATTTTGGAGCTTTAAAATAATAAGCTGACCACCCAGTGGGAGGAGACAATGCATAAAAATAGCTGATATAATGTTTAGATCAAGATCGAAATCATGTTGCTAATTGATATTTTTAGAAGATAAGATTCCTCTTGTCCCCCTCATCTGTTGATATATATAGTGTGCATATGGTAACCAAATGAGGGCAATACCAGTTCAACTTGTAGCTTTCTCGTTCACAGCAAGAGAAAAATGGCAGTCTTCTACCATGTTCGATCAAACAGTTTGCCGACTAAATCACACCCATTCACTTCAGAAGTTGAAGAGACTTTGAGCAGATTAAGGTCTTCTCAAGCTGGTTCAACTATAGGCCATAACGTAAATGGCCTTCAAGATTTACATGATTGTGTTGAAAAAATCTTTCAACTGCCCCTCATTCAACAAGCTTTATCACAAGGCAATAACAGGAAATTGGTTGATGAGCTGTTGAATGGATCTTTGAGGATCTTGGATACTTGCAGCATTGCTCAGAATGCATTGCTGCAATCTAAGGAATCCGTACAAGGACTTCAATCAGTTTTGCGCAGACGAAAGGGCGACGAAACTGAGCTTGACAAGGTGGATGCTGCACTCATTGGTCACAAGACTATTAGATCTGATAACATCTTTTGCTTGCAAAACCAGCTTAAAGAATTGGAGTCCAGCATTCAAGATCTTGAAGAAGGACTCGAATCATTGTATAAGTGTTTGATCAAAGCTCGAGTCTCCCTTCTCAACATCCTCAAAAATTAGATTACAAAATGTTTTTGCCTAATTCATACTTGTAAATGAGAATTATACTAGTACATCACTCCAATCATATAATTTTCAATACAAACACAAAGTATTATGTGATATATTCCGGAATATCTTCAATTTTTTTATTTAATTTTTTATTTACTATCATCTTTTTAATCTCAGGAGCGAATGAATTATTCAACATATAAATGGTTTAAATTTTAAATTTAGAGCAAAAGAATTAATCTTATTGTAAAACCTATGGATCAAGTTTTACACACATACTACCAAAAACAAGGACTTCAAAGCAATTCAAAAAATAGACATCATAAATTAAGTTGTCAAGATCCCACTTGTCTCTTGGTAGATGATAGAATAATACCAATTATGGAGATTCACATGCATGTTAGACTCAATCTTCACACCCATTAGGTAACGCAAAATGCTCTCGCTGTCTGTTGATTTGCACGAATCATCTGCATATGTGTACACGGAATCGTCAATATTCCAGTTGTGTACAGATCAAAGAAGATCAACGTAAGCAACTTTTGATGATCTTCACATGGTAGACTTAGATATCGAAGGCTTTTGAGTGGTAAAAAAACGTGCTACTTGTCTCTCTGTTAGATCGAATTTCATTTTCCTATTATATAGAAAAACATGTAACGGCCAAGTATCGGAATCTTGTATTCTATTGCGTGACAATCATATTTAAAAGCATTGATGAGCATAATTTGCAGATCTTGCCTGGCAGTTGCAAAGCAATCATATGATGTGTCTGCAAATTTAAATTGATTCATCAATCTAAAAAGTTTAGCGTTAAAATAATTTTACACACGTTTTACACGATTATCTACAAGTAGCAAGCCTTTTCTTGCATGTCAACGTCACTTTTGCATTTGCATAATCTGTAGCTAAATGATTATTATATTTAAATTATTATTTTCATGTGGGAATTTTGGAAGGTATTGTGCATGGAACAGCCCACTTGTACAGATGCATGTATGTCCAGCTCTGCTATTATCTTTGAATTGTTATGAATTTATTAAAATAAACGTAGATGTTCATAACATATATCTTTTAGGCTCCCCACTATCTCCCATTAGCAACTTTTAGCTTCCCTATAACTCCCACTATCTCACAAGGAATTATGATCCATAATTTTTCCATTAATTTCTCAATTAATTTCATGAAGTGATTATGTAACTATGAAAGGAGAGCTCATCTCTTTGTTTGTACACACAATTGGAATGAAAAAAATCACTCTATAATATATTGTTCTCTCATTTTATTCTTATCTTGTGTTGTTGGTTAATAGCTTTTCTAACACGTTATCAGCATGAGACTCTGTTCAGGTACTAATTCTTTTGCTTCTCATATCTAGCAATTTTAATTATTATAGACCTATAATTATTCATCACTAATAACATGTCATATTATCTATTATTATCATGTATAAGATTAACTTCTTAAGAATGTATGTATATTACTTGTCTTCATTGTGTTTCTTGAAATATGCATAATTGATGGTATAAGATTTGAAATGAATTCTATGACATGAATAGTATGATATATAATTATTATAGAACTTTATTATTATATTACCATGAGTGATTATATGACATCTAATATTTACTTGTTAATAATGAATCAATTATTTATCATTGTTTATATTATTTTAAAGCTATCTGAAAATGTCGAATCTCGCAAAACTTAAATTTGTGGCACTTGATATCTCTGGCGATAATTATCTAGCATGGGTCTTGTGTTAATATTTATGTATCCATAATGTTAATTTTGATGATAACAAATAAATTAAGAATGATTAAGATTTTAAAAACTCAAATTATTTTTCATACATTTTAATAAATCATTATTTTCATAATATAAAGGGTCTTATACTTAATGAAAAAATGATTTTATGAAATTGGTTATTTTCAAGTTAATGGTTTAAATTGAAAAAAGTTTTGAGAACTTTGAAATCAACAAGTATTGTTTTGAAATTCTAGAAATGAACCTATTTAAAAACTTTTATAAAATTTTAGGTCATAGTATAATTTCATAAAGTTTTGGAAATCTTTGAAACTCTAGAAATGGACCTATTTGTAAAGTTTCATAAATATTTAGCCACAATATAATTATATAAAGTTTTAGGGTAAAACTATAATTTTAGAAAATAATTTCATTGTAGTAATCATTGTATCAAACGCCTAACCGTTTTGGAGATAACGACTAACCAACATCTAATGAAAACTAACGGTGATCCGACATCTAGAAAACTGTGATATGACTTTGTGCAGGAAGTTAATAAAGGCTAGTTTTCAACTCCAACTATAAAAAGACTGCATTAGATCCAAATCAAAGTGAATCCAACGAATACCAAAGAGCATATTATTGAGAATACAATATTTCTTGAGTTTTAATTTGTTCATTCATTCTTTAAATCACACATTGGGATAATCTCTTGTTGTGAATATTGATTGACACCTGTAAAGTCAATTGTAAGAGTTCATAAAGCTTTGGAGGCTTGGATAGTGGAATCCTCAAGCTTGATGAGCTTGGAGGCGTGGACATAGGCGAGGTTGGCCGAACCACTTAAAAATCTTTGTGTTTAAATATATATTCTCTTATCTTTTTACATTTTATTTTTTTATTTATTATTGTTTTGAATTTGTTTAAGATTTGTATTAATTTTTATTCAAGAATTGCATAATTTTTAAAAACCTATTTCACCCCCAACTTGGGTTGCCTAGTTAGTATTTCATCTTGGATGCTGAAATTCACCTTGATGCAATGAATCTTGGAGATACTATTAAAGAAAATAATGATGCATCAACCCAAGACCGTGCCAAAGCGATGATTTTTCTTCGCCACCATCTTCATGAACAATTGAAAAGTGAGTATCTTACGGTCAAAGAACCATATGTCCTATGGGAATGTCTTAATGAAAGATTTAATCACCAAAAAACTGTTGCACTTCCAGAAGCTCGTTATGATTGGATGCACTTATGATTACAAGATTTTAAATCTATCAGTCAATATAATTCTGCATTATTCAAAATTGTTTCTCAATTAAAATTATGTGGAGTGGAGATTAATGATGCAGATTTGTTGGAAAAGGCATTTTCTACTTTTTATGCTTCGAATTTGCTCCCGCAATAGCAATATTGAGAGTGGAGATTTAGAAAGTATTCTGAATTAATCTCATGTCTTTTAGTGGCTGAAAAAAATAATGAACTTTTGTTAAGAAACATCAATCTCATCCGACTGGATCTGTACCTATCTCTGAAGCAAATGGTACTTCAATCAATAATCGTAGTACTAATTGAGGTCATGGTCGAGGCCGTAGTTACAAAAATAATCAAGATTGTGGTGGCTATAACAAGAAATATCAATTAAACCACTCGAAGTGGAATAACAGTAATGAGAAGCAAGAAAAAGATCAACAAAAGAAATCTCCAAAGGATCATGAAAATCCAAATTGATATAACTCATTTGGATGTTTTAGATTTTTTTGAAGATCCAAATGGTAAAATTGATCATTTAATTGGTGATGGACATGTGAAGACTGATTAAGAGTGCTACACTTTGAAGTGTGTTATTTTTTAAAGCTTGATGTGTTTCTTTACAGCTATGGTGTGTTTAAGTTTATGTTGAAAGAGTATTTATTATTTTTGTGTGTTTTTATGAGAAATTGGTGTGTAACTTTTCAATTTCTTTAATAAAAACATTTTCTATAATGTTTTCTTTATACTACTTGAATTTTCTTCATATTCAATTGACTTATTTTATATCCGTGCGTGAAGATATATAATGAATTTGAATAATCACTTGGTGAATAATGAAGATGGATGTTTGGTGGATAATGTGACAACACACACAATTCTACAAAATAAAAAATATTTCCATAATTTAATATTAGCTAAGGCTAATGTTTTGTGGTTCTACTAATCTAATTGAAGGCTCCAGAAGAGCTAATATCATGTTAACAAATGGTGCAAAATTACAAATAAATGATATTTTATACTCCAGCAGATCCAGTAGAAATCTGCTTAGTTTCAAGGATATTCGTCAAAATGGATACCACATTGAAATATCTAGTGAAGGTAATTCTGAATTTCTTTCTATTACTTCAACTATTTCATGCTAGAAGCATGTATTGGAAAACTACCTTCTCATTCTTCTAGGTTGTATCATACAAATATAAGAACAATAGAGATAAATTTTACAATGAACCAGAAGTTCTTTGATCCAAAGATTTTTAAACTTTGGCATGATCAACTTGAGCATCCTGGATCAATCATGATGCGTCGTATTATAAAAAATTCACATGGACATCAATTAAAGAACCAGAAGATTCTTTTGCCAACTCAAAGTCCATGTGCAGCTTGTTCTCAAGGCAAATTAATAATTCAATCATCTCTAATGAAAGTAAGTCTTGAATCTCCTAAAATTTTTAGAAAGAATCCAAGGGGATATATGTGGCCCTATATATCCAAGTTGTGGACCGTTTCGTTATTTCTTGATTTTAATAGATGCATCAACTAGATGGTCAGATGTCTCTCTACTTTCTAGTCATGGTGTTGCATTTGCTAAATTTCGTAATCAAATCATTAGATTAAGAGCACAATTTCCTGATTTTCCTATTAAAAAAATTAGATAATGCTAGTGAATTTACATCTAAATCATTTAATGATTATTGTATGTCTATTGAAATTGACGTTGAGTATTTTGTTGCACACACTCATACACAAAATGGTTCAGTAGTCTTGACACCTGAAGATGTCAAACCTGTTGGTTATAAGTGGGTATTCGTTCAAAAATGAAATGAGAAAAATGAAATTGTGAGATATAAAGTAAGGTTAGTTGCACAAGGTTTTTCTCAAAGACAGGGCATTGATTATGAGGAGACATATTCTCCTGTTATGGATGCAATTACATTTCGATTTCTAGTTAGTCTCGTAGCCTTTGAAGGGCTTGATATGTGTCTTATTGATATTGTGACTGCATATCTCTATGGTTCTATTGATACAAGTATTTATATGAAATTTTTTTAAGGATTTAAAATGCCAGAAGAAAACAAATTAAAACCTCGCAGTTTATATTCTTTAAAACTACAACGATCCTTGTATGGATTAAAACAGTCTAGGCGTATGTGGTACAATCGCCTAAGCAACTATTTATTGAAAGAAGGACATGTAAATAATCAAATTTGTCCTTGTGTTTTTATTAAAAAATCTGAAATTGGATTTGCAATAGTTGCAGTATATGTTGATGATTTAAATCTTATTGGAACTCCTGAAGAGCTTTCAAAAACAGCTTCTTGTTTGAAATGTAAGATATTGGAAAAAAAAAATTCTTTCTTGGCTTATAGATTGAGTATTTGCCAACTGAAATACTCTTATATCAGTTAACATACACTAAAAAAGTTTTGAAGGATTTTTATATGGATGAAGCCCATCCATTAAGCACTCCAATGGTGGTGCGATTACTTGATGTAGAAAAAGATTCATTTCGTCCTAAAGAAGATGATGAAGCAATTCTTGGTCCTGAAGTATCATATTTAAGTGCAATTGATTCACTCATGTATCTTGCAAATTGTACTCGACCTTATATTGCATTTTCAGGTAATTTATTAGCAAGATATAGTTTTGCACCAACTCGTAGGCATTGGAATGGTGTAAAGCATGTATTTTACTATTTCCGTGGAACAATTGACATGGGATTATTTTATTCAAATGGATTAGAGTCACCACTAATTGGATATGCAGATGTTGGATATCTATCTAATCCACATAAAGCCCGATCTCAAACGGGTTATTTATTTACCTTTGGTAATAGTACTGTATGATGCCGATCAATGAAACAAACAATGGTTGCAACATCTTCAAATCATTTAGAAATACTTGCTATTCATGAAGCAAGTCGTGAGTGCATTTGGTTAAGATCAATGATATAACATATTTGAGAAACATGTGGATTGTCATCAATTAAAAATAACCCCGCAATATTATATGAGGATAATGCAGAATGCATTGCTCAAATTAAATGTGGTTATATAAAAGGTGATAGGACCAAGCGTATTTCACCTAAATTCTTTTATACACATGAATTTCAAAAGAATGGTGATATAGATATTCAGCAAATACCTTCAAGTGATCATCTTGCAGATTTATTTACAAAATTTCTACCAATGGCGGCATTAAAAAAGTTGGTACACAAAATTGGGATGCGTCAGCTCAAAGCTTTTTCTCCAAATCTTGAAAAATCTATATCAAGATTAGGGGGAGTATACTTTTTGGGGAAAATAATTTATTTTGGAGGAAATTTTATTTATTGTACTCTTTTTCCTCACTAGGTTTTTATCCCATAGGGTTTTTTCTAGTAAGGTTTTAATGAGGCAACTATATATCTCCAAAATTATTCAAGATATCAATGAATAATGTACTATTTTTCCTTTACTAATTTTTTTCCTTAATGGTTTTTTTTTAGTAAATGTTTTAATGAGGCATATTCTTTGCAATAAACATCCAAGGGGGAGTGTTATGAATTTATTAAAATAAATATGGATGTTCGTAACATATATCTCTTAATCTCCCCACAACCTTTAGCTTCCCTATCTCACAAGGAATTATGATCCATAATTTTTCTATTAATTTCATGGAGTGATTATATAACTATAAAGGGGAGTTCATCTTTTCGTTTTGTACACACATTTGGAATGAATAAAATCACTTTATAATATATTGTTCTCTCATTTTATTCTTTATCTTGTGTTACTTCTTTATTTGTGTTGCTGGTTAATAGCTTTTCTAACATGAATAGTTATATTTTAATTATGTATGTGCCAACAACTAAAAATGATGTTCAGGACTTGCACGATTGTAGTGAACATACAAGATATATGTGATAATTTAAAGGATTTAAAATTTTAAAAAACTTTATTCAGTGGAAATTAATTTATTGAAATAGTATGTAGAAACAAAATCCAACTTAATTATTGTCGTACATACTTTTGTATCCATCTTTAATTTTTCCATTCTTTTAAAAACTAAATACTCTTAAACTTCTAGTTTAATTACATGAGTTAATATCATAAGAGAAAGTCTCCCATGATGATGACAATGCCATATTATATATGTTCATTTCTCTATGCTATAACAGTATTGTTGTTACATTTTTTTTTTAATTACTGTGATGGTAACTTAATTTCCTCCCAACTATGTAAGCGATTGGCTGTCGGGCATTTGCACTGCGGCGTAGCTGGAACTGGTGGGTACTTGGGGAGGAAATTCATTTCATTATTTCTTTTTCTTGTATTTTTGTAATCCTTCTTCTTCTTTTTTATCCTTATTTTAAATTTGTGGAATATAACTACGTATGTATTTATAACGAGTTATGCGAAATGAAATGGATGAAATTATCGAACTGAACTCTTTTATTTGATTCTGTAACTTTAAATCATTTATTACTTCGTAGCTAAAGAACAATAAAACAAGGAAAAATAGAAGGTTCTGTTGGAGCGCGTTTGGTACCTTGTCTGGTAGTCCACTTTTTACCATTATAACCGTCACATTCAACCCGTTTTTGTTCCAACGGTTATAATAAGCCTAATTAAATAACACTTATGGGTTAGAAACATTAATGGTACACAATTGCTTGCTCTGCTCCTACTTTGCAATTGCCTTTTCTGAATTGTTTTTGTTAGTCCATTTTATGTTCTATGAAAATAGAGGAGTGTAAAAATTATGTGGTGCGTTCTCTAGTTTTATGTTTTCTGCCAACATGGGTCACACCATAGATCACACACTCTTTATGGTAATAATTTCATCTACGAAGTGGATAAATATTTTATTATTGCTGTTGTTGTATATTTTAGAAAATATAATCAGTTAACATACATTTGTAACTCTCAATATTATCATTGATTGATTTACACTTCCCCAAGTAATAAATTATAGAGTCAGTTTGGGATTGCAGTAACTAATAAAATAAGATGCTTCTACTATGCAGAAGAAATAAGTTGCCGAATGTTGTTAGTTTGAAAAACAAAGCATATATATAATGTGAGTTTTATTTTACAATTAGTTTAATAATTTTTTCAACCGTGGTTATGAAATTCTATTTGAATTCATGGTTAGCTTTCATATGAAAATTATTCATTGCTCATCAAGAAAATTTAAACAATCATATGCTAGTCTTATTGATTCTTATGATTGAAAAAAAAAAGTAAAGGTAATAAACGAATATATTAACTTATAAGATCAAAACTTTCATATTGGTGAATATGTATAGCCTATACGGTATTGTAGTTATGGTTATATGATATTTAAGGTTATAATTTATTTATTAGGTTTTATGAAAAAATAATACATAATTGTCTTTTTATTAAAACCTGAAGTTTATAATAGTAGCTTGAAAAAAAAGTTTGGGTCACTTATTTAATAAACTACTTATTTTAGCAACCCCCTACTTGCTTTTAGAAGTATTGTCAAAATAGAAAAACTTACGAAATAAGAATCTTTTAGCATTTTAACCTCAATCCGAATGGGACCATAATTCATAAATTTATGTAGTACCAAGATTAAGAGCATTAATCAAAGTATGGGGTAACTCCCCTATAGTCCTTAAGTTTGAATAAATTAACCAGTCAGTATTTATATTTTCAAAAACTACCCAATAACTGATAAATTTAACTTTTTAAAAGTAAAATATTATTTTCATATAATAAAACTTAAAATTCAAACAAATTTTAATGATATGAAATAGCTGAAAACTAGAAGAACAATTAGCATTCTTCATCAAAAACGAACATTTACTTAAATAAAGTCTTGAAGTTTGAAATAAAATTTGCTGGATGTTATACCCAATACGCAGCTGTACAGTATAATATCCTAAATCAATTTCCACTCTTTCCATAATTATCTGTCCATGCATAATGGAAGAACAAACACACTGGATTGATCCCATCAAAGACATTAGAGCTCTGCCCTAGTAATTACTCATCTTAGTCCTTTTTCTCTTATTTTTATGGTAGTGAATTTAAATTATAAGTTTTCTTTTTGGCTCAGACTCTAGATATAGGGAATTTATTTATCGTCCACTCACTTTCGATCGAAAATGAAAAAAAATAATTATCCAATCCGAATTATGAATTCGATCTCAGTCCGTTTTGAAGGTTCAAAGTCATATTCAGTTCGCTTGAGTTTTATTTTCAGTTTAGGGAATATATGCCCGTTACTACCTGTTATATTATAATTAAACCTGACCTGGCACGTTAGCAAACGTTCCAAATCGGGTCAACCCACAACACGTTAGGACAAAACTTAGCAGGACACCAATTCACTTACGGATGGCAATGGGTCAGCCCGACCTGATCGGGTCAAGGTCGGGCGGGGCTTTTGTCCAAGATCAAAGTTTATAATTTCTTTTTTAGATTTTTTATATTTAAGTAATTCAAATTTTTTAAAAAGGTCATAACCTCTCATATATATTAAAATTTAACATTAACATACAAATTACTAAGGTCTCAATCATATAATTATATAAATAATAAAATAAACATAAATCAAAGTCATGTCTTATAAAGTTATACGAATAAAATCAATTTTTTTTTTTACTTTAGAATGGGTTTGGTCGGGTTAGGTAGGGCTCGAACCCTGACCTGAATTTAATTGGGCCATATATCAAGTCAATTAGGCCAAAATTTGGCCTGCTCATTTTGCCACTCCTAAATTCACTATACAAGAAAAAATGAAATAATTGACAATTAAAAACTATCAAATAAGGATTTATTTGACAGTTAAAAAGTATCAAATATGCTTGTGTCAAATATCCTTATTTGACAACAATCAGGGGGAGGTACGCTCAGCCTTATATAAAGAAATAAGATCATGTTCATGAAGCTATATATTTATCTAAATTCACTCTACACTTTGAGTGTCAAATCATTATCAATGAATCATTTTCAACACCAAAAGCAATGCCTAAATCAGCAAGAACAATTAGTACAATTCAATTCTTAGTTAGCCTTCCACCATCGATCCTGAATGTTTTCATGGGAATTCTGTATATGAATAAATAAGATAATAATATATGAGAGAGTACAAAATTATAAACTGTGAACTAGCTAGATGAAGGGGGGGGGGGGGGAGGCTAAAATCTTGCCTTAGTAATATGCCATGCAAAATTACACCAATTGTACAATATATCTTGCAACTTAAATCAGCCACAACAAATTAACCAAATCACGAAGGCGCTTCAGATTTAATTTCTGTATAGGGAACAATAATCAAATTAAATATTGATTTACTTGCATGCTAGACTAATGACTAAACAAAATCATTCTTAATATTCATAGTTAAAGTCACAATATAGTAGTGTACTTCAATTGAATCATTTACTCTATACCTGCATTACTTGTCCCTTTTATACTTTTTTTTTTTGACATCATTTCACTAACATAAGTGGTCCACTTAGAGGTGAATTTTGTTGATCTAAAATAAAAAGTTATACTTGTTTGTCACACATTCAGTTTATGCACATCATTTTAACCACAATTCCTAATATCTACTGATTAGTTTAACCTATGTTAATGATCCAACCTTTCACAAAGTATGCCTTGATCTGCAATAATCTCTTTCTTGAATCTCATATGTGATCCAATTGAATGTAATCAAATTACATCAGTAAGTTCATACACGATTAAAACAAATCATTTAATAAATTTACTACAGTCCAAATATAAATAGAGTTCCCAACTCTATTTATCAACTGCAAACTCAATTTATTTAATCATAAGATAATTTGTATTTATGTCATCTATGAATGTATATGATGATCACATAAATACATATAATATAATTAAACGGACCTTATTCAAAATATTTATGTAATTAGAATATCTGAAAGATATCTCAAGTATTTTATTAATCAAAGAATGTTTTTATAAATAAATCAATATGCTTTAAATAGCACAAAATCCCAACAGTTCTAGTGTAGTTCTAAAAATTCAAGAAAAAAATAGTCGTCAAAGAGAAAAAAATGTTGAATTAACGACAAAGATAAACTGAAATGGAATAATCTAAAATATTATTAATGAAAATATTTTATAATGAAATAAGCATAACAAGCCAATTTATACTTGTTAGGATTATCGTATTTCTAATAGACTTATGACTCTTTATAAGAAAAAAGATTATGACTTGAACAAGAAAATATAAAGCAAATCCTAATTAAACTACAATTACAAACATTACCTAAATAAGCTTAATAAAACAAGATAAATCCCAATAAAATGCTAAATACTAAATTGATTCAAATATTGTAGTTTCTAATGTACTATACCCTCTATGCTTCCTACATCAGTCTGCTCCTCTTTAAAAAAAAAACCTCGTCCTTGAGTTATACTAAAAACAAAAGATTATTTAGTGGATGAAACTTAAAGTGGAGTAGCAATTAACCTTGGAGCTAGAAATTGTAGCCTTTCACATCAATCTTCCTTGAAACTCGAAATGCTCATACTTCATTTGTTTCTTGAACTTGTTACTGATATTTTGAGAAGATGAAGATTTCCATGAACAAACAATGCTCAAATGAATTTTGTGCTTCTCCAAATTTTACTCAATGCAATCTCTGTTCAATTTCTCCTTTTGAACAAGTCTTCTAGGAGTAAAACTTTCTTATCTTTAATGTAGGTAGGCATAACCACATTAATAAATCCAAAAAGATTTTCTTTGATAACAATTTGCTTAGATTCAACTTCAACTGGTAAAGCCATATCAACTTTATCATCTTCCTCAAGAATTATTGTCTCTTCAACATGAGATTCTTGCATAACTTTAGCCATATCATTAGATAAAAAACTCATATCAAGAATAAATAGCACCTTCTCATTAGATCAATCAAGCTCATTTGAAATCACTTCAAGAGAAGCTTTTGCGACATTCTTTTCTTTCAATGGTGAAGCTAGTAAAGATTGCTTTTCCATGCTAAATCTTCAACTTTGAAATCTTTGATAAACTCTTTAGTTTTACTTACTTCAATGGTTGGATCTTGAACAGTCAATACATCTTCAATAACTCTAGAATCTTCAAGCATAGTATGTTCTTACATTGGCCAGTTTATTTCATTGATTACATTTGAGCCTTGGTGGCCTTAATATCTTCACCAGAAGAATTACCAGACTCTTAGTCAATGTTAATAACCTTAGGATGCCTCTTCTTCTCTTCAGCAAGCTTTGGCACTGTGATCCTTAAAACCCATTTTCTAAATGAGCCTTAATATGTTCCAAGTTAGCACTCATTGGCATCATAAACTACCTCTAAAACTTGTCATTTGTTTTCTAAGATCTGTGTCATTTCTCTTCTTCAACTTCCTCGTTATAATCACTGCTCTTCCTTTCCCCACGCATTCTTAGTACCCTATTCTCTTCAACTTCAATCTTCACGTTATCTTTCTTTATCCCTAGAATGTCAAGTGTGATTACCTATGCTGGTGGTGTTTCTTTCCATTTTGCTCTTGCCAGGACTAGAGTTTGATGACGATCAACTCCTTTTGGGATTATCAGAGGGGTTTGTTTTAGAATCTCAAAAGGTTCTTATGTCATTAGGAACACTATGTAAAAGAAATGTGATATTGTATATAGCATCAAAGCACTTGCTTGTGATGCCATGATCATCAAGATTCTCATCATTATAAACTCTGAATATTATACATCTTGAATTTTGGAGGAAGTGGCGTGTTCAATATATCCATAGTAAAAAGAGGTTCCACCTTTTCCAAATGTAGTCCAGTAGGAACTTTCTCAATATCATCCATCCTCTTCTTGAGTTTTTTTAACTCTGCTTCCAAGCCCGCTAAGTTAGCACTAGATTCGACTTCCTCATGCCCTTTGAATTCACGTCTCTCATTCAGCCTTTCATGCAGGTCTCTAGAATTCAGTACTTGTGAACGATCACGACTTTCATGATTAGCCTGGCTTGCATGGCTCCTAACTTATGAGCCTGCTCGAGATTTTTCTCCATCATGACCATGTTGTTAACCATGATGTTGTAGCTGTTGTTCTTCAACTATTGGGGCAGGACCACGATTCCTTTGGTTCTCTATGTATTAGAGCATCATATTAATGTTTTGTGTCAAGTCGGCCACTTACTGAGCAAGCGGCGGTTGCAGGCCAACGTTGCTACACTACCTCCTTGGGGTCTTGGGACCTGCAGTAATCTATGGCTGCGATGGCCACGTTGGCTTCATTGACTCACGATTTGGTGGTGCTTGAATTTAATTGCGACTAATTAAATCGTCCCCACAAACAACACCAATCTATTGACGTTGATTTTTGGTCAACTAGAAAATTAAATAAACGGGACGATTTAAGAACCACACATAGAGAATTTACGTGGTTCAGCACTTGGCCTATATCCACGGAAGTAGAAAGAGTAACTTTCACTATACAATGAGAATTACATCTACCTTTTCTCATGAATTTTCTTGTGCCTTTATAAAGCATTCAAGGGCTCTCTATTTATAATATAATTTTTCAGTAGCCTAAGTCATGGATAACTCCTTGTTTTCATCGGTTTTAACACTTAATTAGAGTTTTATATGAATTCTACGCTTATCTCCTTTTAAATTGGGTTTCCAAGTTTCTCGATTTTTCTTTATAGATTTGCAATCACTTTACTTTGCATGCTCCTTGCTCCTTGCTCCATGCTTTTCTTTAATTTGTATGCTTCCTGCTCCATGCTCCATTTTACCATGCATGCTCACTGCTTCATTTTATTTTGCATGCTTCCTGCTCCATACTCTATTTTACTATGCATACTCCTTACTCCATGCTCCACTTTAATTTGCATGCTTCGTGCTCTATGCTCCATTTTGATATGTATGCTTCCTGCTCCATGCTCCACTTTAATTTGCATGCTTACGGCTCCATGCTCCATTTTAATTTGCATGCTTCCTGCTCCATGTTCCATTTTACCATGCATGCTCCCTGCCCTATGCTCCACTTTAGTTTTGCATGCATGCATACTTTTTTCTCCTGATAACAATATATAAATCAACAATCCCAACAAACTAAAAGATTCAGATACCCGTTAGATTGAAATTCACATCATAGTTTGTCCGAAAACTACAAAGAGAATGACCATAAAAACAAAGTACATAGCTTGTCACATAAAAACAGTACATACCTCATTCGCAACTCTTATGTTTGCATATATCTCATTGTCGGCCAAAGCACTATTTGGCCATAATTGACATAAGAGCTCAACGATAACACAATACACAATTGGATTGATAGATGCTTGATCGGGAAGCCTAACTTTGGACTTATAATATGATCTTTTCATCAGGCTTTGTCAGAGATTGTTTTGTAATTAACTTCATTTGTTTTGTAATTAACTTCATAAGCTGAACCTATATAAATGCTTGAGTGTTCTTTATTAAAAATGTTCTTTTTTAAAAAAGCATGATTGGACATAATTAATATAATGGAAATCAAATTATTATGATTGAATTTACTAGATTAGCATTATTTCATCTTTGTATAATCTAACTTGAGACAATCAATATTTATATTGATTTCGTCACTTTGAGCATTACTTTGATGTATGCTTTTAAAAAATTCTCTTCACCTACTGATTTCATGTACCAAAACTTTTACCCACAACATAACTCTATAGAAAATTAACTAAAATCAAATGAAATATCTAGGGTGTAATTAGCTATTGATCAAAGGAAAAGAAGAAACAAATGAATTTGTAACGGGTACTGCAATACGTATATGAATTTCGTTAGAGTTCTTTATCATAGATAAAATTCAATTATATGTCCATTTTTTCTCTTTGAATTAGTCCTAAAAAGACTTGCAATATACATTGTGTATTTGCTATGAGATTTATTGGAGTGAATTGTTGTTTTTGTGATTATCAAATAATATATTTGAGAGTTATTTATTTTTGTAGACATAAAATTGAAATTATTTTAAGGGAAAAGTCATCCACACTGCCAAGATTTACTTAAATGATCACGCAGACCCCCTTAGTTTCAGCAATGGTTACAAAGGTCCTTTTTATTTCATAAATGACTATTATACACTTTGATTATAACAACCCAAGTAAATATAAGTATGGTAATAAGATAAAAATAATAAATAAATATCATATGATAAAAATAAAATATTACAATAATTATAATTAATAAAATAGCATATATAATGAAAATTAATTTTAATATTAAGTTCTTATTAGTCTATCCCAATGGATTTTATTAATTAAAATCTATTAATCCAAAAATTGACTTTAAGATTTATACTAATATAGACATAATTAAAAAGATTTTGTAAATAAAATAATATAAATTACTGTGAATGTTAAGTATAATTATTTTAATATTATGAATATGTCAAATAAATTTTATTATTATTAAAGAATGTAAAAGACTAATAATGTTAAAATAACTTGTCTAATGTTCAAAACATTTTATAAATTTTATCTTATTTCATATATTAAATTATTTTAAGTTTAATTTGTATTTATTGTAGAAATTTATTTAAAGTCAATTATTGGGTTGTTGTAATTAAGGATATAATAGTCAAAAAAGGATCTGTGTAACTATTTAAGCAGACCTTAGGGATATCGGTGGCCTTTTCCCCTATTTTAATTATGTAGAAGAGTTTACTCATTAATGGGAGGGTTTGCTCATTAATGGTTAGTGAAGTAACCGACCAGAGGAATTTATCAAAAGCACTTGGTTACGTCATCTTCATACATGTACACTGTCTCCAAATCCCATAACAACAAAAACAGAAAATTAAAAGAGAAACAATATCCCACAATGCCAAAAAATATCAGAAAGAACAAGCAAACTAAGCAAATCAAAAGCATTTGCTTCTGATGCCATGATCAAGAATGTTGCTGCCATATCAAGAAATGGCACTGCAAGAATGTAAAATGCCACATGTTACCTAATATGTTTTGAATAAAGATTATCATCATCCGAAATTCAGAATTTCGCATACAAGACATTATAAATCAAAAATTCAAAGAAACGAGAAGAATTTAAACCAACCAACTACAAGGATAGCCATTAGGTAGAATTTCACATGAAGAACAACCAATCAAACAAGCTTCTATTTGCTTGATTGCCGAGAGCATTCGACCACTTCTGCATGAACTGAAGATCCCATAGAATTTTGGTTCCATCCATTCTGGCAAAAATACTTAAATCTGATATCGGTTTGGGCTAAAATCACACACGGAGCTGAATTTGACTGATTAAAAATTTAAAACAATACCCAAAAGAAAGAAGAAAATGATAACTAGCTTTAACTAAAGCAGGGGATGCATGCATATTAATATTTCTCTTAAAATCATCACCCATTGTGCTTTGAGACTAAGAAAATCTAAGGTGATTGACTTATATTGATTTTTCAAAACCGAGCTATCTTACGTCATTTAGTGATTAGTGGTGCAGGAGTTTGATAGAATGAATCAGGTGTTTGCTGAAATGTCTCAAGGAGGGACCCTCGAGTATTCATCATCTTAGTAGGCGACTCAGCACATGAGAATGAGAAGAATATTCAAGAATCGCCAGGATAATATAAGATCAAGGATGCAACGAGGACAAACAAAGATGGCAGATATAGCTTTTGACAGTACACATGTTATAGCCATCAGATTAAACAAATGTAAGCCGTCAAATACAAGCTTTGTATATGTGGAATGAAGTTAGTTATATTCGGTTATAATAGCTGAGCTGGAAAGCTGAGTCAGTAAGGGTGGGTCCCCAGGTGGTTTTAATTAGTTGTTATAACCAGCTGTATAAACTGCAGCTATATAAGCTTCAGTGAGAGAGAGCTGATCAGTGAATAAGCGAGATAGTTTTTCAGCTGAGAAAGATTCTCTATGTGAGTTTAGTTTCTTGCTCTTAGTGGATTCCATTATAATCTTGAGAAGATTCTAATAAAGCTTTAGCTCTACTATTCCTGATCGTGGATGTAGGTACTCATGGTACTGAACCACGTTAACTCTGTTTTTTGACTCCTTTAAGTTTCTTTCTTGTTCTTGAATGCTTGATTGTATCCTCTGGTTTCTGGGTTCTTGCTTGTTTGTAAATTGGTTATTGCTTCTGTTGGGTTACGAATTTGGTCAGTTATATAACAAACTGGTATCAGAGCTTGGTTATCTATCTAGCTCTTGAAATCTTCTAATGGCATCTACAAGATTCGATCTGGAGAAGTTTAATGGGGATAATGACTTCTATTTGTGGAGTCTTAAAATGAGGGCAATCTTGATTCAACAAGGATTGGATGTTGCCCTTGAAGATGATGAAAATTCAAAGGCCAAGAAAGGGAAGGAAGAATGATCATCCAGTTCTGGCAAAGATATGAAGACTATCAATAACAAAGCTCATAGCACTATCATCTTGCACCTCTCAGATGAAGTGCTGAGAGAGGTGTCTAAAGAAAGGACTGCTTCTGGTCTATAGGAGAAATTGGAAGAATTATTCTTAAAGAAATCCCTAACCAAAAGACTATACATGAAAAGAAAGCTATACACGTTTTCAATGAAGGGTGGAACAACTTTGAAGGATCATGTGGATGAATTTAATAAGCCGATTCTAGACCTAGAGAATGTTAATATAGTTCTTGAGGATGAAGACAGAGCCGTAATCCTATTAAGCTCACTTCCAGATTCTTATGAGCATTTTGTTGATACATTGCTTTATGGGAGACAAACACTCACATTAAAGGATGTAAAGAATGCCCTGAAATCAAAAGACATGAAGAGAAGAATAGATGGAAATGATCAAAACCCTGCAGAAAGCTTAATTGCCAGAGCAAAACCAGATAAGAAAGTCTACAAAGATAAGAAGAACAGCAACCAGAAAGATAAAGCAGATAAGAAGAAAAAGAACAGAAAATGTTATTTTTGCCACAAAGCAGGTCACTACATCAAAGACTGTTTTGAGAAGAAGAAGCTTGAGAAATTGCAGAAAGAATCTGATGGAAAGGCTGCTGTAGCCTTAGAAGATGAAGGGATGTCAGATGATGCAGATGTTCTCATTGCTGCAGATAAACAATCTTCAGGTGAGTGGATACTCGACTCAGGCTGCTCCTTCCATATGTGTCCAAATATAGATTTCTTTAAGACTTTTGAAAGCATTGATGGTGGGAAAGTCTTGCTTGGGAACAATCTTGCTTGTAAAGTAGCTGGAATTGGCACCATTAGCATTAGGATGTTTGATGGCATTAAAAGGGATCTAAAACAGGTCAGATATGTTCCAGAATTAAAAAGAAATCTCATATCTTTAGGGGTAATGGATCAGAGAGGCTCTAGTATAAAAGCAGAGAATGACAATCTTCAAATTGAAGAGAATGGTCTGATCATAATGAAGGGCATAAGGAGAAATGGGTTATATGTACTTGTTGGCTCAATAACTATACCAGCAATCACAGCTAGTGTAAGCAGTAATAAAATCAAACTTTGGCACATGAGGTTAGCACACAAGAGTGAGAGGGGGTTGAAAGAATTAAGTAAACAAGGACTGCTAGGAAATGATCAAATCACCTCCCTACAAATTTTTGAAAAATGTGTGTTTGGTAAAGCTACAAGACAGAAGTTCAACTCTGGTAGACAGGAAACAAAACACACCTTAGACTATGTTCACTCAGACCTTTGGGGTCCATCCCAAATTCCTTCTCATGGTGGAGCTAGATACTTCATCACATTCATAGATGATTACTCCAGAAGAGTGTGGGTCTATGTGCTGAAGCATAAGAGTGAAGCATTTGAAAGGTTTAAGGAGTGGACTGCACTTATGGAAACCCAAACAGAAAAGAGGCTTAAAAGACTGAGGACTGATAATGGCCTGGAATTCTGCAGCAGTGACTTTGAAAAGTTTTGTAAGTCAAAGGGCATTGCAAGACATAGGACAGTGAGACACACTCCCCAGCAAAATGGCTTTGCTGAAATAATAAACATGACCTTAATTGAAAAGGTCAGATGCATGTTGTTTGATGCAAATTTGTCAAAGCATTTTTGGGCTGAGGCAGTTAATACAGCTACATATCTAATAAATAGGAGTCCCTCATCAGCTTTAGATTTCAAAACACCACAAGAAGCATGGCTAGGGAAGCCACCAAATCTTAGTAACCTCAGGGTGTTTTGCTGCCCAGCTTATGCTCATATAAGTCAGGGCAAGCTAGAACCAAGGGCTGTGAAAGGATACTTCATTGGGTATCCAGAAGGCATAAAGGGGTACAAAATCTGGTGCATTGATGGCAAACCATCCAGAACCCTGATCAGTAGAGATGTAGTGTTTGATAAAGAAGCTATGTTGCAGCAAAAGGTTGGAACAGAAGTTGAAATCTCTGAACCTCTAAATAGATCTCAGTCGAAGGTGGAGTCTAGAGACAATTTGAAAGAAAGTAAAGAGATGATTGAGCCACATCAAGAAAGTAACAAAACATCAGAACTTGTTAACTACCAGCTTGCAAGAGATAGAGAAATGAGGGTAGTTAAACTGCCCAAAAGATATGGAATTGCTGACTTGATATCTTATGCACTGATTGTTGCTGATGAAGTGACTGGAGAAGAACCTGAAAGCTTCAAGCAGGCTATGAATAGCAGAGATAAGTTGAAATGGCTGAGTGCTATGGAAGAAGAAATGGCATCACTCAAGAAAAATAACACTTGGGTTCTAGTTCAGAGGCCTGCTGGGAGAAGGTTGGTGGGCTGCAAATGGATCTTTAAACTCAAGGAGGGAGTTTTTGGAAGTAAATCAGTGAGGTACAAGGCCAGGCTTGTGGCAAAGGGGTTCACACAAAAGGAAGGGATAGACTTTAATGAAGTCTTCTCACCTGTAGTTAAACACTCCTCTATAAGGGTTCTTTTTGCCATCACAGCTTTCTTTGATTTAGAATTGGACCAGATGGATGTAAAAACTGCCTTCTTACATGGAAACTTAGAAGAAAAAATTCTGATGGCACAACCAGAGGGTTTTGTTGAAAAAGGAACTGAAGACATGGTTTGCTTACTCAAGAAAAGTTTGTATAGATTGAAGCAGTCTCCTCGGCAATAGTACTTAAAGTTTGATGAATTTATGCTTAATCACAACTTCAGCAGAAGTGAATATGACAACTGTGTGTATTTCAGAAAGCTGAACTCAGGAGATCAAATCAGTCTACTCCTCTATGTTGATGATATGCTTATAGCATGTAAACATATAGCAGAAGTTGACAAGCTCAAGACTGAACTAATGGCAGTATTTGAAATGAAGGATTTGGGTCCTGCTGCTAAAATACTGGGAATGCAAATAAAGAGGGACAGACATGCCAAGACTCTATTTCTCACACAATCTGGATACTTGAAAAGGGTTGTCAGTAGATTTGGGATGGTGAACTCAAAACCTGTCACTACTCTAGTAGCAGCACACTTCAAACTCTCTAAGCAACAGGAACCAGAAGAAGAAGTAGACATTGAACACATGAGGAGAATTCCCTACTCTAGTGCAGTTGGTAGCATTATGTATGCTATGGTATGCACTAGACCAGATGTTGCCTATGGGATTGGCCTTGTCAGTAGGTTCATGGGGAATCCAGGAAAGGAACATTGGGAAGCTGTTAAATGGTTGCTGAGATATCTTAAAGGTACTGAAGAGTATGGAGTTGTGTTTGGAAAAGTCAATAATGCCTCAAGCAAGGTTTTGGGATATATTGATTCTGACTTTGCAGGAGATTTAGATAAGAGAAGATCAGTCACTGGTCTTGTGTTTACACTTTGTGATGGAGCTGTGAGTTGGAAGTCAACATTACAATCAGTTGTTACTATCTCAACAACAGAAGCAAAATACATTGCCTTAACAGAGGCAGTAAAGGAAGCAATATGGTTAAAAGGGTTAGTTACAGAGCTGGGTTTGGAACAAGAATCAGTCATTGTCAATTGTGATAGCTTAAGTGCTATACAGTTAAGCAAAAACCCCAAATACCATGAAGGAACTAAGCATGTGGATGTGAGGATGCACTTTATCAGGGAAGAAATTCGAAGTCGTGTGATTAATGTCATTAAAATTCCTACTGAAGTGAATCCAGCAGACATGCTAACAAAACCTTTGCCAACAGTTAAGTTCAAGAACTCCTTGGACTTGATTGGGGTTATTAACTTGTAAGACAAGTTAACTGGTGATGGAGCAGAGATGAGTAAAGCTATAACAGAGTAAACTAAGGTGGAGATTTGTGGAATCAAGTTAGTTATATTTGGTTATAATAGCTGAGCTAGAAAGCTGAGTCAGCAAGGGTGGGTCCCCAAGTGGTTTTAATTAGTTGTCATAACCAGCTGTGTAAACTGCAGCTATATAAGCTTCAGTGAGAGAGAGCTGATCAGTGAATAAGCGAGATAGTTTTTCAGCTGAGAAAGATTCTCTGTGTGAGTTTAGTTTCTTGCTCTTAGTGGATTCCGTTGTAATCTTGACAAGATTCTAATAAAGCTTTAGCTCTACTGTTCCTGATCGTTGATGTAGGTACTCATGGTCTAGAACCACGTTAACTCTGTTTTTTGAATCCTTTGAGTTTCTCTCTTGTTCTTGAATGCTTGATTGTATCCTCTGGTTTCTGGGTTCTTGCTTGTTTGTAAATTGGTTATTGCTTCTATTGGGTTACGAATTTGGTCAGTTATATAACAATATATATAGATTCAAAATGAATGAAACATTTCTGTGATGTACAGGGGTGTTCAGAATCCAATTCGATCCGCTCAATCCGTCTGATCCGTAAAAATTTGATCTGTCGATTAGTGGATTGGATTGGATTGAAATTTTGATAATCCACAATCGGTGGATCGGATATGGATAGACTTCTGTAAATCTGCAAAAATCTACAAATCCGTAAAAAAATAAAACTTGTAGATATGGCATTAGAACTTACTAGTAAGTAAATAAGTTATATATAGTTATATTAACACTATATTATATCTTATCCGATAATAAAATAAAAAATAAAAAATAATTAAATAAACAAATATAGCTTTCTAAATAGTTAATTTCCATGTACTGATATAAACGAATGATATTTTTTTTTTCGTTTTGGTGTGTTATATTTTAAAACTTTAAATGTATTTTCTAGTTTTATTTAAAAATTAATTAATTTAAATCTTATTTAATTTTAACTTTGATTGATAGCAAAATTATTTTTATATTAAATTGTTTTATTTAGTTAGTTTGTGTATTAAACAGAATTAAAAATTTTTTCATCCGCAAGCCAATCGACAAAATAGTGGATTGGATATAGATTGGGTCAAATCTACATCCGATCCGCAAATGTAGAGATTGGATTTGGATTTGAATTTCACCAATCTGTGGATTGGATTGGATTGGATTGAAAACTTATAATCCGCAAAAACGTGGATCGGATATGGATTGAGGTTCAATCCGTAAAATTTGATCCGCGAACACCCCTAGTAATGTGTATGCATTATTCTCTCATTTTGTTTTGATTACATCTCTTTTAAGATTTTTTTTTCCATAATTTTCAGTTTTCTGACAACAAACACGCTCAATTACCTACTTTTGATTATACCAAAAAGAGACTGCATTCTGAATTGAAGATTATGGAAATTATTTGTGCAAGTAAATAATAGTTTTAGTACAAGATCATTGAGTATCATTTGTGCAAGTAATTACAGTTTTAGTACACTGTGATTTTCCCCAACTTCTTCTACACTCCATCTTCTTTTAGAATTCTTTTTCTCTCTCAAGTAAAACTTGTGATTACAAGATACTTACCACTATCTAGCTTTTAATTCTTTAAAGTTTGTTGAGAAGTCAATAAAGTGGCTTCCAAATTCAAAATTGCAAGCTGCAGAATATTTGACATTTGACATTTGACAATGCTGCACCGAATGAAGAAAAATGGAAAAGTTAGCAAAATTTGTCAAATTGACGGGGATGAAAATTGACAAATTGTAGAGGAGTTAGGTACAATAGTGCCATTGATTTCCCTATAAATAGAAAGCTTTTATTCATTCCATTGCATCCCAAAATTTGAGAGTAAATAACAATTCATTTGTAAAATTGTTGAGAGTGAGCAATTAGGAGGTTTTTCCTTTCAAGTGTGTGTGAGAGTACTTGGTGTATTTAGGTTTTAGAAAGTGAGGTTTCTACTCAAATATTGTACCCTAATAATTGTTAGTAATATAATTATTTTCTCTTGCTCTTGTGGACGTAGGCATATTATCCAACCATGTAAAATTTTTGTGTCTTTTATTCTTCCGTGATTATTTGTTGCGCTTCATTACGCATTCCGCACACAACAAAATTGAGGTCTATTTATGATTTCTTAAGGATACCATACTCCAAAGACTAAGTTTCATCATATAATTAAAAAATTATAAAAAATAAAATAAACTAGAACCATCTAGCGGTGCTAGATTATGGGCCTGGTGGCCATAGGGCATCGTAGGCACAACTTTGAAGTTGATAATATTTTTTTAAATAAACTTAATTCACAAGGTATTTATCAAACCCAAAAAGTGTTAATTTAACAGTATGATTTGATTTAACAGCTTTACTTTATTTTTTTATTTTAAAAAATTAAAAAAAAATTAGTCTAGTCTAGCCTAGTAAAAGTTCTTAGCGTCGCCCCTACTTATGGGTTCCTCCTTTTATTAAACTCGACATTTCTCTTGTTGATGAAATGGCTAATGACTATAATAATCTTTTTGTAGTCTGTCAATATGTAAGAAATTCTGACCATGCTGGTTAAGTGTAGTATTTATCTTTTCTACTATAGATGCTAAATTAAATAAAATGATGAGTATTACTACATGCCTATCAATCTTATAAGTGTCTATCTCGTTCAGTTCAACTAAAAAGATCTTTTGAGATGTACTAAAAATTTTCGTTGTTGACATCAATAGACATTTTTAAACTTAATAAATCAAATAAAATCATTGTGTCTATCTGTTGGTAAAGTTAGTTTGTTCTTATATATACTAGAAGAATGAAGTGCCAATTTTATCTTTAGTGTTCTCCTTGTTGATTCGATTTGTTTGAGCAGTTTCCGTCTCTATCCAGCCAAGAGTAAATGTCGCTGAAACTTTCGACTTTTATTTTGAGTGGAGGTCAAATCCAATCTGGACCCAGTGGAAGTCAGCCGAAAGGTAAGAGACAAAAGCATCAGAGAACCAATGTCGGTTCATCCTCTGCCAGAACCAAACAAGCAGGTATTTAGATTAATTTTACTTTTATTTTTCGATTTACTACTATAATAGTGTGCTCGTCCTTTTATTTTATTTTTTCTATTATTTCAGCAACAACTTCAAGAAGAGTACAAGACAAGTATAAGAAGTCAACCAAACCCTATGAGACAGAAGCCAGAAGAAAAAATTAGAGTTTCTCTAACACAACCCTCTCAAACCCAGATGAGAACAACATTATAAGAAGCAAATAAAAAGTATTTCATATCTTAAATTCCTTAGCACTTTATAGTAATCTGAAATAATTTATTTACACAATATTAATTGAGAACTTATTTACTTAAAACTGCAGCAATGATGATGCAGCTTTGATCGACCACTTTTTATTTGCTTTTGGGGAGAAGTTGAAGTGTTAAGAACTACAAAGCCAAACATAACCCACCTCTCTTAGTTTTTTGGTTTCTTTTATTTTGTGCAAGTTGTGGCATTATTAACTAGTTTACTAGTGGTACTTTTTTTTTTGGGGGAACTTCTAGTCGTAGGTTTTTTTATAATGACATTTAATCAATGGCTCTATCAAACTTATCATTGACTTCATTTGCCAATTGCCAATACGTTTATCTTTTAGCACTTCATTGAATAGGGTTTAGAGATGTGAGAATTTTGAATGACGAAAAGCTCATCTCGTGTTAAAAGTTAAAAAAATGGTATACAAACTACCAAGTGTGCAAATGTTTCATATGTGAGCTTCCACAAAAATTAAAATATATTCTTATTTTATTTTATTTTTTGGATTAAATTGATAATTTAATTTTTTACCTTTTTATTAATGTCCAATAAAAAAAAGAAACATTATTGTAAGAGGTAATATTATAAAGCAAGCCAAAGAATAAAAAATAACTGCCGGGTGTCAATAATTTAATGGTAGAAATGTTTTGAGGTACTTTTAAAAATATAAGAACTAAACGGACACTAACCTCAAAATGTAGGGACAAAAATACCCCCTACAAGTACAAGTGTTTACCGAATTAAATTTTCAATTATAATTGAAATTTCATCTTTTTTTTTCCAAACAATGAATTTTTTTTTTACTCTTTTGATTGATTGTTCATTCTAAATTGAAAGTATGACAAGTTAAATAAATTGATCACCACAACTAATAAATATCGAGTCCTCTGGTGTGCATGTCTGCATGAAATTTCATGTAGACAAGCACTACTACGGTCTCACAAATGTATTTTACAACACTGAAAAATATTTTGCGAGACCGTAAAAATACGTATCTAAACGAAAATTTGTGTGGACATTCACACTTGAGAATTATTTAATAAATATTATGATTAATACCTCAAAACTTTTAATTCATAACACCGGTTTTTCATCACAAAATACGTGTCCATTTGAAATTGCTTTTGAGAGGTTCAAAATTGATTTTGAAAAGTTAAAAGTTAATTTTGGTATTTGATAAATTTTTTTAAAATTACTATTGGTAAAATCACTTCATCCTATAGTATATTTTAAAAGGCAGGTAAGTGTAACTTTTCAAAATCTAATTTTGTGAATAAGTTTTATATTTAATATAATTTCATATACATCCTCACATATATTATAATAATTCAAAATTATCCTTATTCAATTAAGAAATAAAATTATTAAATTTAGAGAGATTATTATTATTATCAATTATATTTAGATAAAAAAATAATAATATTTTAGTTATTAATTAGGGAAATTATCATATCCCTGCCGATACTCAAACGTCTACAACACTTTTCAAGTGCATCACCAAGTTGACAAAACACCTCTACCGTCCACCTTTCCGTTAAGAACTTAACAGAATTTGAGCAAAATGACTATTTTACCCTTTAAACTCAAAATAAGGTAAAAAAACAATTTTGCCTTGAAAATTAATGTAAATTTTCAATACACAATTTTTTTTTATTTTGTTATTAACAATACATTTTTTAATTAAAAAATAAATTATTAATGGTACATATTATTAACAATTATCTATAAAAAATATTCATCTTATACCATAAAAAATCATTAACAACATATTATTTATAATTATACATATTATATCATAAAAAATTCAAGTTGGAGCTTGGAGGAGTAGATCTTCAATAATTTAGGTTAAATTTTGGAGGAGTAGATTCGGTTGTAAAGTATTTTTTTTAGCAATTATTAACAATTATCTGATAAATGGGATGACATGTCATTTTTATCAAAATATAGCGTATGACATGTCATTTTTTACTATGTAAATGAGATGACATGTCGTTTTTAAAAAAAGACTAGATTACCCTTATGATGTCAGCGCTCACAAACGGCAGTTAACGGAAAGGTGGACGGTAGAAGTGTTTTGTCAACTTAGGGTATACGAGTGATGCACTTGAAAAGTGTTGTAGCACGTTTGATACTGGTGTCACTTAAAGGTATACCAGTGATAATTTCCCTAAATTAAAACCCGCAGCATCCACTTGAATTCCAAATATATCCCTAATTACGTTTGAGTAGGATGAGTAAGTCCATCATGCAGTCTTTTGGTTTATGCTCAATGTCGGAGATATTCTCTTCAATCTTGGTGGCAAAATGGTCGAAGATTTGGTCTACAAACTCATCTCCAAGTGCACTTTGAAAGTCCCTCAAAGACGGCTCTCTCTGAAAAGGTAAAATCTCTGGCAGTGCAGAATATTTGCTGATTGGGATTAGACGATTAGTCATTTTCTCCATTCCCCCACAGGTAAAATTTTCATATTTATAGATAATTGCTTCAAATTCTTTAGAAGTCGGGTTGTGCATAGGCACATCAAAGGAGTTCACTTTTTCTTCGCTAAGTTTTCGCTGAAATAACAAAAAGCAATTGAAGTGTCTTAATACTAATTAGATGGAAAAAATTTAACAACATTCATGATTCATACTAATAAGTACCTTAATACTAATTGGTATTCCCAAAAATAACAAAAAAGCAATTGAAGTGACTTAATACTAATAAGTGGATTGACAATTTAAGTTTCGGGTAATCCTCAACTCTTGAGTTAGCATTTAAATATGAATTAAACTCATGAACGGTGGGCCAATACTACCTTACGGAAAGAACCCAGATCAACTAATAATAATGGATTCGAACCATGGCACATGCTTTAATTAAACCGTACAATCCTCCTAATCTAAACCAACTAGGTTTCCATATAATATAAGATTCAGACAATCCTCAATTCTTGAGCTAGCATTTGAGTATAAGTAAAACTTTATGCATAAATAGACCTAAACTATCTTATCACCTCACAAAGACTAGCCAAGAGAAAATTGGTCTCTACGTGGCAGGGGGTGATAAGGGAACAATCCCACATCATCTAATAACTGATCTTGGACCGATAATGTAAGCTAGAGGCAATCGTCAACTCTTAAGCTAGCATTTAAGTATGAGTTATGTTTATGGACTTTCATATAATATACAAATAGTAAATAGTACAACAAGCATTTAGAATAGCACAACATGTATTAAAAACATACATACATATATACATATGTGTGTGTGTGTGTGTGTGTGTGTGTGTGTGTGTAGGGTGTTGTTCTAATTCGGGAATCCCGGATTAGAACAGCATTCGGGAACCATTTATTGGTCTTTGGATTTACATCCAAAGGATAATATTAGCTGCACATGGTGGATTCTCGAATTGGAACAGTGCCCTATATATATATATATATATACTCTAATGAGGGCTTCCTCAGGATTGTTGTGCAAATTTTATTGAACTCGCAAGTGCACGAATCTATTGTAGAATAGATTAATGGTGACGAGTGTCGATCCCACGAGAAGGTGGATTTTAATTATGTGTAGAATTAATTTTCTAAGTGGGTGATTGGATTTGTGGTTGAGTGATTTAGATTATCCTAAAATTTAAATTAAAATGGCAGGAATAAATTAAAGTGAAATCTATTGAAATGAAGCACTTGTGTATCTGGATCTGCATCAACATTCATTATGGGCTAAATTTTTCTTATTATTGTCAATTAAATCATCAGGGGAGTTTCCACTCCTCATGAACCACACTCTAATATCAATATGGTGCTAAGGGCTTATCGTGCCAAATAATAATAATCTTGTACTACGGAGCCGGTTAAACCAGTGCGGTATCTAGATAAGATTATTACTGTTTGTCGACGAAAAGTCAAAACATCCACAACAATTAGAGGGGAAGAAAAAATAAATTTACCAAACAAAGCCCATGGCATATGTTGAGACCTCACCTTCAACCCAAGCTTGAAAGAAAATTAGCTACTCATAATTGAATTAGGGGTAAAATGGAAATTTATTAAAATACGTAGAAAATACAAGATGGAGAAGGAATTATGGAAAATAGAGCTCAAAAATGAATTCAGGGATGTCAAATTAGGGGGGTGAAGCCCCCTTTTTATAGATACATTGAGTAAATCATGGCCATCGGATTTAAAACAATTTGGACGCTCGGGATTGTTCCATGTTATCGGTCAATAGTATGCGGTTTGACCACGCGGTTTGAACAGTACACGATTTGACCACGCGCTTTGAATAGTGACGCAGTTTGAACAGAGAGACGGCTTGAATAGTGACGCAGTTCGGTTGTAAATAATCCCGTGTATATGCATGTACCATACGCACGATTTTTGGTCCACTAACATGTTGCCACGTCACCGATCAACAGTGCATAAGAATTTTAGTCCAATGAAATCGTGACACCTCATCAGTCAATGCCACATTATCGGTCAATGCCACGTCATCATTCCGTATATGTGAATAGTGTCGTAAACAATAACATGGACAATACCGTACATGTGAATAGTACCATACATGTGAACAGTGCAATTTTTCCTTTTATGCTCCTCCTAAGGTTTTTTACTGTCCTGAGTTCAAAAGTGATGTCCGTTTTGCTGTCTGATCTCTCGTTCATTGTAAAATGATCATGATACCCCTAAAATACATAAAATACTTAATTAAAATAAAACACACATAATTAAATGACAAGAGGCTTAAATATATAAAAGTAAGGGTGTTAGTAAGACTTGAAATGTAAAATGATGATTTTCTCCTTTATAATTATACACTTTCTAATACTCAACAAGGATGTCACTACTAACAAAAAAAACAGATTTTAATATACTAAAAGATGAAAAAATACAACTTTTAATATTTTAAATCTATTATATATATATAATCATTATCTAATGAGGGCATCCTCACTTTAATAAAGTGAGGATGTCATGACTAACAAATAAATATAGATTTTAATATACTAAAAGATTAAAAAAATACATCTTTTAATATATTAAATTTTTTTTTTTGTATTTTAATGACATCCTCACTTTCATAAAATGAGGATATATATGTGTGTGTGTGTGTGTGTGTGTGTGTGTGTGTGTGTGTGTGTGTGTGTTCTTACCATCTCGGCCAAATCAACTAGGCAAGATCTGAAAATAGTATAGAATGAACACATAGCATTATTAGCAAATGAAAGTCCATCTAGTACAACAAATATGACCAAAACAGCTAAGCCTTCAGGCACAAGTTCACGTGCTCTATTATTTAGATACGTCTGAAAGTCATTATTGTACTGGTTGTATATGCCTCTCCATTACTTCATTTACAAATCTTTTGGTTAGAATACTTCCTTTCTGGCCATCTACTTTAGGAACCTTCGAGAGCCAATGCACGGAATAAGAAGAAGAGTATACAAAATGCAGGGATGACTTGGGAAATGAACGATCGTAAAATAACCTCGCACGACCCCAGCAAAGTAATTTTGTGATTGGGGAAGGGACTTATGGTGTGTTTACTTATTGGGAATGAAAATGGGAATTAGAAAATGAGAATGAATGATGTGTTTATTTGGTTAAATAAGAAGTGGAATGGAAATCAAAGTGGTGGGTCCCACCTAAAATTGGGAATGATTATTAGAGTTCCTATTCCTATAGGGGAATGAGATTCCCATTCCCTAAAGTGACAATATTACCCCCCACTTAAATGTTAAAATTTCCATTTTATCCTTCCTTGTATTATTATTATTAAAAAATTATTGTTGATAACAATAATAATAATAATAATGAAAAAACTATTATTATGATTATTAACAATAATTATTATTATTATTATTGTTATGACAATGATAAACTAGGTCAGTTTAGTAACTTGTAACTATCCATTCCGATTCTAAGATGAAGTAAACACATCAATGGCAATACACACTACTAGAAAAATGGTCTTTACTGACACTTGTCTTGTGACACTTTATTAACAAGTATCAGTAATTACATGTGATTGGGGTATTTTCTGTGTTTAACATATAAGTATCACAAATTTCTAATATTATAGTGTCTGTAAATTAAGTATCAGAGATATGTGACATTAAAGTATCAGTAATTAAAAAAATAAAATTCTAATTTTGTCTCCACTAGGAGTGGAACCCCAAACTTCTTAACTTTACCTTTTTAATTTTAAACGTTAAACCACTAGACCACAAGTTGCATTTAATTTTTAAAAATTAAATTAAATTATCTAGAAACTATGTCTTAATGAGGTGTACATGGAAACCTAAAATCTAAAAATTTTGACGAGCAAAAAATCTATCCCCACCGCCATTTTCTTCTTTAAACCGAAGCTCTCTTCTCTCTCTCTCTTCCCCTCTCACTCTCTACCTCTCTCTCTAATAACGATCTACCTCACAAGCCGCTGCTGTAAACCTTCAAAGCCGCCATCCTTGAGCTAAAATACCCCTAGAAAGACGCCTAGAAAGTGTTGTGAAGAACTTGGCGAAAGTTAGGGTTCGAAAGTCAGATTCAAAAAATTAGGGCTTTTTTTGTTCGGGGTATTTTATTGTTTTTAATGTTGAGATCAGAGAGAATGAGTTTGTCGCCGTCGACGAAACCAATATCAGTTATAGAATCCACAGAGGCTGATATACAAAGAACTTGTGACTTAGAAAAGGTTTTGTTTTATCTTTATCTATAATTACTTTTATATATATATATATGAAACCTTGATTTTGATTTCCTTTGGGGTTGATGTTTTTGGTTGAAGCTCGGCTTTATGAAAGCAAAGAAGAAGCAGCGAAGAGAGAAGAGGTTCTCGGTCGAATTAATCAGGCAAGAATTTTTTTTAAAAAAATTATGAGTGATTTTGAAACTAAGATGACTTCTTGTGATATGTTTGTTATCAGTTGGTTAATTCTTTATTTTGTAATTTGGTTATGAATTGAGCTTGTTTGAGTTGTATTGGTTATCTTAGAGATTTTATTTTGTTAGAGAATTTAGTGATTTTGTAATCAGGAAGTTTTGTGGGTGTGTTTGGATTTGGGTGTTCTAGGGTTTGCTAACTTGAATGAGGTTGTGATTTGGTGAAATTGAAATTGATGTCAATTTTGAGCTTGAACTATTGATTCTATGGATGGGTTTGTTCTATACTTGTCGAAATTATTCGTATTCTTTGAATGCATGAGTATGCCCTGTGGACAGCCTTAAATTATTTGAAGGGTTTCTCAATAGTTTATTTAATGATGATAGAGTTCAAAGACAATGATAATATCAAGTTTAAGTCACGATTCTCGTTATGAGTATTTTTTTCTTTTTATTCATTTTGTGGTTTATGTTAAATTATTTGTGTTCTGAGTGCCAACGGGTGTGTTGTGTACGGAGTTTAGGCACCGGTGATAAGCATGAAGTTATGGAGCCTTCTTCTGTTTATGGTAGAAGAAGTACTGCTGCTAAAAGGAAGAGTAAAGGCTAGGAAGTATCCATGCATGTGGTTGGCTCTCTTGCAGCTACTATCAAGACTGTTGGTGCCAGGTATGAATTGTGAAATTTTTTTCGCTTTTTATTTTCCCAATCAGCATTTGAATTTGCTTTTTGCACAAGTTTTGACGTACGTTAAGTTTTGACTAGCTAGGTTCGTATTAATTTAATCCCATTATACAATTTTTTACTATACCTAACACAAATTAAAACACAAGTCAAACTTAAATGAAAGCAAAATCAAACAGATAAATTATTAATTAGCTAAATAGCCAAGGAGCCGACCATAGCTTAGTAATTATATAAAGCAATTGGGTTTCTATCTTTTGCTGAGTCAAACATCACAGCATGTCCTGTTTGCGGTGGTCTTGGCTTGCATTGTATGTTCTTTTCTAACTTTATTGGTTGTCTCTTATGGACACGTGTGTAGTAGTGAGTGTGTGTGTGTGAGTGAGTGAGTGTATATATGATCATCAATTTCAATAAAACATGCATGATATATGATAATTTTTCAGCTTATTGAATAATTATTTCGTAGTCTTGACTTCCTTTCCCTATTTTTTGTTCCTTTTTCTTCTCAGGTAAACATACACATTATCATAGATTCCTCTGCCATTTGCAGACTAAGATAGCCCAACACAAGGTTACAGCGTTAACTTGTGATTTTTATTTATGAATATAGTGATATTTTTTGTTAAAAAGGTATCAAGATTAATGATATAAGGCCTTTGTTTGTAAAGTCTAGGTTTGTGAATTCAAAGGGGGTGGAACTATATGAATTAAAGATTACCTTAGAAAGATAGAGAATATGCAGAGCTTTAAGAGGTACATCTCTTAATTGCCTTGAACTCTATATTTATTGTGAATATTTTGGATTAGTAGCTCCATCAATATAATGGCTGAAATGTTTTATTATTCTAGTAGAGTAATTTGGAATGAGTTGACACTAATTGCATTATGCCAGAAAGTGTGTAATTATCAAGAGTTAAATGCTTTACTCTCACACTTAGGCTTGGTGGCTAAAAGACATAATTGCAAGCCTTTTTTTGAAAAAACATACTATGTTGTATTAGATATTAAATTTTATTATGAATTTTTTTAGCTGGAAAATCATTGTTTTTTATATAATGAGAAATAAACACACTTTCTTAAAACTAGATGTTATACTAAAAACTTGAATGCTATAATTTGCTCTCTCACTCTCTCTTATTCATATATATATAAGAGAATGAATTCATCATCACTTTTTTTTTAAATTTATATCTATAGTTAAATATATTCTACCTTATTTCTAATCAAATGAGCTACAACATTCTTATTCTCTAATTTTCCTTTAAGATAATTGAGTTGATCTGTTCATAGCTTATGAATATTTTTGTTTTCGAGCAAAATATATTTATTTCTATTAACTTTTGTCTCTGTATTGCTTGTTAATTTATTTTGCAACTGTTGGAATTTGGCAACCAATTTCTTTTCCTTTTTCTTTTATTTGTTTGCAGATATGATTAATATGTTTAAAGTGTTTCTTCTTCAACTTATATCCCTAACCTATCAAATTCATCGAATGAAGAAGTTGTCCGTGATAATGCATGATCGCAGTACTTATGTTCATGGAGTGAAAAATAATAATCCTTCTAAATTTAGCTTTTAGATTTGGTAAATTTAGCCCTTAAATTCAGCTATAAGTAGAAGGAATTTGATTGGATAATAGCAGTTAAGATTATTCAATTATAAGAATAAGATGTCTTGTAATAAGACGTCTTGTGTATTGAAGTATTTGGATTGTGTAATATATATTGATAATATTTAAATGTTATGAAAGGTTTTGCAATATAAATTGATTTTTATTCTTATTTCTCACAGCCTTTTAATTCTATCAACAAATCAATGGGCAACATATCATTTTATATAATTATTTTTTTAAATAATAAATAAAGTAGTGATACTATAGTAACAGTAATCACAAATACTAATATAGTATTGTAATATTTTGATACCATGGTGTTATGATTTTAGTGATACTATAGTAATAGTAATCACTGACACTACTTACAAGTGTCACTATTTTTCTGACTGCCAGATTACTGACACAATTAGCAAGTGTCACTAAAAGTAATTAATGACACTATTCTAATGTTAGTAAAGACCATTTTTCTAGTAGTGACAGTTTATTCTAATTCTGATTCCCATAGCTAAAGTAAACAGTTTATTCTAATTTCCATTCCCCATTCCGAATCCAGTCTATTCCGATTCTAGTCGGAAACTAATTAGTAAACACTCCTTCAAAGTGTGTGATAAAATAGGCAACAATTTTTTAAATGTTTAAAGAACAATTAACTTCAAACCATATTTTCTAAATTATTTAATTACTTGATTATTAGTTTTCCTTCTACTGAAATTAATATATACCATTTATCTTTGTATTATTTTTGTAATAGTCAATAACCCTTGACAACATAATTTTAGAATATTACTCTCATTTTTAAATATACTTTTATTCATATTTACTATAATTAAATAAATCATATAAATGGAAATAAAAATAAAATTTTAAATACTAAAATAAGAAATATTTGTTTCAGTGTGAATGAAAAATTAATATCTTGTACTTTTTATTATTTTTTAAATATTTTAATTATAATAAATATATATTTTATGTTCCTAAAATAAATTATCAAGTAAATAATCTATTTACCCCTCTTTTTTTTTTAACTTTTTGGTGCCAAGGGAGTTTTATAATATGTTATGAAAACAGTAAGAAGATAAGTGGTATAAATTAATATTAATAGAGAGGAAATTGATAATAATGTCCCCCCATTTAATGATATAGTTAGTTTACTATTTCTGTATTCTTTAATGTTTTGTTTGATTCAATTATGTGATTACTTCTTATCTTGTGTTTGCTTGATGAGAAATAATAGAAACAAACGAAGCTTTTGAAACATGTAGTTGCAGTGTTTATGGTTTTGATTATTTTTTACTGCATCCAGGATGTGGATCACTAGACTCAAAACATAAAATGATCAAAAGCACTAGTTTTCAACGAGTACATATAACTCTTGTGCAGGACAGAGATCTCGCCTTAAGTAAGCATAAATTTTTGAACTATGTTTAGTAGACTTTTGGGTAATATCACAAGTGTGTATTTATTTAAACTCCCTGTGTAATTCAGATTCTAATCTGTATATCATAATGTATTAAATGATAAAATAATTTCTGAGGATTCCATCTTAAATATCATGAATTTTCCTAGGTCTGAACTTGTATATACAACCAAGAAAAGCACTGGGTTGCAACGATCTGGCAGCATTGCCTTCCAACCATGAAAGAGTATAAAAGTTTCTGATGCCTCTCCTTCGTAATCCAGAAGGCCCTGGATTCCAGATCGGAGGCCAAAGCTGTTGCCCCTTGTGGACGGTATCTTCTACTTCCATGTAAAGTGGAACAACACCACACATTTTCACAGAAGCGTTCCGAAATTCTTCACCCATGTAAAAGATGTTGAAGGAAGCCTTTGTAAGTCCCCGAAAACACTGTGTTTTAAAAGTCTCCTGGGGCAAATAGGCCAGCCAAAGGTGATCAGACTCAAGGGTTGTGAAACTAGGGATGGCGACGCTGAATTTGTAATCGTCTTCTCCCCATAGTAATTTACATTGAATCTCCGAGTAGAATCTGTCCATACAACGAGGGAGTGATAGGACTGCACAAACAGCAAATCCTATGAAATTATCCAACCTAGGAGCTCTCATTGTTACTGAACCACCAATATTCCGAAAACGGAACCACCTTGGAATTTCATTTCCAGGAAGAAAAATATGAAACTGAGAAGAACAATTAGGGACTTCCTGTAGCATTAAATGATGACTATTAGCTTGCGTAGGTATAAAAAATGGAAAAAAAAAAAAAACGTGGGGATCGATAGAGATGCATGAAGATGCTAGCATTAAAGAAATACAGTGAAGCAACATTATCGCTTAAGAAATGCAAAAAATTCAATGTCCATGTAATCCACAGTTGAGTTAAGCCTGTAAGATATCATCAGGTTCAGGGGAATGCTTCCAGTAGATGAGAAAATACAAAACTTTCCTGCAGATATAGATGTAGCAAACTCACCAACTCAAATTTCTGAAAGTAATGCTGATGCACTAACACTAACAATATGAGGACAACTTAGTACTTACAAAAATCAGAGAGGAATATGTAGAAAGGGTAGAAAACAAGAAATGCTCGAGAGTACCACAACCAGAAAGTAATGACATGTGGACTAGATTTTCAAGTTAGAGTGTGAATCAAGTGGGCAAATACGACCCATTGGAAAGAGTAGTTAATTTTGCAGTGAACCTGTCAAGAAAATGTTCCAAACCAATAAGATCAACTTCATTTTTGGAAGCCTTTAGGGACTTATTCAAGGTCATGAAGAGTCATAAATTTGTTCCCCTTTTAATACGGTTTATAGACCAAAGGTACAGCGCTCAAACGCCAGAATAACTAACATGAACAATAGAAATTGACCGAAATACTGAAGAGGGTGTTTAGGTTTACCGTGTTTAGGTTTACCATGCCAAACAAAATTCGACTGTGATTAACTGGAAAAGTAACCAATAACGAGTACAAAAGAAGGGAGAAGATTATAGAAAAGAAAAATCAGAGAAGAAACAGAAGAAAATTAATGAATAGTGCAAGGACTATTATAGTGGCCATAAACCATAATCAGGTTCAATAAGGCAAATTCTCCTCAAATAAGAAAAATAAACAAATAATCAAAAAACAAAATAAGACCCAAACAAGTAAAATGAAACCTAATCCGTGAGAATCGTGCTGAAGATTTTCCAAAACTACTAATCCAGTATATTTATGGGTTCAATGTTATACATGGGTGAGGTAAATGATCTAGTGTTAAAAAATTTGTAATTAAGAGCACACATAGATAGATATAAGGTCCGTTATCAGTCTTTCAGAAATACAGTCAGCTTCCCGACACAATCTATAAGCAAGAAGTAGAAGAGTAAAAGATCCCTCTAACATTACTATACTTTCTTGATGTAAAAGGCGACATATTCAAGTAGGATTTAACTGCCTTTTGTGTCAAACCAATAAATGCAAATAGAGTCGATTTTAAATTTATTAAGATATAACAGATACAAGTATAATATCTTGTAACTACTACTCACGAACCACACATTATTTTCACTTTATACTAGCCTGAACCAAGTCAAGCCCTAGGCAACTAAACAGGTTCAGAAGAACCGCCTAAACTTGCAAGGTATTTGATTAAAGAGACCCTTAGAGGGTGTCATGTCACGAGTCTTGACCCATGTCTAAATTTATTTTTTTTGGACCCAAAAATTTTCTAGTAATTTTTATACTCTTAATCCTTATGTATTCAAACCAACGTCTTGCATGATGATAAATTTTTTAATGCTTTTTATACTCTTAATGATTACATTTTCACACCGATGTCTTGCAATACAACATTGCATGCAAGACAAAATCTTCTATGCATGACAAAGTGCTGTGCAAGATAAAAACTTGTATGCATGAGAAAAGTGCATGACCAGACTTGCAAGCAAGTTTTGTCTACAGGCTGAATTAAAAGATTGAAATGAATAATTTATTCGACGGACATTTTTTTATTTTTAACACTAGTATAAGTCCCCCCCCAAAAAAAAAAAAAAACTTGATTTGGTCAAAGGGCCAAGTCTAAAAACAAGCGCTAAAAAGTGTCTTTCTACCCCATATTTGTCTAAACACAAGTCTGTAAGTATAATAAAGGACGTTTGCTTCCTTTGTCATATTTGAGTACAAGTCTTTTTCTTTAAAAGAAAAAAAGAAAATTTAAGTAATTAAGCTAGACCTACAAAATACAACATACTAATATTTTGATAGTATAAATAACAATATAAAAATAAAATAACAACAAAATATTCAAAACTATCAACAAAAAAGACTCATGATAGAGAGTTACCAGAAGCCATTGTTTCATCAATGTAACTGCCAAGTTGTCTTTACTGACTTGATCCTCAACCAGCTTGAAGCAATTTAAAAAATTCAGAGCAATGTTTGGAGACCGGCTTAATTTTGTGAAAGCAGATATTGTTTCCAAAGAAGTACAGTCTTCGGCCCCAACAAAAACTATTTCTGGCGGAAGCTCTGGCAACGATGTAAGATTCCGGCATCTCTCCAAGCAAAGAATTTTAAGCTTTAAAAGTTGGTTTATGCTAGATGGTAGGCTGACAAAATTGTTCCCACTTAAATCTATTGCTTCTAATGAGAATAAGGAGCCAATATCAAAAGGAATTGCTCCTTCCAAAAGATTGCAGTCACTAAGATCTAAAGTTTGTAGAGAGCTTAAACCTGTGAAACGAGGAAAGGACAAGCACATGGAATCATAATTTTTATTTGGCAACAACAACGAAAGGAAGAAATCTGAACTCAAGATTTTGGGGGGTTGTCCTTTACATCCATGGAGAGAGAATATTTTGAGATTCACCAACTGTACAATGGAGGGTGGTATTTGTCTTATTGCAGTGCCACCTACATCTAGTTCTTCCAAACACTCAACTTCCCCCAAGTCCTGAGGCAATTTCTCTAATTTTAAACATCCACAAAGACAAAGTATCTTTAGAGACTTCATGAGGCAGACATTTTTTGGAAAGCTGACAAGATTTCTGCAGTCTTTTAAATTCAATAAAATTAGTCTTTTAAGAGTTCCAACAGATTGGTGAACCTCGAGCAATCTTGTACAGCCTTCAAGATTCAGCCGCTCAAGATTTGGAACCCCTGTAAAGTCAGGGGTTCTGATAAGGTTACAAGAGTGACTGAGATTCATGGATTTCAACTCCTTAAAAGGCTGCAAGAAACAATAAATAAAAGTATCAAGAACTTCCTTCAGTGACTATTATGTTGTGTATATTGAATGCAATACAGAAATGATACCTTTATGCCCTTCCAAAGATATTTGATGCGACTACTACATAGGTTCAACTTAAAAAGTTTCTCTGGCTGGAAACTCACAGGCAAAGAATTAAACGGGTATCCATGCCATTTGAGATACCGCAAATTATTTGAGAGGTATTCAAGATTGCCCGAAGGATAAACATTATTGATTTCAAGTAACCTTAGACTGATCATGGTTGAAAATGATTTAGCTTCCAATTGCGTCATCTCAGGCACATCAACAATTATAGCTTCAACTGCATCTGTTCCCTAATAAATAAAGGAAACAGAAATAAAAGTAAAAGGTGAAAATCAATGATCAAAACAGAGAGAAGTTATCTTGAACTATAGTTTTCACTTCTAGTAAGACAATAATGTATGGAATTATTTTCCCTGACAAATATCTTACCATATTTTTTGATAAAACATGATACACATCCTTATAAAGCCATAATCTACTCCATTTACCGGGCTTGTCACTATGGTGCTCTCGAACAATTTCCCAACCCATTTCTTGTAGCAAATCATGCATCCACAGTTTGTTATTTACAATAGTTATCAAGGATTTGTCTAGGAGTTCTCTTATCCCAATATCTGAGTTAAAACCGCAACTGTCTAGTTTTTTCCTGACTCGATCTTTGTCCTTCCCTTTGAAGAAACATGCAATATCTAAGAATATTTCTTTATCTCTTCTATCAAGTCCATCATAACTTATTCTGAGAACTTTCAAAACTTTTTCATTAGGAGCCTCTTTTAGCCTATTCAAAGCACTTTTCCATTCCTCAACACTTCGACCACACAAAAAGGATCCTAAAACTTCAATTGCTAATGGAAGCCCTCGTGCATAATTGACTACATATTTCGAGAGCGGAACACGGTCATCTGTGGGTTGTTTGCCTTTGGAAACTTTCAGATGAAAGAGTTGGAGAGCTTCAACATAATCCAGTCCTCGAACCTTATATATATTTGTTACTCCGTGGCTCTTCAGTACATGTTCATCTCTAGTTGTAATAATTATTCTACTCCCAAAACCGAACCAATCATGATTTCCAGCCAGCGCTTGTAATTGTTCTAATTGATCCACATCATCAAGAACGACAAGGACTCTTTTGCGACATAGCCGCCATCTAATCAAATTAATTCCTTTATGAACGTCCCATATGATTAAATTTCTTTCCATTAGGACCTCAGAAAGAAGCTGTTCTTGTAAAGGAACCAGATCTCTTGTTACAGAGACTTCTCTAACGTTGGCAAGAAAGCTGCTAGCTTCAAATTGATCTTTTAGCGTATTGTATAAAACTTTAGCAAGCGTAGTTTTTCCAATTCCACCCATTCCACAAATGCCAATGAACCGAACATCATCTAATCCTGCTTCTAAATATCCATTCATTTTCTCCATGCGAGACGCTATTCCAACAAGGCCATCAACATCATTTGAGAACGTTGGGTTTAATCTTTTCGATATCTCTTTAACAATGTCTTTGATCAATTCTGATTCATGCCTACGGTGAAGAACAATAAATCCAAACAGGAAACATTAATTTGCCAAAAATAAAGTGCCTAAAATATTTATTGATGCTCAACAGCAGACTCGCAAAACAAAAATGTTGCCATAGACCATAATTGATGAAAACCGCTTGTAATAGTTTTACTCTTATGAAAAATTACATGTCCCCGACGAATGAACCCCACTTCAACCCCAACAAAGCAAAATTTTCAGGTAAATTTATTATTAATTTAGAATTCGGAATAATTTTATAGGATATTATCATTTTACTAATAAAGTTATTCTGACATATCATGTCAGTACCATGGTTTGTCAAAAAGTGCATTTTACTACCAAATATTTGCGCCGTTATCAATTCACTACTATTATGTTAAGAACGTTAAAAGTTTTCTGATATCTTGCTGATATCATAAGGGCATCAAAGACATTTTCAATTGTAAGGGCATTAAAGACATTTCAGGTTAAAGCCTAAACACTGCATTTTAGGAAAATAATTAAAGATTAAAGAATTAGAAAATTAAACCCTAAAATCATTATTGTTGACTTCTTTTTTAATGCTTAAATTGCAAAAGGTAAAATTGTCTTTTAAACTCTTGGGGGTAAAATCGACTTTAACTCAATTTCTGTTAAACATTAATGTTTTCTTAACGGAATAGTAGTGAATTGATAACGACATAAACGTTTGGTAGTAAAATGCACTTTTCGGCAAACCATAGTACTGACATGATATGTTAGAATAACTTTGGTGGTAAAATGATAATTTTCCTAATTTTATTATTAGTTTAATTTTTATTTATTCTTATCTGAAATTGAGGTGAGATTGGAGTGAGCTCTCTCTTATTGCACATCTAAAATTTGAAGTATCTTGTTGTTATTAGTTCAACTTTACTTTGCGAGGTTGAGGTAGCTTTCTGTCACCACTCTACTTTTACAATTGTGCTTTTTCTAATGACACGGTCATGATTAGGAGAAATTCTACAATAAATCAAAGGTACCATGTTAGTAACATAACAAATGAATGATATTATTACATATATTTATTTATTTTAAAAAATTACTTTATAAGTAATTTTTATATTAAATTTAATTATACATATCATTCATGCATTAATTAGTTATATTATCTCTTATGGATCGTAGAATTTCTTCATGGTTATACTCAATTGGCTATGATGAGCCCTGGGATTCGAGGCCCATTTTGAAATTTTTCTGCGAGTCTTGAATTAACAGTAGATTTATGATATGGCCTAAATTGAGTCTAAGGGTTATGCTAACTAACAACTTTTGTTACATGTAATTCTTTGATTTGACTAAGGAGTTGACATTTTGATAACACGTGGCTAATCTTGTCTTTATTGAAAATTTCTCTTTTTCTTTAAATATTTTCTCATTTTTTCTAAGAAATTTGTTTGTGCTTGATTATTTTAAATTTAGTTATATACGAACTTACTTGTTAGGATAAATGGGAAAATGTTTAAATAAAATAGATTTTTAATAAAAACAAAAGTCGTCACGTATTGCCAATGTGCTTGTTAGTCAAATCAAAGAATTATAATTTATATTTAACAATAGTTGTAAATTAACAAGATCTTGAGTCAAAACATTGCAGACTATACTATAATAATAGAGTGTTGCTATTTATCCTGAGTTAAGTCCAGAGTCAAATCTCAAAAATGCTTCCTTTGTTATATTTTCTAAACTTCTTATGAAATTGTAAAAAGTCTAATATTTAAAGACTAATACTATTTTAAACCTTTCCTATTAATCCATTGACTACTTAATTTTGGATTCTAGTATCAGGATAACTCTATGTATTCTCCTACATTTATTTTTAAGGTATTCTAGTATTACTATTAACTTAGATCTGCTAAGTCAAGAACAACAAAATCTAAATAATGATAACATTCAACTATTTATAATATTTCTAATTATAGTTTCTTCTAAATTAATCATTCAGGAATCGTATTTTCTATACTATTTCTTGTATTATATCCTTCGTTAAATGCTACTTCTATTCTTCTATTTGCTATAGCTCTTAGTTTAATACTATAATCTTTATGACTTCTTATTACGACTAGTCTTCTTAAATTATCAACTTGTTTAATATATTCACAAAATGCTTCAACAAAACAATTTTATCGAGTAAAACAAGTATAATTATCTAAAGACATGCAAGCAAATTTTGATTAAAAAATTTTTTATAAGCAGTTGTTCTTCTCTGCTAGATACTCCCAGATTCTTTCATAAACTTTCGTCAAATTTCTTAGATAACAAGTTTTGTCAACAATATTAACCAAATTCGTAAAAAGAAAAAAAGTTGAAAAACAGTCTTGTAACAGTTTAGAGTATAAAATTAAAATTTTCGATTAAAACAAAAGTTTTTTTGAAAAAACCTTCTCCCTATTTGGGGCATGGAAATCCCAATGCAAAACCTCCCTTTTTCTTTCAAATGCCTATCCTTCGGCTAAAACGGTGCTTAGAAGCAAAATTGGCCACTCAAATGTCATTTTTTAAGGCTTCAAATTTTTCTGAAAACCTAAATTACTTAGAAATTATGAGGAAAAAGTAGTATCCTTCATATTTACAATCAGTACAAGGATCCCTTTTAAATAGAGCAATTATAACATAAAAGGAAACTAATTAAGAGCTAATATTTGACATCTATCATCTATATTTACAGAGGAAAGGATCCTACAATATCTCTAGGATTAAGGCTAAAATCAAGGCCTAATTTCCAACACTCCCCCTCAAGCTGGTTTGAAGATATCTTCCATAGCCAGCTTGCTAGTCAACTTATCAAATTGCTTCTTGTGCAATCCCTTTGTTAATACATCAGCTAACTGTTCAGTTGTTGGAAGATATGTCATACATATTATTCCAGTGTTGAGTTTCTCCTTGATGAAGTGTTTATCCACTTCTATATGTTTTGTTCGATCATGAAGAGCTGGATTATGAGCTATAGAAATAGCAGCTTTGTTGTCACAATAGACTTTCAAAGGAGTTGAGAAAGTAAATTTTAGTTCTTCAAGAATTCTTTTTATCCACATAACCTCGCAGATTCCATGGGCAACAGCTCTGAATTCTGCTTCTGCACTACTTCTAGCAACCACATTCTGTTTTTTACTCCGCCATGTAACTAGGTTCCCACCAACAAAGGAACAGTAGCCAGATGTTGATCTCCTGTCAGTGACACTTCCTGCCCAGTCTGCATCTGTGTAGACTTCAACTTGAAGATGTCCATGTTTTTTGAACATTAGGCCCCTCCCTGGAGTTCCTTTTAGGTATCTTAAGATCCTGTAGACTGCCTCAAAATGCTCTGCCCCTGGTGAGTGCATAAACTGACTTACCATGCTGACTGCAAAGGCGATATCAGGTCGCGTATGAGACAAGTAGATCAACTTCCCTACGAGTTTTGATACATCCTTTACTTCTTCAACCTTAGCAGGTTGTAACTTCAAGTTAGGATCAATTGGGGTCTCTACCATCTTACAACCAAGCAAACCTGTTTCTCCAAGGAGATCAAGAACATATTTCCTCTGATTCACAAATATACCTTCCTTGGATCTTGCAAATTCCATTCCAAGGAAATACTTAAGGACTCCCAAATCCTTAATTTGAAACTTCTTTGCAAGTCTCTTCTTGAGGGCTGCTAATTCTGTTTTATCATCACCGGTTAAAATGATATCATCAACGTAAACAATCAAAATTGCAATTTTACCGTCTTTTGAGTGTTTATAAAATATTGTATGATCTCCTTGACTCTGCAAGAAGCCATAACTGATAACTGCCTTTCCAAAGCGTTCAAACCATGCTCTTGGTGACTGCTTGAGACCATATAATGACTTTCTTAATCTGCAGACTTTATCACTACCAAGACTCTTCTCAAATCCTGGTGGTAGACTCATGAACACCTCCTCTTTAAGATCACCATTGAGAAATGCATTTTTAACGTCAAGTTGGTGTAAAGGCCAATCACAATTCACTGCAAGAGACAACAAAATTCTGATAGAATTTATTTTAGCAACAGGAGCAAAAGTCTCATGATAGTCAATCCCATAAGTCTGAGTGAAGCCTTTAGCCACCAGCCTTGCCTTGTACCTCTCAAGGCTTCCATCCGCATTACATTTTATCGTAAACACCCACTTACACCCAACTATTTTCTTGTCTCTGGGTGGATCAACTATCTCCCAAGTACCACTTCTCCTCAAGGCATTCATCTCCTCCATGACTGCTAATTTCCAATTCGGGTCATCCAATGCTTCCTGTACATTTCTTGGAACAAACAAGTGTGAAATCCTAGATGTGAAAGCTTTATGGTTTTTTGACAGTCTTTGATAGGAAAGATAATTTGCAATAGGATGTTTGGTGCAGTTTCGAACACCTTTCCTAATAGCTATAGGGACATCAAGATCAGAAATAATTGGTGAATTATTGGAAACAATCGAAGGAATCAAAGCTGGAGTTGGGATTTGATTACCTGAAATTTCAGTGCCGGAACTCAGTTTTTCAAATTGGGCTTGTGTAGGATTGACATTCAAGTCTTTACTTCTCAGATGAAATCTCTTCCTAGTATAAACCTGAAGTTCAGAATTTAGATCATGTTGATCTGTTTGTAGTACTTCTCCCCCTGAACGAGAATCTCTTGTACTAGGCTCTAAAGAACTTGTTTTTCTCAACTGATCATTATCAGAAAAGTGTGGTCCTTGAATAGGACAAATAACATTTGGAAGTGGGATAGAAATGTCCCAAAAATTGTCTTCTACTCCATTTGTCTCCCCCTGAAGAGAATTTTTTATGAAATAAGGAGTTTTTTCCAAAAACAACACATCCATACTCACATGAAATGTTTTTGTTTGAGGGTCAAAACACTTATACCCCTTTTTGTTCGATGAATAACCCAAAAATACACACTTTATAGCACGTGGGTTAAGTTTTGAACGAAATTGACTTGGAACATGAACATAGACAGTACACCCAAAACTTTGACAGGTAAATCAGAAAACAACCTTGTTGCAGGAAAAAATTCTTTAAGGCAATCAAGAGGTGTTTTGTATTTTAACACCTTAGTAGGCATCCTGTTTATTAAATAAGCTGCTGTTAAAACCGCTTCACCCCATAAATACTTAGGAATATGCATGTAAAACATTATGGCACGTGCTACTTCAAGTAAATGTTTATTTTTCCGTTCTGCAATGCCATTTTGTTGAGGGGTATTCCGACATGTAGATTGATGAAAAATGCCTTTATCATTCAAAAACTCACCCAAGTGCCCATTGAAATATTCTGTTCCATTGTCAGAATGTAAAATATCAATTCTAGTTTGAAATTGATTTTCAATCATAGTGTAAAAATTTTCAAATAAATATTTTACGTCAGATTTTTTATGCATGAGATAAATCCAACATAAACGAGTATGATCATCAATAAAAGTAACAAACCATTTTTTTACCGGAAAGGGTAGTGACCTTAGAAGGACCCCAAACATCACTATGAATCAAATAAAAAGGTTTGGAGGCCTGGTACTGTTTTGGCAAATAAGTAGAACGATGAAGTTTTGCAAAAGTGCAACATTCACAATAAAAAGAAGAGCAATCAATCCCTTTAAATAATTCTGGAAATAAGTATTTCAAATAAAGAAAACTAGGATGTCCTAGTCTATAGTGCCATAGCATTATTTTTTCTCGAACAGAAATTGAGCTAGTACTAATAAAGTTCTGAGCTTTTTTATTACTAATAGGTACTTCATCAAAGTAGTAAAGACCTTCAATCATCCTAGCACGTCCAATCATCATCCCCGAGTTCGGTCCGAAATTCACAATGTGATTCAAAGAAGGTAATACGACAATTAGAATCTCTAGATAATTTACTAATGACAAAAGACTAATTTAGGGACATGAAGAAAATTGAGATTAATTTTCTCGGTTTGATAAGTCCTTTTCCCGCAATAGGTGAAAAACTACCATCGACAATTCTAATTTTTTGATTTCCGTAACAAGAAGAATAGGTATTAAATAAATGAAAAGAACTAGTCATGTGATCGAGGCTCCAATCTATGATCCATGGAGAAGAGTTTAAACAAGAAAGGGCTATAGGATTTCTACTGTTTGTGCCAAAGAAACACTAGGAATACCGGATGAGAAGTTGGATTTTATCGCCTTTAGGAGTTGATCAATCAGCTCTTTGTTGAAGTGGCTTGGCCGAAGGAATCCCACGATTCTTCTCTCCTTGCTTGCTTTTCCAGTTTGCCATGAAGCTTCCAACACTTCTCACGTGTATGGCGAGGCTTGTGGCAATGATCGCACTGTGTGACTTATCATCGACTGTGATAATTCTGGTCTTGTAGGTTGCATCGGTAATTAAGGCAGAATTCTCAATTGACTCACCTACTCCTTTTCCCGAGCATTACGCTCCTTCTTTCTTCTCTTGACTTGAAAGACTTCGCCAATGGGTGGTAGAGGAGGTGCCAATAATCCTCCCTCGTACTTCATCAAACTCAACATTGAGTCCTAAGAAACTTGTAAATACGACTGTCTTCCACGGTTTCTTGTGGTGGTTGCGGTCATCGGATTTCCATTCATATGTGTTGAAGAGGTCAAGATCTTGCCACAACCTTTTCAAAGAATTGAAATATTTGGTGACAATCATCACCTTGACGAATCTCTCCCAACCTTAAAGTTAACTCAAAAACCCGAGATTGGTTGCCGAATACATCCGACTAACGTTGTCCCACAATTCTTTAGCAGGATAGCACATATAATTGGAGCTTATATCCTCCTCCATGGAGTTGACTAGCCATGTCATAACCATGGAATTTTCAAAGATCCCAAGTGGCATACAATGGATCATCATTAGCAGAACCTTCTTGTCACCAAAGGTGATGTAACCAATTTTCCTTGCCCACGGATATACATCCCATTGCGACAGCGGAGGAAGTTGTCGCCATTTAAGCGGATGGTGGTGATTTGAACAGAATGAGAGTTGGAGTGGTTTCAGGGTCTCGAGATGTTTTTCCGGAATGGCAAAGTTTGAGTGGTTTCAGACGTGACTTCTGACATGGTTGCAGACACGATTCCCTATGCTCTGATACCAACTTAGAAATTATGAGGAAAAAGTAGTATCCTTCATATTTACAATCAGTACAAGGATCCCTTTTAAATAGAGCAATTATAACATAAAAGGAAACTAATTAAGAGCTAATATTTGACAGCTATCATCTATATTTACAGAGGAAAGGATCCTACAATATCTCTAGGATTAAGGCTAAAATCAAGGCCTAATTTCCAACAAAATTTTATTATATAATCTATTTTTATTCTTTACATATAGAAAACATTCTTTAAATACAAATAAAAGGTAAAAGATTTACAATATATAAACTTTTTCTTCTATAAACATATAGAAGTTTACAAAAGTTTGGGTTTCTTTATTAGAGAAGAATTAAGTAACTTAATTGCAATACATTATGTTGAATAAAACTAACTTACTTGTAATGACTTTTAGGAAATTGAACAAGTGCTTTGGGACTTCTACAAATTGAATTTTGCCACAAGATTTTTTTTTTTATATGATCTTACAAAGTTTTGTAACTTAGGGAAAACAACTCCTATTTATAGAGTTCCTAAAAGCCTTTATTCTTATCTCTTGCTTTCCACATGTGTGGACCCAATTCTAGGGAGTTTGGCATCCATTGAGAAAAAGATGTTGTCTTTACATTCATGCAAAAAAGGTGAGTATCGACAGAATCATCACCGTAACCTTTTCTTTTTAAAGTTGTGCTTTAAAAAGGTAGTGAGTGATGGTGATTAATTGGAGAGTGGACCACTACCGAGTCAAGGTTCTAACATGTTGTCAAGGTTATGGGCCTCAATACCATCTAAATCATTGTAGAAGTTTCTACCTTCTTCTTCTTCTTCACTTGATTGATCTTTCATAAGAGATTTGTAGGCCTCGATATCTTCTTTGTATTGCTCTCGATAGAAATCTACAAGTTGATAATTTGTGATCTTATAAATAAAAGGGATTTCGAGAATATCTTGGCGAAAATATATCTTTTGATTAAAATCTTTAGCAATCAATTTAGAAAGACCAGTAAATTCTCAAATCTCAAATTCCCTTACTATTATTCCAGTTTTCTAATGTCTAATCTACTTGGTTAAAGAATTAGTTGTGTAGATCCAAGGAATATTCAAACCTTTTAAGTTTTCAAGTTCTTTAATGTTGTTAGACCCCTTAAGAAAAAATATGAATGTTGGGCTTGAAACTCATAATATACATCTTCCTTGAATCTCCATTCTAGTGCTTTTTATTGGATATAAGCCACCACAAATCATTTTCGTACTGCCATTAGGTTAATCATGGTTGATGCTAACTTTCTTCCTAATGCATCTATCTGGACTGGGTTTCGAACAATGTCTTGATTAAGAAAACCAAAATCCAAAAATAATTGTGGAGTTAATCTAAATTCAAGTAGACAAGGGATTAAAAGAAGTTTGATTTGAAATAAGAATAGTCTTAATTTATTAGACTTTTCACAGTTCTATAAGAAATTTAAAAAGTATAACAAAGAAACCAATTCTTCTTAGAAAAGAAAAATATAAAGAAACCCATTCGGAGTTTGACTCTGGGTAAAAACAGCAGCACTCATAATAAAAACAATTCAAAATTAATTCTGATAAAAATTTGACTACGTTGTAGCTTCTAAACAGATCAGATCTCCAAAGATGCGACGTGTGTGAGTTTGTAATAGGCAATTGGTGACATATCACTATAAATAAGCAAAAAATTATTACCATAAATAAATAATTAAACAATAACAAATAAATTAAAGGAAAGAACCTGTCCTGTAAGTGCCATCCAGCGAGATTGGCGACTGTTGTCAAAGCAGCTCTCCATTTTAGCACCTTCTCTTGATTCTCCTTAAACTCCTCTTCATATTTAGCAAACACTCTCTCAAAATCTTCTCCTTTCTGCTTCCGTACGTCCGCAGGATCTACGCCGTAAAAGACGGCGAAGACCTTACGATCCTTCCTCTTGTTCCCGCACTCAACAATTTTTGCAAGCTCATCCAAACACCACGGGGAGGAAGCGTAGTTTTTCGATAAGATTACAATCGAAACATTGGATTCTTCAATTGCTTTCGAGAGCTCTGATGAAATCTCGTTTCCTCTGTCCAGTGTTTCGTCGTCCTTAAATGCGACGAATCCGTTGCGAATCAAAGCGGCGTGGAGGTGGTCGGTGAAATTGTTGCGGGTATCTTCGCCTCTGAAACTCAAAAAGACGTCGTATTTGGTTCGAAAATTTTGATGATGAGTGGAAGAAGATGAAGTCTGAGAGGCCGCCATTTCGAAGGCCTTTGGGATCTGTGGCTATTAGAATTTAGGGAAGCGTTTAAGCAAATGAAAGATTATAAAATAAAAAGTAAAAAATCTGAAGCGGTGTCGGCGAGATTTCGACAGCGACCTTGGACTGTCTTAACAATTTGATTTGATAGACCAAATGACGTCCGATGACCGTTTTGAGGATATCATGAATACGGGATGTGGACGGCGTGGCACAACGAAAGGGATTACGTGATTGAATGAAAATATAAATAAATAAATTTGGGAGGTTTTTGTAATTTAAATTTTTTATTTTAAAATGTGATATAAATTTTGAGTGATTGATTTTATATTATTTAATAATTAATATAAAAAATTAAAATAATATTTAATAATATTAATTCATCTATCATTAGATTATATAAAATTAATGACTTAAAATTTATAATAAATTTTAAATAAATATTCAAAATAATATATAACTCGAGTAAAATAAAAGAAAACGAAGAATGTACGATAACGATCTTGTATAACAATTTGGGGTATAACTACAGTGCATCTAATGCACTATATATCCGTTATTTTATTATTATTATTAATTATTTTATTATTATTATTAATTCTTTATTATTGTAAATAATTAATGTAATATATGCACTTTAATTTTTTTTAATTAAGTGTATTTTTTTAATTTTCTCCTTTGATATTAATTTTAAATTTGTCATGATATAAAATTGAGACAATTCGAACACGATTTAATGGCTGTGTAGTTAGATTTTATTTCAAACTGGCATTAGCTTAATTAGTAGTAATCTTTAAAAAAAAAGCTAGTTTCTATAAATGGAAATAGAGGAGCTGGTTTCCAAAAATAGAAAGAGAGGGGCGCCCGCGAGAGAGAGAGAAAGAAAGTTGACCCGATTTTGACCTTGATCCGACCCGGAAACTTGCGACCTTGACCCAGTCGTAACTCCCGTTTCCGGCCACCTCACCGGCCTATCCAGGTACCGATTTGAAGTTTGAGAGACAAGCAACGTATCCCTGCCGTCCTCGTCGCCGGAAAACGGCCAAATCACCGGCGATTTAGCCCGAAAAGGTCACGGCTCCACCCGTTTTAGTTGCCGTCGATTCCACCGGAGTTGGGCCGCACCACCACCTGGATCTTGATCCTCAGCTCACCTATCATTTTTCGACCAATCCCGCCACCTGAAACCTCCGTTTTGGTCGTGAACGACCGCCAGAATGCTCACGGCCTTGGGAGCACGATCTGCTGCCATCGCCGCGCGTGGGAGGTCACCGCCGGCACCATTGGACTCACCGAGGTCAGAACTATCAAACTTGATCTTCCTGTCGCCGTTGACTGAAGTCCGGTCAGGTTTGACCGGTGGGGGCAATTCAGGTAATTTCACTAGACTTTAGGGTGAATTTGTAATTTCTGGAATCGATGGATAATTTGGTAATTTTAAATTGGGGCAGTGAGGTAATTTGAGATTTCAAGGGTAATTTGGTAATTTAAGTCGTTAAGGGCATTTTGGTAATTTTACACTCCGAGGGTAATTTCGTAATTTCTGACATTGTGGTTATTTTTGTGATCTGAATTGAGGACAATTTGGTAATTGAAGATTCTGAGGATAATTTGGTAAAATAATGATGTTGGGGGCATTTTGGTAATTTTGACATGTAGGGGTATTTTGGTAATTTTGTGCAAGCAGGTTTAGTTTATTGTGGATAGATATTCGTTTTGAGAATTATTTTGTAAAATTAGTTGTATTTCAAATTTACGGAGAATGATTATGTTGTTTACTTGATTAAGAGGAACCGCGAACGAGAATCAACCCGTGGACATTGTTGATACCAAGTCTGGACGTCGTCACTATGAGTGGAATATACAAAATTTATTTTCATAATATATTCTGATTTTACAGTGCAGTACAACTTGTTTTGATAAATGAATATTTAATGCTTTGATTCATTGATTTTCTAGAAAAATAGATTTTTATCTATGTGCTGATATTTATTGTTAATAAGAATGAGTTTGATTAATAATTTTATTGTCGTTTTTGAGTAAATGCATGATATTAGAATTCAGTGGATTTGAGATATGTTAAATAAAAAGGAGATGAGATTTCAGATGTGATTATATGTTTATGTACATGTGTGTGAAAGGTTGTTTGTAAAATCATTGGATAGTACTCATCCCCTCCAGATACAGTGATACATATGATATGAGATGGGAGGCCTTTGGGGCCTGTCTGAACACACATAGAGGCTTTGAGCCGTGTGTTTGGGCGCTTTTACCTTTTGGGAGCATATGAATGATGATTACAGAGATACAAATATTGAGATATAGATTATACTGATGAGATATGATGATACAGATGAGGTGTGATGATACAGATGAGATGTGATGATACAGATGAGATATAGGCCTTTGGGGCCCGTATGAGTATACATAGAGGCTTTGGGCCGTGTGCTTGGGCGCTTTGTCCTTTGGGGATCAGATTATGCATGCACAGATATGATGAGATACATGAGATATGAGATGACATTTCTCCGTCTATCCATTGTAGCTCCGAGGCATGATGGTTCCCTGATTACCCGTCCGTCGAGGTTCGAATATAATGAGATTATTCCACTGGATACTTATTTGGTGATAGTTTTTGGTATTCAATATGATGAGATACATGAGATATGAGATGACATTTTTCCGTCTATCCGTTGTAGCTCCGGGGCATGATGGTTCCTTGATTACCCGTCCGTCGAGGTTCGAATATAATGAGATTATTCCCCTGGATACTTATTTGGTGATAGTTTTTGGTATTCAATATTTGATATTGTAATTGTTATAAGTGTATTGATTTCATTGATTTTATGCAGATTTATGTAATATTGTAATTTCAGTGCATGATTGAAATTAAATAATTTTATGTAAGTTCTTATGATATTTTGATGAAATTGATTTGGAAAAGATGAAATCATTTTAAATAAATTTATTTTTCCAAAAACTATTATCCACTCACTGAGCTCATTAAGGATAAATTATTGTACTCTTGACATTATATGTTTAAAGAATACTCATATTTAAATTGAGGAAGTTGGTTGTGGAGGTTGATTAAATATTACATCATTTTTGGGAGTGTTAATTGTATAAATTGCAGGTTGGGGATGTCATAATTATATAGGAGACTTTGCCGAATTTTTGGTAGAATTCTTAGATATCAGAATTATTATTAATTCGGTTAGGCGAGATTATATAAACTCGTCCTGGGATTCGGGGCGGGTCGTTTCAATTAATCAATTATATATATGTTTTATGCTCTTTTGCCATGTATGCTAAAGAAAATTCAATACATCCAATGCTAAATTACATTCTATTAATGAATAATTTATTCCGGACAACTAAAATTTATTTGAGATGTTAGTTGATGCAGCTCAATAAAATTAATAATTTGATAGATTATATTGAGAGAAATTTTAGAATACATCAGAGTTAGTATATCAATCATATAATAAATAAATAATATTATGAATTGCATATATTTATTTTTGAAAAACTATCATGTAAGTAGTGCTTATTTTAAATTTTTTGTAGATTAAATAGTGCTTATATTAAATTTTTTGTAGATTAAATAGTTTTAATTAGAGAAAACCCCTTGAGCAATGTTTTCTCTGATGATGTTCATTTTGATGAGGCAGCCTTATGCTTTGAAATGCGGCTTACCAGAGCGGTGGATTTATCTCCACTAATAGTTGAGTTAGATTCATTTAATTTTGAATTGACATAATACTTGTATGAGTGTCTGAGTCATTCTGACTTATTTCTTAAGTGAAGCATTTACTCTCTCTAGAGCATTCTTTCAGGTTAGACATATCTAAGGAGTTCGTAATACAGCAGCGGATTTATTAGCAAAATATTCTATCAATTGTTTAGTTTCTTATGTTTAGTCGGAAGAATTTCCACCGTATCTATGTTGTTGTCTTTAAGACTAATAGTCCTGATGTTACAAATAATGTAATAAATGAAGTCAAATTCCTCCACCTGTCCTCTGACCAACTCGGTGGGGTTTGATAATTAATCAGTCATCAGTTACAGACTCACAGTACGAGTAGTCAATTTTTTTTGTTAACAAGAATATGGATGTAAAAGATCAATACCCCACCAAAATCAATTTACAAACAAACAATTAATTACACTACCACGTGTTGCTATTTTATCAAGTTATCGACCCTAACAAATTACATTCCATATATTTTACATCTGCTCACATGAAAATGTGTCATGTAGGGTTTATTCACTATTTAAGTGAGTGGGTATAAGATACATAGTTTGTCAATTTTTAAAACTAAAACCTACTAACACATCAAAACAAAACTTGACCCTTTTTTTATTTATAATCGATTCTAGCAACTTGCACCGCTTGTACAAAAATAAAATAATGTAAGTATCCAATAATTTTCAGCGTCTTATCTGTACAGCTATTTTGCCCAATCATCCCAACGGCAACTTCCTAATTTAATTTATTCCTCCCATTATTTATGGACTGATTTCATTAGAAACTCCAATAGTCAAAGTTGTTGTAATCTGTATGCAAATATAATTCTATTTAGGGTGAGAATCAACCACATGAATTTATTATTAAATACATAAAGGAATAACAGACTCCTCCTAAAGATAATACCATCACTACTGAAAATCAACAACTGAATCCAGCTAAAGTCGGCACTTATTAAAATAACAAAATACTAACTAACAGAACTTGACTAAGTCTTAACTTGCACGTGCATAAGCTAGCCACTCCAGTAAATCCACTAAATCCTCAACGGCTCCATGCATTCTTGACTCGTTCTTTTAGATAGTGAACTTGTAATTCTTGATAGGCATACGTTGCGACCTTCTTGGCTTATTAGTTGGGACCCAATGCGGTCACCGGATACCGGATAGCTTACACAAAAAAAAAAAAAATAGGACCGGTGGAAATTAGTTTAAAAAATAATCATTATTATCTCTCAATGATTTTGTTTTTTTTGGTTGGTGTTAATTTTTGGATTTGTCAACTCAATGTTTCGTTATCTTATCCTCTTATAAATTAGTTCTCACAAAAAAGGATTTAATTTAAGTTATTATATTAAAAACACCATTTTTATTCTGCTTAGATAAAAGATAATCATTGACTTTTTTTATAAATTAATAATAACGATGCACATTAATCACTTGAATTTTGAGTTTGGAGAAGGGGGAATAGGGTACATGCGGCATACATACGACGTACACACACGAGATCAGTGCCTAATTTCAAATAACAAGGAAAATTAATAATAAATTAGGAAAAAGGGATGGGTAATCATTAGTATCTCATGTTTCAAGTTTCAACCCCAGTACAACACCTTTTTCAGATTTAGTTAGTTATTTTCAATTAAATAAAGGGTAATTTTTGGAAACCTCCCCTGAGGTTTGCCCTTGTTACACTTGGAGAGAATGTATGCATATATTGATATATAGTACCCCTGATTGTGTATCAGTGTTAGACTGCCGTTTGCTATGCTACCGAAAGTACAATAATGCCCTTCCCTTCACAATTCAATTGACAATACTTGCAGCAACGTGGAGTTGCAGACTTGACGATGCTTCTTACATTATAGAAGATAACAAAACAGAAGCTTTTAACTTAATTAAAAGGCCTGGTGAATCAAGATTTTGGCATGATTTTGTTAAGATCTTAGGGTTTGATTGAAAGAACTGTGCAACACCGTTTGCAACATACACGCAACATTCACAGCACACCCTGTCTCGCTCTCTCCCTCATGGCTCATGCCACTAATCTTACCAAGCCACCAATCTCTCATTCTTCCTCACCACGCTCTGTCGACAGCTCTCATTCTCTTTCCCCTCCAAATCCAATAGTTGTGGGTCACGGGTCACACTCTCTTTCTCTCGTCGGACCTCCAAATCTAGTACAAAACGCACGGTTCACTCACTCTCTCCCCCTTTCAATTCCAGCAGCCGTGGGTCACTCTCTCCCCCCTCCAATTTGGCATGATTTTATTTTCTAAAATGGGGTTAGAATTTTTGTTGACTAGCAAAGCAATACGACAAAGTGGTGGTGATGCAGGAATGGTGGCCTTTGTTTCTCAGCTTTACTGATAAAAGAACGAAATGGGTGGGGAGGAAGGGGGGGGAGAGAAAGAAAAGAAGAAATTTTTTTTTCCTTTTCTGCCTCCAAATTCTTTTGAGAGAGAGAGAAAGAATAAGAACGAAGACAGGGAGAGGAAGCAAAAGCTATTGCATTCTTTCTGTAGTCAGCCTCTTTATTTTTGCAATTACGTTATTGCCCTTAACAACCAAATGACACTCTAACGCTCATACACGGTCAGGGGTGCTATATGTCAATATATGCATATATTGTCTCTAAGTGTAGCAATGGCAAACCTCAAGGGAGGTTTCCAAAAATTACCCATTAAATAAATAGTTTTGGTGATGTCATCAATACGCAATATGGCTGGTGAGTGGGCACAATGTATAATTACGAGAATGAATGAAAAAATAAATAAAATAAACAACGTAAACGTGAAAAAATTATTTTTGGGGGAAAAAAAGTGAAGAACTTACAAGGGACTTCACTTCATGACGGGGAGGCCCATCGAGTTATCACTAGAGTTGTCAAAAAAAGCCCGGCCCAGTGTAGGGCTGCGGGCTTAGGTCCGGCCCTCACCCATGAGGGTCTGGATAAGGGCCCAAGAAAAAAAGTCTGGACAAAGTCAAAGTCCACTACTTTTTTTTATAAATTAGAATAATATAATTAAAATTGAAAAGTAATTTAAAAATAAAAAAAAAATTAAATTCTTAACTTATAAATCAATTATGATTCAAAAAAACTAAAATTATAATACTAAATTATCTCTTTTGTGTCAATTAATTAAGAGAGCGTTTGAATTAGAAAATTAAGTATTAAAGAAAATTAAAGTTATGAGTTTTTATTTGCTTTATTTATTATTTTAATTTGAAATATTCATTTTCTTTAATTTATCTATGATTGTAATAACTTGTTGATTATTAATTTATTTTAAATTTACAATAATTTAAAATAAATACAATATACTTAGACATGGGCACATGGGGTTGAAAAAGCCTTTGTTCTCTAGTTATCACATTCACTTATGATGCGAGTAAGAATAATGCATATGGCCGTTGCCAAGTCATCACATTCATTAAATAATTTTTAAAGTTTGTTTTTAATACTAAAAAATATTAAAAATGAATTTTCCATATAATAAACACAAAAAATAATTAATGAGAAATTTTTTTTAATGTGAATAAGTGGTAAAAACTAATAAATAAATCATATCCTAATTCTTTTGGCTAAATATCAATTTGTTAGTTGGATACTTCAAATTTATTTCATATGTCTCTAATTTTGGTTAGTCTTTTTCATTTGTTAGTTCATTTATTTTAATTTAGTATTCCAACAATTTTGTATTTAGTGTTCCTACTAAATTCATTTAATAACAATATTTTAGATAAAATTCTAATAAATTTATTTTTTATTGGACAATTTCGTAATTTCGGTTAAACTCTCTCCCTTATGAGTTCATATGTTTCAATTAATAATTTCACTATCTTTGAGTTGAATGATCATATTATCTAGGTTAAGCTTGTAAGATTTCAATCATTTGGATTAAATACCAAATTTACTTTTTAGAATTTTTTTGTTGAATTCGTCTTAAAGTTTGGTTAAGCTTTCTTAATGGGAAAAAGCCTTTTTCATCCTTAGGGTTTCATGCAATAGCTTATTTCATCCTTACTTTTCAAACAATAGCCTAAAATATCCTTCCGTTAACTCACCGTTAGTGTAAAGCTGTTAATTAGTAATTCATTGAGGGTAAAATATGATTTTTCATTAAAGTGATACAAACTATATTAAAAAAAAATTACACAATTAAATAACACTACAAAGTATGCAAAATTCATTAACTTTTCTTAAATGAAATCAACGATGATATAGTTTAATATAGCCATTGAATAATTGCCATAAGGAACAAACTGTAATTAAAAACTCAAAAATACCACCAATTTTTATGTGCTTGCATGTGCTGAATATCTTCTTTATCTTCAACTCAATCAATCCATTTTACAGTGCAATTAGAGAGTATATTTATATGAATAAGAAAATCGTGATATTTTTTTGTACTTAGATCTAGGGTTTATAGGGCTTTCATGCTGTCAAAATAGAAAGAAGTGAAAAATGAATTTCTCGAAATATAAGGGTGTGTTTGGTAACATTTTCTGGATGAGTGTTTTTTGTTTTTCAAAAATGAAAACTACAAAACATGTTTGGTTAAACCATTTTGTAATAAATAGTTAAAAAAAATAGAGAACAAAATATTTTTGTTTCTCAAGTTTTGTAAAGAAAACTCAAGAACGCCGCTCGCTGGAGAACAAAATAAAAATGGGGAGATAAAAAGTAATCCAGGCCCACAACTTTGATTTATTATATTATTATTTTATTAATTGTTTATTTAAATTTACTTTTACTTTATCTTTCTTTTTAGAAAAGAGGGTCACTTTTACGATTTCCCTTATCTTCTTCTTCTTCTTCTTAATTGACCGGAGCTTTCTTCTTTCTCCCTTTTTACGATTTACCTTATCTTTATCTTCTTCTTCTTCTTCTTTGACCATGAACAGAGCTTTCTTCTTCCTCCCCACTGTATAATTATAGTATGGTTTTTTATTTTGTTATGCTAATTATACAACATTTATTATTTTATTTTCTTAAATTAATAAATTATAAGAGGGTTTCTAAAAATAATTATTGTTTTGTGAAATTTGATTTCACTTTGATTAAAATTAGAATAATAAAAGATAAAACGTATAAATAAATTAAAGAAAATTTATTTGATAAAATATTCTATATAAAATTCTATATTTTCAAAAAAACAACCAAATGCATTTTTACCGTTTTTCACATTTTCAGACAAACAACCAAACAAATTTTTATTGTTTTCATTTTCATATGCCGTTTTGAAAACACAATACCAAACGAATTTTCATTTTAAAAAACATCACATTAAAAACATTATTTTCTTTCTCTAAAATAAGAGTTGAAAACACTAGTTAAAAAATATTACCAAATGCACCCTAAGTTTTTCATCTTTTTCGGTATTTCCTATTTAGTAAGATTAGATAAAATTATTTTTAGTTATATGTCAACTTTTGTTTATTTTTCTAATTTTCTCTTTGATGGAAAATCTTTTTTTACCCTTAATGAATTACTACTAAACGACATTCAACTAATGGTGAGTTAATGGAAGAATGTTTTGGGTTGTTGTTTAAAAAATAAGGATGAAATGGGCTATTGCGTGAAACCCTAAGGGATGAAAAGGAATTTTTCCCTTTCTTAATTACTTGTAGCAAAGTTTGAGCATGGGGCTTCCATAAATTCAGATACCAAAATATTAGCGGCAGAAGCTAAATCTTCCACGTGGTGTGTGTAGAAAAACAGAGATAGGTTGTTTGGCTTAAAGGAAAATCTCAGAGAAAATGAAACAATGAAATTCCAGAAGATTCATTACTTGATTATTTGTTTACATGCTCATATTTATATATACAATACACGCATACGTGATTTCTACTTGTAACTAACAAACTTTCCATAACGAATTGTGAGCTAGAAAACGACATTTTAACCAACTTGGCTGAGCTTCTATATTTCACTAACGACCTTCTGCTGACGTGGCTTTATTGAGCTGCTTAAATAGTGAGCTACTTTGACAACCCCCCTCAAACACAAGGGACATGGGAGGACGTTGAGTTTGGCTCTCAAATAGTTGAACTTTATGAATGAAAGTGGCTTTGTCATGATATCAGCTACTTGTTCCTCACTTGGTACATATTTGATGTTCAACTCTCTAGCAAGTACTTTGTTTCTAACATAATGTATGTCAATCTCAATATGTTTTGTTCTTGAATGAAAAATTGGATTGTGAGCCAACTCGGTAGCACTAATATTATCACACCAAACAGTAGGTTTTTCTGTGCATTTCAACTTTAACTCAGAAAACAGTGATTGCAACCAACTTACCTCTGCACTCGTTGCAGTTAGAGATCTATATTCACTTTCAACACTTGATCTAGCAATAACTGGTTGCTTTTTGGATGACCAAGATATCAGATTGTGACCCAAGTAGATACAGTAAGCACCAACTGACTTCCTGTCATCTAAGTCCCCTGCCCAATCTGCATATGTGAAACCTGTCAACTTCATATCACCATCTTTAACAAACTTGAGCCCATAATTCTGTGTTACTTTCAAGTATCTCAGCACCTGTTTACATGCCATGAGATGCTGCAGAGTTGGTGCAGAAACATATTGACTTAGTTTGTGCAAACTGAAAGCAATTTCTGGTCTTGTCAAAACCAAATATTGCATTCCACCAACAATGCTTCTATAGTGTGTAGCATCTTCAATATAATGACCAAGACTTCCTTGAGCTTCTTTCTGTAATTTCAGTCATGTACTCATAGGAGTATCCACATCCTTGCAGTTTATCATCTCAACCTTTGATAACAAGTCCCTTATATATTTCCTTTGTGACAAGTAGATACAATCTGTGTCATACAACACCTCAATTCCTAAGAAATAAGAGAGAGCTCCAAGATCCTTTAGAGCAAATATTATACTAAATTCAACAATAAAATTCTCTAATTCAGAGTTATTTGGTCTTGTTATTAGGATGTCATCAACATATATGAGAATTAAGATCAAAGATGACTCACTTCTTCTCAGAAATAAAAAAGTATCTGAACTGGAATTTACAAATCCCCATTGTAACAGACATCCTTTCAACTTATCATACCAAGCTCTTGGAGCTTGTTTAAGACCATATAGAGACTTATGGAGTTTACATACAAATTCTGGTTTTTCAGCATCAACAAATCCCTGTGGCTGATCCATGAACACTTCCTCAGTAAGCTCTCCATTAAGAAAAACATCATTCACATCAACTTGTCTTATCTTCCATTGATTCATCACAGCCAAACTTAAAATTACCCTTACAGTAGCTGGCTTTATGACAGGGCTAAAAGTTTCAAAACAATTTACCCCATGATCTGTTGAAATCCCTTTACTACTAATCTAGCTTTGTATTTGGCCACACTTCCATCAGTGTTATATTTTGCCCTGTACACCCATTTATTTCCAACCACTCTTTGATCAGCTGTTCTTGGCACTAGGGACCATGTACCATTCTGTATTAAGGCTGCATATTCTTTTTTCATGGCTGTAAACCACTTTGGATTTTGCATGGCTTCATACACTGAATCAAGTTCTTTATGAATGAGAGTTGCAGTATATAGTTTGGGTTTGAAGATACCAACTTTGCTTCTGGTAGTCATGGAATGAATATTAGGTTGAATAGATGATGGTAGGCAAGGCATAGGTTGAGATATTAGATCATAAGGTTCTGTAGGTAGTTCTGTGGATGGTTCTGTAGGTGGTTCACTGGTTGATATGTGTTGTTGTGAAGGGAGGTGTTGACTGTCAGTATGAGATGGATTATCTGAATTTTGAGAGCTGCTGCTGGTAGAACTTGCAGATTGTGGATTGTATGATCTATTAACAATTGAAACTGGTAATGTTGACAAATGATATACTTGTTGAGGTGTGAAATATTGACTTGAATGAGGAAATGATTCATTAGAATAAAATACTGAATCTGTGGAATAAGGAAATGTAGACTCATAAAAAACAACATGTCTGACTATGTATATTTGACCTGAAGAATGTAGACACTTGTATCCTTTATGAGATGGACTATAGCCAATGAAGATACACTTGCTTGAGTGATAATCAAATTTATGCTTATTGTAATCTCTTAAGTAAGGATAGCATGTACAACCAAAGCACTTGAGCATACTGTAATTAGGTTTGTGATTGAATATTTTCTTATATGGAGTAATAAGTTTCAAAGCTATAGATGGTAGTCTGTTAATGTGATACACAGTTGTATGGAAAGCATCCCACCAAAACTTGAAAGGTAGCTTAGCTTGTGCCAATAAAGTGAGTTCTAACTCCACAATGTGTCTATATTTCCTTTCAACTACTCCATTTTGGCAATGTGTATAGGGACAAGAGTGTCTAAAGATGATTCCACATTGGTTTAAGAAATGAGTAAATGATCCATACTCTCCCCCCTAGTCAGATTGCAGGTTCTTGATGGTAGTGCTGAGTTGATTTTCAACCTGCAATTTAAATAGTTTGAAGACATCTAATGCCTCTGATTTCAGTTTTAAGGGGTAGATCCAAGTATATCGACTGAAATCATCAACAAAGCTTATGTAATAAGTGTATCCATCTCTAGAAGGTATAGGTGAGGGTCCCCATAAATCTGTGTGGATGAGTTCAAGAGCCTTAGTAGTTTTGATTTCTGTAATGGGGAAATGAAGTTTATGAGATTTGCCCATCTGACAGGCTTCACAAATTTGATTCAGTGCTTGTTTCATGCTATTACTTAAGAGATTAACAGAAGCATCATTTTTTAGCAAATGTAGTAGTGTTTGAGAGTTAGGATGACCAAAACGTCTATGTAAAAGGAGTGCTTTATTATTCAATCCATTACAAGATGAAATGTGATTGGAAACTTTATTGTTTGATGCATTACAAGAAGAAACAGAACTAGAGTTATTATTCTGAGTGTTATTCAGAACACGAGGACCAAAAGAGCATGTAGATAACATTGACAATGGTTGAATAGGAGAAGTCTGGCACAAGAAAGAGGAAGAAAGAGACTCAGATGGCTTGAGAATCAACTTATACAATCCTTTCTCAGCAAGTCCCTTCAGAAGCACTTGCCTGTTCAGAAAATCCTTCACATAACAGACATTACTGATTGACACTAAAAAGTGTACATTTAATAAGGATACAATTATTAGTTTTTCACTTATTGTGTCGATTAATGTGTTCATTATTTCTAAATTATTTTAATACTCCCCAAATATATTTTATGTTAAATTAATTCGTAATTTGTGTTAATTTTTATCTTGTAAATATTTTTCAGGAATAAAGATGGAATTGGAATTGAAAGCAGGAACAAAGAAGAACTACTGGAACAAAAATTGAAGAAATGTAATACTAAATAATAAATAAAATTAAAAAAGCAAAAAAAAAAGAACAAAAGAACAAAAACATGTTGGTGATGGTCAGGAGGCCATTACACCTCCTGACCATCACACATTTCAACACACTTATATATTTTAAAATAATAATAAAATAATAAATAAAATAATAAAATAATAAATAAAATAATAAAATAAAGAAAGTTAAAGGCAATTGTTGCCTATAAAAGGGAGGAGAGATTGAGGAGCCGGGGGAGAATGGAGAGAGCTATTTTTGAGAGCTGAAGCCGAGACTGAAGATTTTCTATCTATCTTTCTTTTCTTTTCTTGTTTCTGTTTGTATCAATTTTCTTTGTAATATATTTCAAAAAGTTTATCCAATAAAAAAAGTGTTGTGTTTTCTTTCAATATGAGTAGCTAATTTTATTAAGCTGAGGTGAATGATGAAGCTCAATGTTTCAAACTATTAATTATTATTATTTTCTCAAATTAGTTTTTAAGTTTATTTAATTCTTTTCTAATTATTTTTATATCATGTTAATTTATAAATCTCACTGTATTTTATGGTATTTTGACATAATGTCGTCACATTAATATAGTGGCACATTAGGTACTTTATTCTATATTTATCCACACACATAGAATTAAATGATATAATAATTAATTGATAAAAGTGAGGCAAAATATAAATGAGAGAGTATTAAAATTATAGTTTGAATACAGAGAGTGGATCATAAACCTTAGCTTATTTTTAAATTGATTTCAAATAATTTCTTTTCTCCACAATTAATTTTCTTAGTTTTACTAGATTTAAAACTCCCTGTGGTTCAACCCCGGTCTCACCGGGTTATATTATAACTAGACACTCTTATACTTGAGAGTAATACACTTTAATTTCACTTTGCTAATTTATTTATATGGTCGGTTCTACCGCCTAGCATTTTAATTTCAGTTTATTTATTTTTGTGCATTAATTTATTTAATTTTATGTTTTATTATATGGCTGGTTTTAAAATACCGCCTAAACTGTTTCATTTAATGGCTGGTTTCACCGCCTAATTTATTTATTTATTTTTCAGTTTGTTTATTTTTATTTCGCTTTTTTTTGCTTATTTAATTTCCAGTTTATTTTTATTTCTACAATTTTCATTTAGCGTTTTTGCATCATTAGTTTAACATACATCATTAGCATTGCATGCGTCGTTGGTCTCGTACAAATAGTGGTAGATTAATTAGAAAATCACCTTCACCACCCTTAAATATGGCTGACATAGAAGCTAAAAATTTTTCGGAGCTCAAAAATGACCAAGCCTTGCAAAATCTTCATGAACAACCTAGGACTCTTAGAGACTTTATGCATCCTACTAGAACAGGGTCACCATCATGCATAGTTTTCCCTCCTGATGCATCACGTTTTAATTTCAAACCTGGTATCATTCAACATCTTCTTACTTTTCATGGTTTTGAGTCTGAAAATTCATATTTGCATTTAAGGGAATTTGAGAAAGTTTGTAATACATGTACTGATCAAAATTGTAGCATGAATATAATCAGGCTTAAGTTTTTTCCTTTCTCACTTAAGAATAAAGCTAAAACTTGGCTACAAAATCTTAGGTCAGAATCCATCAGAACTTGGGATGAGATGCAAGCACAATTTTTGAAAAAATTCTTCCCACCCCACAGAACAAATTCTTTCAAAAGACAAATCACTACTTTCACTAAAAAACCAGGAGAAACTCTCTACCAATGTTGGGATAGGTTTAAAGAACTACTTAACATTTGCCCACATCACGATTTTGAAACATGGAAATTAGTGTCTTATTTCTACGAGGGATTAACATCCCAAGGTAGACAAGTCGTTGAAATGATGTGTAATGGTGAGTTTAGGGATAAAAGTCCTGAAGATGCATTAAACTATCTTGACAGTTGGGTCTTATGAGTCATCAAGTAAACCCCAGTCATCTCCATCTGGTGGAGGCATACATAACCTTAGGAAAGACCATGATTTTCAAGCCAAATTTGCATCATTAGCTAGAAAAGTTGAAGCATTAGAGTAAAAAAAGAATGATCATGTAAAGTCTGTTCAAAATATTTCATGTTATGTTTGCGATTCTACTGACCATTCTACGCAGGACTGTCCAACTTTACCAGCTCTGAGAGAAAGTCTGCATGAGAAGGTAAATGTCGTTGACAATTTCAAAAGGCCAAATCCAAATCCATACTCCCAAACTTACAACTCTGGTTGGAGAAATCACCCAAATTTCAGTTGGAGAAATGACAATCATGCACAATCTTCATAACTAGTTCCTCCACGTCAAAATTTTCAAAATTCCCAGAGTTACCCACCATATGTCCCACCACCAAGAAAAACTCTGGAAGACACATTGCATTTGTTTATTGAAAAACAAGAGTCGATCAACAACCAAACGATGCAAACCTAAACCAATTTGACAGAAACTATCTCCAAACTTACATCTGCTCTGACCATACATGAAAAAGGAAAGTTTCCTGCTCAACCTGAACCAAACCCCAAGAGTCAACAACATCCTCAAATGGGAAATTCAGGAAACCAAAATATGAGTCAAGTCAAATCGGTTATAACCCTTCGTGGTGGTAAAGTGGTCGAAAAACACATTGTGGACCCTTGTGAAACTAGTAAAGATTCAATTTCAGAAAATAGGGAAGAGTCTGTCGAACCTTTAACCCATGAAGAAATAACCAACTCTCCTCCTGTACCCCAATTTCCTCAAGCACTAATCAAGCCAAAGAAGTCAAACTACAGTCCAGAAATTTATGAAGTTTTCAAACAAGTAAAAGTCAACATTCCTTTGCTGGATGTCATTAAACAGGTACCTTCTTATGCTAAATTTCTGAAAGATCTGTGCACGGTGAAAAGGAAACATAAAGTGCAAAAGAGAGCTTTTCTAGCAGAACAGGTAAGTTCTATTCTCTCAACCAATAGTGCTTTGAAATACAAGGATCCTAGTTGTCCAACTATTTCTTGCACTATTGGGGATCATAAAATTGGACATACTTTACTTGATCTTGGTGCCAGTGTTAATTTGCTTCCTTACTCAGTGTACCAACAACTCAATCTCGGTGAGTTTAAACAAACTTCTACAACTCTTTTACTTACTGATAGATCGATTAAGGTTCCAAAAGGAATAATTGAAATGTATTAGTCCAGGTCGATAAATTCATATATCCTGTGGATTTTATTATTCTGGAAACGGAACCAATTGCTAATGAATGCAAACAAATTCCTGTTATTTTGGGTCGACCATTTTTAGCTACTGCTAATGCTTTGATAAATTGCAGGAATGGATTAATGAATTTATTTTTCGGCAACATGACACTGGAACTCAATGTGTTCAACTTGTGTAAACAACCTCATCACCAAGAAGATGATGATAATGAGAATGAGGAAATTGATCTCATTGAGCCAATCATTGAGGAACACATTCAGGATAAGAATTTTACAAACTCTGCTGAAATTTGTTTTGCTGGTTCTTTTGAATCAAGTAAAGAATTAGATTGTGATACTGCTAACATATGCTCTACACTTGATTCTATGCAGGTACCTATAGGTGACGATGACTAAGCGAACGTTGAAGATACGGTACAACCTGAAGAAGCAAATGAAGAGGAAGCACCAGAGCTCGAATTAAAGCCCTTACCAGAAGAATTGAAGTATGCCTATCTTGGAGAGCAGCAGACATATCCGGTGGTAATTTCTTCCCAGCTCACGCATGATCAAGAAGGTAAGTTGTTATCTGCTATTGTTTATTCTGATCATGCTGCTGTGAGATATTTAATGTCAAAACAGGATGCCAAAACAAGGTTGATATGATGGATTTTGCTACTTCAAGAATTTAATTTGACAATCAAGGACAAAAAGGGTGCTGAAAATGTTGTTGCAGATCATCTTTCAAGACTTACAAATGAGTCTTCAATTGAAACAACACCCATCAATGATTCTTTCCATGATGAATTTTTGTTTTCTATAAACAAAATGCCTTGGTATGCTAATATTGTTAATTATCTTGCAACATGTGAAATGCCATGTGATTGGAGTTCCCAAGACAAGAAGAAATTCTTAACAGAAGTAAAAAGCTTTTACTGAGATGAACCATACTGCTCATAAAATTTTTCAAGATGCATACTAACTAGGGTCATTCAATTTTGTCATTCTGAAGCATGCGGTGGCCATTTTTCTTCAAAAAAGACAGCTGCAAAAATATTGCAGTGTGGATTTTATTGGCCTACATTATTTAAAGATTCACATGAATTCTATAAAATGTGTAAGAATTGTCAAATGATAGGGTCTATTTCAAAGCGAAACATGATGCCTTTAAACCCCATCCTTGTCATTGAAATATTTGATTGTTGGGGAATTGATTTATGGGCCATTTTCCATCATCATTTGGATTTGTAGACATTTTGGTTACTGTTAATTATGTTTCAAAATGGATCGAGGCAATTCCTTGTCGGCACAATGATCACAAGATTGTGATATGCTTTTTAAAAGAAAATATTTTGAGCAGATTTGGAATACCTCGAGCCATTATCAGTGATGGAGGTAAGCATTTTTGTAATAAACCATTTGAGTATTTAATGAAGAAATATAGAATTACACATAAGGTTGCTACCCCTTATCACCCTCAAACAAGTGGTCAAGTTGAATTAGCAAATAGGGAGATAAAACAAATTTTAGCAAGACAGTTAATCCAAACCGTAAAGATTGGTCTCTTCGACTAATTGATGCACTTTGGGCATATAGTACTGCTTTTAAAACATCTTTAGGAATGTCACCCTATCAGCTTGTTTATGGAAAATCTTGCCACTTACCAGTAGAACTTGAACATAAATAATTTTGGGCCATTAAAGCTTTTAATTCAAATCTTGATGATGCTGGCAATGTGCGTAAATTGCAAATAAATGAACTTGAGGAATTAAGGAATGATGCATATGAGAATTCCAGAATAATTAAGGCAAGAACCAAATTTTTTCATGACAAAAGAATTTTTCGGAAAACATTTGAAATTGGTCAAAAAGTGTTGCTTTATAATTTTCGTCTTCATTTATTTCCAGGGAAGTTAAAGTCAAAGTGGAATGGTCCATTTGTTGTAAAAAATGTCTATCCATATGGAGTCGTAGAAATTGAGAATCCAAAGGATGGTGTCACATTTAAAGTTAATGGCCAAAGATTGAAACCATATCTGGAATACCAACCACATGAAGCAGATACCGAAATCCATTTGAGTGACCCACCAAAATTTTGATTAAACCTTTTCATTTTAACGTTTTGTGAATTTGATTTACTGTTACTTTATCGTTTGAATTATTTGATTTTTTTTCCTTTTCCCTATGTCTTGAATGGAGTGCATTGCATTGTTTTAATTGTGTGTTGTTTGACAATTGTGATTTAGCTCACCAAATTCTTATACTTGTCATGAGTACCTCCATGAGAAATTTCCTTTTCAATCATCTTAAAACGCTTTTTCATGTAAAATTTCACCAAAGGAAATTGCTCCGATTTTGTAAATTACATCCCATTTGGGATCTAGAAAGACAACTAAAGGAAATAGTGGATGGTATTTATAATCTGCATTTGGAACTGAATTCAATAAAAGGACGAAGGTGAGTTATATTCCTTGTGTGTTTTTGTTGTTCTTTTTCACTTTTGATTTGATTTTGCAGATTTGATTCGTTTTGTTTTGATTCACTCTCCCGTATAAATGGCGGATAATGGTACTCTGTGACTTTTTAAGTCGGTATTCTCAGCTTCCCACAATAACTGAAACCTCAATGTCAAGCATGGAAGAAATACAACAAAATTTGCATCAACATTTTCCTTCTCTCCCTCAAAATGTTCTTAAGAAGATTTACAAAGCTCGTTGTGAACGACTGCGTTTGTTAATGATCAAATGGATTCCTGCCGACAGTCGCTGGTTAATTGAAGCAAAAGTCCGATTGGCAGGTGAGTTTTCTGATCCATTCATTTCCTACATGCCTGGTTTTGGTAAAAGTACATTTGCTAAGAAAAGAAGAGCTAAGCGACTTGGCTCTGAATGTTCTCACTGTGTAAGACTTGCTTGCAAAAATCCACGTTGTAAAGCTTTAGGAATGGTTTCTGTAAATCGTGAAGATAAAATCATTCGTTAAGGATGGCATGAGTAAAGAATCGTTGGATGATATATTATGATCTCTTGAGACGCATCCGAGCGGATATGTTCAACGTGAAATTCAAAATTTGTGGAAGCTATTCCAAAAGGAAAGTGCACAGTTTAGTCTTGGGAATCTGACTCTAAAAGACCTTGTTTGCCAGTTTATAAGAAAACTCGATGGGAAGCCTATCCTCGACCCATAGAGGACGTTCAAACCGTTACTGGACGTAAAACTAGAGGAAGATGTGAGCCACAATCACAACTACCAGTAAATATCCTTTTATTTTACTGTTCTTTTATCTTTTGCATTATTATTATTATTATTATTATTATTATTATTATTATTATTTTCTTTATTTTATCTAATCACTGTTTGCTTTTTCTTTTCACTGTTTGCCTTTGAATTATTAAGCTAAAAGCTTCACGCGTCATTTGACAAACACACCACCCCATTTATAGATGTATATCATTATGTCCGCCACCAAGATCCTTAAATATGAACTTCTTTTCAAGCACTCACAAATTGTTTCTTTTTAGAATTGGTCTAATGGCAGCAACTTCCAGCAGTCAACTTAAAAACATTTGTGTGCTTTCTGAATTTCGCTATGGAAAGTATAAGGAGTTCGTTCAGGCAGCCGTAGATCTTGGTCGTGCTATAGCAAAGAGGAAACTACATCTTGTTTATGGAGGAGGTGATCGAAGGTTATCAAAGCTTGTCTCTAAAGCTGCTTTCGTTCGAGGAAGCCAAGTGCTAGGCATCGTTTCAAAAGCCTTAAAACCTTTAGGATGTCTACCAGACCCACCAACTGGAGAAGAGTTAGTTGTCTCAGGTATGCAAGAAAGAATATCTGAAATGTTGAATCATGCTGACGCTTTTATTTTCTTGCCAGGAGACCTTGCAACTTTGGAGGTGCTAATTACATTTGCTTCTTGGGCCCATTTGAATATCCATAAAAAAACCCATCGGTTTGTTAAATGTTAATAACTTTTATGATGGCTTAATAACTTTCTTAATCATGCAATAAAAAATTATTTCATTCCATCCTCAGCGAAAAAACTCTTCATTTGTGCTCCTACTGCTAATGAGTTACTTGATCTTTTGCAAGCTTACAAACCAAAGCCAAATCCCATGACTTTGGTGTTGGATTGGGCAACTGATGACGATGGCTGTAACTCTCGTAAAAAGTGTAAATTAGATTTAACTCTCCGTTTGTAAATATTTTCAGTAGTGGCCAGGTGATATCTTCTAAACTCTACTCCTTTCTTTAGACATTGAGGACAATGTCTCCTTCAGGTTGGGGGGAGGGAATAGTTGATAATTATGGAATGTCTCAGTCCTAGTGATGTTTTTTTTTTAATTTTTGTTGTAAAGACTAACTTTGGGTAAAGATTTGAGTCGAAGATGGCATAATATAGAATGTAGTGTCTCTCAAAATGCATCTTCTTAATTTTTTTGTTTTCTTCCAAAAAAAAATGTTTCTAACTTTTTATTTTCGGTCTTGTTCTCTTTTTCTCTTAATCATCTCCCTTAAGTTTCTGCAATCAGTCCCAATTTCTTTTTGTGTTTTCTTTTAAAAAAAAAAGAGTTTTCTTTTTTGGTGTGATCTTTTAACATTGAATAACATGACGATTTTCAAATTTTGGTATTTGTATTATCTTTGGCCTTGAGTTATGTTACACTATGTTTTTCCTTTGCATGTTGAAACGCAAATTGAGAAATTGGATGAGTGAAATTGATTGAGCCATTTGGAGGAATGTACATGTTATGAAAAGACCAAGCGAGTTTTTGAACCTATTATCCTTGAAGAGTAACCTTATTTGCCTATACAGCTTCACAATTTATTGTACAAGATCTCAATATTTTCTTAAAAAAAAGAAGAAAAGTTTGTGCAGCCGCATCTAAAAGTCCATTGAACTAGTAGATATGAAAGATTATATAGAGCCCTAAAAGATGACAGAAGGCCATCTTTGATCCGTTTGAGCCTTTCTAGCCAACCATATTATAAAGAATCCATAGTTAACCCCTTTGAGCCTTTAAAAAAAAAAATTCCTTTGATAAGCTATTATCTTATCCCACTCCAATGTGGAGTATCACCTTATATTTTATGTTTTCCACCACCCAATTATGTTTGAAAAGGATGATATGTATATATGAAATAAATTAAAAAAGCACCTTGTAATCTCCAAAACGTCCCCTATTTTTGAAACATATATTTTGTTTTTCCTATTACCTTTTTTGTTAGTCATGACCCTAGCCTACGTTACGTCCTAATAAAAGTCCTTCTCGATTTTTGGGAACTATAGTCTGAAATAAAAGCTGGTAATATGGACTAAAAGATGTGGTGATGCATCAAAATAAAAATAAAAATAAATTTTGCTAGTAATTCATTGGACTTGAGATCATTTTATTTCTAAGCTGTGGGTATTATTTTTTCATCTTGGTGAGAGCATGTGATATTGTTTTATTATTCTCTCAAATTTACCATTTTTTTAGAGTGACAAGTTAATTTGGGGTATATTTTCTTTTGAGAGAGTCACTCTTAATCGTGGGATTTTGGGATTTGACGTATTATTTTTAAAAGTGGCTTGATTAATGTAGCTTTGATGATTGATCATTTTACAGGATTTTACTGAACTGTTTTGTGTGGGTGTGATTTTCTTTAGGCTGAAGATAATGCTTATACTTTTATTTGATTGTTGTCATTAATTTGATGAAGGAAGTAAACACAATTTTTTTTTTAAAAAAGATTTTCAATTTGGTTTTGAAATTTCTCTAAATTTTTATCGCTTAAATTGCTAGGGCCTAGCAATAAGCTAGTTCGGGGGGTGTGATTGACACTAAAAAGTGTACATTTAATAAGGATACAATTATTAGTTTTTTACTTATTGTGTTGATTAATGTGTTCATTATTTCTAAATTATTTTAATACTCCCCAAATATATTTTATGTTAAATTAATTCGTAATTTGTGTTAATTTTTATCTTGTAAATATTTTTCAGGAATAAATATGAAATTAGAATTGAAAGTGGGAACAAAGAAGAACTACTGGAACAAAAATTGAAGAAATGTAATACTAAATACTAAATAAAATAAAATAAAAAAAGAAAAAAAAAAGAACAAAAGAACAAAAACATGCTGGTGATGGTCAGGAGGCCATTACGCCTCCTGATCATCACACATTTCAACACACTTATATATTTTTAAATAATAAATAAATAATAAAATAAAGAAAGTTAAAGGCAATTGTTGCCTATAAAAGGGAGGAGAGATTGAGGAGCCGGGGGAGAATGGAGAGAGCTATTTTTTAGAACTGAAGCCGAGACTGAAGATTTTCTATCTTTCTTTCTTTTCTTTTCTTGTTTCTGTTTGTATCAATTTTCTTTGTAATATATTTCAAAAAGTTTATCAAATAAAAAGAGTGTTGTATTTTCTTTCAATATGAGTAGCTAATTTTATTAAGCTGAGGTGAATGGTGAAGCTCAATGTTTCAAACTATTAATTATTATTATTTTCTCAAATTAGTTTTTAAGTTTATTTAATTCTTTTCTAATTATTTTTATATCATGTTGATTTATAAATCTTACTGAATTTTATGGTATTTTGACATAATGTCTTCACATTAATATAGTGTGGCACATTAGGCACTTTATTCTATATTTATCCACACACATAGAATTAAATGATATAATAATTAATTGGTAAAAGTGAGGCAAAATATAAATGAGAGAGTATTAAAATTGTAGCTTGAATACAGAGAGTGAATCCTAAACCTTAGCTTATTTTTAAATTGATTTCAAATAATTTCTTTTCCCTACAATTAATTTTCTTAGTTTTACTAGATTTAAAACTCCCTGTGTTTGACCCCGGTCTCACCGGGTTATATTATAACTAAACACTCTTATACTTGAGAGTAATACACTTTTGAGTCGTGTCAATTACTAACAAATTCAATAGACAAGTTATTATCAGTTGTCAGTTTTGATATGCTTAGTAAATTCTTTATGATATCAGGCACTAATAACATATCTTTGAGCAAAATATGTGTTGCTTTATAAGCAGTATTTGATCCTTTATAAGTAAAACATGCATTACCAATATGAGTTATAGACAGACCTTGACCATTGCTGATAACAAGCTGATCTGATCCATTGAATTCTTCCCTGACATTCATGTTGGCCATATTGTTGGTCAAGTGATGTGTGGAACCACTGTCAAGATACCATCCATCATCAGCAGGTCCTTCATAGTTGGTAAGATAAGCATCAGGAACATTGAACTCTGCAGATGGATAAGATGAGTAATACGTCGGATTATAGCCAGAGTAAAGAGGAACAACATAGTTTACTTCTACTGTTGGAGCAGCATAATTTGTAAATGGCTCGAAGTTAGCCATATAAGCAGCCTTGGACCCAATTCATTTACCCCTTCCAAAGTGTTTGGGTAATAGTGTAGGACTTTCATCATATCTGTACCAACACTAATCTGTTTTGTGCCCTTGCTTATGACATATCTGACATATTGGTGGTGATTCATCAGAATGTATGTTGTTGAGTGTTAGAAAATGCATATTTATAAAGGAGAAAACTGTCATTTTACATTTCAAGTCTTACTAACAACTCTTACATTTATATATTTAACTTTCTTATGATTTAATTACGTTTGTTTTATTTTAATTAAGTATTTTATGTATTTTAGGGGTATTATAGTCATTTCACAATAAAGAAGAGATCAGACGGCAAAATGAACATCATTTTTGAACTCAGGACGGTCGAAAACCTTAGAAGGAGCATAAAAGGAAAAATTATACTGTTCACATGTACGGTACTATTCATGTGTATGCATCACGACGTTCACATAGACGGATCTACGATGTGGCATTGATCGATGATGTGGCATTGGTGATGAGGTGTCACGATCTGTTGGGCTAAAATTCTTATGTCATGGTGATGTGGCGTATCGAAAAAATCTCGCGTACGGTACATGCATCACACAGGATTATTTTCAACCAAACTGCGTCACTTTTAACCCGGGTCAAACCGTGTTATTGTTCATCCGCGTGGTCAAACCGCGTATTGTTGACTGATGACGTGGCGCAATCCTGAGCGTCCAAACTGTTTTTAATCCGATGGCCATGATTTACTCCATGTATCTATAAAAAGGAGGCCTCCCCCTCTAATTTGATAGCTCTGAATCTATTTTTGGGATCCATTTTCTGTAATTCCTTCTTCATCTTGTATTTTCTATGTATTTTAATAAATTTTCATTTTGCCCCTAGTTTAATTATGAGTAGCTAATTTTCTTTCAACCTTGGGTTGAAGGTGGAGTCTCAACATGTGTCATGGGCTTTATTTGGTAAATTTATTTTCTCTTCCCCTCTAGTTTTTGTGGATGTTTTGACTTCTCGTCGACAAATAATAATAATCCTGTTTAGTTTCACCCAATACAAGTTATTATTATTTGTACCATATTGATTAGAGCATGGTTCATGAGGTGTGGATTCCCCCCTCATGATTTAATTGGCATTAATAAGGATTATTTAGCCCATGATGCATGTTGATACAGATCCAGATACCCAAGTACGTCATTTCAATAGAATTCTCTTCAATTTATTCTCGCCATTTCAATTCCAATTTTAGAATTTATTCTCGCCATTTTAATTTAAGTTTTAGTATATTCCAAATCATTTCCACCACAAATCCAATCACCCATTTACAAAATTAATTCTACACACAATTAAAATCCATCTCCTCGTGGGATCGACACTCGTCACCATTGATCTATACTATAATAGATTCGTGCGCTTGCGAGTTCAACAAAATTTGCACAACAAGTTTTTGGCGCCGTTGCCGGGGAGGTAAGTAATTTTAATTCATAGAATAAATTTTTGTGAATAATTTCATTTAATTGTTTTGTTGTATTTTTTTTATTATTAAAAAAGAAAAAAAAAAGTGAATCTACATTTAAAGGTTAGTATTTCTTTTCTTTTTCTCTTCTTTAAAATTTTGTAATTTAATTTTCAATTTATTTTTCTTTGTAATTTTTTTTGTTTATCTTATTAATTTATTTTTCGTTAATTTATTTCACGTATTTGTTTTTGTGTATTTTTATAGAAAGGTTTTAACAGCGTGATAAGGTTAGTACCGTAATTTCTCCTTCTTATTTATTTTTATTAATTTTGTTCCCATTTATTTTTGTGTTCTTTACATGCATGGTCATAGGTCATTATTACCTAATTTTGAACCTATAGACCTTGAACTAGAAAAAACACTTCGCACACACAAGCACGCTGAAAATAAATTCGGAATGGATTTACAAGCGCCACAGGAGAGGCCATTTAAGGACTACTTCAGTCCTTTAGCTAATTTGAGCACATTATGCATAAGATACCCAAATGTAGCTGCTAGGAGTTTTGAACTAAAACCTAGTTTGCTAAATTGTCTCCCAACATTCTATGGCCTAGAAAATGAGGACCCATATAATCATTTGAATGATTTTCATGCTATTTGTCAAACATTTAAATATGAGAATTTTTCAGATGATGATGTAAAACTTAGACTATTCCCATTTTCTTTAAAGGATAGAGCTCGTTAATACATTGCTAATAGCATTGCATCATGGGAACAAATGGTAACGAAATTTTTGAATAAATATTTCCCATAAAACCAATGCTATTCGAAATTTGAGTTTACGAGAGAGAAGACGAGCAGTTTTTCGAAACATGGGAGCGATTCAATGGGCTACTCTTGAAGTGTCCACATCATGGGTACGAGAAATGGCACCAATGCCAATACTTTTTGGAGGGATTATTGCCGAATGTGCAAGAATGACTAATGGCAACAAGTGGAGGAGAGCTAATGTCAAAAAGTGCATCAGAGATTTGGGAATTCTTCCAGCGACAAGCGGATAATTCCCAACAACGGAGTCGATCACTCAGGAATACTAGAAGAATTAAGGGAGTAAATGAGGTTCAAATTGGCGAGTCAACTTTCGGAATAAAAGAAGTCAAGGAGATGGTTGAAGGTCTTGCTCGACAAATAGCATCGTTATCGACTGCTAAATCAACAGAGCCACATGACCATGACTCATACTCAGATCAAGCCAATGCCATAAGAGTAATGAGAAAACCATCAAATTACAACCCATACTCCAACACATATAACCCTGGATGGAGAGACAACCCCAATTTTTCATGGTCTCAAGGATTCCAACAGAATGGACCAGCAGCTCCAGCTCCACCAATGCAACCAATTCCTCAAATTCCTCAAGTCTCTCAGCCACCATTCAGACCATACAATCAGAACTAGAATTTCTCTCAACCCAAACCATGGGAGGATTCATTCCAGAATCTCAAGAATCTTACTCACTCCACGATTGAGCAACAGAACCGCACCATTGATGGACTACGAAATGAGTTGAGAGCAGGCTTCAATTCACAAGCCCAATCAGTTTCAGGCCTCGAGAAGATATTGGGACAACTTGCTTCTTCAGTTCAGACCTTGGCAATGACTGTTGAGAAAGGTAAGTTTCCAAGTCAACCAGTGCCTAATCCTAAAGGAGTACATGAAGCAAGTACTAGTTCACCACATCAGCATAGAGAGGTCAAAGCAGTCATGACCTTGCGAAAAGGAAAAGAAGTCGACAACAAAGTGGAGATGTCGGTGATAAAAAAAAATCGAATTGTACCTGTGAATGTTGAAGACTCACCACCGGAGGAGAAAGAAGAAACCAACCCACGAGAATACATTCCGAAAGCACCATTTCCTCAGAGGTTAGCTAAAGGAAAAAAGGGAAAATCCACATGTGAGATTCTTGAAATCTTCAAATAGGTAAGTGTTAACATCCCTTTACTTGATGCTATAAAGCAAGTTCCATCTTATGCCAAGTTTCTTAAAGACCTTTATACTAAAAAGAGAAACATTCATGTTCAAAAGAAAGCATTTTTAACAGAAAACATTAGTTCTATACTCCAACATAAAATTCCTCTAAAATGCAAAGACCCAGGCTCCCCCCACTATCTCATGTAGCATAGAGAACCACACAATTGAGAATGCTTTGTTGGATTTAGGAGCTAGTGTAAATCTGTTGCCTTACTCAGTATTTTTGAAACTTGGACTTGGAGAATTACACCCAACTCCAGAGGTGTTACAGCTTGCAGATCGGTCCACGAAAATACCTCGTGGTATTGTGGAGGACGTGCTTATCCAGGTAGACAAATTTTATTTTCCTGTTGATTTCATTGTAATTGACACTCAACCAATACAGGATTCGAGGAAGCACATCCCCATTATTCTAGGCCGACCTTTCTTGGCAACTACGGATGCTCACATTCAATACATAATTGGAAATATGCGGTTGTCCTTCGGCAACATGACTATGGAGCTAAACATTTTCAACATTGCCAAACAACCTCACAGTGCAGATGATGGAATTGTTAATGTGGATTTAATAGAAACAATAGTTGATAATACTTTTCTTTCAAATCTTAGTGATGATCCTTTACAGACATGCTTAACTCACTTTGGTTTTGATTTTGATATTGACAGATCAGTCAATGAAGTCAATGCTCTACTTGACTCAGCACCATTTATGGACACTAATAAATGGAAGTCAAGAGTTGAACAATTAGCACCATCAGAGAAGAAACTCATCCCATCATCAGAATCACCACCGAAACTCGAGCTCAAACCATTGCCCAACACTTTGGAATATGCATTTTTGGGAGAAGAAAACAATCTACCGGTAATTATCTCATCATCCCTCAACGATGAACAAAAAAGTAAGTTGTTGGATATTTTAAAAGAGCATAAAGGAGCATTAGGATGGACCATAGCAGACATTAAAGGTATAAACCCAGTAGCCTGCATGCATTACATTCACCTTGATGAAAATGCTAAACCTACTAGGAAAATGTAGCGTCGGTTAAATCCTAACATGAAAGAAGTTGTTAGAACCGAAGTCCTTAAGCTATTAGACGCAGGTATCATTTACCCAATTTCTGATAGTTCATGAGTCAGTCCTGTACAAGTTGTCCCAAAAAGTCAGGAGTCACAGTAGTTACGAATGCTGATAATGAATTGATACCCACTAGAGTAACTACAGGATGGCGTGTATGTTTTGATTATAGAAAGTTAAATTCTGTCACACGTAAAGATCATTTTCCTTTACCATTTATCGATCAAATGCTTGATAGATTGGCAGGCCAAGAATTTTATTGCTTTCTAGATGGCTACTCAGGATATAATCAGATTCCCATAGCACCAAAAGATCAAGAGAAAACCACTTTCACTTGCCATTTTGGCACTTTTGCATATAGGAAGATGCCATTTGGATTATGTAATGCACCTGCTACATTTCAACAATGCATGTTAAGCGTTTTTTCTGATATGGTTGAACGATTCCTTGAAGTCTTTATGGATGATTTTTCTGTCTTTGGTGATTCGTTTGATCAATGTTTACATCATCTAACACTAGTTCTGCAGAGATGTATCGAGAAGAACTTGGTCTTAAATTGGGAGAAATGCCATTTTATGGTAAAACAAGGTATTGTTCTCGGTCACATCATTTTGAGCAAAGGTATTGAGGTTGACAAAGCCAAGGTGGATCTCATTTCTAATCTTCCTCCACCCAAAACAGTCAGAGAAGTAAGATCTTTCCTTGGGCATGCTGGTTTCTATAGACGTTTCATTAAAGATTTTAGCAAAGTTTCTAGACCCTTATGCAATCTACTTGCTAAGGATGTACTTTTTGTTTTTGATGATTCATGTCTTGTGGCATTTGACAAATTAAAGCAGTTGTTCACATCATCACCCATCATTCAGCCTCCAAACTGGAGCTTACCATTTGAACTCATGTGTGATCCGATTATGCGAGGAGCGATAGGACAAAGAGTTGATCGAATTCCCCATGTTATTTACTATGCTAGTATGACATTGAATGATGCACAGTTGAACTATTCAACTACTGAAAAAGAAATGCTAGCAGTAGTGTTTGCATTAGAGAAATTTCGATCTTATCTCATTGGTTGTAAAATAATTATATTCACAGATCATGCTGCTCTTAAATGTCTTCTCACAAAGAAAGATGCAAAAGCTAGACTAATTCGTTGGGTGTTACTTTTGCAGGAATTTGACTTGGAATTCAAAGATAAGAAAGGCACATAAAATGTTGTGGCGGACCACCTCTCTCGTCTCCATTTTGACACAATTACAGAGCCATTAAATTGAATAAGTCATTTCCAGATGAACAATTAATGAGTGTGGAAGTATTACCATGGTATGCTGACATCGTGAATTATCTTGCTACAGGTCAACTTCCAGAGCATTGGACCAAGCAAGACAAGGCTAAATTCTTTGCAGAAATAAAGAATTTCTTTTGGGATGACCTTTATTTGTTCAAGTATTATGCAGATCAAATTGTTAGACGATGTGTCCCAGAAAATGAAATTCAGAATATTCTTTCATTCTGCCATGAACAAGCTTGTGGAGGCCATTTCAGTGCTAAGAAAACATCAACTAAAGTTTTACAATGTGGTTTCTATTGGCCAACTATATTTCAAGACGCTTACACTTTCTGTTCTTTATGTGATAGGTGTCAACGAATGGGGAGCATTACACGAAGGAACATGATGCCACTAAATCCAATTTTAGTGGTTGAGATTTTTGACGTATGGGATATCGACTTCATGGGACCATTTCCCCCTTCTTTTGGCCATCAATACATATTGGTTGCTGTTGACTACGTCTCAAAATGGGTAGAAGCAATTCCATGTAGAACAAATGATCACAAGGTGGTGATAGGATTTTTGAAAAGCAACATTGTTTCACGCTTTGGATTCCCACGAGCAATAATCAGTGATGACGGTGCCCACTTTTGTAACAAAGCATTCAAAGCTCTTTTGACAAAGTATTCAATTATTCACAAAGTGGCGACCCCATATCATTCGCAAACCAGTGGCCAAGTTGAGATCTCCAATCGAGAAATAAAGCATATATTAGAAAAGACGGTGAGGCCAGACAGAAAAGATTGGTCATTAAGACTTGATGATGCATTATGAGCATATAGAACGGCTTTCAAGACCCCGATTGGGATGTCACCCTCCAGGCTAGTGTATGGAAAAGCTTGCAACCTACCTGTGGAACTCGAGCATCGTGCATATTGGGCTATCAAGAAATTCAACTTTGGCATGCAACAAGCCAGCTCAGAAAGAAGATTACAGCTGGGAGAACTTGAAAAAATTCGCAATGACGCATACGAAAATGTCAAGATTTACAAGCAACGAATGAAAGTCTTTCATGACAAGCAAATTATGAGAAAATCTTTCACTCCAAGTCAGAAAGTGCTTTTATTCAATTCTTACTTGCACTTATTCCCAGGTAAGTTACGCTCTCAATGGTCTAGTCCCTTTATTGTTCATACTGTTTTTCCACATGGGGCAATTGAAATTAAGGACCCAAAGAACGGTGTCACGTTTAAAGTTAATGGTCAAAGATTAAAGCCATATCTAGAATACCTACCACATGGAGAAGACACCGAAATAAATTTGAGTGACCCACCAGATTTGAATTGATTTTTTTTCTTTTCGTTGATTTGATTTTTTCTTTCTTTCTTTTTTATTATTCTTTTGCTAATTGAAATTATTTTTGCATAAGTGTGTTTGTTTAACTATTAAGTTTTCTCTTATCATTTTTAATCATGAGTACCATACTTAGACCGTTCCTCCTGAACATTCTTAAACCACTTCAACGTGTCAAAACTCATCTCAAAAGGCAGATTCAATTTTGTAAAATACAACGCATTTGGGCTCTACAACCACCAGAGTTAGTAGCCTATGTTGAGAATCTAGAAAGCCAACTCCGAGATATTGAAAGAAGAGTTTACGACATCCAGTTGGAGCTTGAGGTAAATTCAATAAGAGGACGATTTTAATTTTCTTTGTGTATTTTAAATTATTTTTCTGTTTGTGTGCTTTAGTTTATTACCCCGGTGAAGTGGCGGATAACGGTACTCCGTGACAATCAAGTCGATTATTTCAGTTTCCCATAATAACTGATATTCTGAGGTGAAGGTATGGACAGAAACGAGATTCTAGCGAAGCTTCACAAGCGAGTCCCTTCACTTCCTCAGAATGCCCTCCTTACGATCTATAAAGCCCCGTTCGAACGCATGCAATTGCTCATGAGGAATAACATACCTGCTGACATCCGTTGGTTAATCGAGGCTAAAGTACGATTGGTAGGTGAGTTACCTCCAAAATTTATTGCATACATGCCTGGTTGTGGTAAAGGAAATTATGCAAGAAAACGAGGAGCTCGAAGAATTTCTGTTGCTTGTCATAAGTGTGCCAGAATGAGTTGCAATAAAAACCCATGTTCTTTAGGAATGGTGTCTGATAACAGGGAAGATAAGATTCAATTCATTAGGGATGGCTTGAATAAGGAGTCATTGGATGATATCCTTCTGTCTCTTGAAATGCATCCCAGTGGATATGTGCAAGGAGCGATTCTCCAGTTATGGCCATTATTCTAGAAAGAGCATGCACGATATAGTCTCGGAAATCTGACTATAAACGACCCTGTTTGTCTGTTTATAAGAAAACTGGATGGGAAGCCCATCCTCGGCCTTTTACTTTACTGTGTTATTTTATTTCACTGTTATTTTATTGTTTGCATTATTGTCTTTAATAATTTTATTACTGTTTGCTTTTCCCTTTTTACTATTTCTTTTTTGACTCGCGAGCCACGTGCTTTACGCGTTATTTGACACTGACATGTTACCTCATACACAAACTCTTAAATGTGATTTTTTAAGCACTCACAAATTGTATTTTGAGAAGTATCAAATTAGACCATTCAAGAACATTTGTGTGCTTTATTTAACAATGGCAAACATAAAGAGTTCGTTGAGGCAATAGATCTTGGTTAAGTGAAAATTACACTTGGTGTATGGAGGTAATCGAGGGTTATCAAAAATGGTCTCGAAGCTTTTTAGAAAGCCAAGTGTTAGGCATCATCCCAAGAGTCCTAAAACCTTTTTCGACTCATCGATTGGAGAAGAGTTAGTCTCTATGCAAAAAAAAATAATAAATGCTTAATCATGATGCTTTTATTTTCCTTCCAAGAGATCTTTCACACTAGCATCTTTCGCACATTCACCGGTTTGTTAAATGTCAATAACTTTTATGATGGCTTTATCGCATTTCAAATTTTAGTATTTGTATTATTTTTTGTCTTAAGTGATGTTACATTATGTTTGCTACTCTACATGTTGATGTCGGAGACAAATATGAGTTGCTTGAAGGAATGAACATGTCATAATAAGTACTAAATGAGTTTTTGAGCCTATCATTTTTCTTGGAGAGTAACCCTTTTGCTCATTCTTTATACAGTTTAGCAGTTTATTATTGTATACACGATCTCTAGATTTTTTTTGAGTTAACCCTTAAAAAAAATTGTAAAATTAAAAAAAAAGAAGAAAAAAATGTGTGTTGCTACATTTGGAGGCCCATCTAACTAGTAGATATGAAAGGTTATTTAGAGCCCTAAAAGACGATGGAAAGGCCATTTTTGATCCGTTTGAGCCTTTCTAGCCATTCCTTTTGTGAAATATCCATAGTTAACCATTTTGAGCCTTAAAAAAAAAACATTTTATTTGTTAAACTTATCATCTTGACCCACTCCGATTTGGAGTATTACCCGATATCTTACAAGTTCCATCACCTATTTATGTTTGAGAAAAATGTAAATAATTATTTTATTCAATGAAGTTATGCCAAACAAAAGCGAAAAAAAAATTGTTGTTTCAAAATAAATAAATAAAAAAGAAAAAAAAATAACAATAATAGGTGAAATCCACCTTGCAACTTCCAAAAAATAAAAATTTCTCTGCATTTTTCTCAAACATACACTTTGTTTTCCTTATTTCCCTTCTTTGTTAACCATGTCCCTAGCCTACGTTACGTCCTAATAAAAGTCCTTCTTGATTTTAGGGAACTATAGTCTGAAGTAGAAGCTAATTATATGGGCTAAAAAGATGTAGTGATGAATAATTAAAAAAAAAGATAAATAAAGTGGGTTGACTAGCATTTTTGTTTCACTTGAGATCGTATTATTTCTAAGCTGAGGGCGTATTTATTTCATCTTGGTGAGAGCATGTGATATCACTTCTTTATTATTTTCTCTTTCAATTACCATTCATTGGAGTGATTATTTTTATTGGTTTTAATTTCTTTGTGAGAGTGTCACTACTTCCAGTGAGATTTTGGGATTTGACATGTCATTCTTGAAAGTAGCTATAACAAAGTTTACTGGGCTGATTCATGTGGATGGTTGATGTGGGTGTGATGTTGCTTTAAACTGGAGATAATGCTTATACTTTTATTTGATTGCTATCATTAATCTGATTGAATAAATACGAGTGTTTCTAAAAAAAAAAATCATTTTGAATTTGAATTTTATTTTCGCTTCATTTGCTAGGGACTAGCAATAAGCTGGTTGGGAGGTGTGTTGAGTGTTAGAAAATGCATATTTATAAAGGAAAAAACCGTCATTTTACATTTCAAGTCTTACTAACAACTCTTACTTTTATGTATTTAACCTTCTTGTGATTTAATTACGTGTGTTTTATTTTAATTAAGTATTTTATGTATTTTAGGGGCATTATAGTCATTTCACAATAAAGGAGAGATCAGACGGCAAAACGGACATCACTTTTAAACTCAGGACGGTTGAAAACCTTAGGAGGAGAATAAAAGGAAAAATTGCACTGTTCACATGCACACGCATCATTATGCAACCAAACCGCGTCACTATTCAACCCGGATCAAACCGTGTTACTGTTCATCCCCCCTAATTTGATAGCTCTAAATCCATTTTTGGGATCCATTTTCTATAATTTCTTCTCCATCTTGTATTTTCTATGTATTTTAATAAATTTCCATTTTTCCCCTAGTTCAATTATGAGTAGCTAATTTTCTTTCAACCTTGGGTTGAAGGTGAAGTCTCAACATGTGTCATGGGCTTTATTTGGTAAATTTATTTTCTCTTCCCCTCTAGTTTTTGTGGATGTTTTGACTTTTCGTCGACAAATAATAATAATCATGTTTAGTACCGCCTTGATTTCACCGGCTCCCTAATACAAGGTTATTATTATTTGGCACGGTAAGCCCTTAGCACCATATTGATTAGAGCGTGGTTCATGAGGTGTGGATTCCCCCCTCATGATTTAATTGGCATTAATAAGGATTATTTAACCCATGATGCATGTTGATACGGATCCAGATACCCAAGTACGTCATTTCAATAGAATTCTCTTCAATTTATTCTCGTCATTTCAATTCCAATTTTAGAATTTATTCTCGCCATTTTAATTTAAGTTTTAGTATATTCCAAATCATTTCCACCACAAATTCAATCACCCATTTACAAAATTAATTCTACACACAATTAAAATCCACCTCCTCGTGGGATCGACACTCGTCACCATTGATCTATACTACAATAGATTCGTGCGCTTGCGAGTTCAACAAAATTTGCACAACATATGTTAGCTAAAGGATGATAAGCTGAAGGAGAAAAATTTGTTTTCACTGGTGGCGTTAGAAATTGCATTGTCTGTCCTCTGCCATAACCTCCAAAATTTGTAGTACCAGTAGGAAATCCTATAGGATATGAATTATGAAACACACCTCTTCCACCATTAAAACCTCTATTACCAGGACGGCCATAATAACCATTTCCAAAAGTGCCTCTTCTAAAATTTCCTCTCATGTAAGAGTGATTAACATTCATTGAGCTATAATTTGCATTAAGCATGGTTTTGGCACCTTGATTCTGTTCAAGTCTAGCTTCATGTGTCAACAACAAAGCATAAGCATCATCATAACTCATCTTATTTGCAGTAATGATTGAGGCCAGATCTAGATAGCCAGGACCTAAACCATTCAAAATTCTAATCAACAGATCCTTTTCAATAATTATATCACCAGCACAAGCAAGTTTGTTTACGAGTTGCTTCATTTTTTGCACAATACTCCTCAATATTCATTGAATATTTCTTTAAGATATTCATTTCATAACGAAGTTGCATGATCTTAGCTTTAGATTTAACTCCAAATTGTTTTTCAATAGACCTCCACACATCAAAAGAAGTATCATAGCTAAGGACTAAACTTAGAATACCTTCACTGATGGTTGATAACAGCCAGCCAAGAAGTGTTTGATCCAATGCTCTCCAGTTGACGTAAGCTAGATTTTCAATGCTTTCTCCAGATCCATCAGTTGTTGTATTAGGAAGATACTGATCTGGAATGATTTGTGGCTCTGAAATGAATCTTTCAAGGCGATTTCCTCTGATTGAAGTTAAAACTTATTTTTTCCAAAGAAGAAAATTAGATCGATCTAGTTTCACAGTATCTATAAAAGTAAATGATGTTTGTGATGGTTGATTTGAGTTAATGATCGACTGATTTGAAGTCGCTGTACTTGAATTAGCCATTATGGCTCTGAGACCATGTAGAAAAATAGAGATAGGTTGTTTGGCTTAAAGGAAAATCTCAGAGAAAATGAAACAATGAAATTTCAGAAGATTCATTACTTGATTATTTGTTTACATGCTCATATTTATATATACAATACACGCACACGTGATTTCTACTTGTAACTAACAAACTTTCCATAACGAAATGTGAGCTGGATAACGACATTTTAACCAACTTGGCTGAGCTTCTATATTTCACTAACGACCTTCTGCTGACGTGGCTTTATTGAGCTGCTTGAATAGTGAGCTACTTTGACAGTGTGGGATAAAGATTGCAGTATATAAAGATTAAGTATGAGGATGGAGATCTAAAGCCTCTAATAGTCTACATAATCCTGAACCATGCTCGGCAAAAATAGTCTACATAATTTTAAACCATGCTCGGCAGACCTCTAGGCTAATGCTAGTAGAATCCGGATAACTTGGTACCATATCAAATATCGTTAATTTTTCTGGCACGACTGAACTTGCAAATAGAACTAAGAACCTCATTGGGTAGCGCTGGTTTGGCTGCATTGCTGCCTTCCAACCACGAAAGGGTAAAGAATTTTCTATTGCCGCTCCGTCGTAACTCAAAAGGCCATGGATTCCAAATTGGAGGCCGAAGCTGTTGTCCCTTGTAGACAAAATCTTCCACTTCTGTGTGAATTGGAACAACACCACACATTTTCATGGCAGCGTCCCAAAAATTTTCACCCACGTAAACAATGTTGAAAGAAGCCTTTGTAAGTACTTGAAAACGCTTTGTTTTAAAAGTCTCCCGGGGCAAATAAGCCAGCCAAAGGTGATCGGACTCGAGGGTTGCGAAACTAAGGATGGCAACGCTGAATTTGTAATCATCTTCCTCTGCTTTTATTTTACATTGAATCTCCATGTAGAACATGTTCGTACAACAAGGGAGAGATAATACCGCACAAATAGAAAATCCTGAGAAATTATGATCCGATTTAAGACCAGAAGCTTGCATTGTTACTGAACCACCAATATTCAAATGACTGAACCACCTTGGAATTTCATTCCCAGGAAGAAAAAGATGAAATTGAGAAGAGCAATTAAGGAGTTCCTGTAATGTCAAATAATGACTGTTAGTAAGCTTGCATACATATAACAAGCACGGACATTATTAATGGATGAGCAAAGGAAAAGAAAATCACTTAAAAACTTCATTGTCATTCATTAGTCACAAGTCTTAATGAAATATGTTGTAATTTCTCTTTCTACGCTCTAACACTCTTTCGGAAGCTCGCTTACAAGTTCCATGTTCCAATTCCTGTGGATATGAAATAAAGATTTAGCTAAGCATAATTTTAGGGAAGCCACTAATCCAGAATATATGTATATGCAAATTATCAATACTATCCAAGAACCAGACTATATTTTTTACTTTGTACTGGTCAGAGCTAAGTCAAGCCCTAAGCAACAAAGCAGTCATCCAACAACCACAATGTAAGACTAAATGGAAATAAAGTACTTTTGTTTCCTGTTTCATTTTTGCGTGCAAGTTCTTCTCTTTAAGGGGAAAAAATTGGTAAATACTCAAAACCTACAAAATCCAACATGTTAACATTTTGATGGACACTATGAATTCTTAGTGATGCCATTCGGGTTGACAAATGCTCTAGCAGCTTTTATGGACCTTATGAATATGGTATTTTGCCTGTACCTGGATCGATTTGTGATTGTATTCATTGATGATATCTTGGTGTATTCCTAAAGCGAGGAGGTGCATGCAAAGCATCTGTGGATTATTTTACAGACTTTAAGACAGAAGCAGTTGTTTGCCAAGTTCAGCAAGTGCGAGTTCTGGTTGGCAGAGTAGTATTTTTGGGCCATGTGATATCAACTGAAGGCATTTATATCGATCCTCAAAAGATTGAAGCAGTTGTGAAATACGAAACGGCCTACAAATGTCACAGAGGTTCGGAGTTTCCTTGGATTAGCTGGCTACTATCGTAGATTTGTGGAGGGATTCTCCAAGATTGCTACTCCTCTGACACGATTAACCAGAAAGAATGCTAAGTTTTAGTGGGATGATGACTGTGAAAAGAGTTTTCAAGAACTTAAGACATGTTTGACCTCAGCACCAGTTCTTACACTTTCATCTGGTAATGAAGGATTTGTGGTTTACAGCGATGCCTCTAGGCAGGGATTGGGTTGTGTGTTAATGCAGCATGGGAAAGTGGTGGTTATGCTTCTAGACAACTTAAGAAGCATGAACAAAACTACCCAACACATGACTTAGAGCTAGCAACAGTGGTGTTTGCACTCAAGACATGGAGGCATTACTTATATGGGGCAACGTGTCAGATTTTCATCGATCATAAGAGTCTCAAGTATTTATTTACTCAGAAATAGCTAAATTTGAGACAAGGGAGATGGATCGAGCTGATTAAGGACTACGATTGCACTATTGATTATCATCCAGGCAAAGCAAATGTGGTAGCTGATGCACTAAGTAGAAAGTCTTCTAGCTCTATAGCTCACTTGCGAGTGAAATATATGCCTCTGTTGATCGAGTTGAGATCTTTAGGAGTCGAGTTGAACGCCGACAATTGTGGAGCTTTAATAGCTAACTTTCGAGTTAGGCCGACTTTGATTGACAAAGTTCACCAAATGCAAGCTCAGGACCCACAGTTAATGAAGTTGAAAGATGATGTGTAAAAAGGTTTACGAACCGATTTTACGATGAGAGGCGACGAAGTCTTAGTCATGGGTAATAAACTATGTGTACCTAATATTAAAGATCTGAAAGAAGAGATTATGGAAGAAGCTCATTGTTCAGCATATGTGATGCATCCTGGTAGTACGAAGATGTACCGCACCCTGAGGGATCAAAACTGGTGGCAAGGTATGAAGAGAGAAATAGCAAAATTTGTTTCTCGATGTTTAGTCTGTCAGCAAATTAAGGCTGAACACCAGAAGCCTGCAGGGTGTTCTCAGTTGCTTCCTATTCCTGAGTGGAAGTGGGAGCACATCACCATGGATTTTGTAGCGGGACTTCCACGTACTCAGAAAGGACATGATAGTGTTTAGGTGGTGGTTGATCGACTTACAAAATCTGCTCATTTCTTACCATTCAAAACCACATATTCGATGGACAAGTTAGGGAGTATTTATGTGTCTGAGATAATTTGACTTCACGGAGTACCCGTGTCCATAGTTTCAGATAGAGATTCACGTTTTACATGCTTTCGATTGATACCTTGCTTGGCCGGAGTGGTGGCTAGAATCGCGAGATATGGTCGGGTCACGTTCGCGGGTTGGGTCGGATTTTCAGGTTGCGTTTGACAACTTCTCTCTCACTCTCTCACACGTGCATATGTTTCCCCTGTTTTCCAGCTTATTCTTTTATTTTCATTAACTTCTCATATTTATTCGTTTAATATTTTTCACATATGTTACAAGTTAAGGTACCGTAGATATCTCAAATCGCCAACTGAATTTGGTAGCTCAGGGATTTGATATCCACACAATGAAAATACCTTTAAACGATGAAGTTTTAGCAACCTTTGAAGAATGCTATAAGCCAAGTGTCCACCCCAACAATTTGACAACATTACGGGTAAAAAGGTTCGCAAATGTTCAGTATCATCGAAGTCCGCGAACCTTTTAATGCCATCATGACCTCCAGGAATGTATGATAGATGACGAAGTGATTTGGAAAACCTTTGTTGCTTGTTACCCTCCGGCGCATCCTCCATTCTAAGGTATCTGTTCCCAGCAGCCCATTGGGCAAGGTCGTTGACAAGGTCATGCATCACGAACCGTGATGTATCGTTGCTTGATTTCTAGAAAAGTGACCTTGAATGTAGCTCTTTGAAAAACATGTGACCTAAATCTTCCCTTTCCCTCCCATTATCTTCTTGATCCAAGAAACCCACGGCAATCCATAACAAAATTATTTCCTCCTCCTTAAATTCATAATCCTTTGGAAGCAACGAACAGTACGTAAAGCATTGTTTCAAACGAGGAGAAAGATAATAGTAGCTCACTTTGAGGGCTGGTAAAATATCACATCTTTCTTCTGGCAAATCCCATATCTTGCAATTAAGGACATCTTCCCAATCACGTTGGTCAGTTTTACCACGTAAGAGTCCACCAAGAGTTTTTGCAGCCAAGGGCAAACCATTGCATTTTATGACAATTTTCTTGCCAATTTCCTCAAGAGACTTATGCATATTGAAATCTCTTGTCCCCAAGGAGTGTTGAGTGAAAATATTCAAACAGTCTTCATCTGACAACTCTTTCAACGGATAAGCTGGAACAGTCCCCATGATTGCTACGACCGCTTGATTGCGAGTAGTGACAACAATCTTACTTCCCGGTGCTCCGGCTTCAAATGGACGGCTGAGATCAATCCAATCATTGTAATTCTCATTCCAAACGTCATCTAAAACAAGCAAAAATTTCTTTTGAGATAACTGCTTCTTTAGCTCCACTTGAAGCTTATCGAAGTGAAGACTATCCACATTCTGATCCGTACCAATGGAATTTAGGATAGATTTTGTTATCCTGATGATATCAAAATCTTCAGAGACACAAGTCCATGCTTTGAGATCAAAATGGTCTTGCAATCGAGCATCATTGTAGACCAGCTGAGCAAGAGTGGTCTTTCCCAACCCGCCCATTCCTATAATAGGAAAAACCGAGAACAGATCATGAGATGTTGAATCATCCCTCAACAACAATTCAACTATCTCCTTCTTTTCGTTTTCCCTGCCATATTCCTTGGCTTCATTCACCAATGATGTGGTCTCTCGTCTCTGTCTGACTTTTCTAGACCTCCCTACTGAATTTTCTTTAAAATCCAGTAGGTCTTTCTGTGAAACAATATCTTGAAATCTGGCGTTGATCTCTTTGATTTTGGACATGATGGTGTAATCGAACTTAATCAAACGTGGAGTAAAAGTAGTGCAGCAAGTGGGAATGAGCTTCCGAAGTATACTTGTGCCTGTGCTGGAAATTGGTTGATCATCATTAGCAGCATCTCGTTCTCCATCTCCAAGCAGCAACTTCCTACGCAAAGCCTCAGTTTCAAATTCATCCAACAAATCTTCAACATCGTAAGCCAAATTCTGAAGTTCGCCAAGCCACAGCTTAGCAGACTGGTCAGTCCTTTGCCTTTCCTCAGCATCGTCAAGCACCGCATTAATCTTCATCAGCATCTTCTTCCACTTCATCAGATCAGCCAGAATCTGCTCTTGGCGTGCAAAGAACCGAAGCCCCTCAGAAGCCAACTTATTGACAAGCAACTCAATGGAAGCAGATAGAACAGCCTCCCCAGTGATGGACATTTTTTTTTATTCGATTTTGTTGGAGGTTGAAGAAACCAAAGGATTTATGGAAAATGAAACTGAAATTCTGGGGAAAATTGAAATGAACTACTACCGAGGAACAAATTTTGGTTTGTTAAGGTTCAATCGAAGCAATGCTAGGGTACTGTATCTTTTCTTTCTAATTCAAGGTGAAACTTGGATGCTGATGCCTTGTTATTCTCGAGTCAAAAAGTTGCACCATTATTTTAACTTCAAAGTTGTTAACTGTGAGGAAGAGCAAGTTGAGTTTAAAAAATTCGAAGCACCTAATCCAAAATACAGGATTAATATTTTAAGAACAATACGGCCAATCGAGAATTTATTAAAAGGTTAATTAATTAATGAGGGAAGTGTTATGGCAAACATATTCCGCGTGATTTATGGCATTTTGATCTTCACAAAGACCACAATAAAAAATTACTTGAAATATGCACGCTTGCAGAAATGACAAATCTTAAGGCATTTGCAGGATCCACGCCCGACCAAACCCACATGGCCAAAGTAAAGGATTAATTTTTGAGAAATTATAATGAAATACAAGTGAAATGAACCTATATCTTCATTTGATTATTGGCTAAGTGTGATTTCCATAACGTTTTCAAAGATGAAATAGGATAAAGATAAAAAATGAAAATAAGTAATTTCAGTCGAAGCGAAAAATGAGCAAGCTTCGCACATGCATGCATGTGTCTGACTAAACTGATCAAGGTTTGGAGCAAGGATCAATGAAGGAATATAACTTACAAGTTTAAAAAATAAGCACCGAAATATTCGACAAGTTTAAGGTTTATGAAATATTGAGAAAATAGACAAATAATGAAGACACTACAAGTTAAGCAGATCAAATAAACAGAGGAAGTAACTGACCAATTCTCTGTGCAATGCCCACAGGAACAGAGTAAATATGTCTACATGACTACATTAATCCTACTGCCACCGTACCATCACCAAGCAACATTACATTAACTGACCAATCCTACATGCATGTGTCTGACTAAACTGATCAAGGTTTGGAGCAAGGATCAATGAAGGAAATATAAACTTACAAGTTTAAAAAATAAGCACCGAAATATTCGACAAGTTTGAGGTTTATGAAATATTGAGAAAATAGACAAATAATGAAGACACTACATGTTAAGCAGATCAAATAAACAGAGGAAGTAACTGACCAATTCTCTGTGCAATGCCCACAGGAACAGAGTAAATATGTCTACATGACTACATTAATCGTACTGCCACCGTACCATCACCAAGCAACATTACATTAACATTTCATCATCAATCAATTTTGATGATATTAGATTAAAAATACTGGTTTCGTATTTTTATGTAACTTCATATACATGATATAGTGGATTTGAGTTAGTTTAACATATAAAGAAAGAGTAATCGAGAATGATCGATGTGGCCTGTGATATGTAATGATAAACAACAAATATTAATCCTGTAATAATGAAATATGTATTTACTGGAAGATATTTGCCAATAAAATGATGCCATAAAAGTTTACTATTATTTGCAAGAAAATAGTTTGACGATTAAAGGATAAAAGATTTATATTCAAAGCTTTGAGTTTCTTTTAGAGTAACGATACAGCCACAAACTCTTGTACAAACTTATTTTATACAAACTAATGTGGCATGATAAGATTGGTTGAATTAAATATTACTTGGTCCACATGATTTTTTTTTATTAATTTATATTTTCATTCAACCAATGAATTAATGCCATGTCAGTTTGTACAAGAGTTTGTGGCTGTATCATTACTCTTTATTTTATCACTTCGCTAACCATTTTGTAAATGCATATTAATTAGAATTTCAATTAATTCTGACCAAAGACTCTAGAGAATGTTGAAAAAAGATTTAATTTTTATATACAAAAAAAATTAGGGATGAAATAAGTCAAAATGAATTACAAGAACAACAATAAGACAAAAGCCAGAAATACATAATCTAAATTCAGTTTAGAATTAAGTAATAATTAATTTATACAGTAAAAGAGTCTTATGGGAAAATAGGAATTTTTTAAAAGAGATTTGCTAAGGAAATTTTTCAATTTGGTTTAGTTTGTGAACGATCAAGTAATTGAAAGCAATGCAGTTAAGAAAATTTATACTTCTGATTTTTACAAAGTAATCATCATCATATTTGACAAGTTTGAGATTTTAAAATAGCTGGAAAAATAGACAAGTAATGAAAACCCTGGCTACATGTTGGCAGAGCAAATAAACAGAGCAAAACATAGCAAATATTTGCCATTGTACTTATATATTTTTTTTCCAAAAACAAATATTGTAATTCTTTTTGGTTTCAAAAAAGAAGCACTGTAATACCCGAAATTTTGTTTTTGGAAAAAAAAAAAAAGAAATTGTGTGGGGAGAAGAATTCTTATGCGTAGAAACTTTATTTCCTTATTAATAAGGATTATTAAATTCATTATTAGTATTCATGGGGTAATTTTGGAAAAGGCTTATTATTTCCAAAGTTTGTAGGTTTTCCTATGGTTCCTTATAAATTCATACTTTTTGTTCCCTCTTCCATAACCCTAAATTCAAGCGTTCTTTTTCAATTTCTCTCAGTTGCGCATCATTCCTTTCTCATACCCTAGAATTTGAAATCTTACTTAGGAGAGAGTCATAACGGTTGGTAAGTCTTACTATCCTTCTGCTCTACTTGATTTCCTATCATTGTTGCTATATTGAGAGTTTTATTTGCATGATTTTAGAATATTACAAGCTTTTTGGCATGATTTAAGATGTGTTTAGTGAGTCAGCTACTGCTGAGTCTCGTTATTGACCCAAGATACAATAATTACACTGAACAATTTCTGGACAATATGGATATTTCTTAATAAAACATATACCTTAAAGATGATTCTTGAAAAGTATCTTACTTTTCTATAAACTAGACATGTAGGGCTTATTGAATAAATTTTGTTTCATAAGATTTGACTTTATTTTCAATTTTATATGGATTTTTGAATCAGACATTGATGCACTAGAAAACTGTAATTTCAGTAGAATGACCAATTTCACAAAATTATTTGTAGTGCCAAATGAACTCGAACAATTCTGAAATTTTAAATAGAGATCAATATACGTGTCTAGCATTTCTAAGTTTAATTTCATAAGTTTCTGATTAATATATAATTTTATAAAAATCTTGGAACCCAAAATATTTCGTTAAGGCACTGTGGGACAGTTTTTAACTTGTCAAGAAACAAATAGTTTTGAACATGTCTTTGGTATCAGATCATCAAAAGTTTATGGGAGATACCCATGGATGTCCAAAATAGTTTATATAATTTTTTTTTGTTCTAAATTATTAGATTAAGGGTTAAAATTCAAAGAATCGGACTTGTACGGGTATGAATTAGAAAACCAAGTTCTCGAGTTATGTCTTGTATTTGTTTAAGGTGTTGGAAGTGTTTGAGTCTGTTAAAGGCTTGGAAATGTGCCTAAATCATACCTTTTATTGAGGGAAGTAACTTCATTCCTAATGTACTGGGTATGTATGATTATTTTGATACTATTATAAGTACATGTGTTTTATAGTTCTGTGAAAATCAATTATTTTTCATAACAAAAGTAGTTTATGTAAATATTTTCAAATCTGAAAATTATCTTATTTTTTATGGCATTAACATAATACTATAAACGCCTTTAAATATGTAATTTATTTGACTAAATAATCATATTTTATGAAATTGTCTATGAAATATTATAATGGAATTTGTTTTGCAAGCCTAATTCATTGTTGTGATCTTTTATGAGTCTAATAAGAATGTTTTGATCACGTATATGATAAAGATTATTTATGATTGTTCAGGGGCCACCTCTCAAGGGTCAAAGTGTTGTCAAATGCCACATACAGTACAAAATGTCACATGCAAGTTGTTATATATGGAAAATGAATTTAAATATTTTGGCTCATTGTCCATAGTTATTCTGATTTTGGTTCTGATCGTATTATATGATATATATGTTTTGGATCAGTACTGGTTTTTTTTCTAAATGTGGACACGATATTATGATTCTAATTCTGTTTCTGACCGGGTCGCCAAGAGTAGGTGACATGAGCTAATCTTTTGTTTTCTATATATATACCATACGATTTGCTCCCATGATTAACTATGTTTTTGATATTATGAATTTCTATGAATTTATGTCATCTTGTTGTAATATGTCTTCTTATGAAATTTAAGATTTATAACACGTTTTGACAAAAAGAAGGCTTGTAATATTTTTAGTATAGTACCCGATAAGCCTATTGTTTTGTCAATGATTTTATTTATCAAGTTGACGGCTCACCCGTCGTCATTACCTTTTGCAGATCGATAGCTTTTTGAGAGGTGTGTCTATCTTTGGAGATAAATATTTTTTTACTTTTGGCTAGTTGAGTCACCTTCATAGATGAATTTTTTAGGAAAGTTTAGGTGTATGTCTTGAAGCCTAAGAATGAAGTCCTAGAAAAGTTTAAAGAATGGTGTCCATTAATGGAAAATCAAATAGGTAGAAAGGTGAAAATGATAAGAACAGATAATGGACTTGAGTTTTATAGTAGTGAGTTTGATACCTTCTACAAGCAACATGGCATTGTGAGACATAGAACTATCAAACACACACCTCAGCAGAATGGACTTGTTGAGAGAATAAACAAGACTTTAATTGAGAAAGTCAAATGTATGTTGTTCAATGCTAACTTGTCTAAATATTTCTAGGCAGAAACAGTAACAACAACAGCCTATTTAATGAACAAAAGCCCTTCCTCAACCTTAAACTTTAACACTCCTCATAAGTTTTGGTCGGGTCAGCCTTCTGATCTAAGAGACCTCAAAATCTTTAGTTGCTTAGCATATGCACACAAAAATCAGGAAAAATTAGATCCAAGAGCCATGAAAGGGTACTTTATTGGATATTCAGAGGGAGTCAAAGGGTACAAGATGGTGCATTAATGGAAAACCATCAAGGACTCTGGTCAGTAGGGATGTAGTCTTCAATGAAGAATCTATGCTGCAAAATACAGTTGAAACAATTGTTACAACTTCGAGTTTTGTTGAGAAAAATAATTCTCAGTTGGAGGTGGATGATACCAGAAGTAGTAAAGATGAAAAAATTGATTGTGAGTCACCAAAGGTGTCACTCAGACATCAAATTAAAGAATTTTAGCTTGCAAGAGATAGGGATAGAAGGGTCACAAAACTATTAAACATATATGGCATTGCAGATTTAATCTCCTATGCACTTATTGTAGCAACTAAAGTGAATGGGGAAGAACCAATCAACTATTAAGAGGCCATGAGTAGTAAGGATAAACACAATTGGCTTATAGCAATGGAAGAAAAAATAACCTCTCTCAAGAAAAATAACACTTGGATCCTAGTTAAGAGGCCCTCCAATAAGAAGCTAATAGGTTGTAAATGTATCTACAAGCTCAAAGAAGAAATCCCTAGCTGGACTTGTTGGCAAGGGGTTTACATAGAAGGAAGGGACATACTTTAATGAAGTCTTCTCACCTGTAGTCAAACATAGCTCAATAAGGGTTCTGTTGGCTATTGCAGTATTTTTTTATCTACAATTAGATCAAATGGATATGAAGACACCTTTTCCATGGAAATCTTGATGAAAAAAATATTGATGACTCAACTAGAAGGCTTCATTGAAGAAGGAACTAAGGACATGGTCTGTTTACTTAAAAAAATATTGTATGGGCTAAAATAGTCACCCATGCAATGATATATCAGGTTTGATGAGTTCATGCTTGTGCGTGGATATTGTAGGACCAATATGACAGCTATGTGAATTTTAGAACCCTTGCTGGTGATGATATAGTCACCCAGGTAATGGTATATCAGATTTGATGAGTTCATGTTTGTGCGTGGATATTGTAGGAGCCAATATGACAACTGTGTGAATTTTAGAACCCTTGTTGGTTATGATAAAATCTATTTACTTCTCTATTTTGATGACATGCTTATAGCATGTAAACATAGAAGAGAAATAGAAAAACTCAAAAAGGAGTTAAATCCTATGTTTGAGATGAAGGATATAGGCATTACAACAAGGATCCTAAGTATGCAGATTGTGAAAGACAGACATACAAAGACCTTATTCCTCTCTCATGTTGAATATGTCAAAATGGTTCTGAATAGGTATGCTATGGTTGGTTCAAAACTTGTATCAACTCCATTGGCAGCTCACTTTAGACTTTGTAAACTACAAGAGCCTGTGTATGATTCTGATATTGAATATATAAAGAAAATCCTTTATTCCAGTGCAGTTGGCAGTATTATGTATGTAATGGTTTGCTCAAGACTTGATTTAGCATACAATATTGAAGTTGTGATTCATGAGAAATCCAGGCAAAGAGCACTGGAATGGAGCAAAATAGGTTCTAAGGTATCTCCAAGGGACTGTAGAGTATGGAATGTTGTATGGCAGAGTGAGTAGAGCTACAACAGAGGTGTTTGGTTTTGTGGACTCAGATTTTGCAGGTGATTTAGACAAAAGGAGGTCTATTACAGGTTATGTGTTTACCTTATGTGAAGGTGCAATGAGCTGGAAAGCATCTTTGCATTCAGTTGTGGCCCTGTCAACTATAGAAGCATAATACAATGCTCTGGTTGAGCTGGTGAGGAGGCAATTTAGTTGAAAATGTTGGTTTCGTAGCTAGGATTTACACAAGAATTAGTTTCTATCAGCTGTGATAGTTCCAATGCAATACAGTTGAGCAAAAATCCTAAATATCATGAGAGGACCAAGCACATTGACATAAGGATGCACTACATAGGGATAAGATAAGCAATGGGCTTATTAATGTGATTAAATTTCCTTCTAAAGTTAATCCCGCTGACATTTTAACAAAGCCTTTACCAATAGTCAAGTTCAGAGACTCACTGAACTTGATTGGAATTGTTAGCTTGTGAGTCAAGCAAATGGAATGCAGAAACCATGTGGGGAAGCTTAAACATAATAGAACTAAGGTCAAGATTTGTGAAGGTTAGTTATATTCTGTAGAAGTTGCCGAAGTGGCCTGATGAGCTGGCATACGTGGGACCAGCTGGCTTTTTGAATTAATTACACATCACAGCTGGAATCATGAAGCATATAAAAAGGCAGAGCATGCTGGTTGTAAAGACACCTGAGTGTGTGATTTCAAGGGGTTTAGAGTGTGAATTGCATTTTTCTTTGTGAATGAGATTTGTTCTCTGTAATCTAGAGAAACCATTGTAATCATTTAAACAATAAAAGCTTCAAGTGCAGTGGGGTCTTTTCAGCTGTCAATGTAGGTACTTTGGTACCGAACCACGCTATCCTTTTGTGTTGCTTTTATCTATTTTCCTTTCAATTCTTTCAGTTCTTGAATCCATTTTCTGTTTCCATTTTTTGTGATCAAATGAGTTAGTGTTAGTCAACCAGTTAAATTGGTAGCTTTTGTTTCTGGTTTTTGCTCAACACTACAAGTTGAATTAATATTGTCTTCATTTGGTTACCATATGCACATTATATATACCAACAGATGAGGGGGACAAGAGAAATTTCATCTTCCTAAAATTATCAATTAGCAATATGATCTCAATCTTGATCTAAACATTATATTAGCTATCTTTTATGCATTGTCTCCTCCCACTAGGTGGTCAGCTTATTTTTAAATCTTCAAAATCACACTCTAGTCCATATCTTGATCACGTAAGTTAATAATTGTCTGTAAAATTGTTACCTCTGCGACAATATAAGAAAAAGCAATCCAGTTTACCTTTGGTTCCCTGTAGAAAGAACATGATTTAGTAACGCTCATGCGTTCTTGTAGTTTATTAATTGAACTAAGAAATGAAATTAAAATTAAGGGCTATGCTGAATATTATCATGTTATGCTCATTAAAAAGAATGCATGAACACCGATCATTATATAAAAAAATCATGTATGATAATTTATATACCGGTTGCATAGTCATTGCCTCCAAGAGAAAGACAGAGCCAGCGGGATCAATAAGAGGCTTCATTTTCGTATAAAAAAGTTGAATGACACAGAATATTAATAAATTAGTATCAAGCTGAAGATCTATCTTGTTTAATTTTATTTTGCGGAAAGATTTGGTAACGAGTTGGACACATGATGTCGGCAAAATTTGAAATGCATGGAGAATAAAACATTTCCCATCTTCTTCTAGGCAGGACAAAGAAACTGAGGTTGTGATTAAAATGTTACTTGAGCTGGGAGTAATCTCTTATGAGTGTTCTAAAATTGCTGCTTTCCTTCATCACCAGCCTAAAGTCATCATCAAAGCTGAAGTTTTAGTATTGATTAAACAATAAAATATCGTAGACTATTCCATGATTTTTGAACAATTGTGCAGGTAAGATCAACAAATATGACTCTATAATATCAGAAAAATGTTAATGATGTTTGTTAGTGACATGCTGCAGTAAACGGAGAGCACCTTAATTACCTTAATAAGCATATAGCATCTGATATTTTGAGTCCATCATAATAATATAACTAGAATTTAAGCTGCTGAATAAGATCCTATGTCACCTCAAATTTTATTTTGAAACTTCAAAATCTTTCATGCACATCACAGCTCTTTCAAGTTTTGTGATGTTATCATGTTTGTTTCAACTTTTGTGGTCATTTTATATCTATTCTTCCTCTTGCTCAGTTTTGATGATCACTTTGACCCAGAGATAAAGGACAGCAGTGATTTTAGAACATCAGAATGCTTGCTTCCACCTCGTGTAACATTTTAATAACTTCAGACTCTTTGTCGAGGCTGGAAAGAGACGGGACATGTTTATCATCCATACATTTCAAAAATTTCCAAGGCATTGCGGATTGATATATAGTTTCTTCACGGCCTTCCTAGGAGGCTAAGTATTTCTTAGCTTCACGTGCAAGTTCAGTTTTGCCTGGTGCGCATTCTTTGGTTTGCAGCAGACCATATTTGGCTGTGCTGCATAAATCCAAGAGCCTGAGAGTTCCATCCAGCAACTCATCAAAACATTTTCTATGCTGTTATTGGGTTTAAATTGGTTGAGGAAGAGGCAACTGGGCTAACTAACAAAGTAGTGCATCTAATTTATGAACTAGGAATGGCAAGCTGCTGGGGCAAGAATGGTTAGCCAAGGCAGCTCTGTTTCAATACACAAGGAGTTTAAATGCTGAATTCACTTAAATAATTTTCTTTCTTTCTCCTGGCGGCATCTCCTCAATATAAACCAAAGTGTAAGGGAGACAAAAGGAATCTCATCCTTTGTCGTTAGGAGCTGGATTTGACTTCAGTCCCAAGATCAGAAAGAAATTTTGTATTCTCAATGTCTCCCCACGCCATGTCTCCCAACACATTACCAATTTTTATATTGTAATTTAGACGGATCTGCAGTGTGCCGCTACTTTATTTTCTCTGCTGTTCAATTTTATATCTGACCCAGCACGGCTACTTCTTTCTCTCCGAGGCAATGTCTACGCATCTGGCATACAATTATTATGCGAGATTGTCTTATGTTCTGATCTGTATTCATGCAATCTGTTTAGCTTAACATTTGGGGGCCAAAATAATTAGTCTCCATATGAAAATGTGCCATAAACACTCATGGTACAACTTTAAATAGCTAGATAATTCGTTGGAGACCTGATGGTAGTGAGACATTGCATGAACATCGCTGATACAATATCTGAGAAGCTGGTGTGAAGATAATAATGTGATTTTGAAGCTTTAAAAACAAGCTGAGGAGATAGTGGGAGAAGACAATGTACAAAATTAGCTGATATAATGTTTAGATCAAGATCGAAAGCATGTTGCTATTTGACATTTTAAAAGAAGATGGGATTCCTCTTGTCCCCCTCATCTACTGATATATATAATGTGCATTTGGTTATCAAATGAAGGCAAAATATTAATTCAACTTCTAGGCTCTCTCATTCACAGCAAGAGAAAAAATGGCAACCTCTTTCCACGCTCGATCAAACAGTTTGCCGACTAAATCACACCCATTCACTTCAGAAGTTGAAGAGACTTTGAGCAGATTAAGGTCTTCTCAAGCTGCTTCAACTATAGGCCACAACATAAACGGCCTTCAAGATTTACATGATTGTGTTGATAAAATCCTTCAATTGCCCCTCATTCAACAAGCTTTATTGCAAGCCGGTAACAGGAAATTGGTTGATGAGCTGTTGAATGGATCTTTGAGGATCTTGGATACTTGCAGCATTGCTCAGAATGCATTGCTGCAATCTAAGGAATCCGTACAAGGACTTCAATCAGTTTTGCGCAGACGAAAGGGCGATGAAACTGAGCTTACAAGTGAGATTAAGAAATTCTTAGCCTCCAGAAAGGCGATGAAAAGACAATCCATAAGGCCGTGGGGAATTTGAAAGGCATGGAAAACAAGTGCTCATCTCCAATCAGTGAGAAACATGTTAGCATGTTGAAAGAGATTGAAGAGGTCACCTTCACTATATTTGAATCCTTACTGTCCCTTATCTCGGGGCCAAGGACTGGATCAATGCTAGGCGGCTTATCACTGGTTTCAAAGCTAATCCGCCCCAAAAGAACAGCATGCGAAGAAGATGAAAAAGACATTAATGAGTTTGTGAAGATGGATGCTGCACTCGTTGATCAAAAGGCTATTAAATCTGATAACATCTTTTGCTTGCAAAACCAGCTGAGAGAATTGGAGTCCAGCATTCAAGATCTTGAAGAAGGACTCAAATCATTGTCTAGGCGTTTGATCAAAGCTCGAGTCACCCTTCTCAACATCCTCAACAATTAGATTACAAAATGTTTATACCGAATTCATACTTGTACATCAAAATTATACCTGTACATTACTGCAATCATATAATTTTGAATACAAACGCAAAGTATTATGTGATATATTCTGGAATACCTCAAGTGTTTCCATTTTATTTTTTAATATCAGAAGTCAATGATTCAACATGTAAATGGCTTAATTAATTTTAAGAGTGAAAAATTAATCTTATTGTAAAACCTATTTATCAAGTGTTAGACACATAATGCCAATAATAGAGACTTGAATGCAATTCAAAAAGTAGACATCGTTAATTAAGTTGTCCAGATTCCAATTGTCTCTTGGTAGATGATAGAATAATACTAATTAAGGAGATTCACATGCACGGTAGACTCAATCTTCACACACATTAGGTAAAAATAAAATAAAATAATTATTAAAAAAAAAAAAAGCTCTCGCTGTTTAATATACGTACATGGAGTTGTCAAGATTCCAGTTATGTACAGATCAAACAAGATCAAACCTAGCAAATTTTGACGTTTCACGTAGAGTCGGTTTGGGAATGTTATAACTTTTAAAATAATTGTTGTTAGTTATACTGTAGAAATAATTAGTTGAGAAGAAATTTTATTTTCAGAAGTACTGTGAGTTTTGAAAGCAGTTATGGACGTTTGGTAAATTTTACTGTTGAAAACAAATGAGTAAAATGTATATAATGTAGGATAATAGGATAAAATTTACTTATATATATAAAAACATGTACATATAATTTTTTTAATTGTGTAGTATAATAATTTTTACTAAAAATAAAATGTATAATATATTGATTTTATTTTTATTTTTTATCTTAAAACAATTGATAATTAAATTTATAATATAGTGAAACAAATTTAATAATAATTCGACCAACAAATTGATATTAACAAATTTGTATTAATGAATTATAATAAAAATTTATTAAAATATTGATTTTTTTCCAATTTGAATAAGAATATTTTTTGGTTTAGATAATAATTTTAAGGATATTTATGAAATTGTATCAAAGGATAAAATTGATTCTCAAAATCTAAATCTAAAAGTTACTCATTCTCTTCTTTTCAAAATCAGCTGTAAGAATGGCTGATTTTTTTGACAAAAGTGATTTTGAATTTGTTTTACCAAACACTAAAATTAGCTTTTAAATTTTCAAAATCACTTTTAAACTTCTCAAAAGAAATTCCAAATGGACTCATTGTAGACTTAGATCTCGAAGGCTTTCAAGTGGCGAAGCGTGCTAGGTGTCTCTTTTTTACAAGGGCACTATATAAATTAGCAGGATTAACATATCACATTTCATTTTCCTATCCTATAGAAAAACATGTAACAACCAAGTATAGGAATCTTGTCTTTGATTACATGACAATCATATTTATAAGCATTACAATCATATTCATAAACATTGATGACCATTTTTATCCTTAATCCAACGTTGGATTTATATGTGAATAATTATGTATTGCAAACTATCTTATAAGGTTAAGCCCAATTAAAAGTGATCTATTAAGATTTTCAGTAATTTGGACTTTAATGTATCTAATAGGGTATGACATTTAATGTGTAGAGATTTAAGGATAATTTCTATTACTAAGATGGGCTGAAGAAAGAATACTTAGTGATAACAAGAAAGTTATTTTTATAAGTGTTTATGGTTCTCAAGTCACACGTAATATTCAATTATTTTCTAACATTCTATTATCAGAGAGAGTATAGAGAAAAATTTGAAGGATTCTTTAGGAAAACATATTGATCTGGAAGGCAAACCACACATCCTTAGAAAACAATTGCACATTATGGATTTAGGCATGCTTCCACATATTCTATTATTGATTCTTTGTGATGCAAAACAAATGTTCCTATAATTTAAATGATTGTTTTTACCAAAGGATTAAGCCTTCTAGAATTAACTAAATTTGAAAATTCAAAAAGTAAGAAAAATAATTTTTGAAATCTGATTTTTAAATTATTCGTAAATTTTGAGTTAAAGGTTAGCGGTACTCATTATCACTACTGGCATCACCATAGTCGGCCTAGGTTGTCCAAGCCCCGTCGAGGAAAAAAAAAGTCACGGCCAAATGCCACTGCATATGGAAAAGCGGGGGCTAGAAAAAAAATGGGAGAGACGGCGTTAGGGCGAAGCAAGGGGTGGCCTACCAGATTCAGCAGAAGCGGTGGCCATGGCCGCCACATCAAGAAAAAGGAATTAAAAAAAAAGTTTCAACAAAGATTTGGGGACTGGTTTAAGATACAGTTCGGGTCAACGCATCCAGATCTAGCCTGGACCGGTTAATAGTTAATCATTGACCGACCGACTGTAATGTTGACTTTGATTTTTACCTAAAAATTTTTAAAGGTAATTTTCAGTATAATTTTTAAATTCAAATATTGGTATGTTTACATATATTTTGAGATGAATTAATTGAAGCAACAAGTCGCCAAAGTGATTTCTCTTATGGAAATTAGTTTATTTTGGAATATAAACGGTTGTGTATATATACTTTCAGTGAATATCGATTGGCTAAAGGAATGTATATATTTGACAAAATTGCATGTGCACCTGTAGCAATAAATGCGTAATGATTATTCACTTTACATGTAAGCAATAAATTGACCCAAAGCAAGATTCATTATTTGACATGTTCTTATTATCAGTGTCTAATTGATGTATCAAGATATCATTTACAAGTTAATATTTTATCTAAAAATAAAATGTTAATCGAGTGTCTAGTATCTTGAGTTGGGGTTTACTTTTATTTGAATTTATTTTTGTTTTGAAACTTATAAAAACTTGTTTTGATTGCTTGTTATTCACTGTTTAGTTATGACTCCTGCTAATGTTACTGCAACATCAATTATATTCATATACTAAATGATTTTAACTTCAAGTTGTGGCAAAAGAACATTTTAATAGTTCTCTCGCAATCATAAATCTCAACCTTGCATTAAGAGTTGATTGTCTCCTGCCTATGAGAGTACTTTTAATGACAAAAAGAATTTGGAAAGGTAGGAGAAATCAAATCATATATATATATATATATATATATATATATATATATATATATATATATGATGATTATAAAAGATGCCATTCTTAAAGCATTTAAGGGCTTAATATCTAATAAGATAACTATGGCTAAGGAGTTCCTTGTAGATATTAAAAAGAGGTTTGTCAAGAACAAAAAAGTAAAAACATGTACATTCTTCACACTTCTATCTGAAATACAAGTTATACAACCCAAGAGGGGGGTGAATTGAGGTTTTAAAACTTAAGTTGAGCAAACCACAATAATTCAATTTAATGCCTTAATGGAATCGAAAATAATAAATTCAATAAATTACAAAAATAAAAAAGTAAAGAAAGAGAAAACAAACACAAGGATTTTTATGTGGTTCGGTAATCCCCGTTTACATCCACGCCTCCAAGCACAACAAGTTTGAAGATTTCACTATCCAAGCTTTCCAAGGATTCAAAAGCTTACAATTGACTTCCAAGGTATCAATGAACCTTTACAACAAGAGATTATCCCCAATCTCTTAACCCAAGTGTATCCCAACACTTATAACCTCTCAATTTAATTTTACAAAAAAGATTACAAAAATTTCTCTCATACAATGTGGTTGACTACAAATGAAAGCTTAATATGTGTGAATAAATGAAATGAATACACAGAGTTTATGCTTTTAGATTTGCTGAGAAATACTCAAAATATTAATGGTTGCATCATCCTAAATGAGTTTGATTTGAGCCAATTTATAGTTGAAGAAGAAAACTATTCATTATTGACTTTCTGGTGATAATCGGCTTGCTGCTTTTATGAATCTGGTTAGCCGCTTTTATTTCAATGAGTTTCTACCCATAGCCACTTTGCTACAGTGACTATGTTTCCAAAAATTATAGTTTTGCCCTAAACCTTTATAAAATTATGTTATGGCTCAAAACGTCATAAAACTTTACAAAAAAATCCAATTTTAGAATTTCTAAATAATTCTTGTCATTCCCAAAACTTTTTGCAATTATGATATGGCCCAAATATGCAAAAATTATAGTATGACCCAAAACATTTTAAATATTTGCAAATATGTTCAAATTCAGAATTCAAAACAATTCTTAATAAAATTATTCTTTTTCATTTTAGTCCACATCCTGAAAAATAACTAATTTCGTAAAATCATTTTCTTATATTAAAAGCATAATGTGCAATCCTTTATTTTGTCTAAAACATGTGGCTAGTTATCATCAAAATCAACATTCTATAGCCATATAGGCTAACAATCTCCCCCTTTTTGATGATGACAAAACACATTATACAAATTTTATTTAGTTATGAAAAACTCCCCCTTAATCAATGCAAGATAAAAAAAAATTGAAAAAGATTAAAAAGACTCCCCCTGCATAAATGCATATGAATATATTTCATAATAACTCTTTTTTTTTTACATATCATATCTCTCCCTTCAGCATCAAAAAGAGTAAAAAGCTCCCCCTATCGATTATCAAAATCTCAAGGCAAGCACATTAGTTCTACATGATCCAAAACATAAGTGAAAAACATAATCAATCATATCAAATACACATAATCCAAAATCATAACAAACATCCATATTATCAAAATGGAAGAAAATAAAAGAACATAAAGCAGTAAATGTTAGTGTGTCCAAATACAAGCATAAGAGACTACTGAGGTGGTGAGGATGGTGGTGATCGGGGAGGAAACAAATATGGAATGCCAAAGTACTCAAAGAGGAGGTGCTGTCCATGAATTAGCTGCTCATGCTGCTGTGAGAGGCACTGGTGCTCCTCAAGAATGTGCTGCTGAAAATCGGTCTATCGTACAGAGAGGGTCCTCACCTCATCCATAAGCTGCTGAAGAGTAACCTCTTTAGAGGCAGGAGGCTCTGAAGGAGGTAAAGCAGGTGTAGAGGCAGACACTGGATGGTCTCAACGTCTACGCTGGCCCCAAAATGGAAGCAAAAAATCAGGTAGTTGAACGATTAGGACTACATCATTAAGTGGCTGATCATCACTCGGAGTAAGAAAAGTGTACTTATTGTCAGTAAATTTTACTCAAGCTCCATTACGTCACTCAAATCCTAAGGCACTTACAGCTTCATCCCCGATGCTCTTAGAAGGCTTACACGATGGTTCATGGATAGATACCCCAAAATGTTTGAGGATTTGGATGATAAAATTACCATACAGAAGGGAACGAGTAATCAACTTATGTATAAAAAGCATAGTTCGGATAATGGAGTACCCTAAGTTGATCGGATGACGTCTAAGGATGCAATCAATCAAGGCAATATCCATATGGAAAACCTCATCTAAATGTCTTGACCTACGAAACACAATGGTCTGAATAAAACAAAGTGATATCCGAGTTTGAAGACAAAGACATTGAGTTCAAAAATGGATATTACAATCATCATCAGAAAGATCAATACGACAACATATATTCTTAATAGCATCAATATGAACATAATCATCAATATCGGGAGACTTCATAGGAGAAAAATTTTCTAAGCTAATATTAGAGGATCCTAGGATGGAATTCAACTCCGAATCATCAAATTCAATTGAAACTCCTCCAACATTGGTGATTACTTAATTCTCTTTCTCCGTGGAAGTATCCATATTCGAGTAAAATACTTTCACCAAGTCGGGAGACACATTCTCCTTAATCACTAGAGCATTAATCCAACCAACTTCTTCTAACAATTAAAACAAATTTCTATTACTAATACTAAGACTATGAAGCCAATTCGTTAAAACAAAAAATATAAGAAGTACCTCACAGGTCATGAAATTGTGATGAAATTGTTTGACTAAATGCTTGGCCAGAAAATGTGTAGACTCAAAGGTGGACTGATTGGAAGAGCCTCTCCTTGTCGTGGCCGTTTGGCTTGTTGAACCGGTTATTTTCCTTTTCCTCTAACCGATCTTGAACTTGACATGATAATATAAAGTGATTTGATGATAAATAAAGCAATAAAACGAATTATAATGAGGTTGAAAAGGGATATTTGGGTTCAATTCGGTTTTCTTTCATCTCGGGTGAAATACGATCGGGAGGGTGAAATTGGCTTAAGATGAAGTAATTTAGAGAGAGAAAATTCGGTTGAAAAACTAGGTTTGATTTGGGATCTAGTGATTTAAGTGATGGAAATGAATTTGAAGGATGATTTTTGACACAAGGAATGATGGAGAATGATTTTCGTGAATCGGTTTGATGTAAAAATGGATGAAGATGATGGATTTTGGAGTGAGAAATAGAGAGGATGAAATGATTTTAGAGAGAGAGGAAGATCCAGTTTACCAAAAGAGGAAGGAGAAGATGAACATGTTATAAACACACGAATTCGGCTAACCAGATTGTCCTAACCGGTTAACCGGTTGTGTGCAGCAGGTAAAGAACGCGAATCCGATTTTCTAGATTTCATAACTGGCTATCCGGTTGAGTCCAGCAAAGAGAAACCACGAATCCGGCTTTTCGAATTTCATAACCAGCTATCCGATTGAGTCCATTAAAGGTCAGACTGAATCCGCCTTTCCAGTTGATTAGAAATAGTATACCGGTTAAGCTTCTGAAAATATTTTTTTAATTTGGTAAGCTCTTAGACTTGTATTATACATACCTATTTATTTTTTGCTTAAAAATTGATGAATTTTAAATCATTTTGAGATTCAAAACTTTTCAATAATCCATGTAATACATGAAACATAAATATATACAAGAGCAAATATATCAACTTAATCAACAAATCATAATTCAAGATGCAACATTCATCATTCCAAGCTCATGTCTTATCTTTATAAATTGCTTTTCACTAAGGGGTTTTGTAAAGATATCCACAAGTTGATTTTTAGTAGAAACAAACTTAATCACAATATCTCATTTTTTAACATGATTTCTAAGAAAATGATGTCTAATTTTTATATGCTTGATTCTAGAATGTTGAATGGGATTCTTGGATAGATTAATAGCACTAATATTGTCACATAAGATAGGTATTTGATCAGGATTAATACCATAGTCTCTAAAGGTTTGTTTCATCTAAAGGGCTTGTGCACAAAACTACCTACGGCAATATATTATGCCTCGGTGGTTGAAAGTGCAACCGTATTTTATTTCTTACTAAACCAAGAGACAAATGAATGATCCACAAATGGACATATTCCACTAGTACTTTTTCTATCAACCTTATATCCAGCAAAGTCGGTATTCGAATAACAAATTAAGTTAATATGAGTTCCCCTAGGATATCAAAGGCCAAGATTGATGGTGCCGATCAAATATCGAAAAATTCATTTAACGGCAAGCAAGTGTGACTCTTTAGGACAAGATTAAAATCTAGCACACATGCATACACTAAACATAATCTCAGGCCTACTGGCGGTCAAACAGAGTAAGAATCCGATTACACCTCGATAAGTCTTGATATCAACCTCCTTACCATTTTCATCTTTGTCTAGCTTGATGGTAGTACTCATTGGAGTGCTTTTTGCAATTCCATTATCATAGCCAAATCTTTTGAGTAGATCTTTCGCATACTTGGCTTTATTTATGAAAATTTCATTCTCATTTTGTTTTATTTGCAGCCCAAGGAAGTACTTCAACTCTCCTATCATACTCATCTCAAGTTCTTTACTCATACAAGATGAAATTTCTTGTTATTTGAAAAAAAAATCCTAGGACTCCTAAGGTGTTCACTATGTCAATAAATCGTGTATACATAGAATACACACTTTAATTTTGTTCCATTTTGAACAATTCGTATCGGTGAGTGTATTTACTGATTTTAGACTCTTTAACTTGATTTGTCCCTTCATAGATAACCTCAAGTTTATTCCATATTTGTTGAGCACTCTCACAACTAGATACTCTATGGAATTCTTTCTTATACAAAGCACAAAATAGAGCATTCATTGCCTTGGAGTTTAAAGACATCTTTTTCTTTTCTAACTCACTCCATTAACTTGACGGTTTAGGAATATCATTTCCTTCTTCATTTTTAGTTATAGGAATAAATGGACCATCACAAACAACTTCCCAAACTTCATAATCTAAGGTTTGCAAATAAATTCTCATCCTAGTTTTCCAATATGGGTAGTCATTACCGTCAAAGAACGGTGGTCTAGTTGTGTACTGCCCTTCCCTAAAGGATGAGTTATATTGGTTGTTATTGATCTTTAGCTCTAGAAGGTTAAGTTTAAACAAGAGCACCAAGCTCGAATACCAAATGAAATACAAGTTATACAACCCAAGAGGGAGGTGAATTGGGTTTTTAAAACTTAAGTTGAGCAAACCACACAAAAATTCAATCTAATGCTTTAATGGAATTGAAAACAATAAATTAAATAAATCACAAAAATAAAAGAGTAAGGGAAAGAAAACAAACACAAGGATTTTTACGTGGTTTGGCAATCTCCGCCTACATCCATGCCTCTAAGCATACCGAGCTTCAGGATTTCATTATCCAAGCCTCCCAAGGCTTTAAAAGCTTACAATTGACTTCCAAGGTGTCAATGAACCTTTACAACAAGATATTATCTCCAATCTCTTAACCCAAGTATATCCCAACACTTATAATTCCTCAATTTGATTTTACAAAAAGGATTACAAAAATTTCTCACACAATGTGTTTGAAAACAAATGAAAGCTTAATATGTGTGAATAAATGAAATGAATACACAAAGTTTATGCTTTTAGATTTGCAGAGAAATGCTCAAAATATTAATGGTTGCATCATCTTAAATTAGTTTGATTTGAGCCAATTTATAGTTGAAGAAGAAAACTAGCCGTTATTGACTTTTTAGTGATAACCGGCTTGCCGCTTTTGTGAATCCGGTTAGCCGCTTTATGTTACTGTTATGTTAAAAAATTTAAATTTTTGCACATCCGGTATGTCGTTTTTATTTCAGTGAGTTTCTGCCCATAACCGGTTTGCCGCTTTCTTCAATCCGTTTAGCCGCTTTGCTACAGTAACTATGTTTCAAAAAATTACAGTTTTGCTCCAAACCTTTATAAAATTATACTATGACCCAAAACGTCATAAAACTTTACAAAAAGGTCCAATTTCAGAATTTCTAAATAATACTTGTCATTCCCAAAACTTTTTAAAATTATGACATGGCCCAAATATGTGAAAATTATAGTATGACCCATAATGTTTTAAATATTTGCAAATATGTCCAAATTATAGTTCAAAACAATACTTAATAAAATCAGTCTTTTTCATTTTAGTCCATGTCTTGAAAATAACTAATTTCATAAAAGCATAATGTGTAATTCTTTGTTTTATCTAAAACATGTGGTTTTTTATCATCAAAATCAACATTCTATAACCATATAGGCTAACACTATCGTGGGGTTTAGGATGTTTTGAAAGAGAGATCATCCATTCCTGGTGGCATTGGTACAATATCTCCTAGTCTCTTATGTTCCTGTCTCCTATTACTTGATTCTGACACATCCGTGTTTCTAGCAAAATTCTATTCATTAAGTTCCATCTATCCATCACTTAACTCTTGTTATAATGTGGCCAAGTTGTCCATCTACTTTTCAATCCACTCCATTCTTTCATTTATTGTTCGCTTCCTAGCCTTGTGTGTGATTTCCCTCAAAGTTGTATTCTCATCAATCCCGAGTCTCTCCCTCCTTGTTTTATCATCATTACTATTCATCCTTAATTCACCCTTTTATGCTCGCATTTCCTTTTTGATCCCCCAAATGTATTGTTTCTTCAATGAAATGGCTTTTTGTATTGTCTTCACAAACGATGCCAAAATGTTGATGCCAAAATCTAATCGTGTCAGTCTGTAGGCAACCTATCATATCCTAACGTCAACATTTGAATTTATTTGTTTGGGGAAGTGTTTTGCCTCTATTCAGAAGTCCAAGTAGAATTTGGCAAGCATGATTCAACTCGAGCAAGCACTTACAACCAGAAAAAAGGTGAAGGGCGCCAGAGGTTTTTTCAATGTTAACCCTTCAACGCTCAAGTTAATAATAACACTGATTTTTGCAGAATAACAAGGTGTATAAATATTTGAGTAAAGAGAATCAATCAAAGTGAACAAAAAAGAGAAAAGTTAGAAGAAATTCTCCCTTAAATAAGTAAAAATCACGATAAGGAGGGATGATGATCCAAAAAATAAAAGCACAAAAAGGATCCATGATAAATCTTCAGATCTCATAAAATTAGATAGGGGCCCAGGGTATTTAAAAAATCTAGCATCCTTATCCTTTTGCCTTTTGGGAGTTTTATAGGAATTCAATTTTATAATTTTTTTATTTACTATCATCTTTTAATTTCAGGAGTGAATGATTCAACATGTAAATGGGTTAAATCTTTTTGAAGTAAAAAAAAAATGAATCTTATTGTAAAACCTATAAATCTAGTATTTTAGACACATGATGCTAATAGTAAAGACTTGAATGCAAATAAAAAAAAAAAGACATCATTAATTAAGTTGTAAAGATTCCAATTGTCTCTTGGTAGATGATGAATTTGCAAACTTGGATGCTGCATTGGGCTCCCTTGTTGTTGGTGTTGGTCACAAGACAAGCAAATCTGTTCACATCTTGCAAGTGTAGAACCAGCTAATAAGACTCGGAATTGTGCGTTTAAGATATTGAACAAGTAATTGAGAGCTTGTATAGGCGTCTGATCAAAACTTTAATCTCTCTTCTCAACATTCTTAACGAATATTGTGTTATAAACTCACTTGTGCATATTTAGTCATACTTGAATATTACATATGATCAAACCCCCTTTCAAAGTTGAATGATATTCAACATGGCAGAATAATCATTTTATTATTTTCTCACACGCAATATGGCAGCAATGAATGAGGATCTCTGTTGTACATTAATCATGTAATAACCCGGCAATTAAATTAATTACGTGAGTTAATAATAATTATAAAAAAAAAAAACAGTTATGTGGTCCTTATTGTCTAGAACCACAACTCGGCAGACCACAACTCGGCGGACTAGCAGATCAATAACAAGTAAGCCCATGCCGTGTATAACCGACCCAAGTAAATTTCAAATGACTAAACCGTGTCCAACTAATCGGTGCATGGACGCCTGAAGTGATCAAATCCGACCACAGCAACTCGCACAGACAGAAGAAATGTCATCAATGCACTGAATGTGAATCGGGACTCTTTAATGGAGGAATTCTTGAACATATTAGATGTAATACAATCAATTAACGTATGTTTCATATATATAATTGATTTTAATATAACCATAACTTGTATAGTAATTTTTCAAAAAAAAAAAGAAAAGTATTGCATTTTATAGTATTATTTACTTATTGTATGGATGTAGAGTTGGCAAAAATTGATGCAAACGGATTACGGATTACCTAACACGCTGAGGTTGGGTTCACACGAATTTTTTCCATACTGAATTAGGATTAAAGTTCTTAGTCCATTTACTTGATTATAATGACACAATTATATTTTTTATTCTAAATCAATTTATAGGTTCTCATCATCAAAACTAAAATATTAGATATGATCTCTTTTCTTTTTTCTTTTTTTTTTGGAAGGATAAACATATACATAGTGTTTCATTTATAAAATTTTACATAGATTTAAAACTTAAATAGTGCAAATGTTAAAAATATTGATAGTCATGTATATTTTATAATATCAATATATAATATTATTTACATATAGAGACACTATAATAAAAATAATATTTTATTACGAAAGATTTAGTCACTAAAGATAACAAATTAGTCACCTTATATTTCTATGACAAAAATAAATCATCACACTTTAGTCGTGAAATACCGTCTTAAAAAGTTCTAGTGAACAAAATTATTTTCGTCATGTTAAAAATATGTTCTTGTGACAAAAATTATTGCCTTAGAATCATGTTAAAATTCTCTTAAATGGTATCAAAATTGTCAAATTAGAGATTCAAAAATGCAACAAAGATACTTCATGTTTGTCACAGTAGGTGATTTATAGTGACTATAATTAGAACTTCAATAGTATAAATGTGTAATATTTTGGTGTATATAATATCGATAAATAATATTTTACATATAGTCCTTCTCTAGTGCACATACCCTCATTTTTTTCATGCAGACATATTTTTAAGCCTTGCAGTTTAATAGAGTCAAATTTTAATGCAATCAAACTGTACGACTTTATAGTGCATTCAAATATAACTCTATTTAACAATGTGTCGGCATTAAAAAAGAAAAAAAATGATGCCCGCACCTAAGAATGACTTTATATATATTTATACACACACACACAGTTATTGAGTAACACCATTTATTTTCCATGTTGAATTAGGGTCTAAATATTTTGACATAATTAAATGGATCGTGTTTGAATCAGACTAAATTTGACACGATACAAAGCTAATATGATGCGAACATGGCCGTAACCATTTTACCAGCTCTATATGGCTGACATGGTACCTATAGAATTTATCCTCTTAATCCTCTCTTATGTAAACTTAATGTATAATTGTTTTAAAATTTATATTATTTTGCAATTCAGAAAAGTTCCAAATGTTTAATCATTCTCAAGTGCGAACGTTCACAATTTTAAATACGACTTTGACTTATGATGTTAACATACTTTTATCGTTATTTATTCAATTAACTATAACATCATCCGGTGTTAAGTTGGATCCATATTTAAAAGAATAAATATATCCATACTGGAGAATGACTAATCAAATATTTATGCAAAATCACTAACGCAAAAAATATTTTACTACAAAATAAGCTGATTTGCTTAATCAGTCTTTGCTGACTTTGACAAATTTTGTTTACAAAGAGCATTTCTAATTAAAGCGATAAAAAAAGGATATTTTTCCTCACTTCATAAGGAATTCTGAGCAATAATTGAGGGCATTTTTGTCAATGAAATTTAAAGATGAAAATGCCCGTACTTGTCAATCTTTGTTACAAAAGGAAAACGTGACTTGTCCGCTAAGAAAAGGAAAAATATATATAAATAAAGACCCAATTTTATAATAACAATTAAAAAATATAAATAATTCATCAACATAAACACAAAACGATATTATTAAGTGCTTTTTTTTCCGAAGAGAACCCGGATTCACAAACCGACTCTTACGCGTCTTGTTCATGGAATTTACGTTGAATAGAAGCTCTCTATAAAAACCCCGTGCCATCTTCCAATTTCTAATTTATAACCAGCCAAGCCTAAGCCATGGTTAAATCATTTTCATCTACAAGTACTGGAGAAAATGGAAGAAATCTGAACATGAGCTTCTCAGAGCTGGAAATAGAAGCTGCTCGGCAGCTGATACAACTTTGCATGGATTTGGATTTGGATTTGGATTTGCAGAAGAAGACGAGTAATTGTGAATTACAAGAACGACGACAAGAGAGCCATGCAGATGATGATTCATCCTCTGGTATGGTTGTCGATGAAGTATTAATGTCAACGATGGTCGATGATTATCATGAGTGTTCGACGAAGTCGAGGAAAAAGAGGAGATTTCGTTCCATTCATCCTATTTATAGTTTAAGCAACCCACTGCCGGTGGCTGGCTCAAGTTCTAAGAAGAATAAATATAAGTAAGCTAGCCGTAGAGCTTATAATATATGATATAGTAGCTTCATTTAATTTTTAGACTCAATTATTTTTGTGCATATATATATATATATATATATAGAGAGAGAGAGAGAGAGAGAGAGAGAGAGAGAGAGAGAGAGAGAGAGAGGTTGCTGGAAGAAAAAGCTTTTCGATTGGATGAGCGCTGGTTTTGTAAATGCACAACTTCATCTTGTGTCGTCGCTTATATTTTTCAAAAATGTCAAAAGAGTACTCCTTCAAAACAAGATTATCGAAATAACATCAATATAATTCACATTGCAAATTAGAAGACTCAATTAGTCACTCATCGTTTGCTAAACAAGCATTCTGTTTTTTCATAAATTAAAACGGCCACCTCTGGATGGAGTGTTCGAATTCAAAGTAAAATTTACTTGTATTACACCGAATAAGCAGATGTATACAGTCTAATATTCCAACTCAATTTCCATTCTTTCCATTCTCTGTCCATGCATAATGCAAAAACAATACAATGGATTGATCCCATCAACGACATTAGAGCTGTGCTTCAGTAATGATGCATACCTTTTACTCATCTTACTCTCAATAAAAATCAAACAAAAAAAAATTATATTAACTAACTACACTGTACATACTAATTACAAAGTTGATATATACAGAAAATGTATTATATATAAATAACAAAAGTGGACTTGGTTGTTGAAATTATCACATGAATGATGAGCCAAGTTGCAAAGAGAAAAAGGCACCAAGAGAAGCCAAAAAGCCCAGCAAATGGCTATGGAAATTTCTTGGTGGTGATACTGATGGTGCCATTGGGCTATTTTAATGCAACAAGTTAATATGTTTTGACCAAATGGACCAGGCATGGCAAAACCCTGGGTCCGGTCCGGGTTTGGTGCTGCCCGGGACGGGACCGGATGAGTGAAACGGCTGCCTGGACCCGGGTTTAAGCTCGGTTTTCCATGTGCGGGCCGGGCTCAAGCCCGACACCTCCCGAACCCGGGTTTTTTATCCGGGCTTCTAAACCCGCATGTGATAACATACTATTATACTAATGTCAATACAAATTTTACATAAATAATAAATAAAATTTGTTTCAATCTACTTTCTATCACCTAATCTAAACTCATTCAATCTATATAAAAAAAAATTAAATTCAACAACACAATAATCACCAAATAAATCTAAATAACATCCAACATATCATAAGTTCATAACTCTGATACCAATTACCAATACAACATATGAAAATCCTAAAATGTTCAACAACTTAAAAAATAGTTCATAAAAGAGTCAAAATACTCCCATGCAATTTGGGTTGGTGGCTTGGGTATTTGGGTTTTGATTTTTGTATTTATATATATTTTTTAATTTTCTTAAGAAACTGGGTCTGGGTCTGGGTCCGGGTTCGGGTTCTGGGTTTTTGGTATTGAGCCCAGAACCGTGCCCGGAAATGTCCGGGTTTGAGAATTTCATGCCTGGATCCTTTTTTTAATGTATGCAGTCCGGGTTTTGCCTAGACTGGATTGACTGGGTTCGGTCCGGGTGGATTTTTTTGACACCCCTACAAATGGTACGTTTTCAGCTCCTTTATAGAAGTAAGCACCATTGCTTCTTCTATTCCCACTATTGTTCCCCATATTTTAAGCCTTCCTATAACAACCCCTAATTCCATATAACACCTTTAATTCCACTAAGAAGGTAATAAGGTGAAATTTAAGTGGAACTGGATTTCATTATTCTCATTTCTAAAACCACAAAAAAAAAATCAATGTTCTAAACCTCCAAAAGAAAATAAGTAATGAAATAATATATTCTCAAATAAATATCATCATAAAGGAAGCTAAAATATTCATAGATTATTAATAAACATTAATCCCCAAAAGAAATCCTCTTAAAACCATAAACTCATATCATCTAACTCTATTTGTAAAAAAATGTGTTAATAAGGGTGAGTTGTCAACTCGGTAAGTAAAATTCATGCACAAAACTAAAACCATTAAAACGTAATTGATGGAATTTCTTAGATGTACATAATAATAAGGAAAATTAACTTTGTAAATCATCATTTGGCAATATAAATAAATCAAAACATCATAAAGTCATTTAAATCCTTTAAACATTACAAAAGCATTTTAAACACATAAAACATAGTTAGCTTATCCCCCATTTTATCACTTGCAGACCCGGTGACCTGACCATCTATCATCATTCAGGGTATTGTATCCCACAAGAATAATTAACATCATATGTGTACAAAATCTGGTTAGCCTTCCATAATATAACATAACATCAGTACAGACAATGAGCCAAATCATTTAAAATCATCCTTGAACTTTTACTCATGTGTAAGTTTCCATAAATTACATTTAAATAATTGATAATTATTTCAAAGTATCTGACCTAAAACAATTTAATAAAGGTATTATTTTTAAGACAATTTATATTACATATCTCAAATAAAAAATAATTTAATAGTGAAGTACATGGACCATGCATGAATCTACTTATCATGATCCTCAGCAATAAAAAGAACAATAACCTCAACCACAAGCTCACTTTCATCCTAAAACATCAAGACACATTCTTATCAATATTATTATTCATTCTGACTTTGATATAAATCCAGCATAATCAATCCTAATCATAAGCACTAAACCAATAAAGCTAGTCTAAACCTGACCATCCTATACAAGTTGATTTTTACCAAGTTAATCATGAAATACAAGTTATGCAACCTAAGAGGGGGGTGAATTGGGATTTTAAATTTTATGCTAAAAAATTCGCACAACAATTTAATATATTGTCTTAATCAAATACAAAAACAATAAATTCAATATAGTACAATAATAAAATAGTAAGGGAAGAGAAAACAAATACAATGATTTTTATGTGGTTCAGCAATCCTCACCTACGTCCATGCCTTCAAGCCAACTAAGCTCGAGGATTTCACTATCCAAGCCTTAGTTAAGTTCTTACAATTGACTTCCAAGATGTCAATGAACCTTTACAATTAAGAGATTATCTCCCCAATCTCTTCACCCCAAATGTTTCTCACACTTGTGCACTCACAATTTGATAATGAATTAAAATTACAACAAAAACTTTCTTTAAGAGTGGATATGCAAATAATAGCACAAAAATGAATCAATAAATGATGATTTACGAAATGGAAGCTCAATATGTGTTATATGATCCTGTTTATGCTTGCATTAGTCATTAAAATGAAGTTGGAGTTGAGTTTTTATAGTTAAAACTTAAAAACTAGCAACTATAGGCAAATTCACGTAACCAAGCGGTTAGCCTCTTGATTTATCAGGCTAGCCATCCAGAAGAGTGATGTTACGGTTAAATTTGAATTTGCTACAGTAATAATGTTCACAAAATTATTTTTTTGCCCAATTTTTTTGTAATTACACTATGGTCCAAAATTTCATATAACTTTACAAACAGGTCCAATTTCAGAATTTCTAAATAATACTTGTCATTCCCAAGACTTTATAAAATTATGGTATGGCCCCATATATAATAGTATTTTTCAAAAAAAATCTTTTTCAAAATTTAGCATAATACCCATATTTTTCAAAGTTCTCAAAACCTTTCACTTTAGTCCAAAATTTGAAAATATGAGATTTTCCTCAGGCGGCATGCTGCTAGCCTCAGGCTGTTAGCGGCTCACTCTCTGTCCAATTTTGAATTTTAAATGTTTGGATTACATTCGGGTCCTCAAACATTCATAAATTATAGTATGGCCCAAAATATTTCAAATGTTTACAAAAAGGTCCAACTCTGGAATTCAAAATAATACTTATTAAATTCAAAAATTGAAAAACTTTTCATTTAAATCCAAATTACTCAAATCCACAAAATACTCTATCTTATAAAAATAAAACCTTTTAGTGTATGAAAAGTAATTATTAAAATTAATCTCTTGAGCTTCTCAAATGCTAAATCATGCATCAATTAAATCATATCGACTTTACAAGAATTTATCGCAATAATTTATCCGTTGAGCTCTAAACTTTATTCTTGATTTCGCCGTTATCCGTTAAGTGTCTTCAACTTGATTTCACTTGATTCACTTGCATAAATATTATCCTTAAAAAACTAGTGAAAATGTGAAATACAATATTTATTAAATCACATAAAACACATGTTTGTTATCATCAAAATTACATTATGTGTAGCCCTTTAGGCTAACAAATCATATGTTGGAAAACTGTGAAAATAAAAAAAAAATCCATAAACATTGTAGCATTTCAGATAAAAATTCAAAAAAATGAACAAAATTCATAAACATATTGAAATATAAGTGTGCAACCCAAGAGGGGAGGTGAATTGGAATTTTAAGAATTATCCTAGCAAATCCACACAACAAACAATCTAATTTCTTAATAAAAATTGAAAGCAATAAGTTCAATAAAAGCACAATAACAAATGAGTAAGGGAGAAGAGAAACAAACACACGAATTTTTACGTGGTTCGGTAATCCCTGCCTATGTCCACGCCTCCAAGCTATCCAAGCTTGAGGATTTCACTATCTGAGCCTTTCCAAGGCTTCAACCGTTTACAATTGACTTCAAGGTGTCAATGAACCTTTACAACAAAGAGATCATCTCCCAATCTCTTCACTCAAGTGTCTCACACACTCAAACTCTTACAATTAAGATGAAGAAACGAAGGTTACAGCAAAACTCACTCAAAGAGTAGATATTCAAAAATGAAGAACAAGAGATGATTTAATATTTTGTGATTTGCAAATTGAAAGCTCAAGCTATCTCGTGTGCTTTTTGTTTATACTTGCTAGAGAGCTTGAAAATGGGTTGGATTTGAGTTTATATAGTTTGAGCTCAAAAACTAGCCGTTATGCACATTTTGGTCATAACCGGCTTGCCGTTTAGGAATCTGGTAAGCCGCTTTTATGTTACCGTTAAGGCAAAAATTTAAATTTCGTAATATCCATGCATATCCAAAAATCATAGCCGTTTATGCTCAAAAATCCGAATTGCCGTTTTACCATATCCGGCTAGCCGCTTGCTACAGTAACTGCTACAGTGAAATATTTTCTAAATTTATAGTTTGACCCCAAAACTTTATAAAACTATATTATGGCCCAAAATGTTATGAAAGCTTTCAAATAGGTCCAATTTCAGAATTTCTAAATAATACTTTGTCAATCCCAAAACTTTCTGAAATTATGATTTCACTCAAACTATGTGAAATTATAGAATGACCTAAAATATTTAAATAGTTTCATATATGTCCAAATCAGAAATTTTAAAACAAATATCAAAGGTTTTAAAATACTTTCATTTTAGTCCAAAACACTTTAATTCCATAACATCATTTTCTTATTATAAAAGCACAATTCATAAATCTTTGTTTAATCAACACATGTGGTTTGTTATCATCAAAATCAATATCTATAACCATATAGGCTAACACATTGTAAAAAGAATTTTACATGCAAATATCCATACTATTCAGTAGTGATAAAAACAAAGGTCGCTAAATTAGAAAATTGCTAAAATATTTAATAAAAACTCATAAAAATTAGGTCACTTGATTTTACAATGGTAGAAACATTAAGAAATAGCACATTAAATTTTTAGAGTTCTTGAAGATGGAAACTATTTTAAACGAATTTATATTAAGAGACTAGCAAACTTGTCCAAAAACTTTCAAGTTTGTGTTTTGCAATTCAAAAATTCATAAATCAATGTTAACTCAATAAAAATTAGTCAAATAAAATAAATCATAGAGGACTCATAATGTTATATGAATATAATTTTTATAGGTCTTTTTAAAGCCTTTTAATAGACTAAAAAACATTTTAGCATTGGCCATTGTAATTCTAGAGAGCAGTCTCCAAAATTGCAACAGCCTAACATAACGATTTTTAATAATTGTTATAAGTAGTCTAATGAGAATTAAAAAAAATCATGATAATTTTCAGAGATCATTTATTTAGTCAGAAAAATCAGCAAAATCAGACATGCTGCTGAAAATCAGAATTTTCCAGCACCACTGTTCTAATCCAAAAATCACAACAAGCTGGTTACTTGGATCTCTTTACACAAAATACTTCATTGAAAACCTTAGGATGTCTACTTTAATTTATGGATGTGTAGAAATTAAATCAAATTAAAGGAAAAAAAATAGTAATCAAATAACAATGTTCATGCCTCATAATGCCTAACTAGTCATTCATGATAAAGAGAGCAGTGCATGCATTCATCATCAAATACATAAAATTGTACTAGAAAGTATGTATTAAAGAAGGACAAATACCTCAAAACTTCTTTCAAACGTACATAAAAGCAAATCCTAGAACTTCTTTTTTTTATTCATTTATTTGGTTGAAGAGTTTTAAATCGTAGGGAGATAGGAAGAGTTTAAGTTTTATAAAAACACATGCCCTTATAAAAATATATTATACGATAAAGATAGATAATCCTTTATAATTTAATTTTAAAGAAAAATATGATACTTATCTCAAATAACTGTAATTAAAATAAATTAACACAAACAAAAATAAGCAAATAAATATATAAGCATAAGTAAATTCAAACAAATGAGGAACGGGTGTTACATTCCGCTTAGCTTCTCCAATCCCAATTTCTCATTCTAGTCATAAGAATTAAAATTAATAGTTATGAAGCAATGTATAGTGATAATCATATTACAGAATATATGCTATATTCTATTAAAGTTTTAAAATAGAATAAAATATTTTTCTAAAGTTGTTTGAGACAATGGTTTATTTTGTAAACTTTTAAGATGATTTAGCATATTCCTAACACTACATAGAATTACTAGATTTTTAAAACTATATTTATCTTTTTTATCAATATCCATACATTAGATTTAACATGTTGTATTATTTAATTAGCAATGTAGCATATATATACACTTTATATCACTTAAACTAAGGATAACTAATTTTGTAACTACACCTCGATTAAGTTATAACCTTCCCATAGTCATAAAATTAGTTTGATACAAACATTATGATTATAGAGAGGTTTTACCATACATTGGATTAACTAGAACCTTTATTAATTGTCTTATTTGTTACAATTTTATGGATGACACTTGGGAGACATTTTTTTGTATAAATCTATTCGAAAGATACCACTAGCAATTATTGTTTAACATTATTTGTAGATCAAATAAAATATGTGATATGTAGAAATTATCACCAAGAAAAGAAACTGAGATAGAAGAAAAGAAAGAGGAAATATTGCAGAAGCATCTTCCATGCCTTTATTCCATTAGTTCCAAACTAATATGTAGCAATATAGCTAGCCTCTGAACTATACATACTAAGCTAAGAAACAGAACAACAATAGTAGAATAATATGGAAAATAACTATACTACTATCTTGCACCTGCCTGTGTCTTAAAAAGCCACATGTGGATTATTAAGTTGAAAGCGGCTTACTGCTTGCTTCATTAAGGTCTCTTGCATCTTCACTTATATGCTTCACTTGCTTGCTTGAATCACTGCATATACGTGTGTGAAAATTGAGAGCTACTTGCTAATTGATTCATTTGCAACGAAAGCCAAGCGGAGACAGAGAAATTAAAAGAAAACAAGAGAAAGAAAGAAAAGAAAAGAGAAAATAGAAAGGAGAAAATAAAAGAAATAGAGAAAAAGGAAGGAAAAAGGAGAAAATAAATTAAGAAGCTGAGAGATAAAAAGAAGTTGAAAAAAGGAATTGAGTGGAAATGTGACAAGAAATAGATTGGGTGGTTAGATTTATATCAAATGAATTAATGGATCATAGATTTATGAAATTTGAGCAATTATGTTACAATTTTCATAATATGTATATGTTCTTATATCAGTTCCAACAATTAATTTTTGAACCTAAGAAATCCTAGGAATCAATAGGAGCCCTAACAAAATAGTAACTGAGTTAGGATTTGCAAGTGGATTTATATTATTACTATTATGTATTCCGTGAAGTATTTATGTTTGATAGTTTGATTTAATATCGTGTTATGATTATATGCATATACATTATATGATTGATTGAGTTATGAGATGTGATTGCAAGTTACAAATGTGTACCCTCCCCTTTAGGTGCTGGGCATGCAATGGTGTTAATTGCATTAGGTATGAAAGTTTTTTCTTTTTGGATCTACTTGGGAGATGATGATCCTGGCGATTATGGCAATTATTTCCTTTAGGTACTATTTGGTGCAATTTTGTCATGTATAAATGTTACTTTATTGTTGTATACAAATTATGTCCACTTGTTGAGCTGAAAGCTCACTATTTTCTTATTTACCCCATTTCTCTTAGGTTTCTATAGGATTTCATGGAGTTTATTTTTTAATCAAATGAAGATTGGCCATGACACACATTGCTGTATGACTTGCATTTTGAGCACGTTTATGTTCATTTGTATAGATTTAACATATACGTATACGTACTCAGATGTAAAACATCACATTTTGAATATATATATATATATATATATATATTTGGATGAGGCCTAGAGTCTCTTTATACATTTGTAGTGGAGACCTTAGGCCAGTTTTACAGATATTCATGGATTGAGTCATGTTATAAGCTTTAGATAGAAGCACAAAACAAATAATACAGTGATTACTGCAGTATTCATCTCAGATCCAACAGAAGGGTCGAGGAGAGTCATGTCAACTACTCATACTGGAAATTTGAAGATGTGCAAAACAAGCTGCAAATTTTGGAGTTGTGGTGTACACGCGAGATTTTGAACTTTCAAAATAAAGTTTGAGGTGACATGGGATTTTATTCAGCAGCTTATACTAGGCTGAGAGGTTGATCAAAGTGGAGTTAAACTACTATGATAGACATAAATGCTTTATGCTTATTAAGGTAATTAACGCCATATTCGGTATTATTTTTTCTGAAAACAAAAATGATAATGAAAATGGTATTTTGTCGTTACTGTATTTCAAATTTAAATATAATATGTTATTATTTGTTGTATCCTATATGTAAAAACTTAAAATAGTAATAAGTATTCGGTAAACACAATTGAGAAGGATAAAAATAGTGAGTATGTGTTTGCCAATACCATTTTTAAAAATAGTTTTTACTAAAATATTTACGTCATACTTATAATTTAAAAAGTAATTGTTTAACTAATACATACACAAACTACCGTAAATATGATTTCACATTAAACAACTCCACCTAGTCGAATATCTTTTTGTTCTTTTTTTTAAGAATTGTTAATTTGGCCAAAAATTGATAATTTTAAAAATTTTTAAAAGTTGATATAAATTCTTAATTGGTATCAATATTATTATTAGGTATAAATTTATTATTAATTATATAGACAAGTATCATATATTAATATAATGTTAACTATATAATTTATATTATGCGTGTTAATCTTACTTATGTTCTATATATGTATATAAATATATATAGATATCATATACTACTAACAAATAATAAAAAATATAATAGTCAATCTATGTGAAAATTAGGGATGGACAAATAACCCGACCGAATCCGACCTGGGCCGACCCAATTTGAAAAATGTCGGGTTTGGATCAGATCGGGTTATTAACCCAACCCGATCGGATTCATTTTAGCCAACGGGATCGGATTGTGATCCAATCAGGTGAAACCCGATTTGATCCAAAAATCCGATCAGATTTGGCTAAAAAAGAAAGAAATAAAAAGCAAAATCATGATTTGAGTGAAACACACGCACATACACACATGCAATCACATAACACAACCTTCACTCATACTTTACAACCTCATGCTCTCACTCTTCTTCGATTCTTCTCCAATATTCACTCTTCAATCCTCACAACCCACTCTATTCTCCTCCAATCTTCACTATTTAGCGTTCATAAATCGGGTTTCCCACACGATCGGGTTCCACAGATTGGGTTTCAGTCCAAAAGCAAACCCACGCTGACGGACGTAGCACAGCCACCACCGATCATTTACAGATGCGACCACTTGATCTGCTGCAACCGTCCATCACCAAGTTCCTCGCCTCCAAGCTCCACTCCAACCCAGAAACCTAAATTCTCCAACTCGGCAACCCGAGTTTTGTGTTTTAAAATTTTGATGGTATTTCTTCATATTGTGATTATTATCATATATAAATTGTAAAATTTTAATGTTCAAGAGCTGATGATAAAGAAACCTAATAGTAAAGAAAGCTCTTGAACATTAAAATTAACTAATGGTAATTCTCCACACTTACATCTCACTAATTTTAATGTAAAATTGCAAAATTTTTGTTCAACTGTTTAGGAATATTACTTCATTATATATATATATAGAAATACTTGTTTTGTTTGATAAAGTAATTTGATATCACGATAAGAAAATTTTAAAAAAAAAAACTAAGCATAAACATTAAAATTAATGTTCCAAAATCCACACTAATTGAACAGAAGTAAAAGCCAACACGCTAGCCAGTATAACTCTCGAGTCCAAAATCTTGAAACATAACTCTTAAGCGAATAAATCACAAATTCAGAAGGTACCTTACTTTTGGATCTAGTAGCTATTCGAACCATGTTGCTCATATGTTGTTGGGATACATGAAAACCCTAACTCTATCTCCCATGGATTTGGGAGGGAGATTGGACTTGAACTTGGCGCGAACGACGCCGCTGTTACCGTGAGATCTGGCAACTTTTCCCCAAATGCAACGATAGTGTGTCTTGGATACTGGTTTGATTTTGACCTTTTGTATCCCAGAATTGTTCCTCGAACATAGAGTTTGACGCGCTCGCCTTGCCTGCCCTTCACCACTGTTCACGATTGAAGCTCTGCCTGCCTACTTGCCGCCTGAGTTTGCGAAGAAGAAACCCTAGTTGGAGGGCTTATAACTATATATATATATAAATGTTCCAGTCCATAATTTTAAAGGCTTACAATTTAAAGCGCTTAAACTGCACGATTTATACGTTTTCTCGGATGTTCCCGAACTTTAATATTATGGACTGGAATATTTTATATTCCAGTCCAGAATTTTAAAATACGAGAACGTTCGGAAAAATGCATAAACCGTTAAATTTAAGCGCTTCAAGTTATAAACCTTTAAAACCCCGTGATTTTAAAGCTTTCTAGGACTTTTCCCGCACTTTAATATCCTGAATCAGAAAACTAATATATATATAATTTTTTCCAAAGATGGGCATAAATTTTTCATTTTCCAATCCGAACCGCTTTTAATCTAAATCCGATCAAAACCGAACTCAATCCGATTTTTTTGCTCGATCCGATCCAAACATATTTGAGTCAGATTAAATTGGGTTATAGGTTTGGATTAATTTCCGATGATTTTTTTTCCAATCCAATCACTAATCTCATCGGGTTGATTTGAATCCATTTTTAGCCATTCCTATTGAAAATTACCAACAAATCCATAAATTTTTTTTTTTGTTTTGTTCACCCAATTAAATGGTGAAATTGACTCGGTATGCTTCAAGCAATCGGACAAAATGAAAAATAGGTTCAATCGGTTCAGCAGAAAATGAAATTAAACCCTCCCCGAAGCAGAGCAGAGACGCAGCACGACCATCACCACCACCAGTCGAGACGGAGCAGATACGCAACGGCAGTAGCAACTTCAGTCGATCCTCAACAAAGATGTAGCAGCAGCAGCCGATCCATTATGGCCGAAGCTGAGCAGACGCCGCACCACCGCCGACACCAAATTGAGACGGTGACGCAGCAGCAGCAGTCGATCTATCATGGCCGCAGTAGAACGGAGACGAAGCAGCACCACCACCACCAGTCGAGGCGCAACAACAGCAGAAGCCGATTTTGGTTGGAGATCTGTCGCGGAGAGAGAGAGAGAGCTATGACGGTGAATTGTGGTGGAAGAAGAGTAACATCATGGAGAGAGAGAACTGTGAATTTTGATCTGGTTTTGTTTTGGAATGTATTTTAGAATTTAGTTTTGTGATTCATTGAGAACGTGTTGAAGACGTTCTCTGTTTTATAACTGTAAATGCAAATTTGAATTATTTGTTTTACAATTTATTTTTTGAATTCAGCCCACCCACCAAACATGTATTATATCTAAACTCTAAAAACAAAAATGAAAACAATCTCTTTAAAATGGTACCGAACAGGCCCTCAAGGTGCTTTTTGTTTGCCCGTTAGGGTAACGATCAAATACTGCAGCGCGTTACTTACAAACCTCATTAAAATTTTTCTGATATTATAAAGTCATGTTTGTTGATCTTGCTTTCCCTCTTGTTCATTTACTAAAACTTCAGTTTTGATGATGACTTTCGCCTGGAGATGAAGAACTGCATCAATTTTAGAGAATATTCAAGACCGGTTACTTCCACCTCAAGTAAAATTTTAAGCACAACCCACTTTGTCCTGGCTGGAAGAAGATGGGACATGTTTATCCTCCATGCATTTCAAATTTTTGCTAACATCATATCTCCATGCATTGAACAATACGGATCATTAGCTTGCTACTAATTTATGAATCTTCTCTGCTATTCAATTTTTTGTACGAAAGTGAAGCGTCTTGTCGATCCAGCTGGCTCTGTTTTTCTCTTGTAGGCAATGTCTGTGCAACTGGCTATACAAATTATTATGCATGATTTTTTTATATTTTAATTAGCATAATATGATAATATTGACCATAGCCCTTTATTTTAATTTTCGTTTCTTAATTAAATTAATAAACTACAAGAATGCGCGAGCGTTGCAGAATCATGTTCTTTCTACAGGGAACCAAATCTAAACTGGAATGCCCTTTCTTGTATTGTTGCAGAGGGAAAAATTTTTGCAGATCATTATTAACTTACGTGATCAAGATATACACTTGGGTGCGATTTTGAAGCTTTAAACAGAGGCTGAACAGCTAGTTATGGTTGGAAAAAAAAAATGACTAGGTTTATCCTATCTTATTTTTTAGGGTGTTTAATTTCATTTTCAACGGCTTGGAAATAATTTTTTCCTTTGACGATTCCATGTTATTTTTTATAAACTTAGTACGATGACTGTCGACGCCATGTCTCGCTCGAAAATGAGTTTTTCTAATGACTTTTGTGTATTCGCAAATGATATTTGCCCACCGAAATTACTCTTTTTCTTGTAGTCATGATCTTGGAGGCAACGTCTGTGCATGCATCTGTTACATAAACTATTATAGTCGATTTATATATATATATAATTATCAGTGTTCATGCATTTGTTTTAAATAGCATAACAGGATAACATATTGAGCATAGCCCTTTATTTTAATTTTCATTTCTTCATTAAATTAATAAATTACGAGAATGCACGAGCGTTAAAGAATCTTGTTCTTTCCACAGGGAACAATTTTTTATATGGCTGCGGAGGCAACAACTTCTACAGATCATTATTAACTTAAGTGAACAAGACATATACTTGAGTGCGATTTTGAAGCTTTAAAAATAAGCTAACAACCTAGTGGGAGGAGACAATGCATAAAAATAGCTGATCTAATGTTTAGATCAAGATCCAAATCACGTCGCCATTTGACATTTTAAAAGAGGATGAGATTCCTCTTGTCCCCCTCATCTGTTGATATATATAATGTGCTATTATGGTAACCAAATGAAGGCAATATTAGTCAACTTGTAGCTTTCTCATTCAGAGCAAGGGAAAAATGGCAGCCTCTTTCCATGTTCGATCAAACAGTTTGCCGACTAAATCACACCCATTCACTTCAGAAATTGAAGAGACTTTGAGCAGATTAAGGTCTTCTCAAGCTGCTTCAAATATAGGCCACATCATAAATGGCCTTCAAGATTTACATGATTGTGTTGACAAAACACTTCAATTGCCCCTCACTCAACAAGCTTTATCCCAAATCAGTAACAGGAAATTGGTTGATGAGCTGGTGAATGGATCTTTGAGGATCTTGGATATTTGCAGCATTGCACAGAATACATTGCTGCAATCTAAGCAATCCATACAGGGACTCCAATCCGCTTTGCGTAGACGAAAGGGCGATGAAACTGAGCTTACAAGTGAGATTAAGAAGTACTTAGCCTCTAGGAAGGCAGTGAAAAAGACCATCCATAAGGCGTCGGGGAATTTGAAAGGCATGGAAAATAAATGCTTATCTCCGCTCAATGAGAAACAAGTTAGCATGTTGAAAGAGGTTGAAGAGGTCACCTTCACTGCATTTGAATCCTTACTGTCCCTTATCGCGGGCCGAAGGACTGGATCAATGCTAAGCGGCTTCTCATTGGTTTCAAAGCTAATCCTCCCCAAAAGAATAGCATGCCAAGAAGACAAAAATGACATTAATGAGTTTGGGAAGGTGGATGCTGCACTCATTGATCACAAGACTATTAAATCTTATAACATCTTTTGCTTGCAAAACCAGCTTAAAGAATTGGAGTCCAGCATTCAATATCTTGAAGAAGGACTCGAATCCTTGTCTAGGCGATTGATCAAAGCTCGAGTCTCCCTTCTCAACATCCTCAGCAATTAGATTACAAAATGTTTATACCTATTTCATACTTGTAAATGAGAATTATACTTGCACATTAATCATATAATTTTGAATACAAACTCAAAGTATTATGTGATATATTCTGGAATATCTTCATTTTTTTCATTTTATTTTTTATTTACTCTATGTTTTAATCTCAGGAGTGAATGATTCAAATTGTAAATGGATTAAATCTTTAAATTAAGAATAAAAATTTAATCTTATTATAAAAACTATGGATCAAGTAGTAGACACATAAAACCAATAACAGAGACTTGAATGCAATCCAAAAAATAGACATCAAAAATTAAGTTGTCAAGATTCCAATTGTCTCTTGGTGTATGATAGAATAATACCAATTAAGAAGATTCACATGCATTGTAGACTCAATCTTCACAGCGTTTAGGTAACGAAAAATGCTCTCGCTGTCTGTGGACTTGCGCCAATTCATAGGCAGATTCAGATGCCAACAGTTTAATATATGTACATGGAGTTGTCAAGATTCCAGTTGTCTACAGATTAAGGAAAAGCAGCATAAGCAATTTTTTATGATTTTCACATGGTAGACATAGAACTCTAAGGCTTTGATCAAGTGGCGAAAAATGTGCTACATGTCTCCCTGTTACAAAGGCACTGTATCAAAAAGCATTAACAGTTCACATTTCATTTTCCTATCCCATAGAAAAACATGTAACAGCCAAGCATAGGAATCTTGTCTTCTATTGCATGACAATCATATTTAAAGGCATTGATGAACATAATTTGCAGATCTTGCCTGGCAGTTGCAAAGCAATCATACGATGTATCTGGAAATTTAAATTGATTCATCAATCCAAAAGTTGATCATTAAATAATTATACACACGTTTTATAAGATTATCTACAAGTTGCAAGACTTTTCTTCCATGTCAACGGCACTCGTGCATTTGCATAATTTGTAGCTTATTGATCATTAATTATCATTATTATTCTATTTACAATAGTGAGTTGGAAAGCTGGTGGGAGGGAGACATTGCAAAAACATTGCTGATAATGCACTTTGATCCACATCAAAATCATGTTACAAATTGTTGATTTATTAAAAGGCTAAGATTCCTCATGTCTCCTCACCCCACTTGGTATTATATTGAACGGATGTAAAATGTGAAGAAGGCAAATTAGAGGACTCAATTAATCATTCATCAATAGTGAAATAAGCATTTTTTTATTTTTAATAAATTAAAATGGCTATATTTGGTCTCCATACTCACTCAAACAGATTGCCTTCTAGACCACACCCCTTTCTTTCAGCAATCGATGGGCTTTTGTGCGGATTAAAGGCTACATCTTCTTCATTATCATCATCAAAATGCCTGGAATTTTGGACGGTCCGCGACGATGAGCTCCCTTGTTATTGGTCTCGTTGACAAGACAAGCAAATCCGATAACATCTTGCAAGTGCAATACCAGTTAATATGAGCTGCAATTGTGCTTTCAAGATCTTGGTCAAGGAATTGAGAGCTTGTGTATGCGTTTGACCAAAACTAGAGTCTCTCTTCTCAACATCCTTAACAACGAGTGTATTATAAAATTATACTAGGCATGTTTAGTCATACTTGAATATTAGAGGTGGTCAAGCCCTTACGAAAGTTGAATGATATTCACATGGTAACTAATGATTTTATTATTTTCTTACAAGAAATATGGCAGCAAAGGATGAGGATCTAGCCTTCTGTTGTACATTAATCATGTAATGACCAGGAAAATTAAATTAATTATGTGAGTTAATAATAATTTAAAAAAAGTTACAGTTAACTAGTGATAACTCAGTTAAGAATGATTGGGCCACACCAAAGCCCTAGGAGACATATAGGTCGCACTCTCCAGACTTAACGGACTAGCTGATCAATGACAAGAAAGCCCAATACATGTATAACCAGCCCAAGTAAATTTAAAATTATTAAACCGTATCTAACGAATGTGAGTGGACGCTCTTCATCCCATCTTCAGTAAATATGGTTGAGTTTAGGTGCGTTTGTCGCACCACATTATATTATATTAAATTTTGAATAATATTAAATTAATATAATTTTGTGTATCATATTGTATTATATTATATTATATTTTTTTGAACAATTATTCACTAACCATCTATTTTTTCACATTTTTTTAAAATACATCATTCTTAATTTTTTTTACTGAACTCCATTCGAAATTATATTATTTTGCATTTATCCACTTCTGTCTTCAAATTATTAAGAAAACTAACAAAATATTATATAAATGATTTTTTTACCCCCAAATGTAAAAGGACAATTATCCACCCTACTAACCACATATTTTTTTCGCATTTTTTGAAAAATACACAATTTTTTTTTTTACCGAACTTCACTTGAAGTTATATTGTTTTGCACCTGTCCACTTTTGTCTTTAAACAATATCATTGCGAAATGACGATTTTACCCTTATGATGTCAGTAAAGTTCTAGCAGTGTTATAATGAGAGTGGACCAATAAAAAAAAATGTTAACTTCAGGTGGACCGCTGCAAAAAAAAAATTATGTATTTTTTAAAATGTTAAAAAAAATGTGGTCGGTGGATAATTATCTCATTTTTTTATACATTTATATAGTATTATACTATTCTAATTGTATTTTATTATAATGTGTTGTATTAAATTGTAATACTATAATCCATGTAATATGGACCATATTATTTAAAATAACATCAATTTATATTAGTTTTCAAATTAAATTAATATCATTTAAATTTATTAATGTTTTAGGGTTTTATTATTAAGTTTTAAAATTAAGTATTAAATTGTAACATAGTAAATCTAATATTATATTGTTTTATAATATAATATAACTTTATCTATTAATGTCAAATGTAATCCTTTAATTTAAATTTTTTTTTGAATTTAGTGTTTTAGGAAAAAAGTAAATTATCACATAAAATTTATAAATTTATTTTTAGTTTCTAAATAATAAATAATTAAATAAAATAAGAATATTTTTTACGTATTTAAAACAAAATAATAAAAATAATTTTACGTAAAGAAAGTAAAATAATATATTGTCTTATATTGTTATTTAAATTAAAGTTTTATTTAAAGATAAATATAAAAAATTTGGTTGGTTTATCTTTGTTCATTACTTCATTTTGACAAATTTCTGGTGAAAAAAGGGACCTGTTTCCTCCTTTCATAAGGAATTCTGACCAATAAATAAGGGCATTTTTGTCAACGAAAATCAAAGATGAAAATGCCCGTCACCCGACTCGTCAATCTTTGCTACAAAAGGAAAACGTGACTTGCCCTCTAAGAAAAAGAAATGAAGACCCATTTTTATAATACAATAATAATTAAATAATTAAATTTATCCACGAAAACGCAAAACGACATTAGTATTATTATTATTATTTCCTAAGAGAAGCCAGATTCACAAACCGCCTCTTACGCGTCTTGTTCATGCAATTTACTTTTATTGGAAGCTGTCTATAAAAAGCCCACCCCACCTTCTAATTTCTGAATTTTAACAAGCCAAGCCTAAGCCATGGCTAAATTATTTTCATCTACAAGTACTGAAGAAAGAAGAAGAAATCTGAACATGATGACCTTCTCAGAGCTGGAAATAGAAGCTGCTCGGCAGCTGATACAACTTTGCATGGATTTGGATTTGGATTTGCAGAAGAAGACGAGTAATTGTAAATTACAAGAACGACGACACGAGAGCGACGCAGATGATGATTTATCCTCTTGTACAGTTGTCGATGAGGGATTAATGTCAACGATGGTCGATGATGATCATGAGTGTTCGATGAAGTCGAGGAAAAAGAGGAGGTTTCGTTCCATTGATTCTATTTATAGTTTAACCAACCCACTGCCGGTGGCTGGCTCAAGTGCTAAGAAGAAGAAATGCGAGTAGGCTGGCCGTCGAGCTTAATAATATATGGTATCGTAGCTTCATTTAATTTTTAGAATCAATTACTTTTGTCGATATACATATATATATAGAGAGAGAGAAATTGCTGAAAGAAGCTTTTCGATCGGATGAGCAAGGGTTTTGTAAATGCCCAACTTGAACTTGTCTCCCTTATATTTTTCAAAAAATGTCAAAAGAGTACTCCTTGATCAATAAAGGATTATCAAATTTTTAATTACCACCAATATAATTCACATTGCATGAGCTAGTATTTTCCATTTTTCCTTTCTATTTATATATATATATATGCGAGTTTAAACTATATTGCGGTGATTTAATGGATGACATTTATACCATCTTATCGTGAATAATAATAATACATGGTGTTATCTAACTAATTATTAATTCATAGCTTGAACATACACCATTTAAGAAGGCATCACAAAATCATGTCCATGTCCCGGCATTTACCATATCATCATTATTGTTGAACACTTCACTCATAACAATATGATAAGGAATCCTCTAATTTTTTTTTTAATTTTTTGGATAAAATGATTCACATTAGCAACATGACTAAAATTACGAATGCTTTTAGTTAGCCAGGAAAAGGTATCATAGTTTGTATGAAAGGCATTTACATTCCCGAACTAATTCCATCATGAAAATAACAAATACGTCCCTATATATTTGGAAAAGTACTTCTCCACCGCCCTCATCCATTAGCTTTTGCCATTAAATGGGTTGTTTAACTTTTTTTTTGACTGAATAATGATAAATATAATTATACTTTTGTTTGGAGCATGAAAAGATAGTTAATTGAGTTCGAGGAGAAAGTTATTTGGTCGCATGTGCAAGTACGACCAACGCTCTGTGAGGAGACCAAAATCAGGTCGCATGGTTTTGAATTATATCTCAGATTGTTAAGTTTTATTTGGAAGCTCACTCGTAACGTATATGCACGATCTGATATAATGTTTAAAGCACAATCAGTTGTTATAACGGTAGCTCAATAACTACACAAACATGTATATTAACTCTTAGATTCAAGTGGCACATTCAATTTGAAAACGACCGCGCATTAAAGAACGAGTAATAACGTGCGACATGCACAGTTGTATATAAGAATTGAGGGAGATTAAAAAAAAAGGGACTTTTTTCTTTTTCCAGCTGAAAAGGAATTCAGGTAAAAAATACAAAATACTTAAAATCACAAGAGTCGCATTATTATTTTCCTTGCAAAGAAAACTTGATTGCTAACTTGAGCGTCGAAGGGTTTTTGCCGGAAAAAATTTGGCGCCCCTGACAATTTTTTGTTGTTGTAGATCAAATGAAGTATCAGTACAATTCAAATTCCAATATAGCAGCGAGTGACAAGTGTCCCATCAAAACAAATTAAAGCGTTGACGAGACAATTTGGTCGCCATCATCAGCTTGACCGAATTTCGACATCAATATCTTTTACTGACAATAATTTATAAAGGTTATGTAATTTAGTGAATATTATATGCATACAAGAGTTAGATATTTAGGGAATGTTTAGTATCTTTGTTTAAAAGATACTTTTAAAAATAAAGGTTATCTTACTATTGTTACATTCGAAATTCAGGAAAATGCTATCTATCATAGTGCTATACCCTAGAGAAATTTGAGATTAGAGAAAATTAGAAAGTTTTGAGAGTTTTAAGCCCTATTAGGGATTGAGAATAAGTAACTTTACCTTAAAAGGTACGGTACTAAAATATTTTGTAAACACTAGTTGTTATAACTTAGAAACTAAGTTAATTTGACTTTATACATGTGTGATAAAAATCTATTATATCTTTACTAATTATGTTAAAATTACTATTTAAAAATTATATTTAGTCACTATATACTATTAGTTTTTTTTATAATTATAATTTTTTTATAACTGTATCTTAAAAATTACAATAGCTCAATATTAAACAGGACCTTAACCTGACCCTCAAGTGTGTTTAAAAGAAAAGGAAAAAGAAAAAAACAATATAAACCCTAAGATGGTAAGAGTAAAATTGGAGCAGTTTAAACCTAACTAGGAAACAACTTGACTAAGTGACATTAATTAATTATAATTTGACAAAAATATTTTCTTCTAAAAATAATTGCGATATTTTTTTTTCTATAAAACAAAACGACAAAAGAGTTTATGAAACTGACGAAAGGACTCTCACTTTATGGCTAATAACATTGGCATCCTCAATCTCTTACATTTTCTCAGTGAAAGACACAAGTTTTCCATTTGTATAAAATAGATCATTTCTTAAATGCTTGAATTAACCTTTAATGTTAACATATGTTCTTGTCAAGAATCAGATGAAAAGTGTCTTGATTATATAGGGATTCAATCTACAAATATTTACAATTCATAAAATATTAGAATTAATATAAACCAGTATTTTACACTCTCAATGTTGAGGGAGGACTTGGCGACCATAGAACACTTGAGTAGCATCTACTTTGTAAATGCCTGAATTATTCTTGAATGCTAATAAGTAATCTTGTCAAAAATAAATATTATGAGGCTAATTTGGTTATTTAACAGTCCGTCAGTACTCAGTAGGGACTTATCGGATGTAAACAAACAAACCATGTCATCAGAGAGAAATTATAAAAGCATAGGGATCAAAAGTTATTTCGATTTTATTCTTTTCCTAAACCGACCTGCGTACGCGTCTTTATCATGCATTAGTAATTGTCTCCAACGACGAGTCTCTCTATAAAAGCTCCATCAACTGAACTCTCCTCTGTCTCTGTATTCGCAATCACGTTCATATTCATGGCTAAATTTTCATCTGCAAATAAAAAAATAAGACCAAATCCGACGATGAGCTTATCGCTATCGGAGCTGGAAATAGAAGCTGCTCGGCAGCTTATGCTACTTTGCAGAGACGACTTGAATAGAATTCATCACCACGAAAATACTGTGAACAAAAAGATGATCAATAATAAACTACGAGGACGAAGCATTAAGAGAGACGGAGAGGCAGAAGCTGGCGATGATTACAAGCCAAGCGAAGCAGGACTGTCGACGATGATCGATGAAGATGACGATGAAGAATATGGGTCGTGCCTGAACCTGATGAAGACGAGGAAAAGGAGGTTTCGTTCAGTTGATTCTATTTATAGTTTGACAAAGCCTTTGATGGTGCCAAATTACAAGAAGAACAACAAATGTATGTGAGTGTAGCTTGAATGATTGGAGGCTCGACTGTGTTTATTTATTAACATTAATTTGTTCATAATCCGAATCATATAGATTATAATGTAGTATATTCTTTAATTGTTATAATCTATAGGTATATTATAATTTTAAGGTCTGTTAATTTATAATTACAAATGTTGAGCTGGTGCTTATATTAAAACGAGCAACACTTCCTTCCTTTTTTTGTAATTAAAAGTCTATTTGGACAAACTTAAATCAGTTCCTAGGTTTGGAAAAAATATTCTTAGAGCTCGGTAAAGGGAGTCAACTCAAACCTACAATATTGTCATGGGCTGTTGAAAGTGTAGGTCAGCACTCGGGGTACTACCAAGCAGCGAGTATCACTTTCAGTGTCCATTTCTTATAGCAAGCTCTCTGCGACTCTCTGTCGACACTTATGATCTAAATTTGGCAAATACAGAAGTTTGTAACACAGAATTACTAAACTCGAGAACGAATGCACATAGCTCGCTACTCATCCTAGAGTTTCCACTAATGCTGGAGCTATTTCATTTCTGTTACCATAGGGTAAAAGTTTAAATTTCATAACAAAGGTAATAGAGTAAGAAATAGGAAGACAGATTCGACAAAGAATAAAATCATAAAATTGCTATTTCAATATCTGCCGAAAGATCCGAGTTCTAAATGCTTTGAAAGCATTTCTGTCCAGAATCAAAAGTTGATTTCACAAGAGAATTGACAGTTTCGGCTGTTCAAGAAGTTAAATTAATGTTCTAGGTGGAACACGTATTCTGTCAAGCGCTGCAGTTTGCTGGGATCTAGTCTCTGCTCTGTCACAAGAGGCTGCTTCTTCACGGTCAACATTCGAGAAGCAGGATCCAAAGTCCAACCTTGCTGTTTTACATCTGCTTGTAAGTGAAACCACATTGGCAAACAGTCAAACAAAAGACAGGCAGAATATGAAGTTATTCATCACAACAAAACATGTTTATTTATCAGCCATCCTATTTAGCCAACTTGCTGGTTGTGGCAAGCATTGGACTTGACTAGAAAACAAAAACGAAAACAAAATGCCAGAATGAACAGATCCAGATAAAGGGAGCCACACTAGGGCATATTAGATCAGAATATTGAACTAGGCAGACCAGATGGCATTGTACATAATTTTGCCTAGTTGCCAAGCCATAGCATTAAACTCCTGCAGATCACATTTTAACTCAAACGTGACAACCTATTATGCTTGGCTGACTAGTGTTCTCAAGGAGCGCGAGAATAATACTTGCCCCTGATGTCTTATTATCAGTCTGAGTTTTGGCCAACTCTGATTCTGACTTTATATATATCCTGATGTCTTATTATCAGTCTGAGTTTTGGCTAACTCTGATATATATATATAGAATTCACAGTACAGCAAAACCTTTTTAACGATATCCATCCTTTAAGATACTCTGACCAAGGCTGCTCTCACTTTTCATATGTTTTCACCATGAAATTTCACAATTACGAAACATGATCTGGTCAATATTAATCATTCTTTTCAGTTATATGTGCGGTAAACTTTTACCATCTGTGTATAGATTTAGTAATTGGCATTTTCTGTTTGAGCAGCAAAGAAAGGAAAAAAATTTCTAAAACAAGTATCAGTAGGTCACAGATATCGCAAAGAGATTTAGGGATAAAAGTACTGCTATTGATGCTATTGCCTATTACAGAAGAAGCTTAACAATGAGACCAGAGGTAATGCCATTAATGAAAGAATCTTACAATATGTGGCATCATCCTCATTCATTCCCAGAAAGAGAGCTGTGTCTTGGGTGCTTATTGTCGAATAAGCAGACAGAAGCAGCTGAAACATCCTCTTGGTGTAGAGCTCTGCAAATGGACAAGGATAATAAATGTTACATGGTGCTAAACATCTTAACCAAAGCATATGACAAGGAAATAGACAGACAGCTTTCATATTTCCAGACATTCAGGACAATCAAGTAATATAATTAGGGGAATAAAAGCACAAGAATAACTGCTACAATTCTACATGAAAGCGACGCATCATACCATCTGTGTCCAGACAATGTTTGAGTGGCAGAAATAAATTCATTAAGTGGTACAATGTGCCCAGTGCAGTGTATGTAGTCCAGTAAATTCACCAACTACTAGAAGGGTCTGTTGAATATTGTTAAACAACGTTGTTTCCAAAACATATACATATACAATTAAAACAAGAAATTGACTTTGGTACTGTAAGTTGTAAGATCCACAAATGCATCAAGCATCTTTTGAAGAAAGAGAAACAACTAGCAATGGACCCAGAAGCTTTTATTGTAAATAAAATCAAATGATTGGCTTTTAACTCAATGCACATGGACTTTTAAAGGTGAAAATTTAAATTATCAGACTTAACCCATATGTCAGCATTTCTTAACCCATATGCCAGTATTTCATCAAACAACTACTAATCACTTTCAGAATCACATGAAAAAGTATATCCAGTCCACATGCTTTCACAGTTTCAGATGGTCACATTACAGAGTTTACATGTTATTGAGATTATAGTCACACACTCACAAAATGAACTCAATGCTTTGGCTGCTTAAACAATTAGATTTAACACGTGGAATTGTAAGATTTTTACTTCAATTCTGAAGCTCTGAGGTTGATCAAGACGTGACTGTTCTGTCACAATCCAGATTTTCCACATGAAAAAGGTTGAATTAGTTGCAAAATTGGGAAAGCACCTTCCAAATGAATCAAACAAGCTTAAGTATAGCAAATCCAGACCAAGCCAGGTATTGTAGGGAAATATTGAACTGTTAAGATAACATAAATATTTTTCAGTCTGCTTTGATTGGCTAAAAATTAGCAACTTGAATCATACCACGATAGCAGCTTCCTTGTGCCTAGGAGCTTAAGTCTCAACTGCAAGAACTTTTTGTACATGCACCTAAAGTCATTGAACTACGATTTTCCATGAGTTAGGATAATTATTTTTATCCACATAGGTTTGCACTTAAAATTATGAAACTACAAATTATCCATTTATCCAGCAAGCTCACACACTTCCATTTTATAACCAATCGCTATGCCCCTAATCTACCCTTTGGATTATTGCTATTTTTGTTATATCAGAAAAGAAACATAAAAATATTTTATAACACAATGAATCAGTATATCTTTTCTGATAAGCTCCATGCATTAATAAATTAAACAAACACATCAACATTTTCCCTAGGATAAAGATAGTACAAAAATAGCACAAGGTTTTAAAGTAAGGGATACACATATCTGCTGACATATACATAAGGATAAGGACATCGCAAACCTTCTAAAATAAGAAGAGCATGAATAAATCTTCTCCTATCGTATTTAAATGAATCCCAAGCCATGTGACAATCAAGAATTCAACTAACATGATCTTAGGTCTTTCTCCTAGATACCACCACAATGAACGTGATAACATACTTTTTCTAAATCAAGCAGTTGCATAAAGATTTATGCTACCCAAACTTCATCAAAGACTTCAGAAAAACTTGATCTAATATTGATTCCTTAAAAAAGAAAGGAAAAATTCTAAGTAATAGCACATTCTTAGTCTTCTTACAACTTAACAATACATCATTAGCTGGACTACACAAACTGCATAGCAATAATTTCTCAAATCTGACACTTCATCATGTAAACATGCATAATTCAAATGTATTAAAAAAAAAGAGAAAAAAGGAACAAAGAGGTATGTTGTTCAACCGATATCAAATAAACAACGTGGACAACCAGAGTTATGTATCCAATGTTTTGTGACAAGAGCACTTGCCAGAGAAAGCAGCAACAAGAGCTTGTGCTTCTTGACTCCAATCAAACCCACGAATGGCGTCATAAACACCAGCATAATCCCGTGTCCATAGATGCTGACCAATTTTCCAAGCTGCAACCACTTCCACCCTGCTATCCCTAATTGTCGAAGGTATTGATTTCCAAAGGAAGCGTGCACTGTTACTGCAAGCACATAAAATTCTAAGATCCGTCCCACTAGGGTCTAAAGCTTCATACTGCGAAACCATGAATAACTCTGAAGCAAAACTCTCAATTATATATTACCTATATTCCAAAAATCTATATGTGAATCAGAGTTCACTCTTAAAACTCTAAATTGCAAGAGGGAAAATATGTTTTAAAATATTATAATTATTTTTTTAGTTCTCCGCCAGTATTCTCAGAAATCAATATTGATGCAACACATAAATATTAAAAAAAACCAATTAATTTTTTTTTTTAAAAAAAGGGTTAAGCACTTAAACTTACATATCATTGACATAATAGTAACCAAGGAGATGAATCCCGTAAGGCCATTCGTCTTGAAACGCAATACCCTCTGCAGCAACCTGTTAAAGAGAAATTTTAATAATAATAATAATAATAATAATAATAATAATGAGATAAAGAAATTAATTTTTTAAAATAAAATTAATTATTAAAAAGGAAAAAAATTTAACCTTGAGCATTAGGTCGTCGCAAATATCAGCGATTTTTTCATACGATTTGGACGCTAAAGCGTCTGTTAAAGGAGAGAAGTCCATCGCACTCCCTACTCTTCTTCTCTGCTCTTATTCTTACTGTGTAAAATTTTGCTTCCCTGTAAATCAAAACATTCATGAGAAGTGACTTTATATTTTAATTTTTTTTAAATAATTTATTTATTTATTTTATTTCAAAGCTGTTGGATCATTAATGACATTTGAGAGACGGCCTACCGCCCACGGCCCAAGCTCGAATTTACCAAGCTACTGGGCTTACTTGATTAAATGGATGGCCCAAATAAGAGCTTTTGAGGGTAATTTACGATCCTCATAGTTCCAAACAAATCAAATAAACTTACAAACTTACATGACCCTAATTTTATTTTTTGTTTCTTGTATTTCTTGACTTGTTCGTCTTTGACAGTTACGTTTGTTGTAGCATATTAATTTGAATATTTCACTCCAATAATGTAAATATTGAAATAATGTAAATATTGATGAAAAGATTGATTGCTAAATATACAGCACCTAAAGAGTGATATGGAACAATTTGATCAAATAAAGAGTTAAATAGCCAATTGTGATCACAAAAGAAAAGCAGAAGCCAACAATTGGAATGCAAAAGAACACTAGATATTCTATGAAAATTAAAATAATTATGTAGGTAATTTGGTCTTTTTACCTTACGAGGATAGAAAATTAATAATAAATGGAAGGGCCAACTTACTCACTAAACTCGTTTACTAAATAAGTTTACTATTAAATTTTAAAACTTTAAGTTTTACTCAACAAATCCATTTAAATACTTAATATATCCTGACTAAATGTTTATGGTGCGTTTACTTTATGGAATGGGAATGGGCTGGGAATGTGAATGAAGTAGAATGGGAATGGACTGGGAATTGGCACATTTTCACCAAATTGTGTGGGACCCACACATTTTATTCTCATTCCCAAATTACATTTTGCCAAGTAACACATGGGTTTCATTCCTATTCCTTCATTCCCATTCCCCATTCCATGAAGTAAACACACCATTACTTTATTAATCTAAAACTAAAATATCATTCATATGTTTCACAACAGATATAAACAATACTTTCAATTATTTATTTTGGAGCAAAATTCACAACGTGAAATTTATTTACCAAACGTATGTTTGAAATGCTCAATAAGATTTTGGTAATTGAAGGAACTAGTAAGATATCTTTAAGTGCTATAGATGGGTGTTCGTGTTTGATATTTGAACTTTTAAAAGTAAAGAATGCATTACCAATATGTGTTATGGACAAACCTTAACCATTACCAATGATGAGTTTTATTTGGTCCATGGAATTGTTCCCTGACATGCATATTAGCCATGTTGTTGGTTAGGTGATGAGTGGCTCCACTATCAAGATACCATCCCTTATCTGCTGGTCCTTCATAGTTTGCAACGTAAGTAGCTCCAAGTGTAGAGAAAGAGCTAGAAGAATTCACATCAGTCATGGGATCCAGCTGGAATAATCCACACCATATGAATTTTCATAAGGTGCAACAAAATCAATTTGAGACTCAAAACTAGCCATATATGCTGATCTTTGTCCTCTGCCTCTACCAAAATGCCTAGGTTGAGGTATATAATTTTCAACATATCTATGCCAACAAGCATCAGCAGTGTGTCTAGATTTGTGACAAATATGACATATAGGCACATTTTCACCAGATCTATCTTTAGTAGTTAATGAGTTCTGACCATAAGTTGGATTGGAATTACTTTTATTATGTGATGCTGGTCTGTACATTTGCATTGAATTTCCTCGACTAAGTATATGGCCATTTGCAAAGCCTCTAAGATAGGAATTAATGAACATTCCTCTGTCAGCACTGTGATTCCTAGATCCTGTATTAAAAGTTCCTTGAATTTCACCATAGCCACCTCTTTTATTCTAACCTCTGACTTGTGAGTAGCTGACATTTATCATTCCATATTTTGCATCGAACATAGCTTTTACATTTTGGTTTTGTTCTAGTCTAGCTTCATGTGTTAAGAGCAGTGCATATGCATCATCATAAGACATTTTATTTGCAATGATAATTGAAGCAAGATCTACCTAGGTCCTAGGCCATTCAAGATTTGTATCAATAAATCCTTTTCAGAAACTGGACTACTAGCACAAGTAAGCTTATCAACAAGTGTTAACATAAATATTTCTTTAATATTGATTTTGATGATAACAAACTTAATTATGATTGATTAATATTTTCAAAGCTCAAATTATTTCTCATATATTTTTAAATCATTATTTTCATTTTATAAAGGTTTTATATTCAATGGAAAATGATTTTATGAAATTGGTTAATTTTTATGTTAATGGTTTAAATCGAAAAAGTTTAGAGAATTTTGAAATTAATAAGTATTGCTTAAAATACTGGAAGTGGACTTATTTGACAAGTTTTATAAAATTTTAGGTCATAGTATAATTTTATAAAGTTTTAGGGCAAAATTATAATTTTAGAAAATAATTTCACTGTACCAGTCACTGGAGCAAACGGCTAACCGTTTAGGAGATAACTGCTAACTAACATTAGAGGTGGGCGTTCGGTTTGGTTTGGGTTAACTGGTGAAACCCGAATGGGTTCAAAGCTTCAATCCGTTCGGGTTAAATTTCGGTTCGGGTTCAACCCGAACCGAATTTTCAACCCGTTCGGGTTGAAGCCCGAACCGAAATTTCAACCCGTTCGGGTTGGAGCTTTTTTTTTTTTAGATTCAACTTTTAAATTAAAAATATATATACCTTAAACCAAAAAATCCCTAAACAAACCGTCTCACTCCCTCCCCCTCTTCTTCTCGCTCACTTTCGAGTTTCGTGGTGGACGACGGCCAGCCCAAAAACTCTCGGCTCACTGCCTCACTCCCTCCCCTCCTTGCTCCCCTCTTCTCGCTTTATGAGTTTCACGACGGCAGCGGCCAGCCCAACAGACACTTCACCGCAGCCCACTCGCCGTCCCAAAGACGCCGCCCGCAAGCGCTTCACCGCAGCCCACTCGCGTCCCCACTTAGTCTCGATCTGCCGACGCCTGCTCCGACCTCCGAGATCAAGGTTTGTCTTGCCTTGCACTTCTTTAGTGGCAACAAGCGAATCAAATTTTAAGTTTTTAACTGTTGTTATTAATTAAATTGTATATTTTTAATTAATTGATTGTTATAAGCTATTGTGATTAGTTAAATTAGTAGTTAATTAGCTATAGTTGGTTACAACAATTGATCGAGCTTGACTTTGTATATAAAGGAACCTCTTGTACATATCATTTGGTTGTTGATGAATAAAATGATGTTCTAGAGAATTCTCAGATCCAGTTCTTATTTTCCTTCAATTTTCTCACTGCTTTCTTAGCTACGAAACAATATTTTCATTCTTCAACTCTCCCAAACCCGATCGACTTAATTAACTATGCCTTCTTTTGATTTTGTCCAGCTCCTTGGGTTGTACTTGCCAAGCTTATATTACTAATTCTGCCTTCCATTTCTATTTGGATTTTGGCCTTCCTTTTCTAGACATCGATTTTATTTGGCCTTTCATGACAATTATTCAATTATTTGAAGTGGGTTTGTTGTTGTTGATTGATAATTGAACAAATGGAGATTGTTATTAATTAAATTGGAGTGGGTTTGTTGATGTTATTATTAATTAAATTGGAGATTGTTAAATAATTGATTGATTAATTGATTACTTTTTGCTGTTTTTTTTTAATTTAGAAAATCGCAATATGCTGAATTGTTGATTCGTAGTTATTATTAGTGTTATTATTATTGTTTGTGTTTAACTTAATTGTTGTTCGACAAAGTTATATATATTTCCAAATGTTGTTGTTGTTATTGTAGTTATTTTTAATTAAATTGTGAGAACCTAATGCGATCATGTTATGGATTTATGATTCAGATGTCTGATAGTGATGGCTCAAGAGTTCATGAAAACATCCAATCCACTGAATCTAATGAAGTTAGTGATATATCACCAACGGCAATGGGAGCCCAATCCGAATCAAAGAGGAAGAGGTCATCGAGGACATCATCAAAACCACCTCAGCTAAGAAAAGTGATGGCTCCGAGATCAAAGGTGTGGCAAGATTTCACTAAATTGCCAGAAGATTATAATCGGTGTAAGTGCAACTACTGTGGCCAAGAATATTCATGTAAATCTACTGATGGGACTAGTAGTTTGTCGAACCACTTGAAAAGGTGTTTAGAATATGAAAGTTATTTACAAAATCAAGCAGCTTTAAGTCAAGAAACTGTTGGTGTCGGTAATGAAGAGGTTGGTCAGGTTGTGGTTAGGGGGTTTAATCAGGAGGTTATTAGAAGAGCAACTGCTAAAATGATTATTCTTGATGAATTGCCATTTTCGCATGTGGAGAATTCTGGGTTTAGACATTTTTGCGGTGTTGCATGTCCTAGGTTTATGGTCCCATCTCGTAGAACCATTACTAAGGATATCCTTGACATATTTCTATCAGAAAAGGCTTCGTTGAAGAGTTTATTATGTGATAAGAAGCAAAGAGTGTCTCTCACTACGGATATTTGGACTTCCATCACGACGGCCAGTTATATGGTAATAACAGAACACTTTATTGATCAAGATTGGCAGTTACGCAGAAGGATCATCAGTTTTAGCACAATTTCTGATCATAAGGGGGAGACGATTGGTAAGCAGCTCGAGAAATGTTTACTTGATTGGGGTATAGAGAGGGTGGTCACAGTCACCGTGGACAATGCAAGTGCAAATAAGGTTGCCATTACCTATTTGACGAATAAATTGAAGACTTGAAGAGATGGTGCATTGGTGACTTTATCCATGTATGTTGTTGTGCACATATCATGAATCTTATTGTTAATGAGGGGTTGAAAAAACTAGATAACAGTATTATTAGTATCCGTAATGCTGTGAAGTATGTAAGATCATCTACTGTGAGATTGAAAGCATTTCAAATTCGTGTAGAGCAAGAAAAGATCTTGGGGAAGAATGGTCAGCCTACTAGAGGAAGTGTGGTTTTAGATTGTCCAACTAGGTGGAATTCCACATATACCATGTTAACGACGGCATTGAAGTTTAGATCGGCATTTGATCGAATGGCATATGAGGATAAGCTTTATGATGCTTATTTTCGTGAAGAAGAAGGTGGGAAAAAAAGTTGGACCACCAGGAAGTTATGATTGGGATAATGCTCGTCGGATGGTCAGGTTTTTGAGGATTTTTTATGAGGCCACACTGTCATTTTCTTTTTCACTGAGGGTGACATCTAGTATGTGCTACAATGAGATATGCAAAGTTGAAAAGGCTTTGAATACAATGGCGGACAGCCTTGACCCACACATTAGTATGATAGCAAGTAGCATGAAGGAAAAATTTGAGGAGTATTGGGAGGGGTCTTCGAAGATAAATAAGTTGTTGATCGTTGCTTCTATATTAGATCCACGGGGGAAAATGAATTTTGCAACACTTTGCTTTGAGATTTTATATGGTAAAGATAGTGCAAAATGTGCTGAGATGAAAGATGTGGTGAAGGATGTGTTAAACAAGCTTTTTGAAGCATATAGTGCTCAACATTTAAAACCAAGTGCTAGGGCAAGTGCGAGTACATTTCCGAGTGAAAGTGTGAGTGCATTTCCGAGTGAAAGTGCGGGTGTTAGTGCTAATAGTGGGCTGACTTTTATGGATGAAGACGATGAGGTATTTGAGGACCTTTTCTCCAAATACACTGAGATGGTTGCTGTCACTAGAGATCACATAGAATTGTCAAATGAACTAGATCTTTACTTGATGGAGTCGGTTGAATATCAAGCGCCTAATGCATTGGGGGCTCCATTTGATATTTTATTGTGGTGGAAAGCTAATAGTTCAAAATACCCAATTTTGTCGCAAATAGCTAGAGATGTACTTGCCATTCCAGTATCTACAGTTGCATCTGAGTCCGCCTTTAGCACAGGAGGTCGTATTTTAGATGAATATAGGAGTTCTATGACTCCTGATATGGTGGAAGCATTGATACTGACACAAAATTGGTTGCGAACTTCACTTTTTGTTGATTCAACGACAAACCTTCAAGTGTTGGTGGAGGAAAACGAGTTTATGGATTCTCTTATAGAAGGTATAAATATTAATGATTATTTTTTTATTTTTAAGATTTGTTTACTTTAAGTTAAGAGTTATTTACTTCAAGTCTTTTTATTTTATGTAGAGCTTCGTAAATCGACACAAGCAGAACATCCAAGTGTTCTAATATGAAGATTTTTTGCTGCAACAGTAAGTATGTAATTATGTATATCGATTTGGATCAAACTTAATAATCATTTACAATTAAGGCATAGTCATAATACAAATATGCTACTAGTAACATTGAGAATTGTTAAGGCATATTGAGTGATTCAACTAAATTTTAATTAAGTTTTTTAATTTTTTTGCAGCATGGACTGATTTGCTTCATTTTCTATCCATTGTTGCTCGATATTTTGCTATGATGGTGGTTAATTATTGCTAATTTGGAGATGTTGTGTTGAGTATTGATGGTGTTGGAGATGGATTATTAGCCTTGTTTGTCATGTGGAGAATGGAGATGTTTAATCATGGTTGCTATTTGCCATTTTAATTTTTAGATTTGTAATTTTTATAGTTTTATTGTACTTGACTACATGTTTTATGTTTTGTTCACTTTAAAAAGACTTGTTGAAATGTTATTAAGGATGATTTGTAGTTAATATTTGTTGTTAAGAATCTTTGGAATTGAGATTTTTGGATTTTAAGTGGTGGTTGTTAGAATTTTTAGATTAAATTGTTCCTTAAGGATGTTTGGAATATTTGGAATTGAGAGTTTTAAATTGTTGAAATGTTATTAAGGATGATTTGTAGTTGATATTTGTTATTAAGGATGTTTGGAATTGAGATTTTTGGATTTTAAGTGGTTGTTATAATTTTTTAATTAAATTATTCCTTAAGGATGTTTGGAATATTTGGAATTGAGAGTTTTAATTATTGAAATGTTATTAAAAATGATTTGTAGTTGATATTTGTTAGAACATTATATTAAATCACAGCTGATGTCCTCTGCCTTTTGTAGCTTTTGTAAATAAATCAGGATTGACATTAAAATTTGTCATGATTAGAGGTTGATTCTACCAATCGGTGCTTTCTTCTTGTTTTAATTGTTGCGGGATTCAAATAGTCTTAATTCTTGAAAGTTTTGATTCTAATTCCATGGGCAAAACCCATGTGAAGAGATTACCTGTATCGCCTCTTTGTATTAGAATCTTAAAGCCTTAAATTGTCAAAATGTTCAATGATGACAGAAATATACACAAGGTTTATGTTCTTGTGACATGAATAGTCTTTTATAGTCTATAAGCCTGGCTTGGCAGATTGACACATTTAGCTTATACTGAAAATTAAAAGCATTTGCTTCAACTCAAACCCACTGATGCAAATGGATTCCATTCTACTTGACGAGTACTGAGAAGCTGCGGATTAGTCTTTTCTTCACAACAGGTTATGGTTCTGGAACAAAACAACCAAAAACAAAAGGGTGAGAAAGGAGGCTTCAATTGATCTTCTTTTACGTACTAAATTAATTATGTTGCAGAGCTGTAAAGTTAAATAAGTGCTTAACTATGGAATGCCAAGTAAATTGATTTCTCTTTTGAGCAAGGAAGACGCACAATGTAATCCAATGAAGATGGTATTGTATTCTACCAATAGATTTTAAGTGGTTGTTAGAATTTTTTTATTAAATTGTTCCAACCCATTCTAACCCGAACCGAAATTTTAACCCGAATTATCAACCCAATCCGATCCGAATTGCCAACCCAAACCGAACTGAACCGAATTAAATTAGGTTCGGTTTGGTTCGGGTTGGCGTTTTCAACCCGATTGGGTTCAATTCTCCAACCCGAACAGGTTGAAACCTAAAGTGAAACCCGAACAACCCGAACCGAAACCTGATTTGCCCACCCCTAACTGACATCGAACACAATTGAAGTTTAGTTTTTGCAAACTAACGGCGATCCGAAAATTTGAAATTTTGTCCAACGGTCACTCGCTCAAGTCAAAACAGCGATCTGAATTCTAGATAACGGCGATCCGACTTCGATCAGAAAGTCAATAACGGTTAGTTTTCAGCTCTAACTATAAATAAGCTCAATCAAATTCAAACAAGGGTTGATCACAATGTTTTCATTGAGCAAATTATTGAGCATACAACTTTCTTTGAGCTTTAAATTCTTGAATACATCTCATTTACTCACACTTTAGAATTTTATTTGTAATCAAATATATTGTATGAGAGAGATTTATTGTGTAATCTTTTTGAAAATTAAATTGAGAGGTTGTAAAGTGTTGGGATACATTTTGATTAAGAGTTTGGGGATAATCTCTTGTTATAAAGGTTATTGACACCTTAGAAGTCAATTGTAAGAGTGATTGAAGCCTTGGAGGCTTGCTTAGTGGAATCCTCAAAACCGGTGAGCTTGGAGGCGTGGACGTAGGCATGGTTAGCCGAACCACGTAAAAATTAAGTGTTTGATTTCTCTTCCCTTACTCTTTTATTATTTTGCTTGATTAAATTATTGTTTTTGTTCCTATTAAGGCAATAGATTTAAATTGTTGTGTGGTTTATTTTGCATAAGTTTTTAAAACCCAATTCACCCCCTCTTGAGTTGCTTAGATAATATTTCATTTGGTATCAGAGTGAAGTTCTCTTGTTAGGACTTAACTGTCTAGACTAAAAGATTCATGACAATCTAAAATGACTCTACTTTTAAGGAAGGACAATCCACAACTAGACCACCATTATTTGATAGTAATGACTACCTATATTGGAAAACTAGGATGAGAATTTACTTGCAAGCCTTAGATTACGAAATTTGGGAAGTTGTTTGTGATGACCCATTCATATCTGTGACTAAAAATGAAGTAGGAGATGATATTCCAAAACCTTCAAATCAATTGAGTGAGTTAGAAAAGAAAAAGATGTCCTTAAACTCCAAAGTAATGATGCCTTATTTTGTGCTTTTGATAAGAAAGAATTCAATAGAGTATCTAGTTGTGAGAGTGCACAAGAAATATAGAACAAACTTGAGGTCATCTATAAAGGGACAAATCGAGTTAAAAAGTCTAAAATCTGTAAATACACTCGTCAATATGAATTATTTTAAATGGAACAAAATGAAAGTGTGTATTTTATGTATACATGATTTACGTGAAATACAAGTATGCAACCCAAGAGGGGGGGTGAATTGGGTTTCTAAAAAATTATTCAATTTATTAAAGAAAATCTTAATGCAATTATAAATCAAATTCAAAGCAATAACAATTGAGATGATCACAATATAAAAAGATAAGGGAAGAGGGATTCAAACACTGAGATTTTTACGTGGTTCGACCAACCTCGCCTACGTCCACGCCTCCAAGCTTTTCGGGCTTGAGGATTCCACTAAGCAAGCCTCCAAGGCTTCAAATGCTTACACTTGACTTCCAAGGTGTCAATGGACCTTTACAACAAGAGATTATCCCCAATCTCTTAACCCAAGTGTATCCCAACACTTACAATCACTCAAAGTAAAAGATTACAAACTGTTTTGCCTCTCACAATATATAAGATTACACAATGATGCTTAATATGTGAATAGATGAAGCAAGAATGTGTTCTAAGCTCTATGAAGATTGTATTCTCGAATATTAGCTCAAATGGTTGTGTTGTGATCAACCTTCTTTGAATTTGAATGAGCTTATTTATATCTGGAACTGAAAATCTAGCCATTACAAACCGCTTGAAAAATGCTTAACTATAAATAACTGCTTGGTCAAAGTTAGAATTCAAATAAACGGTTTGCCGCTTATGATTGCCCTTTCGCCGTTAACGCCCAGAGACCGCAAGATGAGCATTTGTTATCCGCTTACGCTAAACGGTTGGACTTGTGTGGCTTCTCCGGATATTATCGGTTAACAAATAAACGGATCGCTGTTGTCTCCGAACTGCAAAATGAACATCGCTTATCCGCTTTTCATTAAGCGGTTTGCATGAAGTGGCTTCTCGGATATTATCGGTTGACCGCTTAAAATAAACGGTTCGCCGTTAAAAAACAATTTAGCCTTATCAGTTTTGGTTAATCAGTGATTCTGGACGTTATCGGTTAACCGTTTAAAATAAACGGTTCACCGTTAGGTTCCAGTAGCCTTCCCATCTTTGGTGTTTTTCGTTATTCATAAACAGTTAGAGCTTAGGCAATATGTTGCTCTAACTGCTTAAAAGAAAATTTAATTTCCAGTAACCTTCCCATCTTTTGCGTTTTCCGTTTTTCATAAACGGTTAGAGGTTTAGGAAATATGTTGCTTTCTGCCTTTAATCGGTTAACCGTTTTAAATAAACGGTTCACCGTTTATAACCAGAATTGCAATTTTAAACTAGTTTTGCAGAGAATCTCTTTCTAATTTGAAAGTCCATCTTTTATGAGGAAAGAATGCAATAATTATTAAGGCTTTCGTTTATTAAGAAATAGCTCCAATATTTTTGTCAAAAACCATATAAAATTTGTTATCATCAAAATCAATATTATTAACATATTCATATTAACAATCTCCCCCTTTTTGATGATGACAAATTTCATTCAATGTTTAGCTCCCCCTTAATATGTGCTCCCCCTACATGCATGGCCAAATTGAGAAATGTGAATAAAAGGATTTTTGCTTTAAGTCTCCCCATTTTAAATCCATCTTAAAATATCTCCCCATTTAAAAAACCATCTTAAAAACAATAAGTATCTCCCCCTTCATCATCAAAAAGAAAAGAGGAAATAAGAAATACGCAAATCCGTTAAAGAAATTACCCAAAAAATTTTGGCAGTCTCCCTTAAAATGATCAAAACCACTAATACAAAATGAGATAAAACACTTCCAAAAATAGATTAACACCATCTTCTTCTTTCAACAAGCCAACAACTCCATGAACAAAATAAAATAACACTTCAATATCCACAAATAAACCAATTCTACAATATCCAACAAGCAGTCAATCATAAATCATCAATCATCTAATCATCAAGAACATCACACACATATGCATCAAAATCCCAAAAAAATAAAGATGCTAGCAACCAAAATGTAAAATGTATGTGCGAAAACAAAGCTCAGAAACTACGGAGGTGGAGAAGATGTGCTCCTGGATCATAAAATAGCCGAGAATAGTCATAAGCTCAAGCTGATCAAGGCTAAGATTTGAAAGTCGAACGCAGGTGGTCACGGAAATAGTGTCCAACCGATCAAGAATCAAATTAACATCGGTGATCACCGCCTGCTGGAGGCTGGCAGAGGCATGGCTCGGGAATGGCAGAAGGCTCAGGAGCAAGAGGCAGCTCGGAAGAGGAGGGAATGTCAGTATCTATCGCATGCTCCTCAGGGTCAGAATCAGCAGGAGGCCGCGGTACAAAATGGCGACGCGGAGGATGAGGAAGAGCTCCTAATCTAAAATTAGGAAGCTGATAGGGAGGATAGATATCATTGAGCATCCGATCGTCCTCTGCAGCAATCAAGGTATCCCGGTTTTTGGAGTTGCTTGTCTTTATCCACACTCCATTCTTCCTAGAGAATCCGATACTGGTCATGGCCTCGGGACCAATCCGAGTCTCCATATGTCCAAGATGGCACCTCAAAGCGTCGCAGTATTTTAGTGATGATACTGCCATAAGGAAGCAAGCGGTGGTTGACCGCTGGAGTACTCAACATATGTCGCACAATAATATACCCGAGGTTAATGGGACGGTCTGTAAGAAGGCTATCCAATAGGGCAACATCCAACCTCGTAACCTCATCCGAGTGACCCTTCCTAGGAGTCACTATGTGCTGTAAAATAGAGTGAAGAATACGAACTTGGAGAGGTAAAAATTGAGACTGAAACGGAAGCATACAAATCTCATCCGATAAGTCTCTACGACGACATATATTACGGATGCCATGAGTATGAGAAAAAGTATCAAAGGAGAGGGCTTTCCTAGAGGTGTAAATGTCAAGCCCCTCACAAGAGATACCTAGGAAGTCAGGTAAGTCCGCATCATCAAATTCTATGGGTACACGGCCGACTTGAGTGACTATCCTATTTGGGCGAGTATCGGAGATTTCCATATTGGAGTAAAAGACTCGCACTAAATTTGGATAGACTCGGTCATCAAGGTCAATGGCAGCCTCCCAAGGCTGAAGCATATCCCTAATGCTTCTACCACATACAACTAAGTTGCGGAAATCATCAATATCAATAAAAAAAGGATCAAGTACCTTTCGACCATCGAAGCGATCTTCGAACCGCTTGGCCAAAGAAGGTGTGGGGAAGTGAATCCTTGAGAATTCAGAGACCTCCTGAGGTGGTATGGGATTCCTTGGAGGCACAGATTTATGCCTGGGATTTCTCCGAGAGGGTTCAGCCATGGAAACACGTAATGAAGAGTTGAAAAAGCAAGAGAGATGTGATGGGATGAAAGTAAATCGGTAAAAGGTTTAAGAAAGAGTAGAGGATGTGAGTAGGATGTTCAATTTGTTTGAAGAAAGGTGGAAATCGGATTAAGAACGAAGAAACCCGACCCGCGACAGTTAGGGTTTAGATTTGGGATTTTTAAATTTTGGGCTCGATTTGAAGTTTTGAATCGGTAGAAATGTTCTAAAGGTGATAAGAAATGATTTTGAAGGTTTGATTTGGCACGGAAAGCAAGAAAAAAAAGGATTTGAGGACAAAGAAACCTTCGGCTGCGCAACAATGGTGGAAACGGTGAAAGGGTAACTGGAGAAGGAGAAGAAAACCTTTGAACAGTTTTTATACTTAAGCTTATTGAAACGGTTAAAGGGTAACATTCAGGGACTAAGAAAAAAGGTAACGGTGAAGGCTTAAACGCATAACGGCTAGGGACTAACTGTTAGTGAACTCTCTGTTGAAAAACGGTTCACCGATTGTGACAAACGGTGAAAGCGTAAACGGACAGACACATAATCTCGTTTCTGGCATTAAACGGTGATCCGTTTATAGAAAACGGCTAACCGTTTATTTTATCTGTAATTTCGCACATTTGATTTAATTTTTGGCTAGCAAATAATATATTCCAAGATCATTTAATTGATCTGAAAATATTTTATAAGCCAATTTAATGTATGATTCATGGACATGTTTTCAACCAATCAATTCATATAATCAAGAGTTATCAATGCAAATTCATCATTTGTCTACCAAGCTCGAGCATTTCATAAATAGTAATCAATCAATTCAGTACACTCAATAGCATGAATAGAGATGTTAATGCAAAAATTTCATCATCCCAAGTTCATGCCGAATTTTTGAAAATTGTTCTTCGCAAAGCGGTTTTGTGAAAATATCGGCAAGTTGTTTTTCCGTGGAAATAAACTCTAATGCAATATCTCCCTTTTGAACATGATCTCTCAAGAAATGATGTCTTATTTCTATATGCTTGGTTCGAGAGTGTTGAATGAGACTCTTTGAAAGGTTTATAGCACTAGTATTATCACACTTAATAGGAATTTGTTCAAGATTAATGCCATAATCTCTAAGTGTTTGTTTCATCCAAAGTGCTTGCGCACAACAACTTCCTATATATATTCAGTTGAAAGTGTGACAGAATTTTGTTTCTTGCTAAACCATGAAACAAGAGAGTGTCCTAGAATATAGCAAGTTCCACTAGTGCTCTTCCTATCCACTTTATAACCAGCAAAATCCGCATCCGAAAAATATGTTAAATCTATATGAGTTCCCCTAGGATACCAAAGGCCAATATCTATGGTTCCACTCAAATAACGGAAAATTCTTTTAACAGCGAGCAAATGATATTCCTTAGAACATGACTGAAATCTTGCACACAAACATACACTAAACCTGATATCGGGTCTACTTGCAGTCAAATAAAGTAGAGATCCGATCATACCTCGATACATTTTGATATCCACTTCTTTACCTTTTTCATCTTTGTCCAGCTTGGTTGTTGTGCTCATTGGTGTATTCTTGGTCTTTGAATCATCAATGCCGAATCGTTTGAGTAGATCCTTTACGTACTTGGCTTGATTTATGAAAATTCCTTCCTCGTTTTGTTTGATTTGAAGTCCAAGGAAGTATTTCAACTCTCCCATCATACTCATCTCAAATTCCTTGCTCATACACGATGAAAATTCTTTACACAACAACTCATTAGTAGAACCAAAAATAATATCATCAACATAAATTTGAACAATAAGTATGTCTTGGTTCTTATGCTTAACAAATAGAGTAGTATCCGCTTTACCCATAGAGAAGTCATTTTCTAGCAAGAAATTTTTAAGTCTATCATACCATGCTCTAGGTGCTTGTTTTAATCCATACAAGGCTTTAAGCAACTTATAAACATGATTTGGAAATTTTTCATTTTCAAAACCAGGAGGTTGTTTCACATAAACTTCCTCCAAAATATAACCATTTAAGAAAGCACTCTTGACATCCATTTGATATAAAATAAAATCCTTATGACATGCATATGCTAACAACATCCTAATGGATTCTAACCTTGCTACAGGTGCAAAGGTTTCATCAAAATCAATCCCTTCCTCTTGGTTGTAACCTTAAGCCACTAATCTAGCTTTGTTTCTTACAACCACACCGGATTCATCCATCTTATTTCTAAACACCCATTTAGTACGTATTACAGATTGATGTTCAGGTTTAGGAACTAATTCCCACACATTGTTTCTTTCAAATTGATTTAACTCCTCTTGCATTGCCATAATCCAAGATTCATCATTTTCTGCATCCTCAAAGGATTTTGGTTCAATTTGAGAGATGAATGCATTATGCTCACAAGTATTTCTAAGTGATGATCTAGTTGTAATACCTCGTGAGGGATCTCCTAAAATTACATCTTTAGGGTGAGAAGAGACATACATCCACTCCTTGGGGAGTGTTTGAGAAGTACCTTCATTTTGCTCTACGTTGGATTCTTCATGATGTTCCTCTTGAATTCCATGTGGTGCGTCTTCTTGATTGTCATTTGATGCTTCTTCTTCTTGTTCTTCTTCTCCTGCATCATCATCAACAACGACTTTCTCCGTAGGGGAGGGGTTAGACTCATCAAATGTGACATGCATAGATTCCTCCACAACTAAAGTTCTTTTGTTATAGACTCTATAAGCTTTGCTTGAATTTGAATAACCAAGAAAAATACCAACATCAGATTTTGGATCAAATTTACCAAGATTATCTTTTGTGTTCAAAACAAAACATTTGCATTTAAAGTTTTTAGATGCAAATGTTGGGTTTTCTATCTTTCCAAAGCTCATATGGAGTTTTATTAAGATTAGGTCTAATCAACACCCGATTTAAAACATAACAAGCGGTGTTGACGGCTTCGGCTCAAAAATATTTTGGTAATGCATTTTCATTTAACATGGTCCTAGCCATTTCTTGAATAGACCTATTCTTTCTCTCAACAACTCCATTTTGTTGTGGAGTTCTAGGTGATGAAAATTGATTCTCAATGCCTAGATTATTGCAAAAACTCTCAAATGCATGATTTTCAAATTCTCCTCCATGATCACTCCTAATGCATACAATACCACGCCCTTTTTCATTTTGTAATTTCTTACAAAGCACTTTAAAAGCATCAAGAGCATCATCCTTATTGGCTAAGAATAATACCCATGTATATCTAGAATAATCATCCACTATCACAAATGCATAATATTTGCCATTTAGACTTGCATATCTAGATGGCCCAAAAAGATCTATGTGAAGAAGTTCAAGTGATTTTGAAGTAGAAATATGGTTTTTATTCTTGAAGGAAGTTTTAATTTGTTTTCCAAATTGACAAGCTTTACAAATCTTATCCTTTTGAAAACCAATTTTCGGAAGACCTTTAACTAAATCATCTTTCAAAATTTTTGAAATCAAATCCATACTTGCATGTCCTAACCTTCTATGCCATAACCAACAATCATAATGCAATGCCGAAAAACATTTATCAAGAGTAGATGCACATTCTATGTCAATGATATAAACATTACCACATCTATTTCCAACAAATAAGGTTTTGCCATCACATGAGTTCTCAATAACACAACTAAATTTATCAAAGATAACTTTATAACCTTTGTCACATAATTGACTAATGCTAATTAAGTTGTGTTTCAAGTTTTCAACCAAACATACATTCTCAATTAGAGTTGAAGAGACTTTACCAACATTTCCAATTCCAAGAATTTTTCCTTTTGAGTTGTCTCCAAAAGATACGTCTCCACCATTTTCAATTTTGGTGAAGCTTGAGAACCATGCATAGTTTCCGGTCATGTGCCTTGAACAACCGCTGTCCAAGTACCATTTATTTTTCTTCTTCTTCAAGCTCTACAAGAAAAAGTCTCAAGTTTTAGGTACCCAAAGCTTTTTGGGTCCTTGAGAGTTAGCAACGGTTCCTTTTGGAACCCAAATGCATTTGACACCATAATATGCATTCCTTTTCACGGGACATCTAAATTTCATGTGACCATTTTGATTACAATAATGACATACAATCTTATGATCATTTGTGGAGGTAGCTTTAACAAAATAATTCTTATAATACTTTTGCTTCAAATTAGGCTTATATCCAAGTCCTCCTTTATCAAAAACATATTTTTGTGAGTTAAGCATATTATCCAACATCTTTTGCCCATTTGTAAATTTCAAAACAATTTCATTCAAATCATTATTCCTTTTCTTGAGCAATTCGTTCTCATTTTTCAACTCATCTAAGTGTGATTTCAAATGCTCATGTAAGATGCTAGGTTTCTCATTTGATAATGCAATTTCATCATGCAATGTTTTGTTTCCTACTTCTAGGCATACAATTCTTGCATTTAGAGATTCATTTTCATTTTTAAGCTTTCCCATTTCCTTTTTAAGATATACATTCTTTTTATCAATTTTCATCAACTCATTATGCAAATCTTGAAAAGCATCATACAATTCATCGTAGGTAGGATCACTTACCTCATTGAGGTCATCATCTCCTCCTATTGCCATGAGTGCTAGGTTTGATACTTCTTGCGATTTTTCTTCATCATTTGATTCTTCCTCACTATCATCCCAAGTTGCAACCATTGCTTTCTTCTTGAGTTTGTTGATAAGCGGGCACTCCGATCTTATATGTCCAGGCTTCTTGCATTCATAGCAAGTGATTGCCTCCTTCTTCTCTCTATGGTTCTTGAAATTTCTTCGCTCTCCGGTTTTCTTGAAGAATTTTCTGAACCTCCTTGCTAGCATGGCTAGCTCTTCATCATCCGGTTCACTCTCCCCATCACTCTCATATTTTGAAGCTTTGAGAGCAATGCTTTTCTTTTTCTCCTCATATCCTTTTTCTGCAGCTAAATCCTCTTCATACGAAATAAGAGAACCAATTAAATCATCAAGAGGTAAAGTATTTAAATCTTTGGCCTCTTCAATGGCGGTTCTTTTAGGTCTCCATTCTTTTGGAAGAGACTTAATGATTTTCTTAACTTTCTCACTATTTGAGAAGGTTTTCCCTAAGGCACCTAGGGTGTTCACTATGTCCGTGAATCTAGTATACATAGAATACACATTTTCATTTTGTTCCATTTGGAACAACTCATATTGACGAGTGTATCTACTGATTTTAGACTCTTTCACTTGATTTGTCCCTTCATAGACAACTTCAAGTTTGTTCCATATCTCTTGTGCACTTTCACAACTAGATACTCTATGGAATTCTTTCTTATCAAGGGCACAAAATAAAGCATTCATAGCCTTGGAGTTTAGAGACATCTTTCTCTTTTCTAACTCACTCCATTGACTCGATGGTTTAGGAATATCATCTCCTACTTCATCTTTGAACGTAGGCATGAATGGACCATCACAAACAACTTCCCAAATTTCATAATCTAAGGCTTGCAAATAGATTCTCATTCTAGTTTTCCAATAACCATAGTCATTACCATCGAAAAATGGTGGTCTAGTTGTGGATTGCCCTTCTCTAAAGGTTGAGTCATTTAGGGTTGCCATGGATCTTTTATTCTAGACGATTAAGTCTTAACAAGAGAACGAAGCTCTAAAACCAATTGAAATACAAGTATGCAACCCAAGAGGGGGGTGAATTGGGTTTCTAAAAAATTATTCAATTTATTAAAGAAAATCTTAATGCAATTATAAATCAAATTCAAAGCAATAACAATTGAGATGATCACAATATAAAAAGATAAGGGAAGAGGGATTCAAACACTGAGATTTTTACGTGGTTCGGCCAACCTCGCCTACGTCCACGCCTCCAAGCTTTCCGGGCTTGAGGATTCTACTAAGCAAGCCTCCAAGGCTTCAAATGCTTACACTTGACTTCCAAAAGTGTCAATGGACCTTTACAACAAGAGATTATCCCCAATCTCTTAACCCAATTGTATCCCAACACTTACAATCACTCAAAGTAAAAGATTACAAACTGTTTTGCCTCTCACAATATATAAGATTACACAATGATGCTTAATATGTGAATAGATGAAGCAAGAATGTGTTCTAAGCTCTATGAAAATTGTATTCTCGAATATTAGCTCAAATGGTTGTGTTGTGATCAACCTTATTTGAATTTGAATGAGCTTATTTATATCTGGAACTGAAAATCTAGCCGTTACAAACTGTTGGACAAAAAACGGTTCGCCGTTAACCATAAATAGTTAACCGTTTCGGTTGGTCAAAGTTACGGTTGGGCCAGAATTCAAATAAACAGTTTGCCGTTTATGATTGCCCTTTCGCCGTTAACGTCCAGAGACCTGCAAGATGAGCATTTGTTATCCGTTTACGCTAAACGGTTAAGGACTTGTGTGAAGTGGCTTCTCTGGATATTATCGGTTAACCGTTTGAAATAAACGGATCGCCGTTTGTCTCCAGTAACCTGCAAAATGAACATCAGTTATCCGTTTTCATTAAGCGGTTAAGGATTTGCATGAAGTGGCTTCTCTGGATAAAGAGGAGATGGCTATGCTGACTTGGAGATTCAGAAAATTCTACAAGAAAACTAATGAGCGAAGAAAGTTCAGAAACTTCAAGAACCAAAAAGAGAAGAATGAGCCAATCACTTACTATGAATGCAAAAAGCCTGGACGCATACAGTCTGAATGTCCTCTTCTCAACTCAAAAAGAAAGCAATGGTAGCCACATGGGATGATAGCGATGAGGAAACGAGTGATGATGAAGAGCATCATGGAATGACAAATCTAGCTCTCATGGTAATCAGGGAAGAATCATTGGATGAACTTAATGAGGTAAGTGATCTTCCTACACATGATGAATTACATGATACTTTTAAATAATTGCATGATGATTGGATAAAAATTCGTAAAGAGAATGCATGCTTTAAAAAGAAAATGCTAGAACTTACAAATGAAAAGGATGCTCTGGAAAAATACAATAATTCTTTGAATGAGAAGATAAAAGAATTAGAATTAGAGAATAAAATGTTGCATGAGAAGATTGCATCTTTTAAAAGTAAACAAAGCACTTCATATAAGCATGAAAAATTACATGCTGATGATTTGATAAAAGAAAATGAAGTGATTAAGAAGAAAAATAATGAGCTAAATGAAATTGTGCTAAAATTCACAAATGGGCAAAAGATATTGGATAACTTGCTAAACTTACAAAAATGTGTATTTGACAAAGGAGGTATTGGCTATAAGCCAAATTTAAAACAAAAATATTATAAGAATTATTTTGTGAAGAGTACCTCCATTAATAATTAAGTTGTATGTCATTATTGTAATCAAGATGGTCACATGAAAAATAGATGTTCAATGAAAAGAAATACATATTACAGTGTGAAATGTATTTGGGTTTCAAAAAGAACCATTGCTAAAACTCAAGGACCCAAGAAGTTTTGGGTACCTAAAACTTAGAAATTTTTTCTACAGGGATCGAAGAAAACAAAAAATAAGTGCTACTTGGATAGTGGATGTTCAAGACACATGATAGGGAATTACTCTTGGTTTTTAAGTTTTACCAAGATTGAAAACGGTGGAAACGTATCTTTTGGAGATAACTCAAAAGGAAAAATCATTGGTATCGGAAATGTCGGTAATGTATCCTCTACTTTTATTGAAAATGTGTGTTTGGTTGAAAACTTGAAACACAATTTGCTTAGCATTGGTCAATTGTGCGATAAGGGTTATAAAGTTATTTTTTATAACAATAAATGTGTTATTGAGAATGTATGTGATGGCAAGATATTATTTGTAGGAAATAGATGTGTTAATGTTTATATCATTGATATATATTATGCATTTACATATGATAAATATTTTTCTGCATTGCATGATGATAGTTGGTTATGACATAGAAGACTAGGACATGCAAGCATTGATTTGATTTCAAAGATTTTAAAAAATGATTTAGTTAAAGGTCTTCGAAAAATAGATTTTCAAAAAGACAAAATTTGTGAAGCATGCCAATTTGGTAAACAAATCAAAACCTCTTTTAAAAGAAAAAAATCATGTTTCTACTTCTAAACTTCTTCAACTACTTCACATGGACTTATTTGGACCTTCAAGGTATGCTAGCTTAGGTGGGAAGTATTATCCTTTTGTAATAGTTGATGATTTTTGTAGATACACATGTGTATTATTTTTAGCTAATAAAGATGATGCTTTTAATAATTTTAAAGTATTTTGTAAGAAAGTTCAAAATGAAAAAGGATATGGTATTTCATGCATTAAGAGTGATCATGGAGGAGAGTTTGAAAACCATGCATTTGAAATATTTTGCAATAATTTAAGCATTATGCATCAATTTTCATCACCTAGAACTCTACAACAAAATGGAGTTGTTGAGAGGAAGAATAAGTCGATTCAAGAAATTGCTAGGATTATGTTGAATGAAATTTTTTTGCCTAAGTAGTTTTGGGCCGAGGCCGTCAACACCGCTTGTTATGTTTTAAATCATATGTTGATTATACCTCTTTTCAATAAAACTCCATATGAGCTTTGGAAAGATAGAAAACCCAACATTGGTTATTTCAAAGTTTTTGGATGCAAATGTTTTATTTTGAACACAAAAAATAATCTTGGTAAATTTGATCTAAAATTCGATGTTGGCATCTTTGTTGGGTATTCAAACTCAAGCAAAGCTTATAGGGTTTATAACAAAAGAACTCTAGTTGTGGAAGATTTTATGCATGTTACATTTAATGAATCTAATCCATCCTTTGCGGAGAAAGTTGTTGTTGATAATGATTCAGATGAAGAACTACAAGAAGAATCATCAAAGGATAACCAAAAGAATGCACCACATGGAAATCAAGAGGAGCAACATGAAGATGCAAACGCAGAACAAAATGAAGGTACTTGTCAATCACTTCCCAAGGAGTGGAGGTATATTTCTTCTCATCCTAAAGACTTAATTTTAAAAGATCCTTCACGTGGCATAACAACTATATCATCATTTAAAAATACATGTGAGCATGCTACATTCATATCTCAAATTGAACCAAAGTCTTTTGCGGATGCAGAAAATGATGAATCTTAGATTATGGCAATGTAAGAGGAGTTAAATCAATTTGAGAGAAACAATGTATGGGAATTAGTTCCTAAACCGGAACATCAATCCATTATAGGCACTAAATGAGTATTTAGAAATAAAATGGATGAATCCGGTGCGGTTGCAAGGAATAAAGCTAGACTAGTGGCTCAAGGTTACAACCAAGAAGAGGGAATTGATTTTGATGAAACATTTGCATGTGTAGCTAGACTAGAATCCATTAGAATGCTCTTAGTATTTGCATGTCATAAAGATTTCATTTTATTTCAAATGGATGTCAAAAGTGTTTTCTTAAATAGTTATATTATGGAGGAGGTTTATGTGAAACAACCTCCTAGTTTTGAAAATGAAAAATTTCTAAATCATGTTTACAAGTTGTCAAAAGCATTGTATGGATTAAAGTAAGCACTTAGAGCATGGTATGATAGGCTTAAAAATTTTTTGTTGGATAATAGTTTTTCAATGGGTAAAGCGGATACTACTCTCTTTATTAAGCATAAGAACCAAGATATACTTATTGTTCAAATTTATGTTGATGACATTATCTTTGGTTCTACTAATGAATTATTGTGTAAAGAATTTTCATCTTGTATGAGTAAAGAATTTGAAATGAGTATGATGGGAGAGTTGAAGTACTTCCTTGCGCTGCAAATAAAACAAAATGAGGAATGAATTTTCATAAATCAAGCCAAGTATGTGAAAGACCTACTCAAGAGATTTGACATTGATGACTCAAAGACCAAAAGTACTCCAATGATCACAACAACTAGGCTTGACAAAGATGAAAAAGGTAAAAAAGTTGATATCAAAATGTATCGAGGTATGTTTGGATCTTTACTTTACTTAACTACAAGTAAACCCGATATCATGTTTAGTGTACTGTTTGTGTGCAAGATTTTAATCATGTCCCAATGAATCTCATTCGCTTGCTATAAAAAGAATTTTTAGTTATTTGAGTGGAACCATAGATCTTCGTCTTTGATATCCTAAAGGAACTCATATATATTTAACTTGTTATTCGGATGCAGATTTTACCGGTTATAAAGTCGATAGGAAAAGTACTAGTGGAACTTGCAATTTACTAGGTCATTCACTTATTTCATGGTTCAGTAAGAAATAAAATTCGGTTGCACTCTCAACCACCGGGGCTGAATATATTGCTATAGGGAGTTGTTGTGCACAAGCTCTTTGGATGAAATAAACACTTAGAGATTATGGCATTAATCTTAAACAAGTTCCTATTAAGTATGATATCACTAGTGCTATAAATCTTTCAAAGAATCTCATTCAGTACTCTAGAACCAAGCATATAAAAATTAGAGATTATTTCTTGAGAGATCATGTTCAAAAGGGACATATTGCATTAGAGTTTATTTCTACGGAAAAACAACTTGCCGATATTTTTACAAAACCTCTTTGCAAATATTAATTTTCAAAAATTTGGCATGAACTTGGGATGATGAAATTTTCGCATTAGCATCTCTATTCATGTTATTGAGTCTATTGAAATCGATTGATTGATGATTTGATGATTTTTTATGTCTATGAAGTGTTTGAGCATGATATACAAGTGATTTGTTTATTAATTTTTGGATGCCTATATGAATTGATTGGTTGAATATATGAGAGTTCATGAATCATGCATTAATCTAGTCTTTGAAATGTTCAATGAAATGATCTTGAAATGTGTCATTTGTTGGCTAAAAACTAAAATAAATGTGCGAAATCATAAGTTGTAGAAAACAGATTGTCGTTTTCTCAATAAATGGCTAACCGTTTTTGGACAGAAACTGGGGAAGCATTTTGGACGCTATCGGTTCGCCGATATCACCATAACAGCTCGCCGTTTTTAAGAAATTTTTTGACAAGCATTCTGTATGCTATCGATTCGCCGATATCTCAGTAACAGCTCACCGTTAGCGCACGATAAGTGCACAGTGACCCATCTTCTTCTTCATTTCATTTTAAACCATTATTCTTCCCTCTCATCCCCCGTGACTGCAACTTTATATTTCTCTCAAATCCACCATTTTTCTTGCTATTTCTCACCAAATTAAACCATTAAAATAAATTTTTATCCTCATATGAATCTTTTGAACCAATTAAAACATCGTTTTAACTCAAAAATTGAAAAATCCAAATTCTAAAACCCTAGAACCCGCGGAACCACTCTTGCCCAATTTGATCTAAATTTTATTCCATTTTTGGTTAAATCTCAACTTGTACTCACTCTCTAGACTCTCCAACTTTCTTTCTACTAGTTTTATCTCTTCCAAAAACATCAATGGCAGTAAGACCACCATCGCTGAGGCGTGCCCGAACCAAGGAGGCTGCTCCACGAAATTCCAGTTCCTCCAGGCCTCCCTCTCAGGACTTTGAGAGTCTACATTTTCCCAATGGTCAATATGCTCAGCGATTTCACAACTTCTTCATGGGAAAACCAGTAACTCCCTCATTTTACATTGACATTGATGAGTTCTCTGATATTACTATATGTGGTAGTACTATTGCGCAATTGCTTAGACAATGGGATAAGACTTTAAGTATTGAAGAGCGAGTCTATGAAAACCTAATTAGGGTATTTTACTCCAATATGGATCTCTTCTCTACCCGACAAATTAAGATTATAACCTTTGTAGGTGGAGTCCATATTGAATTTGATGAGGTTGACTTGTGTAGTATTCTTGGAATTCAATATGGGGGTTTAGACATTTATACCACTAGAAAAGACCTTGATTTTAATGATTTCTGTCATGTGGATGGTGTGCGGAACATTCGTAGGCGTTGTGATCTTTTTGATGACCTCTGTTCTTTATCCTTTCGGTGTCAGCTTCTACTATTCCAGGTTCACATACTTCATAGCATACTCCAACACATGGTCAGACCTAGACAGGGTCATAGTGATGAGGTAACTAAGCTTGATATCGACTTATTAAATTCCCTCATCCGTGGATGGCATGTGAGCTTATCTTACACTATCCTACGTCATGTGTTGTCCACACCTACTGTGACCAACCAGTCCCTTCCTTATAACAACATCATTACTAGGATTTTGAGGCACTTTAATGTACCTCTCACTGAGCCTGTTTATGTTAAGACCCGAAAGCTAGGTAGAAAGATTATTTTTGTGATTGGATTTTTTAAGAAACATGGGAAGTGGGTGAAGACACATGAAGACACTTTAGTTGCCCCGAATGATGACCCAATGCTCAATGATATTTATTCCGAGGATGAGTTACCTGATTTTGGACTTGGCACTAGACCTCGTGCACCTCGCTAAGCTGCAGCAGCCCAATCTCAGGATGCAGAGCCTGCCGAGCCAGCTGAGCACCCTGAGGTACCTTCAACTTCTGAGGACCGCATATAGTAGCTCTTCGACAAAGTGGATACACTCTCCAAACAGCAGCATCAACTCCAATCCAGATTTGAGACCTTTCAGCAGCAGATTTTAGACCAACAGATGGAACTACTTGCTGGACAATGATATATCCTTGGTCACATCGGTTATGATCCAGGCAGTTCCGCTTCGTAACCCCCATCTTAGTTTCTGCATATATGCATTTCACACAAACATTACTCATATCATGTAGTTCTTATCATACTATTTGGTTTTTGTTTGTGCTTGTGATGATTTTGTTGTATATTTGAACTTTGTTTGTGATTGTGTTGATTTGGATGATATGTTTGAGTTTTTCTTATGATAATGATGAATTTGTTGGTATGGAGGTTGGTTGATAATTTAGAATTTATATTGGAGTGTTTTAACTATTTTTGTTTTTGAGGATATGTTTATTTTTAAGGGGAGATTCTACTGAAATTTTCGCACGACATAGGTCATATCTGAACTTCTCTCTTTAATCTTTTCGAGTTCATTTATTTTTTATGATGAAGGGGGAGATAAATTATATATAATTTGTTGAATAAATTTCTGTTTAATAATTTTTTTTTGTTTTGTGGTTAAAAATTGATTGGCCATATACTTAGGGGGAGCAAAATTGCAAAAATATTTTGTTGAAAAGTTTGTCATCATAAAAAAGAGGGAGATTGCTAATATAAATATTTCTTTAATATTAATTGTGATGATAACAAACTTGATTATGATTGATTAATCTTTTAAAAGCTCAAATTATTTCTCATATATTTTTTAAATCATTATTTTCATTTTATAAAGGTTTTATATTCAATGGAAAATAATTTTATGAAATTGGTTCATTTTTATGTTAATTTTAAATCGAAAAAGTTTTGAGGATTTTGAAATTAACAAGTATTGCTTAAAATTCTGGAAGTGGACTTATTTGACAAGTTTTATAAAGTTTAGGGTCATAATATAATTTTATAAAGTATTAGGGCAAAATTATAATTTTAAAAAATAGTTTCACTGTACCAATCACTATAGGAAACGGCTAACCGTTTGGTAGATAACAACTAACCGACATCGAACACAATTGAAGTTTAGTTTATGGAAACTAACGGCGATCTGACATCTTGAAAACGGTGATTCGACAATTTGAAATTTTGTCTAACGGTCACTTGCTCAAGTCAAAACGGCGATCCGACTTCTAAATAACAGCGATCCGACTTCGAGCAGAAAGTCAATAACGACTAGTTTTAAACTCCAACTATAAATAAGATCAATCAAATTCAAACAACGGTTGATCACAACGTTTTCATTGAGCAAATTATTGAGTATACAACTTTCTTTGAGCTTTAAATTCTTGTATACATCTCATTTACTCACACTTTAAAATTTCATTTGTAATCAAATATACTGTGTGAGAGAGATTTATTGTGTAATCTTTTTGAAAATCAAATTGAGAGGTTGTAAAGTGTTGGGATACACTTGGGTTAAGAGATTATCCCCAATCTCTTGTTGTAAAGGTTATTGACACCCTAGAAGTGAATTGTAAGAGTGATTGAAGTATTGGAGGCTTGCTTAGTGGAATCCTCAAGCCCGATGAGCTTAGATGCGTGGCACGGTTAGCCGAACCACGTAAAAATTAAGTGTTTGATTTCTCTTCCCTTACTCTTTTATTATTTTGCTTGATTATATATATTTTTTTGTTCTTATTAAGGCAATAAATTTAAATTGTTATGTGGTTTGTTTTGCATAAGTTTTTATAACTCAATTCACCCCCCTTGGGTTGCTTAAATACTATTTCATCAAGAGCTTTCACTTTTAAGCAATACTATTCAACAGTCATATTATCCTTTCTAAGTATATTCATTTCATAACATAGTTGCATGATCTTAGCTTTAGACTGAACTCCAAACTGTTTCTCAATTGATTTCCATGCTTCAAATGAATTATCACAATTAAGAATAGAGCTCAGAATACTTTCACTGATAGATGATAGAATGCAGCCAAGAAGATTTTAATTTTGTGCTCTCCAGTTAATAAAAGCTAGATTTTCAATCTTCTCCATTGATCCATCTGCTATTGTTTGGGAAATGTACTGATATGGTATGATTTGTTTACCAGAAATAAAATCTTCAAGGCGACTTCCTTTTATTGAAGTGAGCACTTGTTTTCGCCAAAGCATAAAGTTTGATTAATCTAATTTGACTGGATTGCTAAACGAAAATGAGATCTGTGATGACTGATTTGTAACATTTAGATTTAGATTTGAAGTTGTGCTACTCGAGCTAGCCATTTTGACTCTGACACTATGAAAGAAATGTAAAGTAGAAGTGCTTGGCCGCTAACAAAATTAGAGAAAGTTTCAGAGAATAGCAATATTGTATTAATCTCAATTTCTCTCTCAGCAAATGTCACTAGTTACAACACCATATATATATACAATTTTAATCATGATTCTGTTGTAACTAATTAACAAGAAATTAACTATTGCTAAAGTTAACTGATTTTAACCACAACACACAATACACACGTAACAAACTTTAACTAATTAAGCTGAGTTGTTACAGTGCCCTGCTTTCTTCTTTTGCTTCTATTTTTCATTCCTCTGTTTTTCCTTCTTCTTTTCTACATAATGAGCTACTTTAACAACTATGAGAATGGGAAGGAAGGAAATGGAAGGAAAACTCATCAATGGATGACTACGAGGTGCCAAAACGAGTCAAAGTAAAATTTTTCAGAGGTTAGGGTTTCGAGCTCAAGAGAAAACTAAGAAAAATTGAGAAATATGATGAAGGAAGGGAAGAGGGATCGATTTTGTACAATGAAAACCATGCAAAAGCAGGGTCAGCCACGTGTAGAGGAGAGATCATCCCTTGCTCAGACACATTTCTATCCAACGGTAATAAGACAATGACCACTGTAAAGATGGTTAGGAAAATATGAAGTGGGAAAAAAATTTGGGCTGTTACTAAAATCCAAGGGACATGAGTTCACCACTTGTCAGCAACTGTTTGGAAGGCAGCTGGAAGTGGCAGATGTGCAATTAAGGGAAGCATACCATTAAAAACTAGCTAACCGCTCTCCATACTGCGTTGCCAAAATAGGAAAATGGGGGAGATTTCAATTGAACCCCCTAAAATCCTTGAAACTATAGTACTACCCTATTGCAAAATATCAAGAAGCCCCTTCATTGCACTTCATACTCAGAAGCCAAAGGAAGTCCGGTCATGCGTCAACACCATGCAATTTCTCCTAAAAACTTCTTGTGCTTTAAACTTTTCAATACCAAGATACTAGAAGGATCTTGCTTGGGGGAAACTTATAGTGTTGATCTGGACTAATAAACTAAAGACACGTGGTGAAAAGAAGTAAATTAAAATGAAGTCAGGTTATTTAACCGAATGATATGATAGCCCATAAAAGTCAAAAGACAAGTTTACAGGAAAAAGGACAGCTTGGATAAAAATGCCAACACCCAAAGATATTATTAGGACTCAGATTTAGTAGTTAGAGTTAACACGTGAGCAATGCATGCCATCTTTAATGTTGCTGACATAAGAATGGTAATTCTATAGTAGGTCTCATTATACTCTAAATCAAGATTACCATCATATGAATTTTGGAATATCAAACATCACATGTAGATCAAAAATCGCAAACTAACTAAAAGGGTTAGGATATCCATTAGATAGAACATCACATCATAATTTGTCCAAAAAGAATGACCATTAAAGAAAAGCATAGTAAAAAGCTTATTGATTATAGCAACCAAGTTACTGATTTTGAGTTGGAATTGTTTTGACTTGTTTTAATTTTTTATCTTCAAGAGAAAGTACATTCTTTTGGTTGACTCCTCCTATATTTTCCAAGCCATGAACCATAATGACGAAGAACATTAATAAAGTAAGTTTGATTGAAACAAAAGTAATATTTCTGTGAATATAATTGCAAATATGGAAAATATATAATTCAGGATTGGGAATTGATGTGGTACACCATACAATTAAAAAAAGGAAGTAGTTGAATCAATTAATTATTTTCAGCAACAACAAATTGAGATTAAAATATGCCTGCATAGAAGTCTATACAATTATTTTCACTATTTTGGACAAGTTCAATTCTAGTTCTTTCTTATTAAATCATACTCTCATTTAAAATTGATACCGAATTTATGCATATCTAATATGCATAATTTTTTCCCCCCAAAGATTTCAAGTAAAAGGAATTTTATAGCTTTCATGATTGTAAAAAAAATTTCATGAAAATAAATTCCGATAATGGATGTTGTTCTTGTCACTGGTTTTGGTACAAGGCCCCAAACCAACCCTTGACATATGCCTTATGCCCTAAGGGTGTGTTTGGAAGACAACATTATATGGTATTAGAAAACTGTTCTCATTAAACTAATGCTATCCTTTGTTTGGTGGGAAATTGCAATGCATTAAGTGACTGTGCTAATGCGGCAGTTGCCGCATTAGATTAAACCCGATTGTGAGTCAGGTTTAAGCTAATGCAGCAACTTATCTTTTTTTTTTTTTAACTTTTTCTTTTACTTTATAATAATAATAAATAAATAAATATTTTTTAATTTAATATAATATTAGTTTTTATTTTTTATTTTACATTATAATTATTAATATAAATTAATAAATCTATTATTTATTATTCAATAATATTATACCATATTTTAATTTATAATATAATATTATTTAATTTTTAAATTATAATTTATTAATAAATTTATAAAATAATATGACTGATAATAAATACTTAAATAGTATATAAAATAAAAAAATATATAATATTACATTATTTAATTATACTACAATAATTAATCTATAAAAATTAATTATTTTTAAATAATTTAATATAAAAAATAATTAATATTTAAATACAAATAATTTCAATAATATTAATTTAAAATTAATAATTATTTAAAATATTATTACATATACTATATAACTCTTACTTGGATTATTTAACACAATTCATTTTGTTAGTGAATATATTATAACAATTATATCACTTTATTATTTTGTGGTGTATATAAACTTTTATTCTATCATCCTAAGATGACTTTTGAACTAATCTTATAGGTCTTAACTATTTATTTTTGTTGTTATATTATTTAGAGGTTATTTGATTAAATTATTTGCGTTTCGATATTTAATAGGTTATACATTTATAAAATACTGAAAATAAATGTTATGCTTCTGAAAATTAAAGGATATAAGCTTTGATCTTTACCAATAATTATAATTTTTTTAACATTTATACTAAAAAAAATTTGTTAAATTTCTATATTTAGTATTTTTCTAAGTACTAATAAATATTATTTTATGAATATATAATTTATATTAATTAGAAAAAATTAATACAATACCAATCACAGTATAATTAAAAATTAATACAATACAGTGTGGTGCCAAACATTATATAATATTGTTATAATACAGTGCTAATGCAATATAACATAATACAATACATCTGTATTAAAATAATACAATACAACATAATACAATACAGTGTGCCAAACGCACCCTAAGGGCCTTTATGGCCAAGGGCGGTGACAATTTCTTTGAATTTGTGAGGGCCTGCGTATATGGAAACCGATATTGCCAATCTGTGAGAAACATTTGATGACATTCAGCATGCTTACTGCCTCTTCAATAAGGTTTTGCACTGTAATCCTCAAAATCCCATTCATTTTCCAACATTAGCTTTAATATGACCCAAAAATAAAGGATATTTAACTGAATTCTTACGTATAAATAATTAAATACTTTTATGATTAGATTTAGATTTTAATTGAATTTATGGTTTATATATCACATCACATATAACCTCTTACTATTTATATTCATCTTTCAATATGTAGTATTTTAATGTTAAACTTCAAATATTTAGCAACAGTGAAATTATTGGAGAATTAAGGATCCCAACAGCAGAAAAGTGATCATCGCTATCGTTGAAATAGAGTGAAATCAAATCCTAAGGATTTAAAATTTCAAAAATTTTATTTCTTTTCCATACATTCATTGATTTTTAAACTATTTCTATAGCTTCATTCTTCAATGGATGTTACAAAAAATTAAATAAATTAACTGGCACAATTACTAAATATTAATACCGCAAGAACTTACGAAAATAGTAACTTAGGGGACCCTAAGCGTAACTCATCCAATTACTTATCAATAACCTGCTAATGATTTTTTTACAAATCATTACATGTTTGTTTTGAAAACCAAAACAAGGACCTCACTCCGTTACAACTAATGTTACGTACACACCCAATGAGAAGATGACACGTATCCAGAGGAGAGAGAAAAAGCTTGACTTACTGTTGAAGCTGGATATGTAAATTACATAATCTGCAACTTAATCAACTCCCCAAAACAAATAGAATTTTGCAACAACTCAACTCCACCGTCTCTTTTTTTTAAAAGGATAAAATAAAATAACTTACAAGCAGAAAATTCCACTTTTCTCTTTATTTTACTGTTACTTGATTCCATAAAATGTTTCAAAATAAAAACAAAAATCATTTTACAGTGCTTTTGAAAATAAGCGAATTTGGAAATGTCTGAAATTAGTCCGATTTCCTGAACAATTACCAAAAAAAAAAAAAAAAAGAACATGTGAAGCTTGCTAAATTATTGGTGTTATGTACTGTCTTTTATTTCACTTTACTGTTATAATCACGCATTGTTAATTTTGCTGATTAATTTCTTGAATATGTACCTTTTCACAAATGAGTTGAATTATTGTTCATCCAAAATTGTGTTATGCGTTATTTTGACATGATACGAATATAATACGATAATATAAATTGTCATTGTGATTATAGAACAATATACTGTATTTGTAGTAATAGAAAGAGAGATTACTTTTTATTTTAAATCTTATCTTGCTTTATAAGTAGAATAATTCTAAAGAGAAGGTAGATGCATTTCATTTTCCTCCTCATTCAACAATTTACTTTTCTTTATTCAACGTTTGAAGAAAGCAAGAATGTTGGTATTCTTAGGGCCAATTTGGGAATGCTATCGCTTTTAATTGTTGTTAGCTGTGCTATAAAAATAATCAGTTATGAAAAGAATCAGTTAAGTGTTTCGTAAATTTTACCTTCAAAAGTATTGTGAGTTTTGAAAGCAGTTTGGTAAATTTTATTGTTAAACTGTTGAGAGAAAACAAATTACTAAAATGTACATAATGTAGGATAAAATTTATTTATACATATTAAAACATGCACATATAATATTTTTAATTGTGTATTATAACAATTTTTACCAAAAATAAAATTTATAATTTATAATTTATTGATTTTATTTTTTTCTTTTTTATCTTAAAAAAATTGATAATTAAATTTATAATATAGTGAAACAAATTTAATCATAATTCGACCAACAAATTGATATTAATAAATTTATATTGATGAATTATAATAAAATTTTATTAAAATATTAAATTTGTTTCTAATTTGAATAAGGATAATTTTGGGTTTAGGTAATAATTTTAAGAATATTTATGGAATTAAATTAAAGGATAAAATTGATTCTCAAAATCAGAATTCAAAAACTACTCATTTCCTTCTTTTCAAAATCAACTGTAGGAGGGGCTAATTTTAACAAAAGTGATTTTGATTTTTTTACCAAACACTAAAATTAACTTTTAGATTTTCAAAATCACTTTCAAGCATCTCAAAACCAATACCAAATGGGCCTTTAGTAAGGAATTGATAAACTCTCTTCAAACTTTTGAAATTGTAGACAAAAAATTGATAAAACAAAAAAACAATGAAATTTTTGTCACTTGTAATCGATAATAATATAGGAGGATAGATCAACAGCGTTGAATATAGAGGCAGTGGATGTCGCCATTACGACGCAATCAATGGTGGATTTACATGAACACATAATTTTGTTAGACAGCCACTAGTACATAAACAAGAATTTTGTTTGATTTCGTCATTTTGTTTAGACAGCCATGATGAGAGAATTTTCATTTTTGATAAGACTTTTGAAATATAATTTAAATGTTTTTGGAATTTTTTATAATTTTAAAAGAAATCATTTCTAAGTTATTAATTTTCAAAAAATAATCTAAAAAATTCATTTAAATGGATAGTTGAGTTATAACATGACAAGTCATAATTTTTAACTTAATAAAGGAGAATGGAAATTAGTATTAAGGCATCAGATCTGATTTGATCTCCTTTTAAGTGGATTTTGGGTGCAAGCTGTAGTGATTTGATTGCTCTTAAGACTCAAGCAATAAACCACTGCCCAAGAACTCTAGTCAAGATCAAAACAAGTTGCAAAACAAACCAATTGTAGATATCAAGACACCAACACAGATTCCAATTAGCTCTAGGTCAAAGAGGATTATCATAGAGTATGGACTAACCAAGAAGCACTTCACAAACACACAAGAAACAGAATTTAATGTGGTTCGATTGTGCATGAAATGCACAATCTACATCCACGGGAGAAACCACAGAAAAAGATTTATTAATGACTCAAGATGACAATTGCAGAGTTTCTATACAAGAGATTCCAAGCAACAAGAAGAACCTCTTTCACTCTTCAATCTCTCTGGAAAGTTCTCACTGAACTGATGTCTTATTCCTTCAACAACCAGCCTTTATACCTCTGATACTGAAACCCAGATTGCACAGATTCTGGACACATGTGTAACGGCTAATAATAGATTAGATTCCTTCCTCACAAGCTAAACCACGTGCTCCACTTAAGTTTCTCCAAAACGATAGCGAGCTGAGCTGTTTAGCTTTTGAACGTAAGTGCCTCATGACTGCACGTGACATGTGACTGAATTCACTTAATCAAAACGAAGCCGTTTTGGAGCTCTGAGTTTTCGATTCATTGCACTCCAGTCCACACTTCTCCAGCTTGAGTCAATACTCCTTTTTCTGCTTCCTCCTTCATCCTTTGAGCAACTTAGAGGCTGCTCAATCCAGCTAAGTTTAAACACATGTTGAACTTAGCTGAAGGAACCACTTTATTCAGTATATCTGTTGGATTTTCATCTGTATGCACCTTGGCCATCTTCACAACTCCTTTAGATACTTTGTTTCTGATGAAATGAAGTTTTATATCTATGTGTTTGGTTTTTTCATGGTGTGCAGGGTTCTTGCACAAATGAATGGCACTAGAACTATCACAATGGATAGTCAAGACCTCTACCTCACTCCTAACTCACCAAACAACCCTTGCAGCCATAAAGCTTCATTTACAGCTTCTGTGGCAGCTGTGTATTCAGCTTCTATGGTTGAGAGAGCAACCACATGCTGCAGGGTTGCCTTCTAGTTGATGAGACATCCCTCATACATGAACATGAAGCCTGTCAATGACCTTCTCCTATCCAAGTCTCCTGCATAGTCTGAATCTACAAAGCCCAGTAGCCTATCACTTCTCCTTTTGGATCTTCCATATACTAAACCATGGCTCAATGAACCATTCAAGTATCTCATAATCCATCTAACAGATCTCCAGTGTTCTCTCCCTAGTTATGCCATATATCTGCTAACTACATTCACTGAGTGGGATAGGTCTGGTTGTGTAAGCACCATGGCATACATCAAATAACCTACAGCATTAGCATAGGGAACATTTTTCATATTAAGCTTTTCTTCATCAGTTTTAGGACACAACAGATTAATCAGCTTGAAATGAGCTGCTAGAGGGAGTTAGTACAGGCTTAGAATCTGGCATCTTGTAGGTTTCTAGAACCTTAGTCAAATATCTCTCATGACTGAGAAATATTTCCCCTTTTGTTCTGTTTCTTTTTATTTCTACACCTAAAATCTTCTCGGCAGTCCCTAAGTCCTTCCTATCAAATTCTAAATTCAGCATTACCTTTAATTTTTCTATTTCTTCTCTCCATTTGCAAGCTATCAGCATGTCATCTACATATAGGAGGAGATAAATGTAGTGATCATCTTTCAGCAGGTTGAAATACACACAGTAGCCATAGTTGCATCTCATGAATCCATTTGTTATCATAAACTCATCAAACCTGAGATACCACTATCTTGGGGATTGTTTTAAACCATAGAAAGACTTCTTAAGCAGGCCTACATGTCTAGGCTTCTTAGAGTCCACATACCCCTCGAGTCGAGTCATGAAAATTTCTTATTGGAGTCGTCCATGCAAAAATTCAGTCTTGACATCGAGTTGATTAAGTTCTATGTCTTGAACTGTAGTCAGAGCTAGAATCACTCTAATGGAGGCATGCCTGACAACTGGTGAAAAAACCTCCTTGAAATAAACCCCTTCCTTCTATGTATACCCTTTAGCCACCAGCCTTGCTTTGAATCTTTTTGGTTCAGCTCCTGTCAATCCTTCTTTTATCTTAAAGATCCATTTGCAGTCTACAACCCTTCTGTTATCAGGTTTCTTAACCAGCTCCCAAGTGTTATTTTTATAGAGAGACATAATTTCTTCATCCATGGCTTTCTGCCACTATTTGCTGAACTTGCTTTGGACTGCCTCTTTGTAGGCCTTTGGTTAATCCTCGTCAATCTGATGTGCAGCTGCTAGAGCATATGAGATAAGATCAGCATATCCATACCTTCTGGTCTGTTTGATTTGTCTCTTGGCCCTATCTCTAGTTAGTTGGTAACCTTGCTCATGTTCCTGAGACTCTCGTTCTTGTTGAGGAATTTCTAAATCACCTGAACTGTCAATGACCCCACCTGAATCTGCAGCTTCTAGTGAATCATCACACTTTGGGAACTCCACCTCAAATTGTTGCTTTACACCAGTCTCAGTACCTTCCTCAGTAGGCTGTTGAGCTGACTTCTGATTCTGTAAATCTCATTCATTAAAGGCCACATCCCTGTTTAAGATGCATCTAGGTGGACTTAAGTCTATGCACTAGATCTTATAGCCCTTTACCCCCTTTGGATATCCTATGAAGAAACCTTTCAAAGCCCTAGGAGCTAGCTTTCCTTAGCTTGTATGAGCATAAACTGGGCAACCGAATGCTCTCAGGTTCCCATAGTTGGCTGGTTGACCAGTTTACTTCTCATAAGGTGTTTTGAAATCAATTACTATAGATGGACTTAAGTTAACCATATAACAACCAGTTAGTAGTATTTTTGTCCACAAAGTCTTTGGAAGTTTTGATTGAACCAATATACTCCTCACCCTATCCATGAGTGTCATGTTCATCATTTCAGCTAACCCATTATGCTGAGGTGTTAACCTCACTGTTCTATATCTAGTTATTCCCTTATTTGCACATAAGCTATCAAACTTTTGATTATAGAATTCTAAACCATTATCTATTCTTAGCTTTTTAACTTTCTTTCCACATTGATTTTCCACCAAGTTTTTCCATTCTAAGAACTTCTCAAAAACTTGATCCTTGCTCTTGAGAATATAAACCCACACCCTCCTAGAGTAGTTATCAATGATGGACAAGAAGTAATTGTTACCTCCTAGAGATACTTGTTGAGCAGGCCCCTACAAATCTATCTCTGCCATTTGTTCTAGTGTTTTTTATGTAGAGATATATTTCCCCCCTTCTTGGATACTGGTTGCAGGGCATCTCTAAGACCTTGAGTTATTAACATTGCCTCTATCTTAAACTTCCACATGTTGAAATCATTTTTCCTATTGAATTTCTCGAGATCAATCTTGGTGTTAGCCATACTTGGATCTTGGACTTCAAGACCTTAGCTCTAATACCATGTGTAGTGATTTGATTGCCCTTAAGACTCAAGCAATAAACCACGGCCCAAGAACTCTAGTCAAGATCAAAACAAGTTGCAGAACAAACCAATTGTAGATATCAAGACACCAACACAGATTCCAATTAGCTCTAGGTCAAAGATGATTATCACAGAGTATGGACTAACTAAGAAGCACTTCACAAATGCACAAGAAACAGAATTTAACATGGTTCGATTGTGCATGAAATGCACAATCTACATCCACGGGAGAAGCCACAGAAAATGATTTATTGATGACTCAAGATGACAATTACAGAGCTTCTATACAAGAGATTACAAGCAACAAGAAAAACTTCTCTCACTCTTCAATCTCTCTGGAAAGCTCTAACTGAACCGCTGCCTTACACCTTCAACAACCAGCCTTTATACCCCTGATGCTGAAACCTAGATTGCACAGATTTTGGACACGTGTGTAACAGCTAATAACAGATTAGATTCCTTTTTCACAAGCTAAATCACGTGCTCCACTTAAGTTTCTCCAAAACGACAGAGAGCTGAGCCGTTTAGCTTTTGAACTTAAGTGTCGCATGACTGCACGTGATGTGTGACTGAATTCACTTAATCAAAACGAAGCCGTTTTGGAGCTCTGAGTTTTCGATTCATTGCATTCTAGTCCACACAAGCAAAAGGGGCAAACCTCACTGAAATAATGAAATTAGTTTTTAGAATACAAGGTACCTCACTTAGTCGAAGTGTTTGGGCTGTTTTGGGCTTGAAAATGGATGAAGATGAGTGGGAGGATGGTGGTGATGGTGAGAGGTCAAATCTAAGTTGTGAGAACTTGAAAAGATGTTTTAGACCTGGAAACAAGAAAAGAAGATTAGAGGTGGAGCCAGCAGTGGCCGGTGACCACAATCCGACGCTTAAGTCGGCTGTTTGAATTTTTTGTGGTGTTCAGAGCTTGCAAGCTCTCTAGAATAGAGGCTGGAGGTTAAAGAAGACCTCAAGTTTTTTGGTGTGTGTGTGAGAATAAGTAGAACCTTAATGCCTTTATATATGGAGTACCCTAACTGCCCTACCAGGGGTACCTTTTAGTGGTGATTTGGCTGTCCTTTTTAAGATTCTTTCATCTTTCTATCTTAATCATGATTTTTGGCCGTTAGGAGCATACTTTAGGAGCAAGAATGACGTTATTTGTCGTGGCTTATTTTCTTGTACACGTGGTGCATGCTATAGTGTGGTCTAGGACAACTTTGCAGAGCTTATATAGACAATGTTTGGGCGTGACAATTGAGGACCATTATCCTTGGAGTGTTGTCTTTTGCTTTTTACAGGTGATAGTCTTGTTGTCCCCTCTTTTCCAACAAGATATTCCCTATTTAATCTTGCAAAATCAAATATTCCCTGTGGACAATGGAGATATTTCATATGGTTTATATTTTGGAGTTTTTTTTACCACCTTTCTTTTGTCATGATATGCCTCGCGTATCAGCTCAATTACTAGATATAGCTAGCATAAGTTGGGTGCCCCACAAATATCACTTATAGTCACAAAACCTTTACATCGACATGTGGCATTTTATTTTCAATTTTAATTTTCTATTTATTCCCCAAACAACACCCCTAATTTGTTTATAGCGAAGGTATTTGATGTCAAAGAAACTCATGGAAGAAGTGCGAATGACCCATGGCAGCATTCAGCTCACTTTTACAACGGATTAGAAAAATGGTACACTGTTTTACCCTATTTTTGGGCTGACCATATACATTCCCAAGTCAGAAACTATTTTTCCTTCCCTTCCTCTCTTTTTTTAATTGAAATTTCAAGACGTGGCCCCTTTTTATTTGGTAGATCTCGCAGCCATATTTCCCATCCTTTTTCTATTTGTTTTGAATTTTAAATGAGGATAACTATCTGACACGTGACTATTGCTTGTACTTTGATCTTCAAAACTAAGCATTCTTTCACTATTCTGACCAGGCACATGGTATTTTCTAACGTTTACGCCTTGATAACATTGAGACGGGGTACTTTCCTAATGGTTGACCCTTCTCTCTCTTTCTTTTATTTTTCTTTGCCTTTGAAACCCCTAAAAAATTTTTAGACTCAATTGTCCAACTGTTTCTTGTCTTCTTTATCTCCTTTATATTTGTCCTGTTTTTCCTTCAACCTTCTTTTTGTAAAAAAAACCTTGGAAAATCCCCTTTCATCTACTTGTCATGGTGGTGGACTTAGTTTCATGTTCCTGGTGCCGTGTTGGTTGCAAATCCACTTACCCTGTCTGTGTCATCTCTCGGATACGGTAGCTACCGCCGTTTTTTGCTTCTCCCTCTCTTCATTTACTGGAATCCTTAACAAATCCACTTTTTTTTCTTCTCTTTTTTTTTCCTTCTGTTTTTGTTAAAATCCCTTACTGATTCATTTTTTTCCTTTTTCTCTCTTTCTCTCTTTATTTTTTTTTTGGCAGTGGGTGGTTTCGGCTTTCCTTTAGCATCCCTTTGACTATTTCTCGCAATCCTTAGTTGTTGGCAAGTATGTCGGGTGCCCTGCTCTCCTTCCCTTTTTTGGTATATTACACAAATACATATATTTATTTGTTTATCTTAGGGTAAAAACAACTTCATCACTCCTTGATCCATTCTCTATTAACTCAGATTTGTTAACATGGTGAGTCTTACGTATCCCTTTCTTGTTATTTTTCCCTTCTCTTAGTGCATGCATGGTCGCATCAATTTTCAACTTCTAAAAAATCATTTATTTTTTACTTTTCATATTTTTGGCTTTGGCTTATAACTGGTTGGTGTATAGGTGTTAATATGGTGGATATGTGTTGTGGGGTTATGGTGTTTGAGCCTTGATTTGCTAGTATTTTGAAAGAAAAAACGAGTAAAAAAACAATTGGGGTAAATGGGTGTCATGTGACTGAAAGTACCAGTAGGGATGATACTTTGTTGAACCTCTTTCTTATATTTCTATAAGTGAGGATAAAGATTCTCCCTTTAATAGTCCTAATAGTGTTAACCATAATTCTAAATCCTCTCCTCCTGGTGGCTTCAACCATAGAATTCCTCGCCTTTCTCATACATATTCCACCTGCCAATCCCAAGAAAAAACCAAATCATCCGCTCTCGAAACTAGAGTTCATCATTCGGGTTGAGCTCCTAGGTCCCTTTATGTTTCCATTTTAAAGTCTAGTAAGTCTCATCCCCTGGGGGTTAGGGAGGGCTACTTTGGATGACTTAGAATAGATTAGGCTGGTGATGTATTGAATGAGAGCATGTTGGAGAAAGTAGGTTAATTGACAACATTGTTTTGTCTACTTCTAGTGGCGATACATATATGGCTTGCGAATGTTATGGGGGACCCCATTAGGACCCATGTATTTGGGGTACCACATCATCACCATATTTTACTTTTAGTTTCATATTTCATAGTTTTACTTCATTTCTTACTTGTGGTGCTTTTTTATTTATTAGGCTACTTTTTATTGTTTGCTATAGTGTGTAGCTATGGAAGCACTAGGTAATGACTTTGATGCCTTCTTCGAAAAGACAAGCGGCGGCCCGTTCAGTGTCCTTGATACTGCTCTACCCGTGGGGAATACTTGGCCTTTTCGGGCTCCTGTGATGAAAGTAAGGCCACATAGTACCTTTTATAGCAGATCAAGGGGTAACCCTCATACTTGTAAATGAAAGTTTGGGTCTGTTTCCACTTTCCCGGAAGACCTACTCAAGGGTGAGTCGGACACAATAGCGAATGAAAAGGTCTCACACCTGGCCCATTATGTATATTATTCTGCTGAAAACATTACACCTCAGGCTATAACTAAAACAGATAGTTTGGAGTTGAGTGAGCCTCATGGCTGTACACTTAAAGCCATTCAATATTTGAGTGCTTTCAGGGTACTCTGTAAACCTTCATTTTTTTTTAAAACATTTTATACTGGTCAAATATGGCTTTCCTCCTGAGTCATTATCCTTTAGACATTGAAGCTCTCGCTACTATTCCCTCAGAGGTTGAAAAATTGAGAGAAAAGCTTCAAAGTCAGAGATCCTAAAAGAAAAAGCTTGTGCGGGAGAATAAGATGTTGACGAGGTGTCTTGATGACTCGTTTGGAGAAAGAACTTGGGTGATTAAGGACTTAAATGAGCTGAGGGCTAAATATTAGGGCTTGTCATCCTGAAAAATAAGATAAGGAGCGATGCTTTCACCCTCATTATGACCGGAGTATGGAGTGTAGATCTAGACTTGATGGTGCCATTGGCGGATAAATGGGTTAACAAAAAGGCGATCCTAAAGGCAATTAAGGATAAGAGGAAGTCTTATGTGCCTTATTCTGGTAGTCCTCATAGGTCTCCTGGGGTACTCTACATACCCTAACAAAAGACCTCATTAGATGTCCCTACCTCCAAAGCTTTTACTTTTAGTATTTCTGTATTGCTAACCCCCTACTCGAAGAAATGGTAGAGATGCTATTCCACCGTGTAGCTTTAGCTTATATTGTTCCTTGTTCGTTGAGGCTTCCCCAAAGTATATACTGGAAACGTATTTTATTTTTTTAATTTTTTGATATATTTGATGTTGTCAGTGTGCCTATACTGTTGTAATGTTGTACTATCAAACTTGTTTCCTTTTGCAATTGTATGTAGTGGCATCTTAAATCCTTGTTGCTTTACATCTGCATATCTCACTAAGCTGACGTTTGGGAGATCTCTTGGGTACCTTATTCTATATTGGAGGAACACTTCTCTAAGATAGAGTACCAGAAGTGTCTAACAATTTCATCTTATCAAATGGGTAATGATTTATTCATACATGTTTGTTGCATATCTCCTTAAAAATTTATGGCAAATCTTAATAAATAATTCATGACATTTCGATTAAAAATGAAGATGGATAATCAAACGCAAAAAATTAATTTTTTGCTCTCTAGTAGCATTCTTTTAGGGCATTCTTGGTCCTTCCTTTTTACAAAATGGTCAAAGATCTCATGTTTTGCCATTTTCCATTTGCTTTAAGTTATCATTAATTTTTTATTTGCTTATTCTTACTGAAAAGGCTAGAATTTTACCTTCACACCTATTTATAGTTTGTGGAGAACTTGTTACGATCGTTGACCTCGAACCCGGTGAAGTGAGTACCTAAAAAAGGCACTCTGACGCCCGAGTTAGTGTTTAAACAAGATTTAAAAAAGAAGAAAGATGAAGAAGATGGGTTTCTTTCTTTAAGTATGAACAATGTTTTTAGAGGCTAAAAACTCATTTATCTTAGAGATGGATCTCTGTTTATAAATAATGAATGATGTGGATTTAGAATTTTACTTTGAACCTTTAACTTAAAACACAAGCATTAAAGGAATTAGATAAAGTAAGCAGTAGAGGTTAAGACATTGTCCTCTTACTAGTAATACTTCCATAGCATTACAATGTTGCAAGGGTGCTTTATGATTAGTCAATCTATGTGAAGTAGCTTGTATGTACCAGATCTCGGAGGTTTGTCCATGTGATATGGCCTTCTCAGTTTACTCTAAAAAAACCATTAGAGGGTACCCTGGTATTCTAAGTTACTATCCTTAGGACTAGATTCCCTCTCTTAAAGGATCAAGGGTGTGTTGTCTTGTCATATAGGCTTGAAATACCACGTTGGTGTATCGCAGCCCTTAATTTTATTTTAGCCTTTTTTTTTGCTACAAGGTCAAGAACTACACTACAAATTCAAAGTGGCTTTCTCTACTTCATCAACATGTATAATCCTATTAAAAGTTATCCCAATCTTTGCTGAAATTTCTGCATCACTCTCAAACGCAAGAGAAAAGAGGGTTTCCCTTATAAAGGTATTTTGAGTAGTCTAGTAGGCCCAAAAAACACTAGGCAGCTTGTTTATCTAAGCTCCCTTCCTTTTCTCTAACTTCTTCTTTAAGATACCTTTATAGTCTTGTTGATAACTTCAACTTACTCGTTAGATTGTGAATGAGCTTGAGAGGCAAATTGGTTGGCTATTGTTGAGTGTTAAAAAATGCATATTTATAAAGGAGAAAACCGTCATTTTACATTTCAAGTCTTACTAACAAATCTTACTTTTATGTATTTAATCTTCTTGTGATTTAATTACATGTGTTTTATTTTAATTAAGTATTTTATGTATTTTAGGGGTATTATAGTCATTTCACAATAAAAGAGAGATCAGACGGCAAAACAGACATCACTTTTGAATTCAGGACAGTCGAAAACCTTAGGAAGAGCATAAAAGGAAAAATAGCACTATTCACATGTACGGTACTATTCACGTGTACGGTATTGTATACGTTACTGTTCACGACACTGTTCACATAGATGGATTGATGATGTGGCATTGACCGACGATGTGGCATTGACTGATGAGGTGTCACGATCCTGTTGGGCTAAAATTCTTATGTACTATTGATGGTGACGTGGCAGCATATCAATGGACGAAAAAAATCGCGTACGGTACATGCATCACACATGATTATTTTCAACCAAACCGCGTTACTGTTCAACCCGGGTCAAATTGTGTTACTGTTCATCCGCGTGGTCAAACCACGTACTGTTGACTGATGACGTGGCGCAATCCTGAGCGTCCAAACTGTTTTTAATCCGATGGCCATGATTTACTCCATGTATCTATAAAAAGGGGGCCTCCCCCCCCAATTTAATATCTCTGAATCTATTTTTGGACTCCATTTTCTGTAATTCCTTCTCCATCTTGTATTTTCTTCGTATTTTAATAAATTTCTATTTTGCCCCTAGTTCAATTATGAGTGGTTAATTTTCTTTCAAGCTTGGGTTGAAGGTGAAGTCTCAACATGTGTCATGGGCTTTATTTGGTAAATTTATTTTCTCTTCCCCTCTAGTTTTTGTGGATATTTTGACTTCTCGTCGACAAATAATACTAATATTGTCTAGTACCGCCTTGATTTCACCGGCCCTCTAGTACAAGGTTATTATTATTTGGCACCATATTGATTAGAGCGTGGTTCATGAGGTGTGGATTCCCCCCTCATAATTTAATTGGCATTAATACGAATTATTTAGCCCATGATACATATTGATACGGATCCAGATACCCAAGTACGTCAATTTAATAAATTTTCTCTTCAATTTATTCTCTCTATTGCAATTCCAATTTTAGAATTTATTCTCCCCATTTTAATTTAAGTTTTAGCATATTCGAAATCATTTCCACCATAAATCCAACCACCCATTTACAAAATTAATTCTACACATAATTAAAATCCACCTCCTCGTGGGATCGACACTCGTCACCATTGATCTATACTACAATAGATTCGTGCGCTTCCGAGTATATTAAAATTTGCATAACAAGTTTTTGGCGCCGTTGTCGGGGAGGTAAGTAATTTTAATTCATAGAATTAATTTTTGTGAATAATTCCATTTAAATTGTTTTCTTGTATTTTTTAAAAAAAAAAGAAAAAAGAAAAAAAAGTAAATCTACATTTAAAGGTTAGTATTTCTTTTCTTTTTCTTTTCTTTAAAATTCTGTAATTTAATTTCTAATTTATTTTTCTTTGTAATTTTTTTTATTTATCTTATTAATTTATTCTTAGTTAATTTATTTCACGTATTTGTTTTTGTGTATTTTTATAGAAAGGTTTTAATAGCGTGATAAGGTTAGTAACGTAATTTCTCTTTCTTCTTTATTTTTATTTGTTTTGTTCCCATCTTTATTTTTATTTGATTTGTTTTGCATGCATGGTCGTAGGTCATTATTACCTAATCTTGAACCTATAGACCTTGAACTAGAAAAAACACTTCGCACATAAAAGCACATTAAAAATAAATTTAGAATGGATTTACAAGCACCACATGAGAGGCCATTTAAGGACTACTTCAGTCCCTTAGCTAATTTGAGCACATCATGTATAAGATAACCAAATGTAGCTGCTAGGAGTTTTGAATTAAAACCTAGTGTGCTAAATTGTCTCCCCACATTTTATGGCCTAGAAAATGAGGACCCATATAATCATTTGAATGATTTTCATGCCATTTGTCAAACATTTAAATATGAAAATTTTTCAGATGATGATGTTAAACTCAGATTATTCCCATTTTCTTTAAAGGATAGAGCTCGTTCATGGTTAAATACTTTGCCTGCTAATAGCATCACATCATGGGAACAAATGGTTACAAAATTTTTGAATAAATATTTCCCAGTGCATAAAACCAATGCTATTCGCAGGGAAATTTCAGAGTTTACACAAAGAGAAGACGGGCAATTTTTCGAAACATGAGAGCGATTCAATGGGCTACTCTTGAAGTGTCCACATCATGGGTACGAGAAATGGCACCAATGCCAATATTTTTTGGAGGGATTACTACCAAATGTGCAAGAATGGCTAATGGCAACAAGTGGAGGAGAGCTACTGTCAAAAAGTGCATAAGAGATTTGGGAATTTTTCCAGCGACAAGCGGATAATTCCCAACAACGGAGTCGATCACTCAAGAATACTAGAAGAATTAAGGGAGTAAATGAGGTTCAAATTGGCGAGTCAACTTCGGGAATCAAAGAAGTCAAGGAGATGGTTGAAGGTCTTGCTCGACAAATAGCATCGTTATCGACTGCTAAATCAACAAAACCACATGATCATGACTCATACCCAGATCAAGCCAATGCCATAGGTGTGATGAGAAAGCTATCAAATTACAACCCATACTCCAACACATATAATCCTGGATGCAGAGACCACCCCAATTTTTCATGGTCTCAAGGATTCCAACAGAATGGACCAGCAGCTCCAGCTCCACCAATGCAACCAATTCCTCAAGCCTCTCAGCCACCATTCGTAAACTACTCTCAACCCAGACCATGGGAGGATTCATTTCAGAATCTCAAGAATGTTACTCACTCTACGATTGAGCAACAGAACCGCACCATTGATGGACTACGAAATGAGTTGAGAGCAGGCTTCAATTCACAAGCCCAATCAGTTTCAAGCTTCGAGAAGATGGTGGGACAACTTGCTTCTTCAGTTCAGACCTTGCAATGACTGTTGAGAAAGGCAAATTTCCAAGTCAACCAGTGCCTAACCCTAAAGGAGTACATGTAGCAAGTACCAGTTCACTACAACAACATGGAGAGGTCAAAGCAGTCATGACCTTGCGAAAAGGAAAAGAAGTCGACAACAAAATAGAGATGCCAGTGACAAATGAAAATCAAATTGTACCTGTGAATGTTGAAGACTCACCATCGGAAGAGAAAGAAGAAACCAACCCACGAGAATACGTTTCCAAAGCTCCATTTCCTCAGAGGTTAGCTAAAGGCAAGAAGGGAAAATCCACAGGTGAGATTCTTGAAATTTTCAAACAGGTAAGTGTTAACATCCCTTTACTTGATGCTATTAAACAAGTTCCATCTTATGCCAAGTTTCTTAAAGACCTTTGTACTAAAAAGAGAAATATGCATGTTCAAAAGAAGACATTTTTAACAGAAAACGTTAGTTCTATACTCCAACATAAAATTCCTTTAAAATGCAAAGACCCAGGCTCCCCCACTATCTCATGTAGCATAGGGAACCACACAATTGAGAATGCTTTGTTGGATTTAGGAGTTAGTGTAAATTTGTTGTCTTATTCAATATTTGTGAAACTTAGACTGGGAGAATTACACCCAACTCCAGTGGTGTTACAGCTTGCAGATTGGTCCACGAAAATACCTCGTGGTATTATGGACGTGCTTATCCAGGTAGACAAGTTTTATTTTCCTGTTGATTTCATTGTAATTGACACTCAACCAATACAGGATTCAAGGAAGCACATCCCCATTATCCTAGGCCGACCTTTCTTGGCAACTGCGGATGCTCACATTCAATGCAGGACTGGAAACATGCAGTTGTCCTTTGGCAACATGACTATGGAGCTAAACATCTTCAACATTGCTAAACAACCTCACAATGCAGATGATGGAATTGTTGATGTGGATTTAATAGAAACAATAATTGATAACACTTTTCTTTCAAACCTTAGTGATGATCCTTTATAAACGTGTTTAACTCACTTTGTTTTGGATTTTGATATTGACAGATCGATCGATGAGGTCAACGCCCTACTTGACTCAGCACCATCCATGGACACTAATAAATGGAAGTCAAGAGTTGAACAACTAGCACCATCAGAGAAGAAACTCATCCCATCATCAGAATCACTATCGAAACTCGAGCTCAAACCATTGCCTAACACATTGGAATATGCGTTTTTAGGAGAAGAAAGCACTCTACCGGTAATCATCTCATCATCCCTAAGTGACGAACAAAAAAGTAAGTTGTTGGATGTTTTGAAAGAGCACAAAGGGGCATTATGATGGACCATAGCAGACATAAAAGGTATAAACCCTGCAGATTGCATGCATTACATTCACCTTAATGAAAATGCTAAATCTATTAGTGAAATGCAACGTCGGTTAAATCCTAATATGAAAGAAGTTGTTATAACTGAAGTCCTTAAGCTATTAGATGCATGTATCATTTACCCCATTTCTGATAGTTCATGGGTCAGTCATGTGCAAGTCGTCCCCAAAAAGTCAGGAGTCACAGTAGTTACCAATGCTGATAATGAATTGATACCCACTAGAGTAACTACAGGATGACGTGTATGCATTGATTATAGAAAGTTGAATTCTGTCACACGTAAAGACCATTTTCCTTTACCATTTATTGATCAAATGCTTGATAGATTAGCAGGCCATGAATTTTATTGCTTTCTAAATGGCTACTCAGGATATAATCAGATTCCCATAGCACCAAAAGATCAAGTGAAAACCACTTTCACTTGCCCTTTCGGTACCTTTGCATATAGGAGAATGCCATTTGGATTATGTAATGCACCTGCTACATTTCAACGATGCATGTTAAGCATTTTTTCTGATATGGTTGAACGATTCCTTGAAGTCTTTATGGATGACTTTTCTGTCTTTGGTGATTCGTTTGATCAATGTTTACATCATCTAACACTAGTTCTGCAGAGATGTATCTAGAAGAACTTGGTCTTAAATTGGGAGAAGTGTCATTTTATGGTAAAACAAGGTATTGTTCTCGGTCATATCATTTCAAGCAAAGGTATTGAGGTTGACAAAGCCAAGGTGGATCTCATTTCTAATCTTCCTCCACCCAAAACAGTCAGAGAAGTAAGATATTTCCTTGGGCATGCTGGTTTCTATAGACGTTTCATTAAAGATTTTAGCAAAGTTTCTAGACCCTTATACAATTTACTTGCTAAGGATGTACCTTTTATCTTTAATGATTCATGTCTTGTGGCATTTGAAAAACTAAAGCAGTTGTTGACATCATCACCTATCATTCAGCCCCCAAACTGGAGCTTACCATTTGAGCTCATGTGTGATGCATCTGATTATGCAGTAGGACAAAGAGTTGATCGAATTCCCCATGTTATTTACTATACTAGTATGACATTGAATGATGCACAGTTGAACTATTCAACTACTGAAAAAGAAATGCTAGCAGTAGTGTTTACATTAGAGAAATTTCGATCTTATCTCATTAGTTGTAAAATAATTATATTCACAGATCATGCTGCTCTTAAATATCTTCTCACAAAGAAAGATGCAAAAACTAGACTAATTCGTTAGGTGTTATTTTTGCAGGAATTTGACTTGGAATTCAAAGATAAGAAAGGGACAGAAAATATTGTGGCGGACTACCTCTCTCGTCTCCATTTTGACACAATTACAAAGCCATTAATATTGAATGAGTCATTTCCAGATGAACAATTAATGAGTGTAGAAGTATTACCTTGGTATGCTGATATAGTTAATTATCTTGTTACAGGTAAACTTCCAGAGCATTGGACCAAGCAAGACAAGGCTAAATTCTTTGCAGAGATAAAGAATTTCTTTTGGGATGACTCGTATTTGTTCAAGTATTGTGCAGATCAAATTGTTAGACGATGTGTCCCAGAAAATGAAATTCAGAATATCCTTTCATTCTGCCATGAACAAGCTTGTGGAGGCCATTTCAGTGCTAAGAAAACAACGACTAAAGTTTTACAATGTGGTTTCTATTGGCCATCTATATTTCAAGACGCTTACACTTTCTGTTCTTCATGTGATAGGTGTCAACGAATGAGGAGCATTACACGAAGGAACATGATGCCGCTAAATCTAATTTTAGTGGTTGAGATTTTTGACGTATGGGGGATCGATTTCATGGGACCCTTTCCCCCTTCTTTTGACCATCAATACATATTGGTTGCTGTTGACTACGTATCGAAATGGGTAGAAGCAATTCCATGCAGAACTAATAATCACAAGGTGGTGATAGGATTTTTGAAAAGCAACATTGTTTCACGCTTTGGATTCCCTCGAGCAATAATCAGTGATGGTAGTGCCCACTTTTGTAACAAAGCATTCAAAGCTCTTTTGACAAAGTATTCAATCACACACAAAGTGGCGACTCCGTATCATCCGCAAACCAGTGGCCAAGTTGAGATATCCAATCGAGAAATAAAGCACATATTAGAAAAGACGGTGAGGCCAGATAGAAAAGATTGGTCATTAAGACTTGATGATGCATTATGGGCATATAGAACGGCTTTCAAGACCCCGATTGGAATGTCACCCTACAGGCTAGTGTATGGAAAAGCTTGCCACCTACCTGTGGAACTCGAGCATCGTGCGTATTGGGCCATAAAGAAATTCAACTTTGACATGCAGCAAGCTAGCTCAGAAAGAAGATTACAACTGGCTGAACTTGAAGAAATTCGCAATGACGCATACGAAAATGCCAAGATTTACAAGCAACGAATGAAAGTCTTCCATGACAAGCAAATTATGAGAAAATCGTTCACTCCAGGTCAGAAAGTGCTTTTATTCAATTCTCGCTTGCATCTATTCCCAGGTATGTTACGTTCTCGATGGTCTGGTCCCTTTATTGTTCATACTGTTTTTCCACATGGGGCAATTGAAATTAAGTACCCAAAGAACAGTGTCATGTTTAAAGTTAATGGTCAAAGATTAAAGCCATATCTAGAGTACTAACCACATGAAGAAGACACTGAAATAAATTTGAGTGACCCACCATATTTGAATTGATTTTTTTTCTTTCTTTATATTATTCTCCTGCTAATTAAAATTATTTTTTTGCATAAGTGTGTTTGTTTAACTATTAAGTTTTCTTTTATCATTTTTAATCATGAGTACCTTAGTTAGACCGTTCCTCCTAAACATTCTTAAACCACTTCAACGTGTCAAAACTCATCTCAAAAGGCAGATTCAATTTTGTAAAACACATCGCATTTGGGCTCTACAACCACCAGAGTTAGTAGACTATGTTGAGGGTTTAGAACGCCAACTCAGAGACATTGAGAGAAGTGTTTACGACATCCAGTTGGAGCTTGAGGTAAATTCAATAAGAGGATGAGTTTAATTTTCTTTGTGTGTTTTAATTTGTTTTTCTGTTTGTGTGCTTTAGTTTGTTACCCCGGTGAAGTGGCGGATAACGGTACTTCGTGACAATCAAGTCGGTTACTTCAGTTTTCCATAATAACTGATATTCTGAGGCAAAGGTATGGACAAAAACGAGACTCTAGGGAAGCTTCACAAGCGATTCCCTTTACTTCCTCAGAATGCCCTCCTTACGATCTATAAAGCTCGGTCCGAATGTATGCGATTACTCATGAGGAATAACACACCTGCTGACATCCGTTGGTTAATCGAGGCTAAAGTATGATTAGCAGGTGAGTTACCTCCAAAATTTATTGCATACATGCCTGGTTGTGGTAAAGGAAATTATGCAAGAAAACGACGAGCTCGACGAATTTCTGTTGCTTGTCATAAGTGTGCCAGAATGAGTTGCAATAAAAACCCATGTTCTTTAGGAATGGTGTCTGATAACAGGGAAGATAAGATTCAATTCATTGGGGATGGCTTGAATAAGGAGTCATTGGATGATATCCTTTTGTCTCTTGAAACGCATCCCAGTGGATATGTGCAAGGAGCGATTCTCCAGTTATGGACATTATTCCATAAAGAGCATGCACGATATAGTCTCGGGAATCTGACTATAAACGACCCTGTTTGCCAGTTTATAAGAAAACTGGATAGGAAGCCTATCCTCGACCCATAGAGGGCGTTCAAGCCATTTCTGGACGTAAAACCAGAGGAAGATGTGAGCCACAGTCGCAATTACCTATAAATATCCTTTTACTTTACTGTTGTTTTATCGTTTGCATTATTGTCTTTAATAATTTTATTATTGTTTGCTTTTTCCTTTTTACTGTTTCTTTTTTTTTACTCGCGAGCCATGTGCTTTACGCGTATTTGACACTGACACGTTACCTCATACACAGCTGTGATCCACTGTCACCAAGATTCTTAAATGTGATTTCTTTTTTTTGTCAAGCACTCACAAATTATTTTTGAGAAGTATCACAATGGCAGCTACTCCCAATAGACAATTCAAGAACATTTGTGTGCTTTCTGGATTTAACTATGACAAACATAAAGAGTTCGTGGAGGCAGCCATAGATCTTGGTCGAAGCATAGCAGCGAGAAAATTACACTTGGTGTAGGGAGGAGGTAACCGAGGGTTATCAAAAATGGTCTCAGAAGCAGCTTTTATCAGAGGCAGCCAAGTGTTAGGCATCATCCCAAGAGTCCTAAAACCATTGGGCAGTTCGTCTGACTCATCAACTGGAGAAGAGATAGTCGTCTCAGGTATGCAAGAAAGAATAACTGAAATGCTTAATCATGTTGATGCTTTTATTTTCCTTCCAGGAGATCTTGCAACACTAGAGGCACTTATCACACTAGCATCTGAGGCCCATCTGCATATCCACCAGAAACCCATCGGTTTGTTAAATATCAATAACTTTTATGATGGCTTTATCGCATTTCTTAACCATGCAATAAAAAACTATTTCATTCCCTCTAATGCGAAAAAAATTTTTATTTGTGCTCACACTGCTAATGAGCTACTTGATCTGTTACAAGCTTATAGACCGGAGCCAGACCCCCTAGATCTTTGTATTGGAGCGTCCAAATAATGATGGTAACAGTAGCAGCAGTAAAAAGTACAAATTAGATTTAACTCTCCGCCTGTAAATATTTTCTTCTATGTTGCACCACCCAGGTGATGTCTTCTAAACTCTACTTCTTTCCTTTAAAACATTGAGGACAATGTTTCGTTCTGGTTGGGGGGAGGGAATAGTCGACAATTGTGGAATCTTGGTTAAGTTTTTACTGATTTTTTGTTGTAGAAACTAACTGTTGCTAACGTTGTGTGTTGAAGATGACTGAATATGGAGTGTAGTGACTCTAGAAACGCATCTTCATCGTTTGAAAAAAAATAATTAAAAAAAAGTAAAAAAATAAAAAAAAATTTGCAGACATTTTCTTTTTCTTTATTAAGTTTTTATATTTCTTTTTAATTTCTCCTCTATAAATATACATTTTCAAACTTTTGAGCCTATAAAAAAAAAACCATTTTCTTTTTCTATCATTTTAAGTGTAACTTTTCTAATTAGTTTTTTTTTACATCTTTCTGCATGCATATTTTCTTTTCATGTTTAGAATAGGTTGGGGGGTAGAATGTTGTTTAAAAAAAAATTGTGTGATTTGTTTTAACATTGGATGACATGATTAATTTCAAATTTTAGTATTTGTATTATCTTTGGTCTTAAGTGATGTTACATTATGTTTGCTACTCTACATGTTGATGTTGGAGACAAATATGAGTTGCTTGAAGGAATGAACATGTTATAATAAGTACTAAGTGAGTTTTTGAGCCTATCATTTTTCTTGGAGAGTAACCCTTTTGCCCATTTTTTATATAGCTTAACAGTTTATTATTGTATACACGATCTCTAGATTTCTTTTGAGTTAACCCTAAAAAAAAATTGTAAAATTAAAAAAAAATGTGTGTTGCTACATTTGGAGGCCCATCTAACTAGTAGATATGGAAGGTTATTTAGAGCCCTAAAAGACGATGGAAAGACCATCTTTGATCCGTTTGAACCTTTCTACCCATCCCTTTTATCAAATATCCATAGTTAACCCTTTTGAGCCTTTAAAAAAAAAAACTTTTCTTTGTCAAAATTCTCATCTTGACCCACTCTGATTTGGAGTATTACCCAATATCTTACAAGTTCCACCACCTATTTATGTTTGAGAAAAATATAAATAATTATTTTTGTTCAGTGAAGTTGTGTCAAGCAAAAGCAAAAAAAAAATTGTTTCAAAAAAAACAAGAAAAAAATAATAATAACAATAATAGGTGAAATCCACCTTGCAACTTCAAAAAAAATAAAATAAAATTCATCTGCATTTTTCTCAAACATACACTTTGTTTTCCTTATTTCCCTTCTTTGTTAACCATGTCCCTAGCCTACGTTACATCCTAATAAAAGTCCTTCTTGATTTTAGGGAACTATAATATGAAGTAGAAGCTAGTTATGTGGGCTAAAAAAATGTAGTGGTGCATAATAAAAAATAAAAGATAAATAAATTGGGTTGACTAGCATTTTTGTTTGACTTGAGATCGTATTATTTCTAAGCTGAGGGTATATTTATTTCATCTTGGTGAGAGCATGTGATATCACTTCTTTATTATTTTCTCTCTTAATTATCATTCATTGGAGTGACTATTTTTATTAGTTTTAATTTCTTTGTGAGAGTGTCACTACTTCCAATGAGATTTTGGGGTTTGACATATCATTCTTGAAAGTAGCTATAACAAAGTCTACTGGGCTAATTCATGTGGATGGTTGATGTGGGTGTGATGTTGCTTTAGACTAGAGATAATGCTTATACTTTTATTTGATTGCTATCATTAATCTGATTGAATAAACACGAGTGTTTTTTAAAAAAAGAAAAATCATTTTGAATTTGAATTTTGTTTTCGCTTTATTTGCTAGGGACTAGCAATAAGCTGGTTAGGGGGTGTGTTGAGTGTTAGAAAATGCATATTTATAAAGGAGAAAACCGTCATTTTACATTTCAAGTCTTACTAACAACTCTTACTTTTATGTATTTAACCTTCTTGTGATTTAATTACATGTGTTTTATTTTAATTAAGTATTTTATGTATTTTAGGGGTATTATAGTTATTTTACAATAAAGGAGAGATCAGACGGCAAAACTTTTGAACTCAGGATGGTCGAAAACCTTAGGAGGAGCATAAAAGGAAAAATAGCACTATTCACATGTACGGTACTATTCACGTGTACGGTACTGTATACGTTACTGTTCACGACACTGTTCACATAGATAGATCGATGATGTGGCATTGACCGATGATGTGGTATTGACTGATGAGGTGTCACGATCCTGTTGGGCTAAAATTCTTAGGTACTGTTGATGGTGACGTGGCAGCATATCAGTGGACGAAAAATCTCGCGTACGGTACATGTATCACACAGGATTATTTTCAACCAAATGCATTCGTTCAACCCGGTCAAATCTGTTTCATCCGCGTGGTCAAACCGCGTACTGTTGACTGATGACGTGGCGCAATCCTGAGCCTCCAAACTGTTTTTAATCCGATGACCATGATTTACTCTATGTATCTAAAAAAAGGGGGCCTCCCCCCCTAATTTGATATCTCTGAATCCATTTTTGGACTCCATTTTCTGTAATTCCTTCTCCATCTTGTATTTTCTTCATATTTTAATGAATTCCCATTTTGCCCCTAGTTCAATTATGAGTGGCTAATTTTCTTTCAAGCTTGGGTTGAAGGTGAAGTCTCAACATGTGTCATGGGCTTTATTTGGTAAATTTATTTTCTCTTCCCCTCTAGCTTTTGTGGATGTTTTGACTTCTCGTCGATAAATAATACTAATCTTGTCTACACCTTGGTTATTATTATTTGGCACGATAAGCCCTTAGCACCATATTGATTAGAGCGTGGTTCATGAGGTGTGGATTCCCCCCTCATGATTTAATTGGCATTAATACGGATTATTTAGCCCATGATGCATGTTGATACGGATCCAGATACCCAAGTGCGTCAATTTAATAGATTTTCTCTTCAATTTATTCTCTCCATTGCAATTCCAATTTTAGAATTTATTCTCGCCATTTTAATTTAAGTTTTAGCATATTCCAAATCATTTCCACCATAAATCCAACCACCCTTTACAAAATTAATTCTACACATAATTAAAATCCATCTACTCGTGGGATCGACACTTGTCACCAGTAATCTATACTACAATAGATTCGTGCGCTTATGAGTACATTAAAATTTGCACAACAGTTATTCATAACTCTATGAAATGAGAGTTATCATGACACTTTTAAACTTAAATCATTATTACTTAGAGAGTAAATGACATGTTTTTATTGCATTTTAGTTATATTTTGCATGAGTATCAATTTTAGTTTAGTTTCAATAAATTTTGTTGTTTTAAAATAATTTGTATGCTTACATTGTGTGTATAATTTTAAACTCTATCAAATTTCAAAGAAAGAATGCTGCTGCAATAGTCTTGCAAAAAATGAGAAAAGAACTTGGCTACAGAATAATTAAAACAAATCTGGAACAGTGCAGTTGTTGTGGCCATTGCTGTAGCATCCGTTGCTATAGCAACCCTGGAGTATTGACAAAGAAGATTGCGATCTGGACTTTCCTAATTTGGAAGATGCGTGCCCTAAACTTTCGTTTACCCTAATTTTTAACTATAAAAGAAGCACACACGCAATGAAAAAGAGAGAAGTCGTCAACCAAGAAAAAAAAAGCCGAAAAGAAACAAAAGAAAAAAAGAATCCGAGAGCGAAATTAAGGGTTGCATCAGAGGAGAATTTGCAGAGATCAATCGGGAAACTCAGTCCTTCTTATTCTTCTCATGTTTTCTTGTTTACTTTTTAATCATGAGGATGCATTTGATGGCTAAAACTCTTTTGTTTATTTTACTTTCGTAAGTCATGAACTAATTTAATTGTGGATGGGTGATAGACAATCTTAATGGTTCATTGACTGATTATATATGTTACTGCATGTTCGCTATAACACTTTGTTTTGATAATACTTATTTTTATTCATTATTTCAGGTGACCACTCATTTTATGATATAAGGTAAGAAAGAGCCACAAAAGGATCTATCTTAGTAGAACATATCAAAGCAATACTTGGTTTTAGATTGTGTTTCCTAAGTTAAGTTATACTTGATTCCAAAAGGGCCATATTTAATCTAAAATTAGTGATGAACTAGACATAGAGATTTACCTTGTAGGGTAATTAGAACCTAAGCATGTAATGTTGTATCTTATGTTGGCAGAACAATTGGTCACTGTTAGGTTGCATAAAGATCTAAGACATCCAACATGCGACAGCTGATGATATAATAGGATTCTGCCCAGTGTTGTAGCAACCGAGCCTAAAATTTAAAGAAACGGTCAAAACCATTAAGAGAGTTTAATCACTTAACTACTTCATTCTCATTTGTTTTATCCTTGTATTTGCTGTGAAAGTTTTCTTTATTCTATTTTATTTATTGCATTTTAGTTATTCTATTAGTTTTATTAGTTGTCTTATTTTAATTTGAAACAATCGGCACTATTAAGATTGTTGTAGCAAGCCTGATAACATCAATCCCTATGGAGATGATCTTGAATACTTATCATTATATTACTTATTGTGTACACTTACACATTGACACCGATAACACAAGAAAAAGTTACAACAAGTTTTTGGTACCAGCTAAAGATTGATTGTTCATTGTGAATTATGAAATTAATCTTAACGATGCTAATTTTTTATTTTATTTTGTTGATAGCAAAACCTCCATGCGCAAATATAAACTTGTTGAATTTCAGTTTGATCTAGAAAATTGAAAGAATCACAAGGAGATTAAGGAAAGAGCAAAGGGATTCAAAAGTTGTTGTAGAAATGGATGATTTGCAAGATATGGAAAACTTGAACCCTCACGGAGAAATACAACTAGTCAATGGTCAAGAATGTCATAATGGGCAAAATAATCAAGAACAACCAGGAAATAACATCATCTAAATGGTAGACGATAGAGATACATCTATTAGAGACTATGCCGTGTTAACTCCCTAAGTTATGCATCCTGGAATAATTAGACCTGAAGTACAAGCTATCAATTTCGAACTCAAATCAATGATGTTTCAGATGTTGTAAATAGTGGGGCAATTCAATAGATTGCATCGGAAGACCCTCATCTTGACCTTAAACTGCTCTTGAAAGTGAGTGATGCTTTCAAAATTGCCGAAGCATCATTAGATGAATTGAAACTCAAACTTTTCCCATATTCTTTAAAAGATCTAGCACGGGCATGGTTAAACTATTTACCTCCATACTCCATCACCACATGGAATGATTTGGCTAACAAATTCTTGATGAAATACTTTGTACCAACCAAGAAAGCAAAGTTGAGGAATGAAATTATATTTTTTTCATCAACTTTCCACCAATCATGGTATTCCTTGCTGCATACAAATGGAAATTTTCTACAATGGATTGAACCCAAGCATTAGATTGATAGTTGATGCTTCAGCAAACGGGGCTTTGTTGTGTAAATGTTACAATGAAGCTTATGAAATTTTGGAGCGAATTGCTAACAACAATGATCAGTGACCATCAACTAAATAAGCTCCAGGAAGAGGAATAGTAGGAGTACACAATGTGGATGCATTTACCGCACTATCAGCCCCAATAACTTCACTGACAAATATGGTAAAGGCTATGACCACTACTCCAGCATCTGTTAACCAAGTTATTGAAGTCTTTTGTGTTTATTATGGAGAGGGACATTTATTTGATAATTGTTCTAGGAATCCAGCTTCAGTCAACTATGTGGGCAACTTTAATAGGTAAAATCATAGCAATTTGTATTCAAACACCTATAATCCTGGATGAAGGCAGCACCCAAACTTTTCATGGAGCAACCAAAATTAGCCTGCTGCATCCAAAGGACAGAACAGACCTGTATAGCCACCAGGATTTCACCAGTAAAATCAAGGGCATAGAAACACAAGCAATGACCAACTCAGTTCTCTTGAAGCTTTGCTTAAGGAATACATTGTGAAGAATGAAGCAGTTGTCCAAAGTCAGGTTATGTCGTTAAAAAATTTAGAAAATTAAATTGGACAGCTTGCTACAGCATTGAGTAATAGACCTTAGGACAGTCTGCCTAGCAACACAGAAGACCAAGAAGGGAAGGAAAATAATATTGCAAAGTGATTAACTTAAAGTCTGGAAAGGGTATTGATATTCATATTAGTATGTCAAAAAGAAGAATTGAGCCTGTTTCAATCTAAGAAGAAATTCAAGTTGAAGAAGAGCCACAACAACCAAACTTCCAACACACGAGTGAAAGTAGTCAAGCTACAGCAATTATAGAAAGAAATAATTATGTAATTATTGAAGAAGAAGCTGCAACACCAACAGTAACAAATTAGAGTAGATCAAAAGAAAAGCAACATGTACAACCTGCTGCAACACAATAATTTAAGCACCCACTAACTTTTCTACAAAGATGTCAGAATAAAAAACAAGACAAGCAATTTAGCAAATTTGAAAGTGCTGAAACAATTGCATATCAACATTCTTATCATTGCCCATAAAAACAACTCAACTGTTTAGCTCCTTGAAGCTAGAAAACCAATCCTTGTTAGGACACATATCATAAGTATGATCTAAATTCAAAATCTACTCATCTGAGTGACATGTCAATGTCATGCCAATGAAACTAATGTCTGAATCCTCATTATACTTTGCTACACGTGCATCAGAAATAGCCTTATCCTTTTATAACTTAAGACAATTCTTTTTCTAATGCCCTTTCTCGTGTCAAAAAGCGCATCCATCTTTGGCATACCTCCCTTTAGACTTGCTCTTTTTTCTAGGTTTGAGGCTTTGTTAACGATCTCTTACTGTCAATGCTTCTATAACTATATCTCTATGATCCTTTCTATCTTTCTTTATGGTCTTAGATTTATACAATGTACTACTTACAATATCAAATGTGACACTATTCTTCCCATGAAGCAAAGTGGTAGTGAGATTGTCATATTCATCAGGAAAGGAATTCAATAGCAACAATGCCTTATCTTCATCATCAAATTTATCATCTAAATTTAGCAAATCCACTAATATCTTGTTGAATGAATTTACATGGCCATTCATCAATATGCCAGGCACATACGTGAATTGATAAAGTTTTTTCATATAAAACTTATCTTCAAGACTTTTCTTCATGTGCTTTTCTTCCAGTATCTTTCATAATTTCTTTGTTGATGTCTCCCTCATTACAAAGTACTTCTGATCTTTAGCCGAATATAGGCTAATAGTACCACATGTCTGTCTATTGATCTTTATCCATGTCATCCATCTTGTCAGACTTTTCTTCAAGAGCCAAAACCACCTTCTCCAAGCTTATTTTCATGAGAGAAATGCTTTGTAGCCTCGAGTGCTAGACCTAACAGGAAGATTAGAACGAGAATCCACTTGCATCTCTCCTCCTAAAATATCATATTAGTCGTCATCACCAGTTATATCTTCTCTCATATAAAGTTCTTGTATTTTTATTGCTTTCTTCTCTACAAGACGCATTGAATTTACTTTCTTTTTGGGAAAAAATAGAGAAAAATGTTTCATTTTTTGTACCGTTCATATAATGTTTCTGATAATATGGTAATAGTTTTGGAACAAAGTTCAAATCTGAACCTTATAAATTATTCATTTAAGGAAATTGATCAAAACTCCCTGTCGTTTTAATAAATTAATTAATCTGAACCTTACGAGATACCAAAATCATATTTATTATTTTATTTTATTAGGTAATAGACACAAACTCGTGGATTGCAATTGGTAAATCGTGGGCCATATGGTGTTTTCTTTGTGCAAATTGTTGTTTTATCAAGGAGTTAACGAGTTTTGTATGTATTTTACAGTGAAAAAAGAGGTTTAATGAGTAATTGTATTCCATTCTCACTAAAAACGTTTGAATAATTTTAACTAAATGAACTTAGTTTAAAGGATAGCTATCAAATTTGATGTTAATTTCTAAAGTTAAGAATGAAATTCGAAATTAGTATACCTTTAGCGCTTGTCACAGAGCCAAGAGATGGGTGAGTCAAAAGCATAGGCGACGGTGCCTGTGCCGGCGCCAGTGTGGGTGACGCACTTAAAATTCTTATGAATTGCTTAAGTATGCAAGCAACATAGTAGAAAATAAACAATCCTTTTGTATTATAATAACATGAATAATCAGATATACACATTCTTCACATATTTATACTAAACGTGAAAAATGGTAGCTTGCTCAAAAGGAAACAAAGATGAATAAAAACAAAAGATTACAACTGCACTAGCCAATCATTGAAACATTCTAGAAACTTCAGCTTGCAGTGTTCACATGAAAATATTCCCCTGCATAACAGTTTTGCCAGCTCATTGAATACACCTCAGCTTCTACATCAGCTGGCTGCTGGATATGGCTGCTCAGGTGGCATGCCAACATGGCCTTGGGGTCAACTATTGACTCATGTTCATAACCTGAATTCTCAACACCCTCTCTCAAACTTAAGGTCTTGTCAAAGACATTAAGTTTGCTTCTAAATTGACTGAGCTTGTAATAAGGCAATGGCTTGGTTAATATGTCTCGATCTCTGATTTCAGCTCCTTGAGTGACTTTGTCTCTAATGAAATAAAGATCTATCTCAAAATGCTTGGTCTTTGAGTGATACACTGGATTTGTGGCTATTGCTGCTGCACTTGTGCTATCACTTAGGATCATTGGAACTCTTTGCATCTCGATTTCTAGTTCGCCAAATAGAGAATTTATCCAAGTGATTTCAGTAGTACACAAATCTATGGCCCTGTACTCGGACTCAGCTGTAGATCTTGCTACCATGCCTTGCTTTCTTGAGCTCCAAGCTACTAAATTGTCTCCCAAAAACACACAATATCCACTTACTGATCTTCTGTCATCTGGATCACTAGCCCAGTCAGCATCAGTGTAGGCTATTAAATCTAGGTGTTCTGACTTCTGGAATTTTAAGCACATGTTTGCAGTGCTCTTTAGGTACCTCAATACTCGTTTGCAAGCTGTCCAGTGAGATTGTCTTGGGTCAGACATGTATTGGCTAAGCTTGTTAACAGAATATACAAGCTCTGGTCTTGTTAGAACAACATACTGTAGACTTCCTACAACACTCCTATAAAATGAGGGATTGTCAAGTTTGGTGCCTTCACTCTTCTTTAGTTTCTCTGTTGTGCTGAATGGTGACTCTATTCCCTTGTAATTCTCCATCTTTATTTTAGCTAATAGGCCTTGAACATACTTAGCTTGAGAGAGCATAATGGAGTTCTAATTTTTTATGTCATGTATCCCAAGGAAGTAGCTTAAATTTCCAAGATCTTTCAGTGCAAAGGCTCCACTTAGCTTTCCTATCACTTCCTCAATACCCTTGCTGTCATTTCCAGTCACAATTATGTCATCTACATACACAAGCACAATGATTATTTCAGCACTGCTTCTCTTAAAGAATAGAGAAGTATCACACTTGGAATTGTTGAACCCCCAAGAGCACAGAGCATTCTTTAATTTGTCAAACCATGCTCTGGGTGCTTGTCTCAGTCCATAGAGAGCTTTCTTGAGCTTGCATATGTGGTTTGGTCTTCTCTTATCCTCAAATCCCTCAGGTTGTGGCATGTACACAGTCTCTGTCAAGTCTCTATTCAGAAATGCATTATTTATGTCAACCTGCCTCAACAGCCAATCATTACTTACAGCCAAGGTTAAAATGATCTTGATTGTTGCAGCTTTGACCACAAGGCTGAAAGTTTCATTAAAGTTAAGTCCTGGTGTCTGTAGAAACCCCTTCACGACAAGTCTAGCTTTGTATCTATTTATGGTGCCATCTGGATTCTCCTTTACTTTGTACACCCACTTGTTGCCAATGAGTTTGTAGTTCTGGTCATGTGGTATTAGGGTCCAGGTTTGGTTTTTGACAAGAGCATTATATTCATCCTCCATTGCTCTTCTCTATTTAGGATCTTTCAGTGCAACAGTGGAGTCAGGGGGTAAGGAAGTTTGAGATTGAGTGGATGTTTGATAAACCTTTGGTTTGAAAATCCCTGCTTTTGATCTTATGATCATGGGATGTAAGGAGGCTTGAGTGTTTGGTTCTGTTATGGAAGGCAAGGTGCAGTTTTCTACTGAGGTGTTTGGTGAGAGTTCAACAGGTGAGTGGTTGTCTGATATAGAGTTGAGGTTCAAATTTTGATAGGCTTCATCTTGACCAAAACTTGGGAGCTGTTCTGAGTTTCCAACAGGAGCTTGAGATTGACTATGAGCTGCATTTTGCTGTGTTGACTCAAGGGGAACACTGGTGGAGAAAGACACAACTTGAAATTTTGCAAGGACTGTGGGGGACTCATTTTGGTCAGTGAGCCTATGCTTGCAGAAATTTGAGTCATTTTGAAAAGGGAATGAATGTTCATTAAATTTGACACTGGCTGAAATGTAGATTCTCCTTGAATGATGCATGCAAATGTAGCCTTTGTGATTAATGCTAATGCCTAGTAATGTGCACTTGGAAGTGTGAAAATCAAACTTATGCTTGTTGTAGGGTCTTAAGTATGGATAGCATTCACAACCGAAAACTTTAATTTGGGAATAATCTGGTTTGGTGAGATATAGCAGCTCAAATGGAGTTTTATTTTCAAGGATAGGTGAGGTTAATTTGTTTATGATGTAGGTGGCATAGCTGAAAGCTTCTTGCCAATATCTCAAAGGCATTTTTGCTTGAGCTAGTAATGCTAGGCCAGTTTCCACAATGTGTCTGTGCTTTCTTTCCACTTTTCCATTTTGTTCATGTAAATAAGGGCATGAGTGTCTTAAGGCTATTCCTTCTTTCTTGAGAAAGGGTTCGAAAGTTTTAAACTCCCCACCCATGTCTGTTTGTAAAGCCTTGATTCTTAAATTTAGCTGATTTTCTACTTGGTTTTTAAACACAATGAATGTGTCAAGGGCCTGTGATTTTGTTGTTAAGGGAAACAACCATGTGTATCTTGTCTTGTCATCCACAAAGGATATGTAATATCTGTGTCCATGGGTATATGGAATAGGTGCTGGTCCCCAGAGATCACTATGTATAAGTTCTAAGGCTGTGCTGGTCTTGGTTTCAATACTTTTAAAGTTCAGTTTTGATTGCTTTCCATACTGACAAGCATTACAAAATGAGGGAAAGATGTTTTTATTTAAGTTGAGCTGATTATAAGATAATAGAGTATTTTTCAGAACTGACTCATTTGGATGCCCCAGCCTAAAGTGCCAAAGATCCATTTCATTTGTTCTAAAATCCCTACTGCTTGTGTCAGCTCTACTGGACTCGACAACACTGGCACCAACACTGGCACCAAAAGACTCATTACTATCAGTACTAAAATTAAAACATTCCATTGACATTGGATTGCTAATGCAACTTATTGACTCGGGTACTAGAAATGAAGATAACTCAGCAGCATATGTGACCTTGTTGCCACTCAAATGAGTTGGCATGCATAGTAGCTCATATAGTCCATCTCCAGCCACTCATTTCACCAGAATTCTCCCTTGGTTCTTGTCCTTAATGAAGCAAACAGATTTTCGAAACTCAACATCAATATCATTATCATGAAGCAATTTGGAAACACTAATGAGATTTTTTGTAATATCAGGTACACACAAAATATGATTTAATTTGATGTGTTTGTGTGGATTGTAAGTGGGCAATATAGAATAACCAATGTGAGAGATGTGAAGTTTGTTACTATTACCAACAGTGAGCTTGTCATTACCTTGATACTCTGAGTTCAGGTTCATATTTCCAGTGGCATTGGTCACATGATTTGTGGCACCATGCACATAATTTTTCTTAAACCTATGCCAACATTCAGCAGCTGTGTGCCCCATTTTGAAGCAGATTTGGCATGGACCCTTTGATTCAGAACCTTCACCTTCTGCAGCAGCTTTGCCTTTGCCTTTGTCTTGAATATTTTGACTTCCCTGACCAGGACCACCATTACTACTATTTCCAGTACCACCACCAGGATTTCTGAAGACTATCCCAGGTTGTTGTTGATTTCCAAATCTTTCACCATTGCCCCAGTTCCTTATGCCATTTCTCATCTGTGTGAAGTTAGCCTCAAGAGTCCCTGGGCTGAGATTTTGCTTAGTCTTGGTTTCTTGGCTGAGGAGCATGCTATAGACCTCTGACAATGAAGGAGTTTCTGGCATAGAGTTAATGTTAGTAACAACAGAGTCATATTCATATCCTACTCCAGCTAAGACACACATAATGAAATCCTCATCACTCATATTATTTCCAGCTGCTCTAAGTGTATTTAGGATAGTTTTCATTATGGAGTAATAATCATGGATTGTAAGAGAACCCTTTTTAGTGGTTTGAATCTGTGTCCTCGAATATAGGATTCTAACTCTTGTTCTTGCACCATACTGATTGGTAAGAGTTGTCCAAACTTCATGTGAAGTAGAACAATCCACCACAGTGCCTAGGACACCCTCACTGAGAGATGAGAGCAACCAGCTCAAAAGGATGTGGTCCTGTTTCTTCCAGATTTGATATTCTGGATTTTGGTGGGTAACAATAGCTTGGTTAGGTCCAGGACTAGTGAAATATCTGGGGGGACAGGTATAGCTTCCATTTATGAAGTCTTCAAGCTCATTTGCTCGTATGCAGGAGACCACTTGTGATCTCCAGAGCATGAAATTGTTCTGTGTTAACTTGATGGGAGTGGTGAACACGTATGTGTTGCTGGTGATATGTTGGGTAGGAGATGGGTTCATTATGGTCACATTTCTGGTGTTATTGTTTTGATTCTGATTGTCGATATTTTCAGGTTGGTTTTGATTCAAATCATTTGGTTGATCATCTGGATTTTCCAATGTCTGATTCATGTTTGTTTGTGAATTTCTGCTGCTTTCCATAGCTCAAAAGTTAACTCCGATACCAACTTAAAATTCTTATGAATTGCTTAAGTATGCAAGCAGCAGAGCAGAAAACAAACAATCCTTTTGTATTATAATAACATGAATAATCAGATATACACATTCTTCACATATTTATACTAAACGTGAAAAATGGTAGCTTGCTCAAAAGGAAACAAAGATGAATAAAAATAAAAGATTATAGCTGCACTAGCCAATCATTGAAACATTCTAGAAACTCCAGCTTGCAGTGTTCACGTGAAAATATTCCCCTGCATAACAGTTTTGCTAGCTCATTGAATACACCTCACATCGCTTGGATATGGTCGCTGTGGCATGCCAACATGGCCTTGGGGTCAACTGTTGACTCATCTTCATAATCTGAATTCTCAACAGACGCGATCAGCGTATCATTATAAAATGGATACAACTCATATCGGATGTTATAACTGGATACAACACTCTTCCTCCTTGCCTAATGCTACAACATTCAACCAATGCCCAATTTGAAACAGGGTCTCGAAGACATCGACTATAGTCATCTAGGTCCTGTGTGCACTGAACGAGGCCGTCTAGCATTTAACAGTCTGAGTAATTTTTGTTTGCTGTCCCAAACATTTTGGTAGTACTCAGAGCCCGATTTAAAGCTTCGTTCATCAAATTCCACACTTGCTGGTCAAATAACCGACGACCCGTAGAATTTTGTGTATTCGACATGTAAAAAACAGGCTTGGTGTCCATGGTAGAAAAGAAAGAAACATTCAAATAACTTAAAAGGCACTCACTGATACGATACGAAGGTCGTCAAGAGTATCAAAGCCAAGCACTAGGTATGGAGGTTACACGTGAAGCATAATGGAATTATGCATGCAACATGCAAGTAGTAAAAGGATAAGTCTGGAGGAAAAGGATAAGTCTGGAGCAATCTTCGGGAGATCGTTGCCGACTTGGTGGAGAATTGTTATTGATTTATTTTATTTTGTTACCCTACTAGTTAGGATATTTAGCTAGTTGTTGAGTCAAGGTTGTTATCTTAGCCTACAATTTCGGTTGTTTAGTTGAGTTGTTTTGCTGTATTTCTTTTACTATAAATAAGCTCCAGTACTCATGAATAAAAGGGGGCATTCAATATTACTCAAATTCAACTTTTGTGGTCGTTCTTACCCTGAACAGAACAACTATTATTAACGCTTTGACTGGGACCTATCACTCACTGTACCACATTACGGTTTCCTTGCACGGGACAGAGTTGAGTTATATGTGATGTAGTAAAATTAACACAATCTTTGCAGGATTCTGTACTGACATCACCACAACAGAGAAAGGGACCGTGGACCTTGTGAGGGTCTTGGCCTGCGGTAGAGTAGTAGAATCCTTCGGAGAATTTGTCACTGCTGCCTTGTGTAGAGCGAAGAGTAGTGAGGAGGAGATTAAGGTCAGTGCTGTTTCTGGTGAAATTTACTTTGTTATTGCAAAATGATATGCATAAATAGGATCATATGCTCTTAAGAGGCTGATTAGAAAGCTTAGCACGGAGAGAAACAAGAGCATTATATCGTCTTGCGGAAGATTAATCGACTAATTAGACTATATTGAACGTTTGTAACCACAATTATCAGATAACTAAGAAATGTTGACCTGAGGATGTAGGTGCAAAGGAGACTCTGATATTCAAAAGTCGATAGGCCAAAGCTTGAGTTTCCGTGTGCTCCTAGAAAAAGAAATGCAGAATATCTCGGTTCAAGAGTGCCAGCGATAGTCGCCGTGGAGCTCTACACTTTTTATTATTATTATTTTTTAATTATGTATTTTAATTGTTAAAAAAAATGGAACTTATATTTTATTTTGGGGTCCCTTAATTTTTTTTACGGCATTAATAACGTACGAAATATGTATCGTTAGATCTAATTAATAGTACATATTATTTTTATTAATAAAAAGTTTTAATTATTTTAAAGATATTATAACCGTTAACAATCTGATTAAACATGTTATTTTAAATCTAAAAGAGGGGGAAAAAAATAGGCATATGATACATTACAATCTCTCTCATCTATTTTATTGAATTGACTCTCAATGTTATCTCTCATGTTCTTGTATTTGAAATAGATTTTGAAGACTCTATTCCTGAATAAATAATCTTAATAACTATAAGAAAATTCATCTTCAGTAACTTTTCTCTATACCTTTTTTTTTAAAAAAAATGATACCAATTTTCTTTCGATAATAGCATTTTGTGTAAAAAAAAAGCTGCAATTGATTACTCAAAAATGTCATTATATACTTTTTGTTACATTCTACATTAAAGTTGTAGTACATTATAAAAGCAAAGTCTAATTTTTAATAACATAACACTTTTTTAATTTTCCTTTTGCCTAAAACTCGTATTTAATGATAAAACCAAAAATCAAATTTCTTTTATCCTCTTGCAACTATCCATGCAACCTCAGTAATTAAAGTCTAACATCTCTTAATCATTAATTAGAGCAGGCATCAAATTGTGAGAACAATAAACTTTATTAATTAGACAAATTTGTATTTCGTTACTTTCAATTTTTTCCCCTGCAATTTAATTTATATTCGATGTAAAGATTTTATATGGATTACGCTTTAATTTCTTTTTCAATTTTTAAGTTTCTAGTCTCTTCCATTATTTGGGATTTCGTAGAATTGAAATGAATCTTCTTTGCGATATTCCACCTGAGCTCGTGTCAAAAACTGAAGCAAGTATATGCATGTTGAGATCTTTTCAAACAACTTGAACACTTCAACAAAATCAACATCTTAAGTGCTAGATAAATATCTTAAGTGCTATGTATGATATAGACTAATATAGCATTTTAAATATGCTAAACAATTAATGTTAATTTAGAATTAAAAAAAAATTAATATTTACTAACAACTTGTAAGTTCCCTGCTATCTGTTAACTAGCTATTTAATGATTTATTATATTACATAAATGATTGAGATTAAAACACTTAAATATAGAGACTCACAATAATCTCACTATTAATACTATGAAAACACATACAGCATAGAGAAATTATTTATTTTATTAATATTTTACCATCACTTTTATTAAGCAAAATCACAAAAGTACCCTTAAGTTCTTTTTGTCTATCTTTATCATTCTTCTCTCTCTCCCCAATGACATTTTCTCTCTCAAGTCCCGTGACATTTTGCAGAATCAAGAGGGAAAGAAACCAGAGCTTATAAGTTTGATTACCCAAGAAATTGACACGAGATCCCACAATAAAATTAGAACCATAAGGAAGTCTTAATTGGTAGAGAAAATTTCAGTCAACCTAAGTAAGGAAGCTTTCCTTAAAAAATAATAATAATAATAATGCGGTGAACTGTGAAGCAGCGCAATGCAACTGGAAATAATAGCCGGTAAAAGAAAAAAAAATACTAAAACCCTAAACAACACATCCACAAAGAAAACCCAAGTAATTTCTATTAAAATTTCTGAGGCCATCACCTCTCAGAAGCAATTTTCTTCTTTTTTCTCTAATGGCTTGCAAGCAGATAAAGCCATTGCAGAGATCAGTGGAGATGAATGGCAAAATCGTAATAATTACAAAGTTCAAGTCTTAATTTTGTTTTTCTAGTGAGTTGAAAGTTTTGTACTAAAGCAATAATACACTTGTCATAAAAAGAGGCCGCGACTGCAGTCCACCCAGGTCCAATTTTAGACCAGGATCGTCTCAACGTGGATCCCCTCGACCACAACCGCTGTTATGTGCAATGTGAAATCGAAAGACATTAGTGCAAAAATGATATGTGTGTTGTAAATCATGGTGGATTCCACCAAAATAATGTCCTCCCATCAAAATAATGCTCTCCCATTATCATCTTATTGTTCTTCCCATTATCCGTTTTTATAATTAATAATTGTGAATAACTCCATCTTGTAATGCCTATATAAACCCTTTCTTTATTAATGAATGAAGACAATTTTCAATTCCTCGCTCAAGGTATTTTGCTTGTTTTCTTCAATCTTCATTTGAGTATTCTTTACTTACATATTCCCAATTAAATAATTGGTTACATACAATCCCTTTAAATTATAACATCCATTATCTCCAAATTTATAACACGTTATCAGCACGAAGTTCACTCTGGTACAGGAAGTATTCTATCCATTTACTCTTTTATTTTCTACGTATTTATTTAAAAAAATTCCTATAAGTAATACTTATTATTTACACTCTTTTCAATATTTATTATACTAATATCTTTTTATTTGTTTGTGATAATGTCTCACTTGACAAAATTAGAGTTTAACGCTTTGGATATATCAGGCGAGAATTATTTATCCTGGATCCTAGATGTCGAAATTCATCTTGATGCTATGGGGCTTAGTACCACCATAAAAAATAATAATGATTCATCCACTCAAGATCGAGCCAAGGCTATGATTTTTCTACGGCATTATCTTTACCAAGCATTTAAAATGGAATATCCCATTATAAAGGATCAATATGTTCTGTGGAGCAGTTTGTATGAAAGATATGGTCATTTAAGGCCAGTCATTCTTCCCAATGCTTGTAATGAATGGAATGCCCTCAAGCTACAAGACTTTAAGTCAGTACATGAATATAATTCTGCACTATACAGAATTACTTCATAGTTAAAACTATGTGGATAAAATATTACTGATGAGGATATGTTGGAAAAAACATTTACAACATTTCATGCTTCCAACATAGTTTTGCAACAACAATATAGAGGCCGTCAGTATACAAAATATTCTGACTTGATTGCATGCCTTCTTGTGGCAGAAAAGAATAATGAATTATTAATGAAAAATCATCAAGCCCATCCTACTAGTACAAACCAATTTTTGAAGCAAATGCAGTCTCACATGATCATGAAGACAATTATGAAAATGGGCGTGGTCGTGGGCATAACCGTGGCCGTAGACATAGTATTGCCCGTGGTCGTGGCTATTATCGAGGAAGAGGATATAATAAGAATCATTATTACCGACCTCGCGGTGGATATAAAAATCACAAAAAGGAGAAAAATGAGAACCAACATAACACTCAAGAAAACACTTGTGATAGATGTGGAATGTCTGGTCATTTTTGGAGACAATGTCGTACTCCTAGACATCGTGTGGATATGTTTCAGGCATCCCTAAAATCAAAAGGAAAGAATATTGAAACAAACTATGTTGATGACTCGGATCCAGTGGATGTTACACATCTTGATGTTTCAGACTTCTTTGAAGACAAGGGTGGAAAAATTGATCACTTGATTGGTGATAGAAATGTTCATCACATTTAAAATTTTATTTGTGCTTTATGTTTGTTCATGTAATTTTTATTTTTCGTATTATCTAATATGTATTTCCCCTTTTACTTTTGTTTAAGGATATGGATTTCAATAAAATGATTGATGGAGAAATATGTTTGGCTGATAGTGCAACTACACACATGATTCTTCGAAACAAGAGGTATTTTTTAAATCTAAATCTAATTAAGTTAAATGTGAATACAATATCAAGTCCAGTAGATCTTATTGAAGGTACTGAAAGACCAATGATTATATTAGCAAAAGGTACAAAATTCGATATTTATAATGCTCTGTATTCACCTAAATCAAAAAGAAATTTACTTAGTTTTAAAGACATTCGTTGTAATAATTTTCATATAGAAACAATGGATGAGAATAATGTAGAATATCTATACATTACTTCTAACATGTCTGGAAAGAAAGAGATATTAGAAAAGCTTCCAGCTCTTTCATCTGACTTATATTATACGACGATAAAATCAATGGAAACTTAAACAATCATAAAAGATAAGTTATATGATCCAAAATATTTTATACTATGGCATGACCACCTTGGTCACCCTGGATCATCAATGATGCGTAGAATTATTGAAAATTCTCATGAACATCCACTGAAAGATTTGAAAATTTTATTGTCAAATGAGAATTGTTGCACTGCTTGTTCACAAGGAAAATTGGTAGTTAGACCATCACCCAGTAAAATTAATTCTGAATCTCCATCATTTTTACAAAGGATTCAAGGAGATATCTGTGGGCCTATTCACCCACCAAGTGGACCATTTCGTTATTTTATGATTTTGATTGATGCATCTGCACGACGGTCACATGTTTGTTTATTATCTACACGTAACGTTGCATTTGCAAGATTGCTTGCGCAGATAATCAGGTTACGTGCACAATTTTCAGATTATCCAATCAAGACCATACGTCTAGATAATGTTGGTGAGTTTACTTCCAAAATATTTGATGATTAATGCATGACAGTTGGGATTGATGTAGAACACCCAGTACCACATGTACATACTCAGAATGGATTAGCAGAATCTCTTATCAAACATCTTCAGGTAATTGCCAGAACTTTATTATTACGATGTCAATTACCTATTTCGACATGGGGACATGCTATTTTGTATGATGCGACATTAATCCGCTTGAGGCCTACTGCCTATCATAAATATTCCCCATTGCAATTGGTATTGGGACATCAACCAGATTTATCCCATTTACGCATTTTTGGTTGCGCAATACAAGTGCCGATTGCACCCCCACAACGTACTAAAATGGGACCCCAACGACGATTGGGAATTTATGTGGGATTTGACTCATCATCTATTATCAGATATCTTAAACCATTGACAGGTGATGTATTTACCGCACGATTTGTGGATTGTCATTTTGATGAGACAAATTTTCCTCCATTGGGAGAAAGAAAAAAGGTCCATGAGGTTAGGCATGATCCTCAATGGAAAGTGACCCATCTATCTCATTTAGATCCACGCACATCTCAGAGTGAAAATGAAGTGTGAAGGATAGTTCATTTGCAACAAATTGCAGAACAATTGCCAGATGCATTTACAGATACGGCAAAAGTAACCAAATCATATATACCAGCTGCTAATATACCCAACCGAGCCATTGTACACAAAAAACAATTAATGAAAAGTACAGCTGAGGAATTATCTGTGGCATGCCAGAAGCGTGGTAGACCAATTGGTTCAAAAGATAATGGTCCGAGAAAAAGAAAAATGATTAAACAGTGTTCTGCTACAAATGATGATAAAAATCTAAAAGAACAAATTGCTTCAGAAAAGCAACCAATCTTTGAAAAGACCAGAAACCCTAACAATACACAAACTCTTCATGAGGAACAAAGCCTTGAAAAGGCACATGAATAAAAAAATAGTGAGATTTCTGTTGATTATACTCATGGTAAAATTATCATCAATGATGTGTTTGCGTTTACAGTAGCTACTGACATTATAAATGATCATGATCCGCAAACCATTGATGAATGTAGACTGAGGCATGATTGGCTTAAATGGAAAGAATCAATTCTGGCAGAGTTAACTTCTTTAGCCAAACGTGAAGTATTCGGACATGTAGTCCAAACACCTAAGGATGTCAAACCTGTTGGGTACAAATGAGTATTTGTAAGGAAACGTAATGAAAATGATGAAGTTGTAAGATATAAAGCACGACTTGTTGCACAAGGCTTCTCACAGAGACCTGGTATTGATTATAATGAGACATACTCTGTGTGCTACGTTTCGGTTTTTAATTGGTTTGGCTATATCAGAAAATCTTGATATGCGTCTCATGGATGTACTAACAACTTATCTATATGGGTCACTTGACACGGATATATATATGAAAATCCCTGAAGGATTTAAAAGGCCAAAATCTTGTCAATCATCACATCGTGGCTTGTATTCAATAAAGCTACAAAAGTCTTTATATGGATTAAAACAATCTGGATGCATGTGGTATAATCGCCTCAGTGAATACTTGATAAAAATAGGATACGTTAATGATCCTATATGTCCATGTGTTTTTATCAAGCAATCAAAATCTGGAATTGCTATTATCGCAGTTTATGTTGATGATTTGAATTTAATAGGAACTCCTAAAGAGCTCCAAAAGACCGTTGAATGTTTGAAAAATGAATTTGAGATTAAAGATTTGGGGAAAACTATATATTGTATCGGGCTGCAGACCGAGCACAGACCTAATGGTATCTTTATCCATCAATCAAATTATACCGAGAAAATTTTAAAACGTTTAAACATGGATAAAGCTTACCCATTGAGTACCCCAATGGTAGTCCGGTCTCTTGATCCTAAAAAAGATCCATTTCGTCTTAAAGAAGATGATGAACAGATACTTGGTCTTGAGATACCATATCTAAATGCAATTGGTGCTATGATGTATTTAGCACAATGTACTAGACCAGACATAGCATTTTCTGTTAATCTGTTAGCTCGATTTAGCTCTGAACCAACTAGAAGACATTGGAATGGTGTCAAACACATTTTTTGTTATCTTTGAGGAACAATTGATTTAGGCTTATTTTATTCTAATGAACTAACGAAAAATCCAGGTCTCGTTGGTTATGCTGATGCAGGCTATTTATCTGATCCCCATAAAGCTCGTTCACAAACAGGATATGTTTTTACTTTCAATGGTACAACAATTTCTTGAAAGTCTACAAAACAGACTCTCGTTGCAACATCCTCCAACCATTCTGAAATTCTTGCACTACATGAAGCCAATCGAGAATGCATATGGTTGCGATTTGTAATCCATCTTATTCAAAGTACGTATAGAATATCTTCAAGTTTAGATATCCCAATAGTGATATATGAAGATAATGCTGCATGTATAGCTCAACTCAGAGGAGGATACATTAAAGGGGACAGAACAAAACATATTTCGCCGAAATTCTTCTACACTCATGAGCTCCAACAGAACAAGAAGATTGATATCAAACAAATACGCTCCATGGAAAATTTAGCTGATATGTTTACAAAAGCTCTACCTACATCTACATTCGAAAAAATCGTATATGGCATCGGCATGCATTGTTTTAACAAATTGTTAAATTAATGCATGTTGCCTTCAGGAATAGCACTCAACAAGAGGAGCGTGATCTTACAAGAGAAGAATCATAGTAATATTGGACACATATGTATTGTACTCTTTTTTCCTTTTGACTAGGTTTTCCCATTGGGTTTTTACTGGCAAAGGTTTTTAATGAGGCAGTATCCAATGTCATCAGGGGGAGCACATCTAATAAACAACTAGAAAATAAAACGCAGCTTTGAAAAAAAAATTTAGTAATATCCTTTTTTTTTTACTTTACACTTGATGAAACTAATAAAAAATATGAACCGATTTTTTTTTAAGATGAGGCAACCTTATAAAAAAGAAGAAGCTATTAGCCAGTAATACAAATAAAGAAGTAACGCAAGATAAAGAATAAAATGAGAGAATAAATTATAGAGTGACTTTATTCATTCCAATTGTGTGTGTACAAAACAAAAAGATGAGCTCTCCTTTTATATTTACATAATCACTCCATGAAATTAATGAAAAATTATGGATTATAATTCCTTGTGAGCTAGTGGGAGTTATAGGGAAGTTAAAAGTTGCTAATGGGAGATAGTGGGGAGACTAAGAGATATATATTATGAATATCTACATTTATTTTAATAAATTCATAACACTCCCCCTTGAATGTTCATTACAAAGAATATGCCTCATTAAAATCTTTACATAATTGTTATTGTGTAATAACAATCAAATTAATTATGAGAATATGAAAAACTAAATTTAAAAGAAAATTTCTCTATTTATTAGATAATAGATAATATATAAATATGAGAAATGGTGATGCCACATCACCTCCTGAAGTCTCAACTTTATATATATATATAGATTGGTGAATCCAAGGGGGAGTGTTGTAAATCATGTTGGATTCCACCAAAATAATGCCCTCCCACCAAAATAATGTTCTCCCATTATCATCTTATTGCTCTTCCCATTATCCTTTTTTATAATTAATAATTGTGAATAACTCCACCTTGTAATGCCTATATAAACCCTTTCTTTGTTAATGAATGAAGACAATTTTCAATTCCTCGCTCAAGGCATTTTGCTTGTTTTCTTCAATCTTCATTTAAGTATTCCTTACTTACATATTCCCAATTAAATAATTGGTTACATACAATCCCTTTAAATTATAACATCCATTATCTCCAAATTTATAACAATGTGTACCTAAATTATTATATCAAACATAATCTACTGATTTTTTTTTTGTGGTAAAAATGTAAATCGTTTTGACTGCCATATGATTCATGTGGGGTTTTCGGATGGATGAATATCATATTTTAAGAAGCAAAAATAAAAGTAAGATAGTATTCGGTAAATATGTTTCTTCAAAATTTTGGTGTTCTTTTATTTTTAAAATTATGTTAAATATATAATATATTTATATCATAAATTAAATATTAAGTCATCACATTAACTTCCAACTCACATACCCAAGTGTTTATCAAATACTTTATAACAACAATATATTTAACAATCAAATGGAACCAAATTACTAACTAGTTCAATGATGTAAGGAAATGATTAAATGTTACTAGGCCAGATTTTATTTCTTGTTTGCCCTCCAACAGCTAGCTCATTACTTTGTATCCATAATTCAATAAAATTAAAGCAATTTCAGTTCCAATATTAATTTCTTTTGTGCATGTATATGAGTCTATCATTTTTTTTAAATAAGGAAGCCTTGATTTAAGAAACTGAAGAGACAAGGGAAAAAATAAATAAATAAATAAATTTTGATTTCCATATTTTTTCTTTTTTTTTTTACCATTCGAGATGGTGAAAAATTAAAATATACACATGATTGATAGGCCAATTAAAGGTGGGCTTTGTGAAAATGACCTGCTTTGAGGCCTTGGCCCAACTAGGACCAGCAATAGAATGATCTTTTATTATGTGAAAGGAAAAGGGGGGGGGGGGGGGACAAGAAAAATTCTATGCGACTATTTAAGTAAGGCCGATTGCACTGAAGATCACATTGTTTAAACCAAACCACTACTCAAGTTTAAGGTGGCTAGATATTGGAAGATTTGTACTCAGATGTGGAGTTGGCCTTTGTTTCCATGCGATATAGTTCCTCTCTCTCTCTCTCTCTCTCTATATATATATATATAGTAGTTTTTTGGTCCGCACTTTTAAAGTGCGGGAAAAATTTTGAAAAACTTTAAAATCATGAGGTTTTGGAGGTATAAAACTTAAAGCGTTTAAACCGCACCATTTATGCTTTTTTTTCATATTTTTTCATACTTTAAAATTTTGGATTGAGATATAAAAAGTGACTTTTTCAATATATTATCTCAATATGTTGTAGAAATCACTCCCAAGCATTTAAGTGGATTATTTAGTACACCCAATTAATCAGGTACATACTTAATTTGATTAATAATCTTCTTTCACTTATTTTGTTAAGGATATAAAATTATTTTAATTAGGTGACAATACTCTATTTGATATTAAGGTGTTGTAGTTTTTAACAATAATTACTATGAAGAAAATCTATAATTATGAAATAAAGTTTGTATGGTAAATATTATTTTTAAATAATATTTTTGAAAAAAATAATAAAAATATTAAAAGTTTTTTATCATACAAGTGGTGGATTAAATTAACTTAACTTCTAAGCCACAAGCTCACAACAGTTAATATTTGCCAAACACTTTAATACTGTATATTTTAAACTACAATTGCTCAACTTTAACACCGAACATGGCCTAAATGCTAGCAATTTTCATAGTTAATGATGGGATTTCGGCCAATCTTCGCTTTTCCATATGCATTTGATTCTCTTGTCAACTATTGTAGCTTGGCAGTAAACGGTTCAAAGTGAGGCCCGCGGGGGCCCATAGGAAGGCATGACATGGCCCACCATCTAAACGGGCGGTGTCGTGTCGTGCCCAAACCTTTTTTTGGTTAGGGAGGGTATAGTCCACGGTATAAGCCCACACGTGCTATGCTTGGGCCATTCCCAAAAAAGTCCGAGAACTATTTTTTTTTTAGTGGGCGTGCTTGGTGTGCTTTGTTTAAATCCATGTGCCTGCTGTACTTTTTTAAGCTGACGTACCCTTTCTTTAAGCCCATCAGCCCATGCGCTGGTAATAATAATAATAATAATAATAATACATCTTTATTAAGGAAACAATTAACATTTCATTAACACAATTACACAACTATATTATTTAGTTTCACAATAACCAAATATAATACAACAATGCATAAATCTAATCTCATAGATCATAGTAATGATTAATAAAAATTAAAACTATAATTTTGGAATAATGATTATAAGAAGTCACAATTACAAGATATCAACTATAACAAGTCATAAGTCGTAAAGTTTTAGATTTATCATTTACAAAATGATGACATTTATAATTTTATTGATTAAAATCATGATATGATTTATTTATTTAATAAATTATAACATGAAACAATTAGAAATTTTTTTCTGAAAATAAGACTTAAATTAATTAGAAAACCTATTCTAATAAAATATATTAAAAAGTTTAATTTCAAGTTACTTGAAAAATCATAACATTTTACGTTTACTTTTCATTAAAAAAATTTAATTTGATATACTTTTGCCCACATGCTATTGATAGCATACAGGCTGCGTGCTAGCGCACTAGTGAAACATACTAATTATGAGCCTTTTTACATGTGATACTTTAGTCCATTTCTAATCGTGTCGTATTTTTAAAACTCATGTGGCTAAAATTCTAGACATGCCCAACCCACGTGTGCGTTGTGCCGTACCATGTGCCCCACTAAAATATGCTCATGCCGTGCAGTACTATACGGACACGCACTGTGCCCAAACCGTGCCATGTGCCACCTGGCCCATTGGCCATTTTTAGCCATAATTGGTCATAATCCTACATATTGGTCTCAACTGTTTGACTGGTTTTCATGCTGGAGCTAGAGCACTGCACTGGTATGTAATTGGTCATAATCCTACATATTGATCTCAACTGTTTTACTGGTTTTCATGCTGGAGTTAGAGTACTGCACTGGTATGTAATTGGTCATAATCCTACATATGGATATCAACTGTTTTACTGGTTTTCATGCTGGAGTTAAGAGTACTGCACTGGTATAATAATACAACGCTGATTGAGAGAAAATCAAAAAAGTTACCGGCACTAACCGAACTTCCGACTTGGTAAGAATAAGGGAATCACGTGACTTCTCATGTGAGGACTTATTTGACGATATCACAGAGTTTGACAGTAGAAAACTCTGCGGTTTAGCTCTGTTTTTGCGCATAATTGTTTAGGACATGCTCCAAGCCTCCAACTCAGAGGAGAGAGGATGCTGATATCAGTCAAGAAGATCACTGCAATCAAAGTAAAACTTTTATTTATTTAATTATTTATTTTTGTCTTTATAATATCTGTTTTTGAGCTTCAAAATTAAAACAATTTTATTTTCTTGAATTTTTTATTTTTCTCTTTAATTTTCAGGGTTATACAAACTTCCTTAAACAGATGTCAGGAAATAATGGAAAGACTTACAGATTATTTCTCCATTATCTTGTGGGCAATTAAAGTTTTTATATGCCTTTCCCGACTTATATAAACATTTCATTGGGAAAAGTTAAAAAAAAAAAAAACATCTGGTTGGAGTTTGCACTCATTGTATTCCAAAGATTTGGAGGCGTCTCTGAATTTCTATCTAACCACTTTAATAATTTATGTAACTAATCGAAATCAAAGAAACAGACAAGCCATTTAGACTGATGAAACTCTTATCATCTATTATTATTCAACCTTGAACGAGGACCGATGAAACGGTTAATCGAGCTACACCAAGTGGCGTAACTCAGAATAAATTATTTCGGCATGTAGTATTGACATGTGTTTCCAATATTGATTTGACAAAGGGTTATGATTAAATGGAATTTGTGAAAAACCTTGGTCCAGCTGCACCACGCACTTTGCGGGCGCAGAAATTAATCTTGTAGAGAGTTCATAAAACAAATTATGGTCCATGAAATAATATGTGTTTGGATTTTCGAACAACAGAAAATTGTCAACGAGGATACACATTTGAAAGAGTAATCTCATTAACAGAGCAAAATTTAGAACCTGATGATGAGGATTGACCAGACTTAGCAGCAATTCGATCAACAGAAAATGCAGGCTGGGTTGGTTGAGGAAGCGTTGCTGTGTCACTCGCCAACTTTACAACCACAGATGACATGTTAGGCCTGTGGGCTGGGTCTTCCTGAACGCACAACAATCCAATATGTATACATTTCAGAAGTTCAGCGCCCACGCATGTCTGCTTGAGTACTAGATCCATTAGCTCTAGAGCTTCTCCTTTACACCATAATTTCCATGTCTGGAATGTTGTGAACAAGGATTAGCATGCTATCATTAATCATCAAAAAATTATTGTTTATAAAACAGAGATAAAAATAGTTGCATGTATGCCAGTTATTTCAATAGGTTAAATCTCTTGAGTTATTTGAAACAATGTATATTATTAGATTTAATTACTAATCATGTTAAGAGTAAACTCACAAAAAAAAAAGGCCACATACATAAGTGAGGAGGCTTTGGCCGTGTTCGGAGAGATAAAACCCGCTATTCCTTTTTCCACTTATGATCTCTAGAAGAAGAACTCCAAAACTAAAAACATCCGATTTTACTGAAAATACTCCTTCCATTGCATATTCGGGTGCCATATATCCACTGTTAAAAAAAGATGTCAAATAAATATATTTAAGTCAATCAACAAGCATTATTTTAGATAAATTATCGGTACCTGTATATGGTAAAATAGGTTTGTACTTACTATGTTCCAACAACTCTATTAGTATTAGCTTCATTTTGATTGCCGCTAAAGATTCTTGCCATTCCAAAGTCTGATATCTTTGGGTTCATCTCATGATCCAGCAAGACATTACTAGTTTTAAGATCTCGATGAATAATTCTGAGTCGAGAATCCTCGTGCAAATACAAAAAGCCTCGAGCAATTCCATTAATGATGCTTATGCGTCTTTTCTAGTCCAATTGTGCACCCTTGGTTGAATCTGAAAGCCAAGAAAAAAAAATCACAAAATGCACTTGAGTATTTCTTTGTCTTGCTTTATTTTCAAGGGAGAAAGAAATAGAAAAAGTTGTTGATTCATGGAATTTTGATTTTATATTGATCGATTTGATTATGTGTTGAGCAAAATTCAATGACTGTTATCAATAATTATCTATGAGATATGAGTAAATATGTAATTATTTATATCATATACTATTATAAATGTAAAGATGACATAAAATCTTTAAAAACTCAACACACATTAGATCAGCTATGGATCCAAATTCATTAATTACTTTTGTTTGTTAGCTATTTCCCACAAACAATACAAACCATAATAAATGCATGTAATTGAAAGGCTTCATACGACATAAAATCAACCCAAAATCCCGCTCACAAGTTAGGAATCTAGAAAGGAAATATGGTGCACCAAGATCACTAATTTAAGCTTTTAGCTCAGTGGCAAAGCAACTAAACCTAACATCACGAATATGTTTTATTTGCAGAACTTAGCTACCAGCAGCAAGTGAAATAAATGTATACAAGACTGAACTAGATTTAGAAAGTTTTGAGAGGCAAACCAAAAAGGAAGAGATCAAGGCTTTTGTTGGCCATATATTCATAGATGAGCAGCAGTTCATTTCCATCTAAACAGCATCCCAATAATCTCACAAGATTTTTAAGTTGTAATTTGGCGATTAAAGTAACTTCATTCTTAAACTCTTGTAGCCCTTGGGCGGATGATCTTGAGAGCCTCTTTACCGCAATTTCCTTCCCATCCGCTAATATACCCTGGACACAAATTTCTATTGTTACTATGTATAAAACAAAACAAAAATCTAAATCCCCGGTTTGGGTTAGATTTGATCAATACTTCCCATATCAAAATTCATTTGGTCAATATACTTTTTTTCTGTTGTTTTCCCTGAAAGTGAGCAATATGCATATTCATGATTCTTGGTGAAATACAGATACACATGATAAGAATCTAATAAAAGCGTTGAATACATGGGGAATGGAGAAGATTTGTCCACAACTCAAAGCACCTGGTCTGACAACCAGTTGTCATGAACTCACAAGATAGAACTCAAATCTTACAAAACCGTTGCTAAGCGTAGGATATCTTGGGGTTAAAAAACCACAACAAAGCCAAAATGAAGACAATAGAAGGATGACAGCACGGAATTAACCACAGGGCCTTGAGTCAGAGGACACGCTCTGACACTCATGGCGTTACTGGTGTAATTGCTTAAATAAATTAAAGCAAAGTACCTTGTACACTGGGCCGAAACCACCTTCTCCAAGCTTATTTTCATGAGAGAAATGGTTTGTAGCCTCGAGTGCTAGACCTAATGGGAAGATTGGGAACTCTTGATGAGATTCCCCTGGCGCCTCTCCACCTAATGTATCATTTGAGTAGTCATCCCCGATTCTACCTTCTCTCGTGTAAAGTTCTTGTTGTTTTGTTGCTTTCTTCGCTGCAAGACATATTAACTTTACTTTCTTTTTTGGGGGAAAAAAATAGATAAAAATGTTTTATTTCTTACCGTAAGTATAATTTTCCGATAATTTCATATTAGTTTTGGAACGGCGTTGAAATCTGAACCTTAGTAATGATTCATTTTGGGAAAATTGATCAAATTTCCTTGCTGTTTTACATTAATAAATTAATTAATCATTTTTCTTTTGCTTTAAAGTTAATCAAAACCCCTCTGTCTTTGAAAAAAAAATATCAGCTCTCAATTTCTTTCTTTATTACTGTTTTATCCCTGTAAACTCCAATTTTGTTCACCAAAATTTTCTAAGGCTTTATAAAAAAAAAAAATACAAAATTGATGGATTTTGGAACAGTGTTGGTGAAGTGATTTCGATCGATAAACAATAGGAGAGTTCAGATCACTCTCTCTTACATTACTATTTTGTAGAGACTATAGGAATCGAGGGGTGCAAAACGCCAAATTTTTTTTTTCTAGTTTTTGTATATAATGTACTTGTGAAAAGATAAAACAACCTTTGGAAAAATTCACTGTTACCTTTATTTCTTCTCCTCCTGCACCAAACAAAAGAACCCAGCAGTATGAATAGAGTAATTGTTGACATAATTGTGCCAATTGCAATCCATGGTGCTTTCTTTCCTTTGCCTCCTAGATACCAAAACCACATACGTGTTATTTTATATTATTTTATCCTTTTGAAATATCTAAAATAAGTAATGCAATAACCACAAACTTGCCCGTCAAAACTATCTATACAAATTTAAAGAGTGGCTATCTATCGAATTTGATTTCTCTAAAATCAATAATAAAATTAACTTAATTAAGTCGGGGATTGTATTACATTCTCACCAAAGAGTTCGTATAATTTTAACGAACTTAATTTAAAGGATGGCTATCAAATTTGATGTTAATTTCTAACGTTAAGAATGAAATTCGAAATTAGTTTACCTTTAGAGCTTGTTATAGAACCAGGAGATGGGGGAGACAAAAACACAGGCGGCGTTGTCACGATCGACGTATCATTATAAAACTGGTACAGCTCATATCGGAAGTTACAGCTGGGATACGTCACTCTTCCTCCTATCTTAATGCTACAGCATCCATCCAAGGGTGAAATAGCTAAACGAAGACATCTGCTACAGTCATCTCTTGACAAGTCCGGCGTGCACTGAACGAGGCTGTATAGTGTTTGAGAGGCTGTATAATTTTTCTTTACCGTCGCAAACATTTTGGTAGTACTTAGAGCCTGATTTACTGCTTCGTTCATGAAATTCCATACGAGCTGGTCAAATAACCGACCTGGAGAATTTTCTGCATTCCATTGGGAGAGTCTGAACGAGGTGTCCATGGCTGAAAAGAAAGAAATGTTCAAATAACGTAGGAGGCACTCTTCGTACCCTACTATATACTCCTTTCCGAAAGGACAGAGTTGGGCTGTATCTGAGGTAGCAACATTGACACAATTTTGGCAGGTGTCCGTACCGAAATCACCACGGCAGAGAAAGAGACCATAGACCTTGTTGGGTTCATGGCCTGTAGTAGTGTTGTAGAATCCTTTGGAGAATTTGTCTCTGCTGCCGCGGGTGGCGTTAGACCGAAGAGTGGAGAGCAGAAGATTGAGGTTGGATTGGTAAGCGCTGTTTGGAGTGAAATTTTTGCTGGGGCAATTATGATAAATGTAAGTAGGCTTATCATATTCTCTTGTGAGGCTGATTTGAAGGCTTAGCGCGGTGACGAACACGAAGATCACTTGCATATTCATCTTGCGGATAAATTTATTTATTTATTTGATTATATCGTCAGTTCTTTTCCTTTTTCTTTTCACTCCGCTTGTTTTGTTTTGTTTCTCTCATGTTCCTAGCCATAATTATCTGAAAGCTAAGAAACGTTGACGCAAAGGAGACTCCGATATTCACAAGTCAATAAATTACTGGTGCAAAGGAGACTCCGACATCAAGAAGTCAACAAACTAAGTCCTTATGTTTCTGTGCGCTCGTGGAAAAATAAATGCAGAATAACTCTGTTGCGGAAAGTTGGAAGAAGTCTGGTGACTCATTTATTTTAATAATAATAATAAAAAAATGAGAGTCAATAATTGACATGCAATGATGACTTTTGAATGATTTTAGAAATAAACATAAGAGTTCTGCTATTTACCCCGGGTCAAATTCCGAAAACTAAAACGACGTCGTTTTTTCTTCTTCATGAAACGCTACCGTTTCACCATAGCAAAAGAAAACGTTCCTCTCTTCATTTTCGTCTTCCTCTCTCTCTCTCTCTCTCTCGCTTTGTCTCCTAAAAAAGCAAAGCATAGCAACAAACAAAATTGGAGAGGAGAGAGAGACCTCTCGGAGCTTTAAAACAAAAAAAAATAAAAACAAGCTCTCTGTATCATCAATCGACTGCAAAAGCATAGATTCTTAGTCGAGATTCGAACTGTTCAACCGCGGATTGGATAAGGAGAAGGGGAATCCGCTTTTCACATTCTCCTTTCTTTTTCGGGTTCCTAGCCGGTTCTAGAGCTAAATCCTTCGTCCGCTAGCTAATAGTCTCATCTTCTCTCTTTCATGACTTTCTTGTTGCCCTTAGTTGAGGAAAATCCCTTTAGAGCTGGGAAATCAAAATCTCCAGTCGCATTCGATCTAGAGTCAAGCAGCCCTTCTTCCTTGTTCCCCTCCTCTTCGTTTTCGTCTTCCCCTCTTTGTTTTCTCGTCTTCATTTTCGTCTGCAATTTGTGCTTGAATTGGTCTAGAATTTGTGCTGATTTGGTCTGCAATTTGTGCTTGAATTGGTCTGGAATTTGTGCTTCAGTTGGTCTGCAATTTGTTCTTGATTTGGTCTGAAAATTGTGTTGATTTTGTCTGGAATTTGAGCTGATTTGGTCTGCAAAAAATACAGCGTTCAGTCAACGGCAGGACAAGGTTTCTTGGAATGTTGTGTTGACTGGCCATGCTCGTCGTGTTCAGAGTGAAGAAGCTATGACATCTTTCTCAGAGATGCAATGGGAGACAAGACCTTGTAAATTTACATTTGAAACTCTTTTTGGCAGCATGTGCAAACATTTCTTCTCTTGAGCAAGGCAAACAAATTCATTGTTTCATGATTAGAAATTATTACAAGATAAATGTTGTATGCAGAGGAGCTTTAGTTGAGGTGTACACTAAATGCCGTTGTCTTGAGTATGCAATACGGGTTTTCAAGGAGTCATCTTCATTGGATGTGATTATTTGCAACTCTATGATTTTGGGATTTTGTCATAATGAAAGGGGCAGAGAAGCACTTGAATTTTTTCTGCTTTAGTTTGTTTTGTTTTTACTAGCTCAAACGTCTACGTTTCAGGTAAGTTAAAAAAAAAAAAACCAAAACGACGTCGTTTTAAAATAATTTGGGGTTTGACCCGGGATTTGACCCGGGGAAAGTAGCATTTTCCTAAACATAATAATTGCCAATAATCCCACTACATAACTACTACCCTCCTTCGTTTATTTTCGTCCCACCAGACAACTATTACCGGCCTTTATTTATTTTCGTTTAACTTTATCTTGTAATTGTTATAATAGCTTGTGTATTTATATCATTGTAAAATAGACAGTATATGATGAATAAAAATAATTCTCTTTCCTTTGGCCTAAATTGTATTTCCTCCCTTCTTTCTTTTTTTATTTTTCATGGCTGATTCCATTAGTATACATCAAATGTGGATTCTTCAATTCCAAATCCTTTCTTAAACCCATTCACTTTACATCAATTTGATAATCCAACAACCATTCTTGTGTCACCTCCACTCAATGGAGATAACTATAACACTTGGTATAGGTCAATGCGTATGGCATTGAATGCAAAGAACAAATTGGGTTTTGTTGATGGGACAATTCTAGCTCCTCCTTCAACTTCTTCAAATCATGAACAATAGGTTCGAGCCAATGACATGGTTACCTTGTGGCTTATTCGTTCAATGATTCCAGAACTTGTATCAACCATCATATATTCATACCCAGCTCAGGCAATTTGGATGGACTTGGAAGAACGTTTTTCCCAACCCAATAGCACAAAAATCTATGAGGTAAAAAAGGTAATTTCAAATTGTAAACAAAGAAATCTTTCCATTACTACTTATTATACTCATTTAAAGATTTTATGGGATGAATTGGCATCATATATAGCCATTCCAAGTTGTTCATGTGGAGCTGCTAAGACAGTGACACATTTGTTGCAACAAGATCCTAGAATGCAATTCTTACAGGGTCTCAATGATAGCTACTTAGCCATTCGGAGTCAAATTTTGTTAAATGAGCCATTGCCAAAAGTGAATAAAATTTATTCATTATTACTACAAGAAGAGAGACAACGACTAATCTCTGTTTCAACACCTACCTCAAATGAAGGGTCTGCACTGGTTATGTCTCAGGGTAATAATTGTCAAATTTAAAACCATGTCATTCTTTTCCAACTCCTGGGAAACCTAGAAATGGGCAGACATCCCCTCATAGAGGCGGTAAAAAAATCGTCCAAAAGTTCGCTGCACTCATTGTGGTAAAGATGGTCATTCTATAGAAAAATGTTACTAGTTGCACGGTTATCCAGATCATAATAACAATGTTTCCTTACAAACTTCTCGCTCTCAGCCACGTAGTTTTGCTGTGTCATCTGAGCAACCACCCACTTCTAGTTCCAAAATTGAAAGACCAACCACTGCATCTTCTGCAGCAATAACACAAGAGCAATATGATCAAATCTTGACAATACTAGAACGAGGTAGAAATGATCCCCTCACTAATTTTGCAGGTATTGCCCTTCGTTTTTCTCTTGATGATACTTGGATAATTGATAGTGCAGCCACAAATCATATGTCTTCTGTTGTGCAAATTTTAATGTACTCGCAAGCGCACGAATCTGTTGTAGTATAGATCTATGGTGACGAGTGTCGATCCCACGAGGAGGTGGATTTTAATTATATGTAGAATTAATTTTGTAAATGGGTGGTTGGAATTATGGTGGAAATGATTTAGAATATGCTAAAACTTAAATTAAAATGGCGAGAATAAATTCTAAAATTGGTATTGAAATGGCGAGAATAAATTGACGAGAATTATATTGAAATGACGTATTTGGGTATCTGGATCCGTATCAACATGCATCATGGGCTAAATAATCCGTATTAATACCAATTAAATCATGAGGGGGGAATCCACACCTCATGAACCACGCTCTAATCAATATGGTGCTAAGGGCTTATCGTGCCAAATAATAATAACCTTGTGCTGAAACCAAGGCAGATTAGTATTATTTGTCGACGATAAGTCAAAACATCCACAAAAACTAGAGGGGAAGAGAAAATAAATTTACCAAATTAAGCCCATGACACATGTTGAGACTTCACCTTGAAAGAAAATTAGCCACTCATAATTGAACTAGGGGCAAAATGGGAATTTATTAAAATACGAAGAAAATACAAGATGGAGAAGGAATTACAGAAAATAGATCCCAAAAATGGATTCAGAGATATCCAATTAGGGGGGGGAGGCCCCCTTTTTTATAGATACATGGAGTAAATCATAGCCATCGGATTAAAAACAGTTTGGGCCACGTCATCAATCGGGTTTGACCACGCGGTGAATAACGGTTTGACCCGACTTTGAACGATGTAGCGGTTTGACGGTGAATGCGTTTGGTTGACAATAATCTGTGATGTACCGCGAGATTTTTCGATATCTTTGCCACGTCACCATAAGCGATGCATAAGAATTTTAGTCCAACAGGATCATGACACCTCATCAGTCAATGCCACGTCATCGATCCGTCTATGTGAATGTGAGCGATGCAACGACATGTGAATAGTATATGTGAATTTTTTCCTTTTATGCTCCTCCTAAGGTTTTCGACCGAGTTCAAAAGTGATGTCCGTTTTTCCGTATGATCTCTCCTTTATTCTGAAATGACTATAATACCCCTAAAATACATAAAATACTTAATTAAAATCAAACACACATAATTAAATTGCAAGAAACTTAAATACATAAAAGTAAAGGTTGTTAGTAAGACTTGAAATGTAAAATGATGATTTTCTCATTTATAAATATACATTTTCTAACACTCAACACACCCCAACTTATTGCTAGTCCCTAGCAAATGAAGCGAAAATAAAATTCAAATTCAAATTCAAAATGATTTTTTTTTTTAAATTTTATTTAGAAGCATTCGTGTTTATTCAATCAGATTAATGATAGTAATCAAATAAAGGTATAAGCATTATCTCCAGTCTTAAAGAAACATCACACCCACATCAACCATTCACATAAATCAGCCCAGTAGACTTTGTTATAGCTACTTTCAAGAATGACATATCAAACCCCAAAATCTCACTGGAAGTAGTGACACTCTCACAAAGAAATTAAACCCAATAAAAATAGTCACTCCAATGAATGATAATTAAGAGAGAAAATAATACAGAAGTGATATTACATGCTCTCACCAAGATGAAATAAATATGCCCTCAGCTTAGAAATAATATGATCTCAAGTCAAACAAAAATGCTAGTCAACCCAATTTATTTATCTTTTTTTTTTATTATTTTTTTTAATTTTTATATGCATCACTACATCTTTTTAGCCCATATAACTAGCTTCTACTTCAAACTATAGTTCCCTAAAATCAAGAAGGACTTTTATTAGGACGTAACGTAGGCTAGGGACATGGCTAACAAAGAAGGGAAATAAGGAAAACAAAGTGTATGTTTGAGAAAAATGCAGATTTTTTTTTTTTTTGGAAGTTGCAAGGTGGTTTTCACCTATTATTTTTTTTTTATTCTTTTTAAACAACAACTCTTGTTTTTTTTTTTTTTTTTTTGCATAACTTCACTGAACAAAATAATTATTTACATTTTTCTCAAACATAAATAGGTGATGGAACTTATAAGATATCGGGTAATACTCCAAATCAGAGTGGGTCAAGATGATAAGTTGACAAAGAAAAAGTTTTTTTTTTTTTTAAAGGCTCAAAATGGTTAACTATGGATATTTAATAAAAGGGATGGCTAGAAAGGCTCAAACGGATCAAAGATGGCCTTTCCATCGTCTTTTAGGGCTCTAAATAATCATCCATATCTACTAGTTAGATGGGCCTCCCAATGTAACAACACACATTTTTTTTTATTTTTTTTACAATTTTTTTTTTAAAGGGTTAACTCAAAAGAAATCTAGAGATCGTGTATAAAATAATAAACTGCTAAGCTATATAGAGAATGGGCAAAAGGGTTACTCTCCAAGAAAATGATAGGCTCAACAACTCACTTGGCACTTATTTATGATATGTTCCTTCAAGCAACTCATATTTGTCTCCGACATCAACATGTAGAGTAGCAAACATAATGTAACATCACTTAAGACCAAAGATAATACAAATACTAAAATTTGAAATTAATCATGTCATCCAATGTTAAAACAAATCATACAAAATTTTTTTTTTTTTTTTTAAACAACATTCTACCCCCCAACCTATTCTAAACAAGAAAGGAAAATATGCATGCAGAAATGTGAAAATGATGTAGAAAAACTAATTAGAAAAGTTACACTTAAAATGATAGAAAAAGAAAATGATTTTTTTTTTTAAGAAGATGCGTTTCTAGAGGCACTACACTCCATATTCAGCCATCTTCGACTCAAAAGTTGGAAAATGTATATTCATAGAGGAGAAAATAAAAAAAAGAAGAAAACTGAACATCAAAACTATTTTTTTTTTTGGTTTTTTTTTCGAACAATAAAGATGCATTTCTAGAGTAACTACACTCCATATTCAGCCATCTTCAACACAAAAAGTTAGCAACAGTTAGTTTCTACAACAAAAAATTAGTAAAAACTTAACCAAGATTTCACATTTGTCGACTATTCCCTCCCCCCAACCAGAACGAAACATTGTCCTCAATGTTTTAAAGGAAAGAAGTAGAGTTTAGAAGACATCACCTGGGTGGTGCAACACAGAAGAAAATATTTACAGGCGAAGAGTTAAATCTAATTTGTACTTCTTACTGCCGCTACTGTTACCATCATTATTTGGACGCTCCAACACAAAGGTCCAGGGGTTTGGCTCCGGTCTATAAGCTTGTAACATATCAAGTAGCTCATTAGCAGTGTGAGCACAAATAAAAAGTTTTTTTGCATGGGAAGGAATAAAGTAGTTTTTTATTGCATGGTTAAGAAATGCGATAAAGCCATCATAAAAGTTATTGACATTTAACAAACCGATGGGTTTCTGGTGGATGTGCAGATGGGCCCAAGATGCTAGTGTGATAAGTGCCTCTAGTGTTGCAAGATCTCCTGGAAGGAAAATAAAAGCATCAGCATGATTAAGCATTTCAGTTATTCTTTCTTGCATACCTGAGACGACTAACTCTTCTCCAGTTGATGAGTCAGACGAACTGCCGAATGGTTTTAGAACTCTTGGGATGATGCCTAACACTTGACTTCCCGATAAAAGCAGACCATTTTTGATAACCCTCGGTTACCTCCTCCATACACCAAGTGTAATTTTCTCTTGCTTGGCCAAGATCGATGGTCGAACTCTTTATGTTTGCCATAGGTAAATCCGAAAGCACACAAATGTTCTTGAATTGTCTATTTGGAGTAGCCATTGCGATACTTCTCAAAAACAATTTGTGAGTGCTTGACAAAAGATATCACATTTAAGAGTCTTGGTGATAGTGGGTCATGATTGTGTATGAGGTAATATGTCGTCAAAGAACGCGTAAAGCACGTGGCTCGCAAGTCAAAAAGAAAACAAAAAAGGAAAAAGTAAATAATAAAATTATTAAAGACAATAATGCAAACAATAAGACAATAGTGAAATAAAATAATAATAAAGTAAAAGGATATTTACACGTAGTTGCGGCTCACATCTTCCTCTGGTTTTACGTCCGGCGGCAACGCCCTCTATGGGTCGAGGATAGGCTTCCTATCCGGTTTTCTTATAAAAAGCAGGTCGTTTATAGTCGATTCCGAGACTATATCGTGCATGCTCTTTCGGAATAATGGCCATAAGCGGAGAATCGCTCCTTGCACATATCCAGGGATGCGTTTCAAGAGACAAGAATATCATCCAATGACTCCTTATTCAAGCCATCCCTAATGAATTGAATCTTATCTTCCCTGTTATCAGACACCATTCCTAAAGAACATGAGTTTCTATCGCATCTCATTCTGGCACACTTATGACAAGCAACAGAAATTCTTTGAGCTCGTCGTTTTCTTGTATAATTTTTTTTACCACAACCAGGCATGTATGCAATAAATTTTGGAGGTAACTCACCTGCCGATCGTACTTTAGCCTCGATTAACCAACGGATGTCAGCAGGTATGTTATTCCTCATGAGTAATCGCATGCGTTCGGACCGAGCTTTATAGATCGTAAGGAAGGCATTCTGAGGAAGTGAAGGGAATCGCTTGTGAAGCTTCGCTAGAATCTCGTTTCTTATTATGGGAAATGTAACCGACTTGATTGTCACGAGTACCGTTATCCGCCACTTTACCGGGGTAACAAACTAAAGCACACAAACAGAAAAACAAATTAAAACAAACAAAGAAAATTAAAATCGTCCTCTTATTGAATTTACCTCAAGCTCCAACTGGATGTCGTAAACACTTCTCTCAATGTCTCTGAGTTGGCTTTCTAAATCCTCAACATAGGCTACTAACTCTGGTGGTTGTAGAGCCCAAATACGATGTGTTTTACAAAATTGAATCTGTCTTTTGAGATGAGTTTTGACACGTTGAAGTGGTTTAAGAATGTTCAAGAGGAATGGTCTAAGTATGAGACTCATGATTAACAATGATAAGAGAAAACTTAATAGTTAAACAAACACACTTATGCAAAAATAATTTCAATTAGCAAAAGAATAATATAAAGGAAGAAAGAAAAATCAAATCAACGAAAAGAAAAAAAAATCAATTCAAATTTGGTGGGTCACTCAAATTTATTTCGGTGTCTTTTTCATGTGGTTGGTACTCTAGATATGGCTTTAATCTTTGACCATTAACTTTAAACGTGACACCGTTCTTTGGGTCCTTAATTTCAATTGCCCCATGTGGAAAAACAGTATGAACAATAAAGGGACCGGATCATCGAGGCGTAACTTACAGGGAATAGGTGCAGAATTGAATAAAAGCACTTTCGACTAGTGAACGATTTTCTCATAATTTGCTTATCATGGAAGACTTTCATTCGTTGCTTGTAAATTTTGGCATTTTCATATGCGTCATTGCGAATTTCTTCAAGTTCGCTTGTAATCTTCTTTAAAGTTGAATTTCTTGATGGCCCAATACGCACGATGCTCAAGTTCCACGGTAGGTGGCAAGCTTTTCCATACACTAGCAGGGTGACATCCCAATCGGGGTCTTGAAAGCCGTTCTATATGCCCATAATGCATCATCAAGTCTTAATGACCAATCTTTTCTGCCTCACCGTCTTTTCTAATAATTGCTTTATTTCTCGATTGGAGATCTCAACTTGGTTTTGCGGATGATATGGGGTCGCCACTTTGTGTGTGATTGAATACTTTGTCAAAAGAGCTTTGAATGCTTTGTTACAAAAGTGGGCACCACCATCACCGATTATCGCTCGAGGAATCAAAGCGTGAAACAATGTTGCTTTTCAAAAATCCTATCACCACCTTGTGATCATTAGTTACGCATGGAATTGCTTACCCATTTGGATACGTAGTCAACAACCAATATGTATTGATGGCCAAAAGAAGGGAAAGGGTCCCATGAAGTCGATACCCGTCAAAAATCTCAACCACTAAAATTGGATTTAGTGGCATCATGTTCCTTCGTAATGCTCCCCATTCGTTGACACCTATCACATGAAGAGCAGAAAGTGTAAGCATCTCGAAATATAGTTGGCCAATAAAAACCACATTGTAAAACTTTAGTCATTTTTTCTTAGCTTGAAATGGCCTCATGCTTGTTCATGGCGGAATGAAAGGATATTCAATTTCACTTTCTGGGACACATCGTAACAATTTGATCTGCAATACTTGAACAAATACGGGTCATCCCAAAAGAAATTGTTTATCTCTGCAAAGAATTTAGCCTTGTCTTGCTTGGTCCAATGCTCAGGAAGTTTACCTGTAACAAGATAATTAACTATATCAGCATACCAAGGTAATACTTCCACACTCATTAATTGTTCATCTGGAAATGACTCATTTAATGGTAATGGTTCTGTAATTGTGTCAAAATGGAGCGAGAGATGATCCGCCACAACATTTTCTGTCCCTTTCTTATCTTTGAATTCCAAGTCAAATTCCTGCAAAAGTAACACCCAACGAATTAGTCTAGCTTTTGCATCTTTCTTTGTGAGAAGATATTTAAGAGCAGCATGATCTGTGAATATAATTATTTTACACCCAATGAGATAAGATCGAAATTTCTCTAATGCAAACACTAGCATTTCTTTTTAGTTGAATAGTTCAACTGTGCATCATTCAATGTCATACTAGCATAGTAAATAACATGGGGAATTCGATCAACTCTTTGTCCTAATACTGCTCCTACTGCATAATCAGATGCATCACACATGAGCTCAAATGGTAAACTCCAGTTTGGGGCCTGAATGATGGGTGATGATGTCAACAACTGTTTTAATTTTTCAAATGCCATAAGACATGAATCACTAAAGATAAAATGTACATCCTTAGCAAGTAAATTGCATAAGGGTCTAGAAACTTTGCTAAAATCTTTAATGAAACGTCTATAAAAACCAGCATGCCCAAGGAAAGATCTTACTTCTCTGACTGTTTTGGGTGGAGGAAGATTAGAAATGAGATCCACCTTGGCTTTGTCAACCTCAATACCTTTGCTCGAAATGATGTGACCGAGGACAATACCTTGTTTTACCATAAAATGGCACTTCTCCCAATTTAAGACCAAGTTCTTCTCGATACATCTCTGCATAACTAGTGTTAGATGACGTAAACATTGATCAAACGAGTCACCAAAGACAGAAAAATCATCCATAAAGACTTCAAGGAATCGTTCAACCATATCAGAAAAAATGCTCAACATGCATCGTTGAAATGTAGCAGGTGCATTACATAATCCAAATGGCATTCTCCTATATGCAAAAGTGCCAAAAGGGCAAGTGAAAGTGGTTTTCTCTTGATCTTTTGGTGCTATGGGAATCTGATTATATCCTGAGTAGCCATCTAGAAAGCAATAAAATTCATGGCCTGCTAATCTATCAAGCATTTGATCGATAAATGGTAAAGGAAAATGGTCTTTACGTGTGACAGAATTCAATTTTCTATAATCAATGCATACACGCCATCCCGTAGTCACTCTGGTATCAATTCATTATTAGCATTGGTAACTCGTGACTCGACTTTAGGGACAACTTGCAGGGACTCATGAACTATCGAAATGGGGTAAATGATACCGCATCTAATAGCTTAAGGACTTGATTCTAACAACTTCTTTCATATTGGATTTAACCGACGTTGCATTTCCCTAGTAGATTTGACATTTTCATCGAGGTGAATGTAATGCATGCAATCTGCGGGTTTATACCTTTTATGTCTGGTCCATCCTAATGCCCCTTTGTGCTCTTTCAAAACATCCAACAACTTACCTTTTTGTTCGTCATTGAGGGATGATGAGATGATTACCGGTAGAGTACTTTCTTCCCCCAAAAATGCATATTCCAATGTGTTGGGCAATGGTTTGAGCTCGAGTTTCGGTGGTGATTCTGATGATGGGATGAGTTTCTTTTCTGATGGTGCTAGTTGTTCAACTCTTGACTTCCATTTATTAGTGTCCATGGATGGTGCTGAGTCAAGTAGGGCGTTGACCTCATCGACTGATCTGTCAATATCAAAATCAAAACCAAAGTGAGTTAAGCATGTCTGTAAAGGATCATCACTAAGGTTTGGCAATGTTGAAGATGTTCAGCTCCATAGTCATGTTGCCGAAGGACAATTGCATATTTTCGGTCCTACATTGAATGTGAGCATCCGCAGTTGCCAAGAAAGGTCGGCCTAGAATAATGGGGATGTGCTTCCTTGAATCCTGTATTGGTTGAGTGTCAATTACAATGAAATCAACAGGAAAATAAAACTTGTCTACCTGGATAAGCACGTCCTCCACAATGCCACGAGGTATATTCCTGGACCGATCTGCAGTTGGGTGTAATTCTCCCAGTCCAAGTTTCACAAATACAGAATAAGGCAACAAATTTACACTAGCTCCTAAATCCAACAAAGCATTCTCAATTGTGTGGTTCCCTATACTACATGAGATAGTGGGGGAGCCTGGGTCTTTGCATTTTAAAGTAATTTTATGTTGGAGTATAGAACTAACATTTTCTGTTAAAAATGCCTTCTTTTGAACATGCATATTTCTCTTTTTAGTACAAAGGTCTTTAAGAAACTTGGCATAAGATGGAACTTGTTTAATAGCATCAAGTAAAGGGATGTTAACACTTACCTGTTTGAAGATTTCGAGAATCTCACCTGTGGATTTTCCCTTCTTGCCTTTCAAAATGGAGCTTTGGGAACGTATTCTCGTGGGTTGGTTTCTTCTTTCTCCTCCGGTGGTGAGTCCTCAACACTCACAGGAACAATTTGATTTTCTTTTGTCACCGGCATCTCCACTTTGTTGTCGACTTCTTTTCCTTTTCGCAAGGTCATGACTGCTTTAACTTCTCCATGCTGCTGTGGTGAACTGGTACTTGCTTCATGCACTCCTTTAGGATTAGGCACTGGTTGACTTGGAAATTTACCTTTCTCAACAGTCATTGCCAAGGTCTGAACTGAAGAAGCAAGTTGTCCCACCATCTTCTCGAGGCTTGAAACTGATTGGGCTTGTGAATTGAAGCCTGCTCTCAACTCATTTCGTAGTCCATCAATAGTGCGATTCTGTTGCTCAATGGTAGAATGAGTAACATTCTTGAGATTCTGGAATGAATCCTCCCATGGTCTGGGTTGAGAGTAATTCTGGTTCTGATTGTATGGTCTAAATGGAGGCTGAGAGGCTTGAGGATTTTGAGGATTGGGTTGCATTGGTGGAGCTGGAGCTGCTGGTCCATTCTGTTGGAGTCCTTGAGACCATGAAAAATTGGGGTGGTCTCTCCATCCAGGGTTATATGTGTTGGAGTATGGGTTGTAATTTGATGGCTTTCTCATTACACCTATGGCATTGGCTTGATCGGAGTATGAGTCATAGTCATGTGGTTCTGTTGATTTAGCAGTCGATAACGATGCTATTTGTCGAGCAAGACCTTCAACCATCTCCTTTACTTCTTTGATTCCCGAAGTTGACTCGCCAATGTGAACCTCATTCACTCCTTTAATTCTTTTAGTATTCCTGAGTGATCGACTCCGTTGTTGGGAATTATCTGCTTGTCGCTGGAAGAATTCCCAAATTTCTGATGCACTTTTTGACATTAGCTCTCCTCCACTTGTTGCCATTAGCCATTCTTGCACATTCGGCAATAATCCCTCCAAAAAGTATTGGCATTGGTGCCATTTCTCGTACCCATGATGTGGACACTTCAAGAGTAGTCCATTGAATCGCTCCCATGTTTCGAAAAATTGCTCGTCCTCTCTCTGGGTAAACTCCGAGATTTCCCTGCGAATAGCATTGGTTTTATGCACTGGGAAATATTTATTCAAAAATTTTATAACCATTTGTTCCCATGATGTGATGCAATTGGCAATGTATTAAGCCATGAGCTCTATCCTTTAAAGAAAATGGGAATAATCTAAGTTTAACATCATCATCGAAAATTCTCATATTTAAATGTTTGACAAATAGCATGAAAATCATTCAAATGATTATATGGGTCCTCATTTTCTAGGCCATAAAATGTGGGGAGACAATTTAGCACACTAGGTTTTAGTTCAAAACTCCTAGCAGCTACATTTGGGTATCTTATGCATGATGTGCTCAAATTTGCTAAAGGACTGAAATAATCCTTAAATGGCCTCTCCTGTGGTGCTTGTAAATCCATTTTACTTTTTACTTGTTTGTGTGTGCGAAGTGTTTTCTCAAGTTCAAGGTCTATAGGTTCAAGATTAGGTAATAATGACCTACGACCATGCATGCAAAATAAATAAAATAAAAATAAAGATGGGAACAAAACAAATAAAAATAAAGAAGAGGGAGAAATTACGATACTAACCTTATTGCGCTATTAAAACCTTTCTATAAAAATTCACAAAAAACAAATACATGAAATTAACTAAAAATTAAATTAAAACTTAATAAAGAAAATTAAATTAAGATAAACAAAAATTACAAAGAAAAATAACTTAAAAATTAAATTGCAGAATTGTAAAGAATAGAGAAAGAAAAGAAATACTAACCTTTAAATGTAGATTCATTTTTTTTTTTAATTTTTTTTAAAGAAGAAAAAAAAAATACAAGAAAACAATTAAAATGGAATTATTCACAAAAATTAATTCTATGAATTAAAATTACTTACCTCCCCGGCAACGGCGCCAAAAACTTGTTGTGCAAATTTTAATGTACTCGCAAGCGCACGAATCTGTTGTAGTATAGATCTATGGTGACGAGTGTCGATCCCACGAGGAGGTGGATTTTAATTATATGTAAAATTAATTTTGTAAATGGGTGGTTGGAATTATGGTGGAAATGATTTAGAATATGCTAAAACTTAAATTAAAATGGCGAGAATAAATTGACGAGAATTATATTGAAATGACGTACTTGGGTATCTGGATCCGTATCAACATGCATCATGGGCTAAATAATCCGTATTAATACCAATTAAATCATGAGGGGGGAATCCACACCTCATGAACCACGCTCTAATCAATATGGTGCTAAGGGCTTATCGTGCCAAATAATAATAACCTTGTGCTAGAGGGCCGGTGAAACCAAGGCGGTACTAGACAAGATTAGTATTATTTGTCGACGATAAGTCAAAACATCCACAAAAACTAGAGGGGAAGAGAAAATAAATTTACCAAATTAAGCCCATGACACATGTTGAGACTTCACCTTCAACCCAAGCTTGAAAGAAAATTAGCCACTCATAATTGAACTAGGGGCAAAATGGGAATTTATTAAAATACGAAGAAAATACAAGATGGAGAAGGAATTACAGAAAATGGATCCCAAAAATGGATTCAGAGATATCCAATTAGGGGGGGAGGCCCCCTTTTTATAGATACATGGAGTAAATCATAGCCATCGGATTAAAAACAGTTTGGGCCTTTGCGCCACGTCATCGATCAATCGGTTTGACCACGCGGGTGAATAATTTGACCCGACTTTGAACGATAGCGGTTTGACCGGGTGAACGATAGCGCGTTTGGTTGACAATAATCTGTGTGATGTACGCGAGATTTTTCGTCCATTGATATGCTGCCATGTCACCATCAACAGTACATAAGAATTTTAGTCCAACAGGATCATAACACCTCATCGGTCAATGCCACGTCATCGATCCGTCTATGTGAATGCGTACATGTGAATAAGTATATGTGATTTTTTCCTTTTATGCTCCTCCCAAGGTTTTCGAGTTCAAAAGTGATGTCCGTTTTTCCGTATGATCTCTCATTTATTCTGAAATGACTATAATACCCCTAAAATACATAAAATACTTAATTAAAATCAAACACACATAATTAAATTGCAAGAAACTTAAATACATAAAAGTAAAGGTTGTTAGTAAGACTTGAAATGTAAAATGATGATTTTCTCCTTTATAAATATACATTTTCTAACACTCAACATCTTCCTCACCTTAACTCCTTCAGTTTTTATCACCAAACACTTATCTCTCAAGCGTTCAAATGGTTGATGGCTCCACTGCACAAATAACCAAAATTGGTGCTACTTCCATTAATTCTTCTCTCCATCTTGATAATATTTTTCTTATACCATATTTTAAGCTCAATGTGATGTCGATGTCACAGACCATAAAAGCCCTTAATTGCTCAGTGACATTTTTCCTTGATAATTGTGTATTTCAACACCTCACCACGAAGAAAGCGATTGGAGTGGGTAAATGTTGGAATGGTCTTTATTATTTGCAACGTTCAACAAACCTTTATGCAAATGTGAAGCCTTTATTTGATATTTGGCATTGGCGTTTAGGTCATCCTACTACAAACCGTTCAAGTTCCATTTCTGCTTTAGCTCCTGAAGTTTTTTTTTCCAATAAAAGGATACATACAAGAACTTCTTGTTCTTCAAGTCAAATAAAAAGTACTTTACCTTTTGTATTGATCCATTGTGATATTTGGGGAAGTTTTTCTATTGCTAGTAACTCTAGTGCACATTACATTTTAACTATTGTTGATGACTTCAGTTGTTGCACTTGGGTTTTCATGATGAAACATAAGTCTGAAACTCAAAATGTTTTAAAATCATTTTTTTCTTTGGTATCTAACCAGTATGATACAAAAGTAAGAAAAATACAAACTAATGGTGCTTTTGTTGTTTCCTCTAATGAGTTACACTTTATTTTTCCCATTAAAGGAGTTTGAATTGATAATAGAACCGAATTTCTCTCTAAAGATTTACAAGATTTCTTCAAAACTCATGGAGTCATTCACCAATGAAGTTGTGTTTCCACCCAACAACAAAGTGGAGTGGTGGAGCAAAAACATCACCATCTTCTTGATGTTGCTCGAACATTACGATTCGAAAGTAATCTTCCTTTAAACTTTTATAGGGAATGTGTTCTTATTGCTGCTTATTTAATTAACAAAATTCATTCTCTTGTTTTAAATGATAAAACTCCACATGAAATGGTACTTGGTAATCCTTCGTCATACTCTTATCTTAAAGTTTTAGGATGTCTTTGCTTTGCTTATAGTCTTTCACCTCAAAGACATAAATTTGATGCTCGTTCAAAGCCAGGGATATTTATAGGGTATCCTTTTGGACAAAAAAGGTATAAAATTTATGATTTGGCTTCAAGAACCATTTATACTTCTAAGGATGTTTTGTTTTACGAACATGTTTTCCCTTTTTGTGATTCTTCTATTTAACCAACTACACATCTAGTTATGCCATTGCCAATCTATGAGTTTCCAAATGATAAGGATACCCCACCTCATGTGGAATATTTTTTATCTTCTTCACTTACTGATAATGATAATGATGTCCAACCTCACCTAGAGACTTCTTCATCTTTTTCGCATAGCTGACCAGTCGTAATCGATGTCCACCATTATATCTAAATGATTACATTTGTAACATTATCATTCCAACAGATTGTCCATCTCCAACGTCTTCTCATGGTACAAGTACATCTTATCCTTTAGCTAATGTCATTTTTTATAATAATTTGTCTAATAAGCATAAAGTTTTTCTTACATCTATTGACTCAAAAGTAGAGCCTACAACTTTTTATCAAGCTTCTAAGTTCTAGAATGGAGAGGTCATGTCTACAGAAATATTGGCTCTTGAGAGGAATAACACTTGGACTGTCACTACCTTGCCACATGGTAAACAACCTATCGGATGCAAATGGGTTTATAAGATTAAGTATCGATTAGTGGAACCATTGAGAGATATAAAGCACGTCTAGTTACTAAATGATTCGCACAAATAGAGGGAATTAATTATAATGAAACGTTTGCCCCAGCGGCAAAAATAACTATCGTTCGTTGTTTGTTTGCCATAGCAGCTATCGAAGGTTGGTCTCTGCACCAACTTGATGTCAATAATGTTTTTCTTCATAGTGAACTTGATGAGGAGGTCTACATGCAAATACCACCAAGATATTGTCAACAGGGGGAGAAAGGAAAATATGTATATCGTCTTAATAAATCATTATATGGGCTTAAGCAAGCAAGTCGCAATTGGTTTGCAAATTAAGACATTTTTTAATTTCCCAAGGATACACTCAATCAAAGGCAGAATATAACTTGTTTTTTCTAAGTAAACAATAAATAGTTCTATTTTTATCTTGATTTATGTTGATGACATTCTGGTGGCAAGTGATGATTCAACTGAAATTAAAGTTTTGAAGAAAATGCTTGATAATCAATTTAGTATCAAAGATCTTGGGCCACGTAAGTATTTTCTCAGGATTAAAGTTGCTCGATCATTAAAGGGAATCTTTCTCTATCAACAAAAATTATTGTCTTGACATCTTGGAAGACATGGGAATGTTAGGCTGTCGTACTCCTATGACACCAATGGAGTAAAATGTTAAACTTCATGCTAAAAAAGAAAACTTATTGTTAGATCCATCAGCTTACCATCGTCTTATAAGTCGTCTGCTCTATTTAACCATTACATGACTAGACATCCTTTTTATTGTTAATCTTTTGAGTCACTTTATGCAAGCACCACAACAGCCTCAGTTTGAAGCTTGCTTACGTGTTTTATGTTATTTAAAAGGATGTCCTGGAAAAGCATGTTGATGGCATCTTCAAGTCCCTTCTAGCTAATTGCGTATGCAGACTCTGATTGGGCAAGTTGTCCTAATACTCATCTATCTACAAGTGGCTTATGCACTTTTCTTAGATCTACTCCTATCTCTTGGAAGACCAAGAAACAAAGTGTTGTCTCTCATTCCATAATTGAAGCAGAGTATAGATCTATGGCCCAAGCTACTTGTGAATTACAATGGCTGAAATTCCTGTTCGTAGATTTTGGTCTCAATTTTTCTTCACTAACTCTCTTATATTGTGATAATAAAGCGGCACTCCATATTGCAGCAAATCTTGTTTTTCATGATCGAACTAAACATATTGAATTAGATTGTCATTTTATCCGAGAAAAAATTCAGGTTGGGTTAATCAAAACTGCTCATGTGTCCACCATCTAACAATTCACTAGGCCTATAGCTTCTCAACAATTTAACTGTCTTCTTGTAAAAGAAAAACTTGTAAGAGTTTACTAATTTGGCAAACTTGTAGTTGGTGGGCCCAAACAAGTAAGAACTTATCATTTGGCAGATTTGGAAGAATCGACTAATTCTTAATTTTTAAAATAATGGATACCATAGTGTGAAAATTGCATCTATTTTTGGAAATTGAGAAAATCAGAGAGAAAAGAAATAGAATGATCTAGATTTTACTTTCTAACTTTTCACACTGAGAATTCTGAGCCTAAACTAAGCTTTGTTAACAACTTTACTAATAATAACCACCAGAATCTAATAACATCCTATCATAAGTTGCCACATGGCAATTAGTTACAACTAATACACATGCTACAAATTCACTTGACACATCAGCTCATAGCTTGCTAGCTTGCTTATTCTTAACATCTCCCTTCAAGCTCATCCTAGTAAAGTAAGGTTGAGCTTGTCTCGCAAGTAACAGAAAGGATTATAGGTCAATGCCTTGACAAGAATATCTATAGTTTGATCAGAGCTGGAAACATAACAAACTTGAAGACTGTTGACAACAATTTTTTCCCTGATAAAATGAGTGTTTAATTCAATATTTTTTGTGCTGGATTGAAACTTGGGATTACATGCCAAAGTTGCGATATTTTGGTTACCAAATGGCTGGAATGGAAGGAATAGGAAGAACAATCTCATGGGAATACCTAAGGTAGCCATTGCTAAGGCTCTATACTTAGACTCAATACTCGATCAAAGACAATAGTGTGCTTTTTATAGCACTAGGATACCAAGTTGGGACCAACAAACACATAGTAACTAGCAATTGATCTTTTGTCATCCATGTCACCTGCTCAATCTGTATTACTGAAGTAATCTATCTGTAACTTACCATAATGATAGAGCTCAAGTCAAGGTGAATGGTGCCTTTAAGAACCCTTTTACAAGCTTTCTAATAATTAATGGTTTGAGTTGTAAGGAATTAAACGAGTTTGTTGACTGCAAAACCAAATTTAGGTATAGTCAATGTAACATATTGAAGTGCTCTAATAGTGCTTCTATATAGGAAAATATTAGAAAAAAGCTCATTGTCGGTCTTGGTGAGAGGAACTTTAGAAGCCGTAAGAGTTAAACTGGCTTTGCTATCTTACATTTCTACTTTGCCAAGTTAGTCAAGTAAATACTTGGATTGATAGAGATAGAATACTGATTGACTCTTAGTGACTTGAATACCCAAGAAATAATTCAATTCTCTGAGATCTTTGAGTGTAAAAACATACTACAAATCACTAATGACTTATTGTATCAGCTAAGTGTTTGAACCTGTGATGATGATATCATCTACATACACAAGAACAAATAGCAAATAGCCTTGAACTTTCTTGAAAATAGAGAGGTATTTGATCTAGATTTAGTAAAATCCCACTAAGCTGTAAGCACCATCTTAAGTTTGTCAAACCATGCTCTACGGGCTTGCTTTAGGACATAAATCTTTGTGTAATTTACAAACAGGATTACGTCTGATGTTATCTATAAAGCCTCTGGTTGTTGCATATAAACTTCTTCAGTCAAGTAACCATGAATAAATGCAAGATTGATGTCAATTTGTTCAACATTTAATGATTTAGCACGGTTGGACTCAAAATAACTCTGATGGTATAAGATTTAACAAATAGACTGAATATTTTATTTTAGTCCAGCCCTTGAGTTTGATGAAATTCCTTGTCTACATGCCTCGATTTAACATCCATTTATTGTCAACTACTGTAAAAAGATGAGTAGGCTGGACAAGAATCCAAGTTTTGTCATTCGTTAGGGCTTCATATTCTTCTTTGATGACGTTATGCCATTTAGAATCTGTTATTACAATTGAAACACTGAAAGGCTCTATTGGTTTAGTTAAACAAGCAGCTATATAGGTTTAGACTTGAAAATCCCTTCTTTAGATATGGTGATCATTGAATGACCATGGATAGAGAATTGTAAAAAGTTAATTGATGAATTGGTAAAGAGCTTTGTTTTGTATGTGGAGAGATGGAATGTAAAGGTGAGTAGATAGACAATTGTGGAGGAGAAAGAAAAGATGGGAACATAGTTGCTATTGAAGATTGAGGTTTGGGCTTATCAAATTGAATTATAGAAGGAGAAAAAGAGTCATGTGAAAATAAAGAATGAGAGTGACATAACAAGAAGAGAGACAAGAAGCATCAACTGAACAAAAATCAACTCTGGGTTAAAAAAGGAAGCAAGACTCATCAAAGACAACATGATTACTAATGTAGATTATTCTTAAAGAACAAAGACATAAATAACCTTTATTAAGTGAATGATTAGCAAGAAGTATACATCTACTAGTTTTGAACTCAAGTTAATAATGATTGTATACTCTGAGATGAAGAAAACAACTGCATCCAAACACTCTCATAACTAAATAATTAAGTTTCTTTTTTAATAATAATTCAAAGGGCAATTTGTTGACTAAAATGGGTGTGAGGAGTCTATTAATGAGATAAGTGGTAGTACGAAAAGCATTTCACTAAAATGTTAATGGTAAGTGTGCTTGTACTAAAAGTGCAAGTCCTTTTTCCACTATATATGTGTTTATGCTCAATTCTTCCATTTTGATGGTGAATGTAAGGACAAGGATGCTTAACTTTTCTCCAATACGTGCGAAGACATTTGATCTTAGTATTGAGGTTGTTCTCTATCATGTGTTGAAACTCAGCAAAAGTTTATAAGGTTTTGGATTTAGTAGTAAGAGCTAAGATCCAAGTGAACCTAATAAAGTCGTCTAAGATAGAAAGGTAATATGGACAACCTTGAGAAGATAAGAGTTGATATGGTCCCTATAAATCAAAATGTCAAAACTCTAAAGGTTGACTAGTTGTATTTTCTATAGAGGGAAAGTGTTGTATGTGAATTTATCAAGCTGACTTGCATTACAAAAGTTTGATTTCATATCTTTATTCAAATCAAAATTAGAATTAAGATGTTTCTTTATTTGTTTAATAGCATGAACAATATGATGACCCATTCTCTTGCGTCACATATCATAGTCAATTGGCTTAGAGCAAAAAGTAAACAAGGTCCTTAAATTTTCATTATTGAATTGAATAATGTTTACATCTATCAATCGTTCATAGAAGTATTTAGATTAAAAAACTCTTAAGTGACTAAGTATTGGCACTAAAAGTGTTGGAACTAGAAATAGATTATAAAATGATAGACAAAAATATTGGGTCTGTCATTATTAGAAACTATAACATTAAAAACTATAACAAGACCTTCAACTTAATATAATCCTCCTCTAGCAATCCTCTTGAGGAAAATGGTCCCTGTTTTCGTGGCTTTAACGAAATAAAAGGTTTTATGATATTCAATAAGAATATCATTGTCAGCAAGAAGTTTGGAGACACTTAAAAGGTTTTTGGTGATTGTAGGAACATGCAAGGTGTTGCTAAGATAAATTTGTGCTGCAGAGCGTGTACTTAACATAGTATAATCAACATGTTGAATAAGGATGGGAGAAATCCCCAAGGGGACGGGGCCCCTTGGGGATTTTTCCCATTTAGGGAGGGTATAGAGATAATTTTATACCTAATTTCTTATTCGAGTAAGGGATATGGATGAGCTTTTATCCCCATCGCCTCCCCAATTCCCCATTTTCCCAATTTGATTTTTAATTCTAATTTTATTTTTAGAAATATTAATGAATAAATAATAAAATCTAAATAATAAAATATTAAATATTAGTATAAATAACAAATATCAAAATATTTATAAAAATATATTATAAAATTCTCGGGCCCAACTAACAAATTGGAGTCCTAAATTACTGTTTGATCTTATTCAAAAGGCCTTGACTCAAAATTTTTTATTTTTAACTTTTATCTAATAAAACAAGAATTAAAGCAGAAGTTAAAGCTATAACATCCAAACTTTACCAAGATATATTGTCAAACTTTACTTTTATTTAAATTTTTGCAGCAACTCTGATCTGTACATTAGTTGAGTAATTGGGTCTTATCATTACAAATGATATATATTCATATGAAACATCAATGATATATTGAAGAGAATTTGAACTGAAAAAAAATTGATGAGTATTCTGCTGTGGCACAGTTTGCACATATTTGACTTCTGCTCCCCCATATATGAATGTGCTTATGCTTTACCTTGGAGCTATATGTAATGCACATGTGATATTGCAGTACCTCTAGAACTTGATCAAAGTGAAACACATACACTTTGGACAGAATAAGGCGCAAGTCTAGAACTGAACTGCTATGGAAATTTTGCATGATTAAGAGTGTGATATGAGGGTTGAAAAATCCCTGCAAGTTTGATGGCAGATCTAAGTTGTTGTTGTGTGATTGAAGTGTTAGTATTGTTGTCATTACTTGATAACTTTTTTAGACTTACATCAAGATCACTTAGAGAATAAATGATGTGTTTTTATTGCATTTTATTTATATTTTGCATGAATATCCATTTTAGTTTATTTCTAATAACTTTAGTTTTGTTTTAGAGTAATGTGTGCTTATATTGTGTGCATAATTATAGGTGACTAGAAGCTCAAATTTCAAGGAAGGATTGCGGCTGCAACAGACTTGTAAAGGCAATAAAAGAGTTTAGCTACAGAGGAATTGAAACAAGTCTGAAATAGTGACAATGCTGTATTACCATTGCTGTAGCAATCCTGAAGTATTGACAGAGAAGATTTTGAACGAGATACTTGAAGATTGCGATATGAAGTTTCCTAAAATGGAAGACTTTCGGTTGCCCTAATTGTAAATATGGCCAATGGGTCATGCCGACAGTCGACCCATTAGGGCCCGTGGGCCGTGCCATGTCGTGCCTACTTTTCTTTATAAGTGCCCGGCACGGCCCGTGCTGTGCCCAAAAAACGCGCATCGATTTGTTTTTCCTCCTTTAAACCCACATGTCCAGCATGCCAAAAAGGCTCACGTGCTTGGCATGCTTTATTCAAGCTCACGTGCTTGACATGCTTTTTTAAGTCCATCAACTTACTAATATAATAATAATAATTTTTATTAAGAGAGCAATTAACATTTTATTATTAATTTATCATAATTTCACAACAATACATAAATATAATTCCATAAATCATAATAATGATTAATTAAAATTAAAAATACAATCCTAGAATAAAAATTACAATAAGTCACAACTACGAGATATTAATTATAATAAATCACAGGTCACAAGTTACAACTACGAAACACGAACTACGACAAATCGACGAATAACAAGCACAAAATAACATTTATTAATCACAACTATGGGTACGGGAAACAAGCAAGGTTAATTCTGTCTTGGCTAAGGTGGCGAGCTAAACAATTTGACATGTGCTGACATAAACTTATAGTGCCATGGCATTTTGAATAAATAACTTCTCAATGACAATAGTTGTACCTTAAAATTATCCGTTTGTAAGGACGATGTGAACCATTATCTATTATTCCCTCCCTTATTGTAGTAAAATTTTGAAAAAACGTATTTAAAGAACGGCTTTTGGACCGATTTAGCGTAGCATTGTTGTTTTGTTGAGGTCCAACTGCATCAACACCGTGTTCTTACGGGTGTTGAGATTCTTCTTCATTCATATTATGTTCTTGCGAATTCATGATTATTTTGACTTTTGGAATATTGGAAAGTTTGAGAGGAAAAAAAAGAAAATAAGAATTGTGAGGCATCATAGCATATTGGCGTGTATATATAATATTAGATAATAGTAAAAAGACAAAAATTAATTTATTACTTTGTCGGTGGGAGTAATCGAGTAAGTAAAAAAATATTTAGTGAAATATAAATATTTGTGAATGAATGAATCTTGAGATCTTAAGTTTTGTGGAGCCGTGAGGTAAGTGCTTAGTTGGCAACTGACAAATAGGAAAAAGATATTAAATTATTTTAAAAAAATGAAAATATTAAAAGAAATGAAGATCATTTCCCAAACAGGAAGGAAATCACATTGTTGCCTTGTTGAGTTGTTGGCACGAGCCCAAAATGAAAAAATATCACACAAGCTAATAAAAATTGTTGAATTACGATTGGACATGTCACATACTCATATGTTGAGTGTTGACTACTTGATAAGTGTCAATAATCTGCAGACTACACACAAACACACGAGCACAAATGCACAATGAAGGAGTGCTAGCAGCAGTCTCTAATGCGAGCCACTGTTGCACTCGTTGCTTCTCTGAATGACATGTGTCTTAGAGTGTGAACCAATATGTCAGGTCATTAAATTAGAAAGGCACTCATATTTTACTTTTTACACGCACCACTTGAGCTCCCAAAGTTACTATACTGCCCTTAATTTATTAGCATTCACACTTAAGCTAGTGGCCGCAGCAGCTTATGAACTTTGTTTCGTTGATTGAATCATCCTACCATCTTTTGCAACTTTGTTTTTCATTTTTTTTTGTTTATTAGTTTTACACTGATTAATTTTCATAAAAAAAATTTATAAATTATCTCCAATTTTGACCAAAGCCCCAATCCACATTCTTTTTTTAACCATTATTTTCATTAAAGCATTTAACAATTTGAATTTTTTAAAATAAGATAAAATTATTATAAGATTATGAAATGTCTAAAAATTTATTTAATATTACAAAGGTCCTAACAATGATTAAGAAGAGATAGATTTTATGAGACTGTATTTAATTCAAAAGAGATTTTTTTTTCGTATTAAATAAATGCATTCTCTTGCAGTAAAATCTATCCACCTGTGCAATATTAAATAAATTTTTAAACATATCATAAACTTATAATAATTTTATCTGATTGTAAAAATTTAAATTGTTAAATGCTTTAATGAAAATAATGGCAAAAAAGAATGTGGATCCGAGCTTTTGTCAGAATTATAGATAATTGAGAATAATTTTTTTTTTGGTGAAAACTAATCAGTGTAATAATTAATACAAAAAATGAAAAACAAAACCGCTAAAGATGGAAGCATAATTCACTCAACGAACCACAACTGATGTGCTATTGTGGTCACCAGCATAACTGTGAACGGTAAGAAGACAATGGTAGTGTTGTAATTTTGGTAGCTCAAGTGGAGGGTGTAAAAAAATAAAATATGAGTGTTTTTCTAATTTAATGAATTGACACATTTGTTCATACTCAAAGGCACATGTCATCGAAGGAAGCAGCGAGTGCGAGCTGACTGTTGCTAGCACTCATGCGCAATGATCCCAATCTTTTATTATTTAAACATTTCACAATTTTTAAAATTTTGAATTGATTGCGCTGCACATAATTTTAAAATTTTACAATTTTACAATTATAAGAATAAAATTGACATGACTACTCAATTTCACAGCAGCCTTGCAACTTTCACAATTTTCAGATCCTGAAACTTAAATTGACTGAACTGCATATCTGCACATTCGCATAGAATGACAAAATTTTCAAATTTCACAATAAAAAATTAAAAAAATATGACCATTGTTTGGCTGCCACTTGGCAGCCAAATTAAAAAAAAAAATTGGAGCAACCGGTAAAGAGAAACCAGTTGCTTCTTAAATGAATATTATATTATAAAATAATATAATAAATAAATAAAATAATAATTATTTTAATAATAAAGGCAACATAATAATTAAAAATTAGTTTCAAGTTTAATGGTAGGTGTTTCATGTTTATTGGTCCATTAATTGTATAATTTTTGGGGTTGCAAGTTAATGATCCTAAGTTCCATGTTCATTGCTCTAAGTTTCAAGTTTCTTTGGTTTCAAATTTAATGGTTTTAATTTCAAGTTAATGGTAGGTGCTTCATGTTTATTGGTCTATTTATTGCATGATTTTCGGAGTTGCAAGTTAATGATCCCAAATTCCATATTCATTGCTCTAAATTTCAAGTTCTTTTGGTTTCTAATTTAATGCTCCCAATTTCAAGTTAATGGTAGGTGTTTCATGTTTACTAGTCCATTAATTGCATGATTTTCAGGGTTGCAAGTTAATAATCCCAAGTTCCATGTTCATTGCCCTCAGTTTCAAGTTCATTTGGTTTCAAGTTTAATGGTCTCAGTTTCAAGTTAATGCTAGGTGTTTCATATTTATTGGTCCATTAATTGCATGATTTTCGGGGCTTCAAGCTAATAATCCCAAGTTTCATATTCATTGCCCTCAGTTTCACGTTCATTTGGTTTTAAGTTTAATGGTCCCAGTTTCAAGTTAATGGTAAGTGTTTCATGTTTATTGGTCCATTAATTGCATGATTTTCGGGGTTGCAAGTTAATGATCATAAGTTCCATTTTCATTGCTCTAAGTTCAAGTTCATTTGGTTTCAAGTTTAATAATCTCAGTTTCAAGTTAATGGTAGGTGTTTCATATTTATTGGTTCCATGTTTCATGTTTACCGGTTTTTTAGGTTTCCATTTTTTTCATATTTAATAGTAATAATAAATTTCAGCCATTCGATCTACTCCAATTTAATCCAATGGCTATTTTTTATGCATGTATGAAATACATGCATTACTGTAGCCGCGCCCGTAAAATTGATATGAGTATATGACTACGCAATTCAGTATGTGCACGGTGCACCGAATAGAAATTAATTTTTTTGATTATTTAATAACCAAAAAATTCTTAATTAATTTTATTACTCACCCAACGGACAAAAAAAATATGAATTAATAGTAAAATTGATATGACTACTCAATTTTACAGCATGGACAGATTAGTAATTAACTTTTTCTGATTTTTAATAACAAAAAAATTCTAAAATAATTTTATTACGCACCCAACAGACAAAAAATAATTATTAGTACTCAAAATAATCTGGTTCTTTTTTTTCTAATTACAGAAGACACATTCAGAAAGCATATAATTAAAATACATAATTTTTAGACCCCTAAAACTATTTTAAAAGTGTTTTATTTTCTAGAACATCTAACCTGTCCAAAATAATTTCAGATTTGAAGATAGAATTTCAAATATTCATATCTTTTATTTTACATGCCCGAAAATAGTGATTCCAGCTTTTAAAGACAGAGGAAAGATTGAAATTTCATTATAAAATCACTAACATGGCATATAATGTTCATAAATTAGCCCAAACTGTTACATGCTTCAGCTTCTGCAATTCTAGAAAACAGTTTCCAGATCTGCAGCAGCCGCATGTTATGATTTTTAATAATTTAACCATAATGAATGCAATTATGAAATTGAACATGCAATCATATGAGACATAGATCTATTGATACAAAAATCTCCATAATTTTTAAAGATGTGTAACCTTACGGAAAAGTTTCCAGAAGTGAGAACTGCCGCTGAAAATTGGAATTTTCCAGCACCAGTAACCCAAATTCGAAAAATCATAACAATTTGCATACTCAGAGGATTTCAACACAAAACCTATCAAAGGAAATCTTAGGATGTCTAGTTTCATGATTTGTAAACGTATTTATGTGATTCTAAATAAAGAAAACAATTTCAAGCAAAGAATACAGACTGTTCATATCATCACAGCATTACAAACACACATATATTACTCAAATCATACTTCAATCTACAAGTAATTAAAGGCAAACAATTAATAAAAATAAATCATATAAGTCAAAGAAATACTTAATACCTTAAGGCAAACACCAAGAAAAGAAGTTATAAAACTTTCTTTTCCTTCTCCAAAGACTTATTTTTTTTCTTGGGTTTGTAACGGTGTGGAAAATAAAAGACGGCTTCCTCTTAAAAAGATGGCTTCCTCTTAAATACTTTTGGTAATTAATAAATACTTTAAAAAAATAAAAAGTAGGAAACCGTGAGTTTTAAGAAAAAAATTTTAATAAAAGCTAATAACCTACGTAACTTATTTAAAATAAATTGATAAGTTTTACTCACACACAAACACCCAATAATAACTATCCTACCCAATTTAATAAGGGTAAAAGAGGAAATGGGTGTTACATCATCTCTTAGTTCTCGCACATACATACATGCAAGCGCACCTACATAAATAAATACATACATATACATGTATATACATAAGCTAGCTAGTCCAGAGAAAATCTTTGAAATTAACAAATTATCTATGCTCCATCCACTTTGGTGGGAATTCCATTTTGAGCAAAAGCGATTGAGATTTGAGAATCATAGTTTTGTTTTTGTAATTGATGTTGATAAGTACAGAAAAGTGACCGAAATTCGGCCACCAATATTGGAGTTTGTCACATGCCCAACTGCTGGTAGACAAAAATTGCCAAATAATGGGGTTGCTTTCTGTTGCTATAAATTCAAATGCTATGGATGTTAATGTGCAAGTGTACACAATAAGTAATATAATGATGAGTATTCAAGATCGTCTCCATAGGGATTGATGTTATCAGATTTGCTATAGCAATCTTAACTGTGCAGATTTTGTTCTAAATTAAAATAAAACAATTAATGAAACTAATATACTATTTAAAATAAAAACGCAATAAATAAAATACACCAAAGTAAATTATCACGTCAAACTCAAGGATAAAAACAATGGGAATATAGAGTAGTTGAGTGAATAAACTCACTTAATAGTGTTGACTACTTTTCTAATTAAGAACCTGTTGCTACGGCATTTACTACAGCACTGAGCAAAATCTCTCATGCATCCTCAGCGGTTGCATGTTGGATATCTTATATCTATATGTTATCTAGCAGTGATCAGTTGTTATGTTAATATTATATATAGAATTATACGCTCTAGGTTCCAAATACCCTACAAGGTGAATCCCTATGTCTAGTTATTCACTAATCTTAGATCAAGCATAACCCTTTTGGAATCAAGTAAAACTCAACTCAGGAAATTCAATCTAAAACCATGTATTGTCTTAATAAATCCACTAAGTCATATATTTTTTAGGCTCTTTCTTAGCACGTATCCCTAAATGGGTGATCAGTCGAAATAGAGAATTAAAAATAACACAATTAAGCCAAAATACTATAGCAAACACCAAGCAACACACATATATTATTCAAACATCTATTAAGATTATTTACCACTCAACTACATATAGAATCTAGTTCATGATTTGCAAAAGAAAAATAAATAAAAGAGTTTTAGCCATCAAATACATCCCTATAAACAAGTAGAAAATAAGAAAAGAACAAGAAAGACTAATTTTCAATGGATCTTTGAGTTGTTTTCTCTTGTGCAGCCCTCAATCTCTCTCTTGAATTTTGTTTTTCTTTTGTTTCTTTGCGGTTTTTCTCCTTAGGTGACGGCTCCCCTTTTCCATTGCGTGTGTGCTTCTTTTATAGATGAAAATTAGGGTAAACGGAGGTCTAGGGCGCGCATCTTCTAGATTAGGAAACTCCATATCACAATCTTCTAAGTATCTTGTGCGAAATCTTCTCTGTCGTTGTTCCAGGATTGCTACAACAACGGATGCTACAACAATGACTCTAACAACTATACTGTTCCAGATTTGTTTCAATTCTTCTGTAGCCAAGTTCTTTTCCATCTTCTGCAAGCTTATTACAGCAGCATTCCTTCCTTGAAATTTGAGCTTCCGGTCACCTACAATTATGCATATGATTTAAGTACACAAATTATTCTAAATAAAACAAAATTTATTAAAATTAAACTAAAATAGATGTTCATGCATAATATGATTAAAATGCAATAAAAACATGTCATTTACTCTCTAAGTATTATTGATTCAAGTCTTAAAGTGCTATGATAACTCTCATTTCATAGAGTTATCATTTTTCTCCATTAATAAAGTGACTGATACATCTTTCATATGTTATTATTCTCAAGGTAATAACTTTGTAAAATAATATCCCCTCTTTGAGAATGTTGCTCAATCTATCTTGCACGGTTGTTACACGTCACATATTTTGTCCAAGTCCAACCTCTTGGGCCTGTCAAAAAGTAAAGCGGTGGCGACTGTAAGTGCCCCACTGCAAAGGCAAAAGAAAGAAGACAAAAGAGGCAGAAGAAAAAAAAAAGAGAAGGAAGAAAAAGGGGTGCCGCACCGAAGAAGGAAAAGAAAAAATAATAATGCACAATAGCCAAAAATTGGCTATAAAAGGGGTGGCTCCCCTCATTTGTTATCATCAAATTCTCTTCAATTTTTCTTCTTTATTTAGAGAGTAGTGATTTGAGAGTTTGGATGTATTAAGGTTTTGGGTAGTGAGCTAAAATAGTACAATACTTGTAATTCTTTTTTCACTAGTAAATATTTTCCTTCTGTCTTCACCCGTGGATATAGGCTAAAAGCCGAACCATGTAATTTTTGGTGTTCCTGTGTGATTCTATATCTCGTTATTTCTCAATTTCACTTTAATTGCATGTCTGCTTCACCCATTAATTTCACAACAGTGATATCAGAGCTATTGATTGTATTTTTTGGAGTTGGGAATACTGTTCACGTATACGACATTGTTCACGTATACGACATTGTTCACGTATACGACACTATTCACGTATATGATATTATTCACGTAGACGGTTCTGTTCACATATATGATACAATTCATATATACGGTACTGTTCACGAGAAACAGTGGGAGTGCTCCAAGAATTTTGGCGGTGCAAAGCAGGGAATAGTGGTGTGAGTAATCGTGTGGTTTTGTACATGTCTAGTAAAGTCCTGTTATAAAGGTGATAAGAGCCTAAGGAGTCTAGGTTTTAAGTGGGACCATTGTGATCCCTCTAGTTTTTCCCAAGAGCTATTCTGGTGTGCATTCTCACACATACTCACAACTATTCAAGGTGGTACACTAGTATATGTGCGGTATTTATCAACAAAATGGCGATAAAGTATGAAATTAAGAAGTTCATCATGAATAATTTCTTGTTATGGAAAATGAAGATGCGGGCAATTTTGAGGAAAAATAATTGCTTATTAGCAATTAGAGAAAGACCTACAGAGATAATTGATGATGACAAGTGGAATAAGATGGATGGTAACGCAATTACTAATCTACACTTGGCACTTGCAAAAGGGGTATTATCCAGTGTGGCAAAGAAAAAGACATCAAAGGAAATATGAGATACTCTCACAAGACTGTACGAGACCAAGTCGCCACACAATAAGATTTTCTTGAAAAGAAAACTTTACACTCTTTAAATGGCGAAATCTACATCGGTGACTGACCATATCAACACCTTGAAAACTCTATTTTCGCAACTCATAATACTGGGTCACAAAATAGAGGAAAATGAAGGTGTGGAGCTTCTACTTCAGAGTCTACCAAATTCGTATGATCAACTCATCATCAATCCGAAAAATAACAACCAAGCGGATAGTCTAGTCTTCGACGATATTGCAGCCTTCGTATTAAATGAAGAAAGCAGGCAGAAAAATTAGAAAGAGAGACAAGTAAGTTCTCAGCAAGCGGAGGCCCTATCGGTGACGAGAAGGAGATCAATGGAATGTGGCCCCAGTGGGAGTCACAATCATGGTAGATCAAAATTCAGAAGTAAGAATAATGTTGAATATTACAATTGTGGCAAGAAAGGGCACGTCAAAAAAGAGTGTTGGAACAACCAGAAGAGAAGAGGGGGCAAAGAACCTGAGTCATCAAATGCTCAAGGGTGTGTAGCAAGTACCTCGGACGACGGTGAAATTCTTTATAGTGAGGCAACAACTGTTTTAGAAGGCAGAAAATGGTTATCTAACGTTTGACTTATAGATTCAGGAGTTACTTGGCACATGACCTCTCGGAGAAAATGGTTCCACACATATGAACGTATCTTAGGAGGATCTGTATATATGAGAGATAATCATGCCTTGGAGATCGCTGGTATTGGTACTATCAAAATCAAAATGTTTGATGGTACAGTTCGCACAATTGAGGAGGTACGACATGTCAATGGCCTGAAGAAGAATCTATTGTCTTTGGGGCAAATAGATAGTCATAGATGCAAAACTCACGTTGAAAATAGGATCATGAAGATTGCTAGATGCGCGCTTGTATTGATGAAGGCAGAAAAGATTGGGGCTAATATGTTCATGCTTAAAAGGGAAATACTACAGAAAGCTGATGCGTGTGTCGCGTTTAATGGAGAAGAACCAACTATGATGTGGCACATCAAACTCGGCCACATGTTAAAGCAAGATTTGAAGATTCTCTCTGAGAAACAAATTACTTCTGAGGTTCAAATCGGTGAACTTACCGTTTTGTGAGCACTGTGTTACAAGTAAGTAGCATAGATTGAAGTTCAGCTGATCCATCGCCAGAAGTAAATGTATTCTAGACTTGATTTATTATGATATTTGGGAATCGCCAGATATGTCTATGAGAGGTGCAAAGTACTTGGTGACTTTTATTGATGATTATTCCAGGAGATGCTGGGCGTATCAAATCAAGAAAAAGTCATATGTTTCCAATGTTCAAACAGTACAAAGCGCGGGTTGAACTTGAATCTGGGAAAATGATCAAGTGCTTGAGGACAAATAATGGTGGAGAGTATACAGATGGCGAGTTTCTTATTTTCTGTAAGTAAGAAGATATTCAGAGGCAGTTCATAGTGGCATACACTCCTCAACAGAATGGAGTAGCGGAGTGGATGAACAGGACTCTTACAGAAAGAATAAGAGTTATGTAGAGGATTGCGGGTCTACCTAATTCATTTTGGGCAGAAGTAGCCAAAACTGCCTATTATGTAGTAAATCGATCTCCATCTACGGCAATTGGGTTGAAAACTCCGATGGAGATGTGGACTGGAAAGCCAATAGATTACTCTCACTTACATGTATTTGGATGCCCTGTGTACGTGATGTACAATGCCCAAGAAAGAGCAAAGCTAGATCCAAAATCTAGAAGATGTATCTTCTTGGTATATACTGATAAGTGAAGAGGTATCATCTGTGGGACTCCACACCCACAAGATCAGAATCAGAAGAGATGTTATCTTTGTAAAAGATTAACTTCAAAGGAGAGATAAGGATGATAGCACCGTAAAAGAAAAAGCATCGTAAAAGAAAAGTCAAAGATTGTACCGGTATATGTGGAAAATAATCCAGAAGATTCAGATTCTTCTGAAGCAGCACCAGAGCACGATGGACAAGAACTAGTCGAGTCCAAGGCTCCAAAATTTTTTCGGTCAACTCGTGAGAGACAACTGCCAGTGTGGCACTCGGATTATGTCACAGAGATCAATATTGCATACTGTCTTCTAACAGAGGATGGAGAGCCATCAACTTTTCATGAAGCTTTAAACAGCTCATATGTTGCTTTATGGATGACAGTAATGCAGGAAGAAATTGAAGCTTTATGACATGACTTAAAAATGATTTCTAACTCTCAAGTGTAAGAGTGTCTTATTATATTATAACTCGGTGAGTCCGAGGTCGATCTACAAAAAAAAAAAGATTTAATTTGTTTATTTATGTTTATCAAAAAAATTAAAATAAAAATAAAAATATGCAATTTAGTTTAAGAAAAACTATGAAATTGAATTAGTTAGGGTTATGGATCCACTCCTAGTAATAAATACAATTTAACAAATTCTTTTTATTTTTATTTTATTTCCCAAAAGCTTAATTGTATAAATTAAAATAATTTTCTCATTAATTTTATTATGGATTAAGAACTTAATCTGCTAAAACCCAACTTGTCTACAATAAGTCAAAATACCATTTTATCATACTTTATACTAAGATATTAAGAATTCATTGTGCCAAACTCCCGTGGAATTTGAAAAAAATAAAATTATTAAAATTGAAAAACATATAATTAAAAAAATTGAATTTTAAAATTGAAATAAAATTAATTTTATTTATTGAAAATATATTACAAAGAAAGATGAGAAGAAGAATTTGGGGGGAAAAAAGAGAAGAGAATATGTGAAGAGGTGTGTTCCCCCCTCTCTATTTATACTAATACATGGTAAATCCACACCATACAAATAAATCTAATCACATCTTAGCCTTACATTTGTCCCACTAATAAAATATAAACCTAATTTAATCCACTCAAGCATATCCAGCACATTCCACTAACAATTACCATACCTAACATGATAAAAATTTATAATTTTACAATTACCACATTTACCGTGGTAAAAACTTAAAAATTTACAACAAAAGTCTCGAATCCTCCTCGACAATGACATAATTTCTCGGACTTCAGGAATTCAAATTTAACATATGTACATTTGTTTAGAGACTCAAATTGTATGAAATTATTATTTTTACCTAATAAACACAAAAAAATACACAAAATAAAATATTTAGAAAAATAATTAGAAATTCACAATATGTTACACAATTACAAATATAAATTACAAAAATAGCACAAACTAACATTTTTACCCCTTAATAAACATACAATTTTTAACACTAATCACACCCCCCAACTATCTTATTGCTAGCCTCTAGCAATTAAAATGTTATATTAAATTAAGATTTATAAAATTCACATGCAAGTTAATAGTTGTTCATCCATACTCTAAACTACCAAATAAATAAACTCTCCCAAATTTTTCTAACTCTTGGTCGTCCACTCATTATCCAGAATATCATAAACCTTCTTTTGAGCTCAAGTAATTAACACAATACTTATGGGGCTTCATTAAAAGAAAACAACATTTTTGTTCTAAAACTCATTAGAAATTCTATCTTCAAGCAGTAGATTATTCAAACTATTTTTTTAATATTACATTTTTTACCCATGTAGCGAGTTTTAGGTCAGTGACTCCCAGACCAGTTGACCTTAGGGCACTAGGTGTTGAAACACCCCTACGGACTTAATTACTCAGGTTTTTAATAAATACGTAAACAAAATATCTATAATCCATGTAGCGAGCTTTAGGCCAGTGACTCCCATACTAGTTGACCTTAGGGCACTAGGTGTTGAAACACCCCTACAAACTTAATTACTCGGGTTCTAGATATAACAAAATTAAACACATTCAATTTTTTTCTCTTATTTCTTTTTGTTCTTTTTTTGCAATATACACTTTCTACTACCTTAGATATTATCCCTAATAAATCAAAAGAACTAAATGCTGCAAAAAATTTGACTTACAACCCATTAGTATGTGTCATAGTGTGTGTGTGTGAAGAATGATTTAATAATACCTGTTAAATGAGTAAACAATAAAATAATTTAATAACCAAATAGAGAGTTCATAAATTTGAGTAATTCAAATAAAAGGGAACAAAAACAACGTACTATGAATTTTAAAATCAAAATATAATACAACATAACTATTAGGATGCGTCTCAAAAGTTGTGAGTTTTTACACAGCCATCCTAGACACAAAAAAAATTTGTTGTTTTTGGTTTTTTTAAATAAATAAATAAACACACCTATTTACAATTTATGTCAACTACCTCTTTCCCCCAACATAATCTAAACATTATTCATAATTTAAAAATATGCATGCAAAAAGACGGAAAAGATAAAGAAAAAATAAATAATAAAAGCAGAAATAGGAAAGATCACACATGAACAAGCAGCTAAAGATGCATTTCTAGAGTCACTACACCCCATATTCAGCCATTTTCGACATAAACATTACTAGGATTTGTTATATTCCACAGCTATCAACTATTCCCTCCCCCCAACCTGAACAAGACATTGTCCTCAATGGTTCAAAGGAAAAAAGTAGAGTTTAGAAGACATTACCTCATAACTCCAAGAAGATAGTTACAACTGAAGAGTTAAGTCCAACTTGTACTTCTTACTAGGGCTAGGGTTACCATCATTAGTCAACCATTCCAATGCCAAGGTCCTAGGATCTGGCTCTGGTTTGTAAGCTTGTAAAAGATCAAGTAACTCATTAGCAGTAGAAGCACAAACAAAGAGATTTTTCATAGAGATTGAAATAAAATTATTCTTAATTGTATGGTTAGTGAATGTGAGCAACCCATCAAAAAAATTATTAACATTTAGTAAACCGATGGGTTTCTGATGGATGTTTAAATGGGCCTAAGAGGCAAATGTAATCAGTGCCTCTAAAGTTACAGGATCTTCTGGCAAGAAAATAAAAGCGTCAGTGTGATTTAACATCTCAGATATTTGCTCTTGCATACTTGAGACAACTAACTCTCCTTCAATTGGTACATCAGACATGCATCCCAGAGGTTTTAAAGCTTGTAGAATGATACCTAGTACCTAGTTTCCTCTAATAAAAATAGTTTTTAAGACAAGTTTTGATAACCTGCGGTCACCTCCTCTACATACAAGGTGCAATTTCCTCTCAGCTATGGCACGACCAAGATCTACAGCTACTTGAACGAACTCTTTGTATTTGCCATAATGAAATCCAGAGAGCAAACAAATGTTTTTGAATTGTCTATTCAAAGATGCTGCCATTAGAATAATCTTCAAAAACAAGTTGTGAGTGGTTGGAAAAAGAGCTTATATTTAAAGATCTTAGAGACAGACAAAATAAGAAATATCTGTAAATGGGTTGGTGAATTTGTCAAATGATACGTAAAGCTTATGTCTCAATAATACAAAAGCAAACAGTGAAAAGAAAAAAATAAAAGAAAAAATAATGATTAAATACAAAATCACACCATTAAATGCAATAATGCAAATGATAAAAGAACAATAAAATAAAAGGATATTTACTAGTAGTTGTGATTATGACTCACATCTTCCTCTAGTTTTACGTCCAGTAACGGCTTGAATGTCCTCAACGGGTCAAGGATAGGCTTCCCATCTATTTTTTTTATAAACTGGCAAACATGGTCTTTTTGAGTCAAATTCCCAAGACTAAATTGTGCACTTTCTTTTTGGAATAGCTCCATAACATGTGTATCTCATATTGCACATGTCCGCTTCGATATGTCTCAAGAGATCGTAAGATATCATCCAATGATTCTTTACTCATGCCATCTTTAACGAATTAATTTTATCTTCTTGATTATCAGAAACCATTCCTAAAGATTTACAAACTTATAGTCTCCAACTAAGTCGTACACAATTATGACATTATGAGCCAAGTCTTTTAACTCTCCGTTTTTTAGTAAATGTGCTTTTACCAAAACCAGGCATGTAAGAAATAAATGGATCAAGAAACTCACCAGCTAATCGTACCTTTGCTTTAATTAACCAACGAATATCAGAAGGAATTCCGTTGATCATTAACAAACGCAATCTTTCACAACGAGTTTTATAAATTTTTTTGGGTGCATTTGAGGGAGAGAAGGAAACGTTTATGCAATTTATATTGTATTTCTTCCATACTTGATTTTGAGATATCAGTAATTGTGGGAAACTGAAGATACCGACTTAAGAAGTCACGGAGTATCGTTATCCGCCATTTATACGGGAAAATAAATCAAAACACACCAAAATCAAATCAAACGTGAAAGTGAACAAAAAGAAACACACAATGTAAAAAAGAAAATGAACTTACATTTGTCCTCTCATTAAGTTAACCTCAAGCTCCAATTGAAATTGATATATACCACACTCTATTTCTCTGAGTTTTCTTTCTTGATCCTCAATGTAGGCCACTAATATTGATGGTTGTCGTTCCCAAATTGGATGTGATTACAGCTTTGTATCTGGCTTCTTAAGTGAAATTTTATTCGCAAAAAGTTTTTAAGATGTCTGAACAGAATCTTCCTTATTGAGGTGCTCATGATGTATAATGATGAAGAAAACATAATTATTAAACATACTTAAGCAAGAGACAGTCACAACGCGCATCATTCAAAACAGTCAAACAATTGAAATGGTAAAGTAACAGCGAAAAGTTAAAACACTCATTAAAACTTAATCAAGATTTGGTGGGTCACTCAAATTCATTTCGGTGCTTGCTTTACGTGGTTGGTATTCCAGATAAGGCTTTATTATTTGTCCATTAACTTCAAATGTGACACTGTTTTTTAGATTCTTAATTTCTACAACCTCATGTGGATATACATTTTTTACAATAAATGGGTCACTCTACTTTGACTTTAACTTTCCTGGAAACAAATGAAGACGAGAATTATAAAGCAACACTTTTTGACTAATTACAAATGTTTTTCGAAAAATTCTTTTATCATAAAAAAATTTTGTTCTTGCCTTAATAATTCTTGAATTTTCATATGCATCATTTCTTAATTCCTCAAGTTCATTCAATTGCAATTTTCGCTCATTACCAGCATCATCCAGATTTGAATTAAAAGCTTTAATAGCCCAAAATGATTTATGCTCAAGTTCAACAAGTAAGTGACAAGGTTTACCACAAACTAGCCGATAGGGTGACATTCCTAAAGACATTTTAGATGCAGTATGGTAGGCCCAAAGTGTATCAGTCAGTCGAAAAGACCAATCTTTTCGGTTTGGGTTAACTGTTTTTTTCTAAAATTTGTGTTATCTCCCTATTTGCTAATTCAATTTGACCATTTATTTGAGGATGATAAGGGGTAGCAATTTTTTATGTAATTCTATATTTTTTCATTAAAGACTCAAATGACTTATTACAAAAATGCTTACCTCCATCACTAATAATGGCTCAAAGAATTCCAAATCGACTTAGAATGTTTTCTCTTAAAAATTTAACGACAATTTTACTATCATTATTTCGACAAGACATTGCTTCAATCCATTTTGAGACATAATCAACTGCAACTAATATGTACACAAATCCAAAAGATGGTGGAAATGGACCTATGAAATCAACTTCCCAACAGTCAAATATTTCAATCTCAAGTATGGAATTTAAAAGCATCATATTTCTTTTAGTAATTGATCCTAATTTTTCACAGTTTTCACAAGTTTTGCAAAATTCATATGTGTCTTTGAATATAGTAGGCCAATAAAATTCACATTACAAAATTTTAGCCATAGTTTTTCTTGAAGAAAAGTGTCCATCGCATGCTTCAGAATGACAAAAATTAATGACACTACTTACCTCATTATCAAGAAAGCATCATCGAAAAATCTTATCAGGGTAATATTTGAACAAGTAAAGATCATCCTAATAAAATTTATTTACTTCAACCAAAAATTTCTTCTTCTCCTAAGTATTCCATTGCGAAGGCATTTTACCTGTAACAAGGAAATTAACAATGTTAGCATACCATGGTATTGAAGTAACAGATAATAAAAATTCATCAAGAAATGGATCATTGATAGGTATTATATCAGTGCAGATTTCAGATGTGAGTCTTGATAAATGATTAGCAACGACATTTTCAACACACTTTTTATCTTTGATGATGAGGTCAAATTCTTGAAGTAACAAAATCTAATGAATTAGTCTTGATTTGGCATCATGTTTAGTCATCAAATATCTCACAGCAGCGTGATCAATAAAAACAACAGTTTTAGAACCAAGCAAATATGAGCGAAATGTGTTTAATGCAAACACCACAACAAGTAATTCTTTTTCAGTTGTTGAATAATTCATTTGAGTGCTATCCAAAGTCTTACTCGCATAATAAATCAGAAACGGCTTACCATCCTTTCTTTGTCCTAAAACAGCACCAACAGCAAAGTCACTTGCATCATACATGAATTTAAAAGGTAAATATCAATCAAGAGATTGCATAATAGGTGCAGATGTCAAAAGATAAATGATTTTCCAAAATATTTTTGACAATCATCGGTCCATTCAAATTGTGCATCTTTTAATAAGAGGTTACAAAGTGGTTTAGATATGGCACTAAAGTTTTTTATAAATCTCGTATAAAATCCTACATATCCTAAAAATGATCGCACATCTCTAACTGTTTTTGGTTGTGGCAATTTAGATATGACTTCAATTTTTGCTTTGTCAACTTCAATTCCTTTAACATATACAACATAACCCAAAACAATTCCAGAAGTGACCATGTAATGGCATTTTTCCCAATTTAAAACGAGTTCATTTTCAACACATCTTTTTAAAAAAAATTCCAAATTATCAAGGCAATCATCAAAAGAATTCCCAAACACAGTCAAATCATCCATAAAGACCTCTAAACAATGTTAAATCATATCAATGAAAATACTTAGCATGCATCTTTGAAATGTTGCAGGAGCATTATAAAGTCCAAATGACATTCTTTTAAATGCAAATGTTCCAAAGGAACATGTAAATGTGGTTTTTTCTTGGTCTTCAAGTGCTATACGAATTTGATAATAACCTGAATATCCATCTAAAAAGCAGTAGTAAGGATGTCCAGCTACTCTTTCTAAGATTTGGTCAAGAAATGGTAATGGAAAATTATCTTTTCTAGTGGCTTCATTTAACTTTCTATAATCAATGCACATGTGCCAACTAGATATAATTTGTATTGGAATTAATTCACCTTTTTCATTTCTAACAATAGTGATTCCAGATTTTTTAGGCACGACTTGTGTAGGACTTACCCACTTACTATCAGAGATAAGGTTCAAAGATAGGGTAGATAATTCCTGCATCAAGTAGCTTAAGAACTTTTATTTTTACTACTTCTTTCACGTGTGGGTTTAATCTTCTTTGAGGTTATTGATATGTTTTAGCATTTTCTTCCAAATTGATTCTATGCGTGCAAATTAAAGGATTAATACCTTTAATGTCATTTAAAATCCATCCAATTGCGTTTTTATTCTTTTTAAGAACAAATAGTAACTTCCCTTCTTGGTCGCTTGATAAGGTCGAAGAAATCACAACAGGATAAGTTTGTTCTTCTCCAAGATAAGCATACTTCAGTCCCTCTGGCAAAGATTTCAATCCCAATTTAGGTGCTTCTTGTTGTTCAGTCTTTTCAATGATTCCAAGCTCGTCAAATTTTGGTTTCCCATCATCATTTTGCAAAGTCTAACAATAATCAAACAACAAATTTATATTAGAAGTATCATGTTCAAGTTGTTTATTTGATTCATTCAAATTAACCAAACAAATGTCACTAAGTTAAGAAAAACTCCCTTTTTGAATATTCTCCTCTTTACAAGATTCAAGCAATTCTTTTTGTTCATCATTTTCAACTTCATTAGGTTGCTTACACATGTTGAAAACATTTAATTCTAGAGTCATATTTCCAAATGAAAAATTCATTAAACCCTTCTTACAATTAATCAAAGCACTAGCAGTTGCTAAAAATGGTCGACCTAAAATTACAGGAATTGGTTTATAATTATTCACAACAGGTTCAGTTTCTAAGATAATAAAATCCACAGGGTATATGAATATATCAATTTGTACTAAAACATCTTCCACTATTCCTTTTGGTACTTTAACTAATCTATCGGCAAGTAAAAGTGTAGTTGAAGTTGATTTTAACTCACCAAAAATAAGTTGAAGATAAACTGAATATGGAAGCAAATTAACACTAGTATCAAGGTCTAACAAAGCATGCTCAATTTTGTGATCTCTAATAATACAAGAAATAGAAGGATAATCAGCATCTTTATATTTCAACTTATTATTAGTAGACAGAATGGTACTTACCTGTTCAGCCATGAAAACACTTTTTTTTACCTTCAATTTCCTTTTAACAGTGCATAAGTCCTTTAAAATTTTGGCAAATGAAGATACCTACTTGATTGCATCTAACAGAGGAATGTTAACTTTCACTTGCTTAAAGATTTCATAAATTTTAGAAGAGTGGTTTGATTTCTTTGGTTTATTCAATGCATGCGGAAATGGTGGTTCAGATGGAGCAATAATTATTTCTTCATTAGGTGTAAGTTTATTTAGTTCTTCCTTACCCGTTGAATTTTCATTGTTATTATCTTTACAAGGTTCAGGAATAGACCGATCAATACCCTTACCACTACGAAGAATTATAACTGACTTGACTTGGTCCATGAGTGCATTTTGAATCTTAGGATTTTGTTGTGGTTGAGCTGGAAATTTTTATTTTTCTTCAATGGTGAGTGCAGAAGCAATTTTAGCAAGAGTATCTTTCAAATCATAAATGGTTTGTGCATTTTGATTGTTAATGACATCTTGCTTCCTAATGAATGAATGCATTGTATCTTCTAAAATTTTCCATGGTGGTGGAACATATGGTGCATAAGGCTGAGTATTTTGAAAATTTTTAGAGGTGGTGCTTGTGAAGATTGTGCATTATTATTATTCCTCCAACTAAAATTTGGATGATTTCTCTAACCAGGATTATAATTCTGTGAATATGGGTTTGGCTACATAAAAGTGTTGATGGCATTAACTTGATCATGCAAACATTCTTTGAGTGCAGGCAGAGTGGGACAATCTTGAGTGAAATGATCATTATAACTACAAACATCACATGCAATTTCTTGAATAGATTTTACTTGATCACTTTTTTTATGTTCCAAAGTTTGAACCTTCCTAACTAGAGATGCAAATTTTGCTTGTAAATCATGTATCCATAATGTTGATTTTGATGATAACAAACACAATTAAGAATGATTAGATTTTTAAAAGCTCAAATTATTTTTTATACATTTTAAATAAATCATTGTTTTCACATTTAAAGGTTTTATATTTAATGACAAAATGATTTTATGAAATTGGTTGTTTTTCAAGTTTATGGTCTAATTGAAAGAGTTTTGAGAACTTTGAAATAAACAAGTATTGCTTGGAATTCTAGAGAAGGACTTATTTGAAAAGTTTCAAATAGTTTTGGGCCACAATAAAATTTTATAAAGTTTTAGGGCAAACTATAATTATATAAAATAGTTAGCTTCTAGACACTAACGGCAATCCGACATCTTGATAACGACTAACCGACATTGAACAGAATTGAAGATTAGCCTCTAGACACTAACGGCAATCCAATATCTTGATAACGACGATCCGACAATTTGAAATTCTGTCCAACAGTAACTTAGACTAGTCAAAACGGAGATCTGACATTGAGCAGAAAGTCAACAACGGCTATATTTCAACTCCAACTATAAATAACCTCAATCAAATTCAAACAAAAATATGAGATGTTTCAAATGGAATCATATGAGAGTGTTCATGATATGTACACTAGATTCATCGATATTGTGAATTCTCTTGAAGCACTAGGTAATATATTTACTAATAGTGAAAAAGTGAAGAAAATTAATAGATATTGTCGAAAGAGTGGAGACTAAAGAGAACGGCCATAGAAGAAGTAAAAAATCTTTATTCTTTATCACTTGATGATCTTATTGGTTCAATTATTTCATATGAAGAAGATATAGCTAATGAAAGAATTGATGAAGATAAAAAGAAGAAAACTTTTGCTTTTAAATCTTCTATAGTTGAAATTGATGATGATGGAAGTGAATTTGAAGATGAAGGTGTTGAAATGATTGCTAGAAAGTTTAGAAGGATCTTCAAGAAGCAAATCAAGAGAAGAAACCTTAAAGATCTCATGAGAGAAAACCTTAAGGCGGAGAAAGGGAAGAAGGAGGCAATTGTTTGTTTTGAATGTAAAAAGCATGGCTATTTAAGTTCGGGCTGTCCACTTCTCAACAAACTCAAGAAGCAAGCCATGGTGGCTACTTGGGACGATAGCGATAAAGAATCAATTGATGAAGAACATTCGCAAGAAGTGTCAAACCGAGCACTTATGGCAATAGGAGATGATGAACTTGATGAGGTAAATGATCTTCCTACTTATGATGAGTTATATGATGTTTTTAAAGAATTGTATGATGAATTGATGAAATGATGAAAATTGGTAAAAAGAATGCATGCCTTAAAAAGAAAACGGTAGAGCTCACAAATGAAATTGAATCTCTAAGTGCAAAGATTAGTTGCCTAGAATTAGAAAATAAAATATGCATGATAGAGCTGCATTATCAAATGAGAAACCTAGCACTTCTCATGAACATATAGAATCACATGTCGATGATTTGAAAAAGGAAAATGAGATGCTTAAGAAAAAGAATATTGAACTTAGTGATGTTGTCTTAAAATTTACAAATGGGCTAAAGATGTTGGATAACTTTCTTAATTCACAAAAATGTGTGTTTGACAAAGGAGGTATTGGTTATAAGCCAAATTTGAAATAAAAGTATTATAAGAATTACTTAGTACCCCAATTATCAATCAAGTTGTATATCACCATTGCAATCAAGATGGTCATATGAAAAATAGATGTCCAGTTAAAAGAAATGCATATTATGGAGTAAAATGTGTTTGGGTTCCAAAAAGAACCATTGCTAACACTCAAGGACCCAAGAGTATTTGGGTACCAAAACGTAAAACTTGAATTTTTTTTTTGTAGGTACCATAATCAAGAAATGGTAGAGAATTTCTTGATGAAAGCTTTGATCATGATCTAAGAGAAAATGATGAGTAAGATAATTTAAGGGAAAATATCCACCGTCCACCCGTTTTTTACACCATTTTCAAAAATACACAATTCCTTCATTTTTTGGCTGGAATCCACCTAAAGTTACATTTTTTTTCACTTTTCCACTTCCGTTTGGAATCCGTTAAGAAAACTAACGGAAACTTAAAAAAAGGACCATTTTACCCCCAAAACAAAAATTACAATTTCACCTTAAAAATTATAAAAAATAATCAGATTAAATCTAATAATTTTTCCCATCGGTCAATAAAGACATTAATTCCACAACCATCAAATGCAAGTTTTTTTTTTTAAAATATGTCGGTAATTAGAATGCTAAATTATAACAGTAGTATTAAAAATAGCCCAATCTCACAAACCATTAATTGAATTTAAGATAAGTAAAATTTTATTATTCATTGAGTTATAATCTATTAATCTCTAATAGTTAAGATTTTTTTGTACTTCATTAACGTACCAATAATGATATTTATCATTAAATCTTATTATTTTTGGCATTTTTAGGGTGAAATTATAATTTTCGTTTTGGGGGTAAAATAGTCATTTTTTTAAGTTTCCGTTAATTTTCTTAACGGATTCCAAACGAAAGTGGAAAAGTGAAAAAAAATGTAACTTTAGGTGGAGTCCAGCCAAAAAATGAAAGAATTGTGTATTTTTGAAAAAGGTGTAAAAAATAGGTGGACGGTGGATATTTTCCCATAATTTAATTGTTTTGGTAATAATTCTTGCAATATTGATTTTGTTGAATGGATCATGATGGATGGATAATAGCTTGAATTTGCGAAAGCATGCTCATACGTTTACATAATTAAATTATTATTGTGTGTAATCATGATGAATGGATAGATATATATATGATGATAGCATGTCAACTTATCATGATGCCTTTGTTTGATTTTCATTATTGTATGATCTTTTATTTCATCTTTTTAATTGTCTATCATCATGTTTCATGTCATTTATTAATCTTCCTTATTTGTTCATCACACTCTCTCCAAGAAGCCAAACACAAACATTTATCTCACTAAAATCATTATCTTTATGTTTCTCTTGCTCATTTGATATTTCTAAATAATTATCCATCACTTAAACATTAATTGTTCATCACTTATGTATGTGTGAATTCTTGTGTCATTGATGGTGTTATATCATCATTCATTTATAAAATTGGCATATATGACTTATTGTAATTATGAATTTGATCACTTATTCTTTTAGCTAATAATGATGGCTTATCTTAATAGTTATGTTGATTTTGATGATCTATATATTGCCATTATGTACTTATACTTTACTTAAGTTTTGATGATAAAGAATGTGCTTTGATGATTACATTGTATTTGATGCAGTTTGATATTATGTAATCTATGATTGGTGAATGGATGCATTTTTTGTACTTTATCGATGTATTGTTGAATATGCATTACTTGTTTTAAATCATATCGAAAAAGGAAAAAATACATATACTTCGAGAATTTTAAGCATATACAATTTTTTAAGTTATATTGAAATGTTACATTAGATCTTTGATGAGTTTAGTTGTCGTGATTTCTAAAATGTGATTAGTAATTATGGAGCTTGGATAGTTGATAATATGTTTTTATAACTTTTGCATGCAAATTTGGTAAACAAATCAAAACCTCTTTGTGAAGAACAATTTTCAAAAATTCGGCATGAACTTAGGATGATGAAATTTATTAATATCTCTAATCATGTTATTAATACTATTAAAATTGATTGCTTGATGAATGGATGAAGTTGTTAGTTTGTTATAATTGTTTAAGCTTATATGGAAGTATTTTTAACCATGTGGTGTATTTGAGGATTTGTTCATTTTTAAGGGGAGACTCTGCCGAAATTTTTGCTCGCACAAAATGGGTAATATCTTCATCGAATTATTTTTAATGATCTTGTTTCGATTGCATCTATTTATCTTTTCTTTTTTTTTTTGATGAACGGGGAGATAAATATGATATGTTTTTGGATAAAATCATTTTGGTTAAAATTTTAAATTGGCCATATATTTAGGGGGAGCATACAATATGATTTTGGATAATATGCGTTTTGAACTTTTTTGTTGTACAAAGGGGGAGACAAAGTAATATATCATTTTGATATTGTCAAAAGGAGGAGAATAATATGCACTTTGAGTATTGTTTTGATGATTATGGTGATGATTATGATGATTTTGGGATATGATGATGATTTGATTGCATGGTTGTTCTATATGATAATTTTATGTTATGAGTTGTTGATTTGGTAATTGATGGAATAATAGTTCATGATCTTTTTATTGTTGATGGATTGTGTGATGATTTGTATATGGAGTTGGCTTGTATCATGATTTATAATAATTTGGGAGTAATAGTATTTAACTTATATTTTAGGTAATGCTTGTTGTTAGAGGGAGATTCTATCGAAATTCTACTCGGACAATATGGGTAACAAATTTGCTACTCTCTTTTTTTCCACTAACGTTTCTTTTTTATGATGAAGGGGGATAAAAATACATGTATTTAAATTTGTTAATTGATGCAAGCGGTCTTCAAGATGCATCAAGTAGTTCCAAAATCTTTTATTCTCCCTTTGTTGTGCCTCTATACATTGAGTGATACTGTCACTCAACTCTTGCAATCTTTTTTCCACCTCAATGACCCTCATTTCTCCTGCTACAGCAATGGGCTCTGGTGGTACTACAGCTGATTCACCATCAATTCTTTCAATGGTTCGAGTAGTGAGAGCTCCTTCATTCTTAATGCGTTCATCCTGAACAGTGGGGCTCACTCCAAATACAAGACATATGATGGTGATAAGATAAGGAAACAACAAGCAGCAGTTTTGTGCTTTTTCATAGTGCATTCCCTAATCTCCCACTCAATAATTGCTCTAACATCAATTGGCAGTCCTCTAATGATGACATAAAAGAGAATCAACATTTCATGTGACACAGTAGTTGTGTGTGTATTGTGGGCATCAGTCGAGATTTCAAAAAATTTACCCAAATCTTAGCAATTGGTTTTAAATAGATCCTGTTTATTACTCTACCTTCCTCATTTGCCCATGAACTACCTTTTACTGTGAGGGCTTTTAGCACACTATTCCATTTCTTAGGGGTCATACTTGCAATCATTTTTGAGTACTCACAGTCAACATCAGAAGGCAGATTGTAAAAAGCAATAATTACTCACAGGTCCAAAAAGCCTAGAGTGTGTTTTACCCATATTGTTCGTTGGTCTTGCCCCAGCAGGTTGGCATAGAATTCCTTGACGAGCGGCAGCACATGGTCCCTTGGATGGTTGCAAAATTCTAACCAACCCCTTCTTGTTGTAGCAGTATGAATAGTTTGAATTATTCTTGAAGGTTGTGGCGGGAATTGGAACCCCTTTTTTTTTAAATATTTCATGGTTCTGTAAATTCCTTGTAATTTTCTTCAACTTTGTAGCCTTGGAAACGAGATGGATCCTTTAAATGCTTTACTGTTTTCTTGCATCTCGTCATTGTTGGAGCAATTTGAGTAGATTTGATGGAGAACGAAGGCTCAAACTATAAAAAGGAACCGTGAATTTTGAGGACTATTACCGAGGAGAGAGAAAAGAAAGTAGAGTTAGATTGCAAATTGTACAGTGAAACCTTTATATATAAGTGTCGGTAAAAATAAAAATAAAAAGAAGATTAATTTAAGGAGATAAAATTAGAAAGAGAATTTTGAATTTAAAAATATATCCAATTTAAATAGGGAAAGGACATTGATTCAGAAATTTAGGGATTATGTAATCCATTCTTATCTTTATCTTGATTTGCCAAGCCAGCTGTCAAAATTAAAAGAAATTTTTCCATAATTGAATCACTGTAACGGTAAGTATTGTTGCTGCAGCAACGGATCTTATACTACAGTAGTCTGCAATAAAGTTTCCTTGTTTGCTGAGAAGTATAGTTCAACTGCCATGTGGATTGTAATCCACAGATCAATTATACAACCACTGAAAATGAGCTGTTAGCAATTGTATTTGCCTTTGAAAAATTCAGAGCCTATTTGGTAGGCACTAAAGTAACAGTTTACACAAACCATGTAGCAATAAAGTACTTGATTTCAAAGAAAGATGCCAAAACAACGTTGATAAGGTGGATCCTTATACTATAAGAGTTTGACTTGGAGATTAAGGATAGAAAATGAACTGAGAATCAAGTAGCACACCATCTCTCAAGGCTTAAAGCAGATACAAGCACCTTGACCAAACGGGACATCGTATAAAAATTCCCTAATGAGCAACTGCTAATGCTACAGCATACACAATTGTTGCAGCAGTCTGGACTCTTATGGTATGCAAATTTTGCTAATTACTTGGTGAGTGGATTGTTACCACCAGATTTGAATTATCAGCGGAATAAGGGAATTTTCTATGATATTAGAAACTATCAATGGGATGGTCTCTATTTATACAAGATATGCTCGGACCATGTGATCAAAATAAGTGTACTGGATGAAGAAATTCCACATATACTACACTCATGCCATGCTGCAGCATATGGATGACATTTTGGAGGCCACAAAACAGCCGCCAAAGTTTTACAATCAGGTTATTATTGGCCCTCTATTTTTAAAGATGCTTATGAGTTTGTTAAATGTTGTGACAGGTGCTAAAGAACAGGGAATATATCTCAAAAGCATGAAATGCCATTAACAAATATTTTGGAGGTTGAACTCTTTGATGTATGGGGGATAGATTTCATGGGACCCTTCCTACCATCTTTTGGAAATTTATATATTCTAGTTGTTGTAGACTATGTGTCCAAATAGGTGGAGGCTGCAGCATTACCAACAAATGAAATCTAGATAGTTAGGACCTTTCAAGCTTGTTAGCATCTATCTTCATGGGGTTGTTGACCTCTTAGATAAAAGAACGGGCTAAGAATTCAAGGTTAATGGGCACAGAGTAAAACATTACATAGGTAATGTTGTGGATCACTCAAAGGAGGGCTTGTTCATGAGGGAACCAACATTATAAGCAATCAAGGATGGCCAGGCTGAAGGACCTAAAATCAAGCGCTAATTGGGAGACAACCTAATGATGAGGGGAGTTATTTTGATTTTTCTCTTCGCATTAAGTTTAATTTTGCATATTTGTCATTTACAAATTTTGTCATTTTGAATTGATTATTTAAGTTTCTATTCTTTCTTTTACTTAAAAAAAAAACTCAGATCAAGAAACTGACACTTGTTGCTGCAACATTACAATCCACATAGCAGTTGAACTATACTTCTTAGTAAATAAGGAAACTTCATTGCAGACTGTTGTAGCACAACATCCGTTGTTGCAGCAAAAATACTTACCGTTACAGTGATTCAATTATGGAAAATTTTGTTTTACCATTAGGAATAAATTTTGACAACTGGTTTAGCAAATCAGGATAAAGATCAGAAGAGATTATATAATCCCTAAATTTCCAAATCAATATCATTTCCCTATTTAAAATAGATATGTTTTTAAATTCAAAATTCTCTTTCCAATTTTATCTCCTTAAATTAATCTTCCTTTTATTTTTATTTTTACCGACACTTATATATAAGGGTTTCACTATACCAATTGCAATCTAACTCTACTTTCTTTTCTCCCTCCTCAGCAACAGTCCTCAAAATTCATGGTTCCTTTTTACAACTTGAGCCTTCGTTCTCCATCAAATTCACTCAAACTACTCCAGCAATGACGAGATACAAGAAGACAGCAAAGCGTCTAAAGGATCCATCCCGCTTCCAAGGCTACAAACCTGAAGAAAAGTACGAGAAATTTATAGAACCACGAAAGATTTTAAAAGAAAAGGGGTTTCAATTCCCGCCACAACCTTCAGGAATAATTCAAACTATTCATGCTGCTGCTGCAAGCAGGGGTTAGTTAGAATTTTGCAACCATTCAAAGGACCTTGTGTTGCTGCTTGTCAAGGAATTCTATGCCAACCTGCTGCGGCAAAACTAACGAACAATATGGGTAAGAAACACTTTAGTCCCTTTAGACCCGCGAGTAATTAATACTTCTTACAATTTGCCTTCTGATGTTGACTGTGAGTACTTAAAAATAATTGGAAGTATGACCCCTAAAAAATGGAACAGTGTGCTAAAAACCCTAACAAATAGAAGGTAGTTCATGGGCAAATGAGGAGGGTAGAGTAATAAACAGAATCGATTTGAAACCAATTGCTAAGATTTAGGTAAATTTTTTAAAATCTCAGCTGACGCCCACAACACACAACCACCATGTCACGGGAAAGGTTGATTCTCTTATATGTCATCGTTAGAGGACTACCAATTGATGTTAGGGCAATTATTGAGCGGGAGATTAGGGAATGTGCTATGAAAATGCACAAAATTACTGCCATGTTGTTTACTTCCCTTATCATCAACTTATGTCTTGTATCTGGAGTGAGCCCCACTGCTCAGGATGAACGCATTAAGAATGAAGGAGCTTTCATTGCTCGAACCATATAAAGAAATGTTGGTGAATCAGTTGTAGTACCATCAGAGCCCATTACTGTAACAAGAGCAAGGAGGGTCATTGGGGTTGAAAGAAGATTGCAAGAGTTGAGTGACAGTATCACTCAATGTGTAGAGGCACAGCGAAGAGAGAATAAAAGATTCTGAAACTACTCGATGCATCTTGAAGACCATTTGCATCAATTTATCGTCTACATAAAAAACACAAACAGAGACTTTCCTGACACACTACTGTAGCAATTTAATTTTCACCCAGCAGTAGAAGATGTTCCAACAACTCAGGAAGCAACCAGCCAAGAGGAATCAGAGTTAGGAGACAAGGACCAACCAGCGTCACAAGACAGCTCACTAGAAAAAGAAAAAGAAAGAGGCTCAGAGGAGGTACCTCAAATGGTGCCTCCCAAACGAAGGCAAAAACACATCATCAGAGATGATGATGACGAGTCAGAGGAGGAGTAAGATGCTAAACCCCCAGTCTTAGACTTCTCCAATAAGGGGAAAGAAAAAGTTATGGATGATGATGAGCCTGAAGAGGATCCAGACGACATTAATGAATAATTTGAAGCAGACACCACAAGGGTTACTTGAACAGCTGCAGAGAAGAAGAGCCTGCTAGACATCATTGCTGACATTACTGTTAAGGGCTCTGTTTCAGCAGAACCTACTCCAGTTGCTCCACACCAGACTCTAATCAAGTTCCCAGCCATCACCCCTAAGAAATCCAGCAAACGCAAAGAGGCCACATCTAGAGGTGCCACAGCACCAAAAAAACCAGAGCACAAAACTACACATGTTGGCACTGTCAACCAATCCAACTCCGAGCAAGAAGAAAAAGCAACCAGTTGTTCTACCACAAGGTTCACCCAAGGATGACTTGAGGAGTTCAACCAAGAAGAAGTGAACCTTTCAGCTCGTGCTGCAGCAACGCATATCACAACAGGGGAGTACCCCTGCCAGCACAATTTAATTTCTTTTAATTTATAAAACTGTTATTTTTAATTGTTATTTTGCATTTCTTTCGTGTCAACTTATGCATGTCTGGTTTGTTTTGTTTTACGTGCTTGTGAGAACACAACCCCCCTCAAGTTTAGGGGTTGTGTTATGGCGTGATGTGTTTGTGAATGCATGTGTTTGTGTTGAGTATTATGTGAAGCTCTGTTATCAAGTATTTATGTATGGATTAGGAAACCTAATGACGATAAATTGTGTGTCATTCAGTATTTGTGATTGCCAAAGTAGGGATAGTGTATAGATGAAGGCTGAAATTTTGTCTCAACACTTAGACTTTGGTTAAGTTTTATGAGAATGCTATAGCAGAAACTAAAAAATCAAAAAGGGTAGAAAATTTTCAAGTTTGGGGGAAAAATTTTTGTTGAACTGTGCTTGTATAAATTTAGCTCCAATGGCTTAAATTACTGAGTAACCAAGGCGGAGTATGTACCTCATATGCAGACCTGAGTCCAAAGGCAACAAGAGCTATGAGCTTTGTTCTATCACCGAAAAAAATAATTAGAATGAGAAGGTCTTTGTCTAGGATATTAAGTAGACTGGTTTGTTCATGAGCCATATGTTCAGTCTTAAGTTAAAGATGTCTATAGATAAGACTGTGTTGTGAACATTGTTGCAGCAACTTTGATTTGTGTATTGAGTGAGTAATTGGCTGTCATCACCACAAGTGATAGACATTCACATGAAAAATCAATAATGCAATGATTAAAAAAAAATTGATATAGCATTGTTTTGAACTTGTTTATGATTTCTATTCCCCCCATGTATGAATGTACTTGTGTCCTACCTTTAAAGTGTATGTAACATCAGTGCAATGCTGCAACATCTCTAGAATTGGATCGACGTGGCAAACACACACTTTGGACAGAATGAGGCCTAAGTCTAGAACTGAACTACTATAGTAAATTAAAACACCAGAAAAACTTGGCTACAGAAGAATTAAAACAAATTTAGAACAGTGCAGTTGTTGTAGCATCCGTTGCTGTAGCAATCCTAGAGCATTAACAGAGAAGATTGCGATCTGGAGTTTCTTAATTTGGAAGATATGCACCCTAAACTTTTGTTTACCCTAATTTTCAGCTATAAAAGAAGTACACACGCAAAGGAAAAAAGAGAGGTCGTCAACAAAAAAAAGCTAAAAATAAATAAGAAAAAAACATAATCCAAGAGCGAAATTAAGAGCTGCATCAGAGGAGAATTTGCAGAGATTAATCGGAAAACTCAGTCCTTCTTAATCTTCTCTTGTTTTCTTATTTACTTTTTAATCATAAAGATATATTTGATAGCTAAAACTCTTTTTTTTTTAATTTTACTTTCACAAATTATGAACTAATTTAATTGTGGATGAGTGATAGACAATCTTAATAGTTCATTGACTGATTATATATGTTGCTGCATGTTTGCTATAACACCTTATTTTAATAATACTTATTTTTATTCGTTATTTCAGCTAACCACACATTTAATAATACAAGTTAAGAAAGAGGCACAAAAAGATCTATCTTAGTGGAACATATCAAAGCAATACTTGGTTTAATATTGGGTTTCCTGAGTTAAGTTTTACTTGATTCCAAAAAGGTCATGCTTAATTTAAAATTAGTGATGAACTAGACATATGGATTCACCTTGTAGGGTAATTAGAACCTAAGCGTGTAATGTTGTATCTTATGTTGGCATAATAATTAGTCATTGTTAGGTTATATAAAAATATAAGATATCTAACATACAACAGCTGATAATACAATAGGATTCTACCCAGTGTTGTAGCAGATGATGTAGCAACCGAGCCTAAAATTAGAAGAAACAGTCAAAACCATTAAGAGAGTTTAATCACTCAACTACTTCATTCTCATTTGTTTTATCCTTGTGTTTGCTGTGAGAGTTTCCTTTATTCTATTTTATTATTGCATTTTAGTTATTCTATTAGTTTTATCAGTTATCTCATTTTAATTTGAAACAATCGGCACTATTAAGATTGCCGTAGCAAGCATGATAACATCAATCCCTGTAGAGATGATCTTGAATACTTATCATTATATTACTTATTGTGTACACTTGCATATTGACACCAATAACACAAGATAAAGTTAGTAAGAGAGGAACTTTTAACTAATTATTTTTACAATTTCATTTAATTTCTTTCAATAACTTCTAACTAAAGGTTTTCAATTACTTGATTTGTAGAGAGGTAGCAAATGTGTAGGCGCTATAAGTTGTACTAAACTAATCCATAAATTATAAAATTCCATGAAAATGATACGTATATGTTAACTTTTTATTTTTAAACGATATGTACATAAAGATGATTTGTTTAAATTGCGAGCTATTTGTAATAGAGTATGTGGAAAGAAGGAATTGAAAGCAAAGTGGAAATCTAACAAACAACCAAAACAAAAAAATATTTACGTTGGGTATAAAGGGCACTGACTTAATTTATTTTAAGTGTTTTACATAGTCATTGACTATTTAAAGCCTAATATTGTGTTCATTAATAACTCTATCAAAAAAGAGTTATCATGGCATTTTTAAACTTAAACCAATATTACTTAGAGAGTAAATGATGAGTTTTTATTGTATTTGTAGTTATATTTAGCATAAGCATCTGTTTGAGTTTATTTTTAATAAATTAAATTTTTTTAAACCACTTTGTGCTCTAATTATGTGCATGATTGTAGGTGATCAAAAAGCTCAGGTTTTAGAAATGAAATGCTACAGCAGCAGACTTGAGAGATGACAAAGGACTTGGCTGCAGATGAACCAAAACAAGTCTAAAATAAAGAAGATGTTGTAGCCATTGTTGCAGCATTCCAGGAGGAACTGCGAACGAGATTACGTGCGTGCTAATTGACAAAGCAGCGAGAGGCACAAAAAGATTACGATCCAAGATTTCTAAAAATGGGAGACACGCAGCCACATACATATGAAAAGAAGAAGAAGGAGTTGTCACTAACAAAAATATATAATACAGAAAACATAGAAGAAGAGAGAGTTGAAGGCTACAGCAAAGGATTCAAGGAGAATAGAAGAAGAGATCGCAAAGATCTAGTGGAACTCAATTCATCATATTTATTTCCTTGTTTTTTTATCTCTTTATGGGAATATATTTGATGGTAAAAAAGAGTTATGTTACTGTTTTATCACTCATCATGAACTAAACTTTGCTGTTGTTGAGTGTTAAATAAGTTTAATGGTTGTTTGACTTATATATGTGTGTTGCTTAGAATCTACTGTAGCATTTTATCTTGATTTTATTTATTACAATTCTCTATTTCGATTAACCACTCATTTAGTGGATACTAACTAAGAAGAAGCCTAAAAAGGATCTGACTTAGTAGAACAAGTCAAGACAATATATAATTTTAGACTATATTCGCAAGTTGAGTTAATCTCAATTTGAATAGGGTCATACTTTATCTAAAATTAGTGAAGAACCAGACATAGGATTCACGTTCGAGGACAATTGGAACCTAGAATATATAATGTTGTATTTAATTTTAACATAACAATTGATCACTGTTAGGTTGCATTTAAATATAAGATATCAAACATGCGACAGTTGAGGATGTATAAGAGATTCTACCTAGTATTGTAGTAGATGTTGTAGCAACAAAATCTTAATTGAAAAAATTTGAGAATTTTCCTTATTGCATTTTTTGTTTATTGCATTTTTTTTAATTTAGTTAGTTCATTAATTTCATTAATTATTTTACTTCAATTAGATTGAGGTTGCACAGTTGAAATTGCTATAACAAATCCTATAATATCAATTCCTATGTAGAAGATCTGAATACTCATTATTATATTACTTATTGTATACACTTACATATTGACACTGTTGGGTATTTTAATTCAAATGCTATTGGTGTCAATGTGCAAGTGTATACAACAAGTAATATAATTATAAGTATTCAAGATCGTCTCCACAGGGATTAATGTTATCAGACTTACTACAGCAATTTTAACAGTGCAGATTTTGTTCTATATTAAAATAAAACAATTAATGAAATTAATATGCTAATTAAAATAAAAATGCAATAAATAAAATGCAACAAAGTAAATTATCATGTCAAACTCAAGGATAAAACCAATGAGAATATAGAGTAGTTGAGTGAATAAACTCTTATAATGGTCTTGACTATTTTCTAATGGTTGGCTGGTTATTGTAGTATCTGCTACAGCATTGGGCAGAATCCTCATGCATCCTCAGCCGTCGCATGTTGGATATCTTATATCTATATACAACCTAACAGTGATCAGTTGTTATGCCAACATAAGATATAGCATTACATGCTTAGGTTCTATTTACCCTACAAGGTGAATCTCTATATCTAGTTCATCACTAATCTTAAATCAAGTATGACCCTTTTGGGACTTAAGTAAAACTCAATCCGGAAAACCCAATTTAAGATCAAGTATTACTTTGATATGTTCCACTAAGATAGACCATTTTGTTGCTCTTCCTTAACTAGTATCATTAAATGAGTGATCGGCCGAAATAATGAATAAAAATAAATTCTATCAAAATAAAATGCTACAGCAAACATGCAGAAACAGATATATTCAGTCAATAAACCATCATGATTGTTTAGCACTCAACTACAAATAAATTTAGTTCATGATTTGCAAAAAAAAAATAAAAAAACAAGGTTTCGGCCATGAAACACATCCCCATGAATAAATAGAAAACACGAAAAACAAGAGAATGATAAGAATGATTGAGCTCCCAATTGATCTCTGCAATTTTTCCTCTTGTGCAGCCCTTAATCTCTCTCTTGAATCTTGTTTTTCTTTTGTTTCTTTATGTTTTTCTCCTTGAATGACGTCTCTCTCTTTAATATGTGCTTCTTTTATAGTTGAAAATTAGGAAACTGCAGATTGCAATTCTACAAGTATCCTGCGGTGAATTTTCTTTGTCGTTGTTCTAGGATTGCTACAGTAATGGTTGCTACAGCAACGGCTACAACAACTGCACTGTTCCAAATTTGTTTCAACTCTTTTGTAGCCATATTCTTTCCTTATTTTTGCAAGCCTATTGTATCAACATTCTTTCCTTGAAATTTGAGCTTTCGGACACCTACAATTATGCATATGATTTAGCACACAAATTATTCTAAATCAAACAAAATTTATTAAGAATAAACTAAAATGAATATTTATGCAAAATATAATAAAAATACAATGAAAACACATTATTTACTCTCTAAGTATTATTTATTTAAGTCTAAAAGTGCCATGATAACTCTCATTTCATAACGTTATCAGACACCCATAGCAATAAGCAAACCAACACACATCCACACACACTGCATTGTTCTAATCAGATACTTGCTGCTCTTTCACTAATGTGACTTTTTTAACTTTCCTTTAAGACAAGTCCAGATATAATATTTTCATTTTGAATTGGAAAATTATCCACCGTCCACCCGTTTTTTCACCGTTTTTCAAAAATACACAAATCTTCTTTTTGTTTTGCAGCGCTCCACCTGAAGTTAATATTTTTTTCATTGGTCCACTCTCGTTATAACACCGTTAGAACTTTTCTGATATCATAAGGGCAAAATTGTCATTTCACAATGACACAATGATGGAAAGATGAAAAACAATATAATTTCAAGTGGAGTTCAGCAAAACAAAATTAAGAATTGTGTCTTTTTGAAAAAAATACAAAAACAACAAGTGGTCGGTAGATAATTTATCTTTTACATTTGAGGGTAAAAACGTCATTTATACAATATTCCGTTAGTTTTCTTAACGGTCTCCAAACGGAAGTGGAAAAGTAAAAAGAAATATAACTTCAGGTGGATTCTAGCCTAAAAATAAAAAGAATTGTGTATTTTTAAAAAGTTAAAAAAACGAGTGGACAGTGGATAATTTCTCTTTGGATGTATTTGTGGATCTATTGTAGTGCTAAACTTAGATTATGTTATTCTTGACATTTAATTTATGTTGTAGTATTTTTATCTGTAAATTTATGGTGTTGTTGTATGTTATTTGAGGTATTGAATTGTTGAATGTTGAATTATAATTAGATTTTATTTGATTTTATTGGGTAAATTTCTTGAATTTTAAATTATATTTTATATTTTCAATTAAGTATTTCGCAGATTTGGATATCTAAAAAATTTGTCTCAATCCATACTGATATTATCCATATCCGGATCCCCATCCTTTTTTGTAGTCCTAAATATGAATCCGGATTTTATCATTCTCTATTTGAGATTTGCTACTTGGCAGCCTAAGTAACTCAGCCTTAAAATTAAAGTATCTTTTATGGCATAAAACCATATATATATAACTGACAAAAGCTAAAAGTTATAATAGGGGACCCCAATCTAAAATGGCAAGATCCCTCAATTAAAATGAACTAATTTCGAACTTTATGTGAAGAAATTGAGGACATCATCCTTATATGTATTTGTGTGTGTTTCGAACTTTAAGTGAAGAAATTGAGGACATCATCCTTACATGTATTTGTGTCTGTGTGTGTGTGTGAGTTCGAAATTGAGGACATCATCCTTATGATATTTATTATTTTAATGCCATTATATTATCGCCGTATTAACACTATATTATAATAATATCAGACAATTAATTTTTGTAATTAATTTAAATTATATATTTTATTATATTAATATTTTATATTCTTATTAATTTTAAATTAATATTATTCAAATTTATTCATATCTAAATATTTATTATTAGTTATATTATATTATAAATTTATTAATAAATTATAATATAAAAATAAAAATATAATATAATATTATTGAATAATAAATTATATATTTATTAATTTATATTAAATTATAATTTAAAAATAAATATGTTATACAATATTATATTAAATTAAAAAGTTAAATTTATTTTTTATTATTATTATTATAAGCAAAAGTAAAAGTAAAAAGTAAATGCAAAAGAAGGAAAAAGGAAAAAAAAATGCAAGCTGCAAACGTAAAAGAAGGAAAAGAAAAAAAAAAAAAAGATAAGCTAATGGGAACAGTAATTTAATACCCCCTTAATACTACAACCAAACACACACTATATGTATTTGTGTGTGTGTGTGTCAATATTAAAGAAATCAATAAATTAAAAAAGAAAAAGGTTAATCACTTAAACTTACATGTCATTGACATAAAAGTAACACAGAAGATGAATCGCGTAAGTCCATTCGTCTTCAATCGCGTAAGTCCATTCGTCTTCAAACGCAATAGCCTCTACAGCAACCTGTTAAAGAGAAATTTTAATAATGACAATAAGATAAAGAAATTAATTTTTAAATAAGATTAATTATTAAAAGGAAAAAAAATTAACCTTAAGCATTAGGTCGTCGCAAATATCAGCAATTTTTTCATACGATTTGGACGCTAAAGCGTCTGTTAAAGAAGAGAAGTCTAGGGTTGGCAAAATCCGGATCCGGATCAGGATATATGTGCATCTAGATCCGGATCCGGATGGCCTTTTTCATATCCAGATCCGCATTCAGATCAGCAACCTATTAAAGAGAAATTTTAATAATGACAATAAGATAAATTAATTAATTTTTAAATAAGATTAATTATTAAAAGGAAAAAAAATTAACCTTAAGCATTAGGTCGTCGCAAATATCAGCAATTTTTTCATACGATTTGGACGCTGAAGCGTCTGTCAAAGAAGAGAAGTCTAGAGTTGGCAAAATCCGGATCCGGATCAGGATGTATGTGCATCTAGATCAGGATCCGGATGGCCTTTTTCATATCCAGATCCGCATTCGGATCCGCAAATGCGGGTAATATCCGCACCGGATCCAGACAGATATTTCGGATATCCGGATCCGCAAAATTTTAAATTAAATAATTAAAAATATAATTTAAAAATATAATTTAAAAATTCAGTAATTTAATTAATAATATCAAATAAAATTCAATAATAAACCAATAATTAACAATTCAACATAAATAACATATACCATCAACAATTAACAATTTAAAAATTCAACAATTTAACAAAAATACCAAGTTATTAATCAGAAAAAATTCAATCAATAACAAAATTTTCAAATTTGAACAAATTTATATTACATTAAACTCATTAAATACAATTAAATAATCAACCACAACACCAAATTTTTAACCAGAAAAAAAAAAGCCATGTATTTAATAGAAAAAATAAAAAAGCAATTGAAATAAGGGAGCAAAATTATTACCGGGAAATTGAAATGAGGGAGCAAAAAGCCAAGCAGCATCACAGCGAGGCAGCAAGCCTTCGACGAACTGCGCAGCTTGGAGCCTTCGACGACGAGGCGAGCTTCGACAGATCAGGCGAACTTCAACAACAGATCAGGCGAGGCTCCTGCGATCTACGAGGAAGATAGCGAGTCGGCCACCGGTCGAAAGCGAGACTTACGGCTGCTGGTGAGGTGAGTTTGTGGGGGGAAAGTTGAATGAAGGAAGCAAACGCAGCCACCAGCGAGAGACACCGACACTCACAGTCAAACAGTTAGGGATAGGGATTAGACTTTTTTTTTAATTTAAGTTAATATATGTTTTAATTTAAAAACCAACCGGATCCGGATATTCGGACTCCGCATTCCGATCCGTGCAGATTTGAGTTTTTCAAATCCGGATCCGCATTTTTGAAAATGCGGATCCAGATTTTTCCGAATCCGGATTTTCCAGATCTTTACGGATGCGGGCCGGACCCGAATTTTCCTGCCATCCCTCGAGAAGTCCATCCCACACTTCCAATTCTTCCATTCCCCAAATTGAGAATGATTTCAATTTGGGGAAGGCAATACCTGATGACCATGAAGAAGGAGAATTCATTAACGACTCTAACTCTGTAAAATTTTTCTTCGCTGTAACTGAAAATATTCATTAGAAGTGACTTATAATAATTCTATTTATTTATTTATTTCGAAAGTGTTGGGCTTGCTTCATTAAATAGATGGCTGAATTAAATGAATCTTATCGATTAAATGAATAGCTCAATTAATAATTAATCTTATTATGGGCACAAGTAAATGAATGGCTCAAGTAATTTTTTAAATAAAGAATCGACTAAGTCCAACAATTGTAGAAGAAAAAGAGACATTTACTTATTTTTTACAGCTTTGAGGTTTCGATAATCTTATGGAGTTTCGATACTTGACGGAACCATTCATTTACTTTCTTTTTAAAAAAGAGTGGAGCTATTGGCACCCCTATATTTTTCTTACAAAACCCTATTTTAAATAAAATTATAATTAAAGACAATTGAAAATTAAACACATATGGATTTTTTTTCCAGCAAATTACTTCCTATTTAACTAAAACAAATTGTACAAATTTAGAATAATCTATTGTTCTCTTTTAATTTCTTATTGATTAAATATTTTTATACTTAAAATTACTTTAAAATTATAATTTAAAATATGTGTTATTTCAGTCAATAATTAACATTAAAAAACTTATCACCCATATAGCGTTTTAATTTGTGTGTAGATTAATTATAAAATTAAAAATAATTAAAAAATAGCACAATAATACTTTGAGTTTTAACAATAAAACAAATCAAATGAAATTAAGAACTTTAAAAAATGTACCTAAAAAAAAGGTATTTTTAAAAATAAAATGAAAATAAATAAAAAGGGGGTTTTATGAGGAGATGAGAGGGGTGCCAATAGTCCAACTCTTTAAAATTTAAGTGAATGGCTCAATTGAATGACCGGCCCACGCTCGAATTTACTAAGCTACTGGGCTTGCTTGATTATAGGAATGGCTCAAAGAAGAGGTTTTGAGGATAATTTACAACAGAGTCCTTATAGTTTCAAACAAATCAAATAATCTATTAACTTACATGACCCTAATTTTAACTTTTGTAACTTGGGTTTCTTGTTCGTCTTTGACCGTTAAGATTGTTGAAGCATATTAATTTGACTATTTCACTCCAATAATGTAAATATTGATGAAAGATTGATCGTTAAATAGCATGCAAAGAGTGATATGGAACAATTTGATCAAATAAACAGTTTACATTGCTAATTGTGATCACAAAAGATAAAATGCATAAGAACACTAGAGATTACGTGCAAATTAAAATAATTATGTGGACACTTTGGTCATTTACCTTACAAGGATAGAATAATAATAAATGGTTGGCCAAATTACCTATTAAAACTCGTTTACTAAATAAACTCACTATTAAATTTTGAAAGTTTTACTTAAAGATAGGGATGGCAATAAATTTAGATCCGACCAGCATCTGCAAGGATCCAGAAGATCTAGATCAGAAAAAATACGGATCCGCATGTTAAAAAATGTGAATCTGGATGTAGAAAATTAGAATCCGCACAGATTCGAATTTAGATCCGGATGCAAGTGCATCCAAAAAGCTGGATATTCGAATACGGTTAATTTTAATATTAAATTAAAAAATATATTAACTTAAATTAAGAACAAATTTAACCTAAGTCCCTCACCCTAATGTCAATATCGCATTCACACACACACTCACAATACTTCCCCAGCAGCTGCAACCCACAAATCCCTAACACCCAAATCCCCCCAATTCCATAAGGATGTCATCGTCTGTCTCATGGCCTCGCCTAAGCCTTGTGTCCAAGCCTCGATCTAAGTCGGTTGCTATTGCTACACGCTGCACACCTCGCCGTTGTTGAATCCTTGCCATCATTGAAGCCTCGCATGAGCACACCGCTATCGCTGTTGTCCAAGCCTCGCCTGATTGGGTCTTTCTTTTGTTTCTGTTTTTCTAATATTATTAATTACATGGCATTTCTTTTTCTAGTTAATGATTTGGTATTTTGATTGATTGTTTGATCATATTTAATGAGTTCAATCTAATAAAAACATGTTTAAACTTCAAAATTTTATTGACTCAATTTAAATTTTTTTGCTGATTCGTTTAATCACTTTAATTAAATGCATTAATTTTCAATATAATGTAAATGTTTAATAGGTTTTGGGATTAGGTTTTAATTTGGTAAATTGTTGAATTTTTAAATTATATTTTTAATTGTTAAATTTAATTTTTGCGAATCCACATATTCGAGATATCCGCCCACAATCCAAACAGATATTGGCCACATCCGAATCTGTAAAAAAATTTGTAGATGTGGATTCCGAATCTGAATATAAAAATGTCAATTCGGATCCAGATTTTACCATCTCTACTCAAAGAAACCCATCTAAATACTCAATATGCCCTTACTAAATGTTTTAGTTTATTAAACTAAAAACTAAGATGACATTCATATGCTTTACAGCAAACATAAACGATATTTTCATTTATTTATTTTGGAATAAAAACTCACGATGCAAAACTAATTTACCAAACGTATGTTAGAAAAAAAGAATATTATTTGTACAAAAATACTTATACGCGATCTAATTAATTTTTAATGAAAAATGTGTGCGTGTATTTTAATAATATTATGATTTGTTTGTCTATTTTAATAGTATTAAGGTTTCTCAATTTTCTAATCTCAAATCATTCTATCACATCAACGATACTTGAGAAATCTTTAAGAGGCATTTCTCATGATTTTTTTATTTTATTTTATTGCTTCGCTTACAGCACATATTGCACTTTGATAATGTTAGTTTGGTATTTTCTATTGACGTACATAAATATTACATACAAATTTTTTGCTGAAAAAAATTTAAATACTTTAAAAATACCAATAATCAAAATGTTCAATAGTAATAAATAAGCTATAAATTCATATTTTATTCAGCATTTTATATTCAAACAACTAACTTTTGATTTGACTTTTTGGAATGAACAAAAACTTTGACTCCTATGGACTAACAATTAAAAAGTTCAAATTTATTATTCTACGCATTTTGGTGTCCAAAATTATAATTTATCTTATGAGTATTTTATAATTAAAGATTTTAAATAAGGATTTACTGAGTAGTTTGTTGAGTAAGACCCATGCAATTAATTCTTTTATGCTAAACAAATTCGACTAGAAAATGTTTCTCTGCATTTTCTATACTCAATACAACAACTACAACAGTTCAAAGTCAAATATTCAATTATACGATGGATCAAATATGATAAAAATTTATCTGGAAAAAAAATTACGAAAACATTGAGTTTAAGTTTAATGCTGACAACATGTTAAAGAAAAATTTAATAATGAGAAGAAATTATGGCTTAATAGTTTATGGTGAGTGCAAAGGGTCGGGTAAATTTTATTTTTAAAAAAAAATTATTTGTCCTTTTTGATCATTTTTATTTTGAAAAAGTATTTTTATGGATTAAAATGACCCTACCCTAATATTATTAAAAAGAATAAATTATTCAAAAAAGAAAGTGTATCAAATCTAAATCGGATCTTTGTGGATTTGGGTCATATAAGAATTCTTTTATCTAGGTTGTCGTGTGTAGTTGAATAATGCATGGTAACATTTTTTCAATTATTTTTTTCTTATCTCAATAAAATGAAATCATTTGATATCTAAAAGAATTACATATGTGATGTACCCGAGAGAAAAATTACTATAAAAAACTCATTTAGTACTGAAAGAAATAATGAATATTCAGTATTAAAATATTCGAGTTCTATATATCCGGGTAATTTTCAATTTGTCACCTAAACTTCTAATATATCCAACTAATTAAAACCTGAGTCTGGCAACCCTGATGAATGTGTAGCATATCAATTTGCATATCGCCTTCGAGCTGGATTTGAGCATGGATTGGATAATAATACACCGCTTATTCCATGTTTTAGCATTCCATGTATTCGATTATGTTCACTTATCATTTGTTTCATAACAATCAACCAATATTTGCAGATCGGACAGAAGCAATTGATGGGCCGTTCCAATGTATCATTTATTGGCCGCAACTACAATATGAAAATGCAGAATCAGGTTCAAGTTATTAGTGGGGAAGTTGTGCGTCAATTATGTGGTGTCAGGAGACCAATGAAAAGTTTAGTGCGACTGGTAGTAATTCGAGATCTACACTAACAAATTCTCGATTAGGCTGATGTGCTGCACAATCAAGCTCTCCAGGGATGGATAATGGCGGAAGTTAGAGCAAATTACTATCGCATCAATTGGTTATCTTTAGCGCTAACTAATTCACTAACCTTGGTGACTGAAGCACGCCGTTTCAGACAAATTTTTTTAAGGACAACAAACTTAGACTCTTTCCTAGTGCCAACCAAGGATAGATTAATAGCTAATTGAAACAAACATTTGCGCTCATATCTTGTGCACGTGAAATGGAAGACGAATTTGATCACATGGAGGGGTTAAATTATTGTTTGGGACCGCAGAAGGAAAGTCTCCTCCTTTCACAGTATCAGAATCCCATAAAAATTTATAATATGATCGTTCTCTTGAATTATTGATTAAACAGAAACAGAATTTTTTGCACTTACGCTCACCACCATGTGCGAGACTTTTCCTTTTGTTTTTTTGAATATCCACTTTTCACTTTATTTTTTCTTTCCAGAATTACCCCTGTAAAAAAAGAAGTTAGTTTTTATTTTATTCTCGCTCCCTCCGCTCCTTCCCTCCCCCTCCACCTCTTCCCCCTCCCTCTCTTCAGCATAATCATCATCACAACCTATCTTCACCCTAACTACTTATCTTCGTCAACAAGAAGTTCATCATCATCACCATCATTACTACCACCTCCACCGCCACACGTATTCATAACAAAAAGTTTATTACCATCATCACCACCGCCTCCACCTCCACCAATATATGAACAAGTTTTAATATTGGGTTCTGTTAAATTTAATGAATAAATGGTGGATTTTGTTGTTATTGATGGTATTAATTTTGGTTTTCATAATAATTTGAGATTTCAATTTCAGATTTGATTAATAATTAATATTTGATTCAAATTGTCAATTAATTAAAAACACTAAGAGAAATGTGAGAAATGAGAAATTAATCTGTTAAAAGCCTAAGAGAGAAGAACAAATTTATTTTTAATTATAAAAAGTATTTAGTTTTAATTTTTTATATTTTTTTTAAGATTTAGAATAAATAACATCAATTAAAAAATGGTACTAACAAGATAAATTAAGAGACTCTTTCTATCATTTTTCTTTTATGTGCGTAACAGATACCATATTACCTACCCAAGTGATAGCTAACTTCTACCAACGGTTGATAGGAGAAGCGCACTTTGATAAGAGTATTATAGAGGTTAGTTTTAGTTCTCTCTCAATTATCAATTAATTGAGTGGAAACAGTCTCTTCCTTACGAAAATGAGTGGAGTAGACATCCCTCGAATATTAGAGAAGATTTAAAATATTTGGACAAATACTTCAGTGGGTTAATGTATGGCAGTAGTCCTAATTGTAAATAAGAATATACTGGGAATTGTACTGAAGTGTACTTTTATACATTGTGTTACTCCTGTGCTGTTTATAACAACTTTAATCTAACAGTGCGAAAGAATTTATACATGCTCACTCCTTTGAATTGTTTGAACTTAACAAAAAAATAAAAAACTTCCGCCACTTACAAAACATAATTTCCTCTCCAAGGTAGCTCTTCTATTTTAGATTAGATGAAATTAGATCAGGAACAAATAACTGCCTTTTCATTATTTCGATTGCGTGGATTAACCTTTTAAATTTCAGCATATTTCAAAACACAAAGTTGAATAAATATACAGATGTCTGAAGCTCGAGAAATGAAGCAATAGAATAATCATGATTATGGCATTCCTCTAAAACTTCAGCTATATGTAAATGAATTACTACATATTTGCCTATTCCTCTGCAGTTAAGAGGATGCTCTCTTAATTGTAGATTGTATTGATCATTACCATGTACAACCAGAGGAAAAGGAAAGATTTTCGGCGATGATTTACAATAGCAAGCTGTGAGGATACAATGAGAAGTAGACCATAGTGTGAATTCAAATCGAAAGAATGTACTGCTATATTATTTGAAGAAATTCTACAATATTAACTTCATCCACAATTAAGGACTAGTGATAATACAAATTATCCTATCTATTTCCTACAAAAAATGCTGCCAACAAAAAAATTAGCCAAGTCTCAAGGAAATAAAAATCTAACAGCTCCATGCCTTAATTATAAATAATGTTAAATAATGTTTTAAGTCCATCTCACTTTTGAAGACGAGAGGCTGGACAGGCATCCAATATCTCTTGTCAGCTTGAAACAAAAGCAGTACCTCAAAAGCCTATATCCTTCAGGCAGTTTTTTGGACCAGTGCATCGGATCTGAGACCTTGACCTTGACTACGGCCATGAGGCCTTCCAAATCCACGACCACGGCCTGTAACATTCCATGCAGCAATAGTTCAGTAATATACTTGTCAAAGGCATAGTTTTTGCAGAAAACTTCATCACCCCAAAGAGCACAATAAAAGATAAGTTATAATGACTAAATATTTGCTGTAAACTGGTTGAAAACAATATCTGCAATTACAAAGCCACAAGAAAAAGGCTCATTCTGCATCTTGTTGTGGCAATTTAACATCAGAAACAGTTGGGTACTGTGGTCCATGGCTATGATTCCATTGATATAAGCAAACATGAATCACTGCATCAACATAGTTAATCATCTTGTATGAGAAATTTATAACAGTGTCTGACAATGTATCTTTAAGAAAAAAGAATAAACAATTAAAGTTGAGAGATGTTTTCAAGAACTAATATCCACTTTTCATAAGATCTTTACAAAATCTTGATAAGAACGACTTATAGTTACAGTAGGTAGACAATTGGAAAGATTAACAAATATAAAATAAGAGGCAAAAAGAGCCATTTTTTAAAGGTTTACATAGAAGCATTTTACGCTTATGTAGATATCTCCACTTTCTCAATAGCTACACAATTTTTGGTTGGTCCTTTTTCTGTTTTTGAACGCTGAGACAGACCATTTGACTAAAGTTTTAGACTATTTAGGATCACCAAAATAACAAGATATTCCATAGAAAATATTGAATACCGAAAAGGAAAAATATTAAAAATGGTAAGGATGGAGTAGCAAACTAACCACTGCCAAAATCATTAAGAAAAAAGGCTTCAAGAATTGATTTTTTTTGTGGCAATAGTAAAATTAAAAAAAAAAAGGGAAATGGCAAAAAGACAAAAAGCAAACCACAAAAATAGTAAAATAATAAGAAAACAAATTTGTCAACACCAAGTAACTGTTTTGCAAGGTTAAAACTTAAACTGTAAGAACAAGAGAAAGCCAAGAGGCAATTACCACGGCCTTGAGGAGGCAAGGCCCCTGATCCACCATAACCATTGTAATATTCTGATTCCTGCTGCATATTTCCATCATATCGCCTTCCATGCCCCCAGAAACTGTGTCCTGCAGCACGACCTCTGCCTCTACCTCCATATCCAGCCCCACCATCCCAATGACCATTATTGTACTCCGGGACTCCATGGTTATTACCTGCATAAAGAACAAAAATTGTAATTCATTTCAGTTTCACTTCATACTTGAGTAAGCTCAGAAGTCAATATCCTACTTAACACAGCCCATTGCCTTTATCCAGCTACGACACAGTTAACCAAAAATATTAACCAATATTATATCACTTATATCTAAAATATTTCAACAATTCATCATTGTAACACCAGGACATTTGTCACCTCTCACCATGGCAAACCGAATGAATTAACAACTATATGTCCTCAATGAGTAATTAGATGTCTCTTGTTTCTACTGCCAAATCTGAGAAATATTGATACTGTTTTACCGATCACAACTCAAATGGAATTCATAGTTGCATAACAAGTAATGATTCAGCATTATGACCATCACTATTATGAAAATTTTACAAACTTTGGCATTTCTTTTTGTTGACCTTTCCAAAAGGCTTTATGCAGAATTTGTAGCACTACAGGAGACATATGCTTATAATCTGAACAAGACAACAGATAAGTTCAATATAATCTGAACAATTGGAAATAAAGTTACCTCCATTCCTTGCTTGACGACGTCCCTTGTCTCGCATGCCATGCAAGGCTTCAAAATGTTTACAACATTTAAGTATAAAAATTAATTTAAGCTAAACAATTGGAAGAAGAAAATAGCTCAAGCATTAGTGAAACACAATAGTTCACCTCGTCCATCATCATAATCAGCCAATGGCTTCACTTGATCAGTTGGGACTGGTGGTTGGTATCTGCAATTGAGCAAAACCAGTATATCAAAATCACATGTTATCAAGATTCTAAGAGTAATGCATGAAACATTGATGCTCAAAGACATCAAAGCAGCTCAGGTAATTTAAACACATTATCATTTGAACAAGAAGTATCATTAAAAAACTAAATATGATAAAAAGAAATGGCCACAAAAAGGAATTGAGAAAAAGAAAAAATAAATTTAGAAAATTCTCTGTTATTTATATGTTATTATGTCACAAATAAGCATATACTTTCACTGGTTGGCTGTGAGGATTATGATTCACTCAGTTACACCCTCACTCTTACGCTCTGTAACTATGGCCTGTTCCTGAACTTCAAAAGAGTTTAATAACAAAATACTCAATATGTTGCCACCATGGTTGTTCAAGAATCAATAACTTAGAAGCCAGGAATGAGTTTTATTGAATAATATACATGCCAATATGCCATCCTACATTGATATCAACATGTGATAAAGACCAAAACAAATGAAATATAGATTTTAGAAATCCATTTACCCTAAGGAAGATGAATCCAACTGCTTCCTTGACAAAGTAATTGTGATAGCTGAGACATGACGAGTGGTTTCTAGTCTGCAGAAGTAACTCATAAGTTAGTCAAATAATATAATATATTAGCAAATATATACAGTCACATGCATATGCATACAGTAAAATTTCAGAAAAAAAAATTTGGGATTCTTACGGAAGAAGCCCTTCCTCTAGTGGCTCCCACACATCAGTTATATCAATAGATCCTGTCGACGTGTTCTGATGGAGACCAACAACCCTCCTCTACAAACAATTAGATAAACAACATGCAAATTAGAGACAAGAATTAGAAGAAAAAAATATCAATAAAACTGCTATTAGTAAAACGGCACCTTTAGTAATTCAGCAATCATCACAGTCTTGTTGATGGCTCTACCAGTAGCTTTGAGGACAACCTCATTGACGCCTTTCTCCTAATAGGAATAAAATTAATTAAAAATTAACGAAATACAGGCAGCGTACATGCAAGAATAAAGAAAGTACAAACAGGATAAAGCGTTCCAAAAGAATAAATAAATAAATAAAAACCTCAAGCAGAGAAATGGCATAGGAAATGTAATTCCTGAGTCTGCCTTGAGCTGTTATCCTCAATTCATTCTCGCTAATGGCCGTCTCCGTCTTTGGCTTCTCCACCTTCTGGTATCGATCCATCTTGCTCTCGCTCTCTGTGCTTCATTATTTCAAACAAAATTTCTAAATAATTAATAATTATCATAATTTAAAATTTTCAAAGAAAATTAAATAATTTTTTCCCATTAACCAAACAAATATAAAATTAATCTCCTATGAATCTTTCAACAGCAAGCAAATTTTTTTTAAAAAAAAAGCTTAAATAAACGATAATGTCGAATAATGAGACTGAACGATACCTGTTAAAACGGCGTGTCGTTCGTTGGACTCTGCTCGATTGCTCGTTCTCTTTCGCTAGATTGGCTTTTTGTGTCTTTATTTTTTTTTTTTTCCGTTTATTTCACAAAAATTCAAATAATTTTTCTTCCTAACTTCTGAATTTGTAAAAGGCCGCCAGTGGCGCGCTCTTTTTTCGGATACTTATCTGGCGCGAGTTAGGGTTTTTGAGCCTGGGCCCGACTCTGCTGATTGGGCATGCCGTTGACATCTTGCCACGTCAGGTGGTCCCCGCAAAATTGAAATTCAAATTTTTATATGAAAAATGCTAGGGAACGAGCGAATGACGAGAGAAACAGCAGCTGCCGTTTAGAGTCTCGTTCCTCTCGCTCATTAAAATATTAAAAAAATAAAAAAAATGAATAAAGAAATCGGTGCATACTGAGAAAATCCAAACCTTATCCACCTTATCTCCAGTCCTGACTTTCCTCTTCCCTCACGCTCCTCTCTCACACAAATCACCGTCACCTCCTCACGCAAATCATCATCTTCTCAATTGGCCGGCATCCTCTCTCACGCAAATCACCGGCAACCGCTCACGGCTTCCAGCTTCCGGCTTCCCTCTCCAGCCAGCACTCACGGCAAGCAGCACTGTTTCCTTCTCTCTCTCAGCTCTCTCGGCAAAATTAAAAGGTACATTTTTTGATCTCCCATTATCTATATGTTGAATATGCACGGATATGAACAATATAGATGACAAAAAACACTTAGATGTGATGTGATTATTTTTTACGATTAATGATGAGTTCAGCCTCAACTAAGGAGCAATTGTATGATAATAATTGAGATGAAATCTAAATGTGGCAGTGTGTGCATAAAATGGTGACGAATTTTATTAGCTGTACCTAAATTTGGGCTCTCTTTTGGCAGTTTGCTTGGTGTTTCTTGGTATTATAGGGAGACAAGCTAGAATCATAGACTGAGTTGTGAGTTTGGGCCTGCCAATTGTCAATTTGCCACAAAGGATATAATCCAAATATTGATTTTGTGCTATTCCTTTTACCAAAATTGATGGGTAGTTCATGTTCATTGATTATGGGTTGGTTGCTTGCTTTCAATAGACCTACTGTGTGATTAAATATTGATTTTAGCGTTTCAATTTGTAAGAAATTGGTATGCAAAATTGTTTTGGAATGTAATGGGAAGTTTGAATTTATAATTTGTTGGGTTTTTGTTTTGCATTCCATGTGCTTGTTAAAAGTGGTATGTTTCAGAATAAATGAATAGCAGATTCAACTTAATCAATTAATTGCATGCTTATTGTAATTTTTGCTCTGTTTTTAACAATCGATTAATTGCATGCTTGCTGTAATTTTTGCTCTCTTTTTAACTTCCAAGATTGCATGCTTGCTGTAATTTTTGCTGCTTGTGATTATCTTTGCAAATTTAAGGGGAAAGGCTTTTATACTATCTTATGATTGCTTTGTATTTTAATGCTTTGTTTTTTTTTATATATTTTGGCAGTTTAAGTAGTTTATGAATGACGATATCATCTAGTACAAATGAAACTCTGAATTCATTGCAAATATGTAACGAATGCGGTGAACAAATGGAGTTGTTTATGTCATGTACTACAAAGAATCCAAATCGTAAATTTTGGAAATGTAGAGGATGTAAGAACTTTGAATGGGTAGAAGACCATAAATGCAGTGAAGAGAAAATTGATTTGTTAGTGGGGGAAGTTAAAAAGTTGGCATTGGAGATTGAATGCTTGTCTGTTAAGTTTCAATTATGTGAAACATAGAGGTGGATTGTTTAATGATGAACTTCGAAGAAGACAAACACTATGTTATGATTTGATTAGAATACTTGTAATTATTTTACTATATTTTATATTCAAAAATTTTTTTAAAGTTCTTTTAATTTGTACTATGAACTTAAAAAACTTGTAATTTGGTTACAAATTGTTCTAATTTGGTGATACATTCATAATGTAACAAAATTTTTCTTTGCTTTAAATCCTGAGTTGAATGTTGTGGCTCCATGGATGCTATTGAATATGCTAAGAAGCACAACGTGCCTGTTCCTGTAACAATAAAATCCATATTCAATCTCTCTAATTCTTTTATACTTGTGGCATTGAAGGGGGACATATTGGAAGATTCAAAAAATGAGCCGAAAAAAGATATGTACATGAATATGGATTGATCCAGAAGATGCACCTAACATCTCTAGTTCATTTTGTAGTTTTTAATTTATATATTACTTTCTCTTGCATGTACTCTATTTTTGTAGATACGTTGAAATTGGTATAGTCTCGGGAATTCATGTTTCAGTTAATGGGAAGAAGCTATCTCCAGCATCTCTTCTAGCTGAACTTAATGAAATTGGAGGAAGACATGGAATAAGACGTATTGACATGGTCGAAAACAGGCTTGTTGGTATGAAAAGTTTGTACATGCAAGCCATTGAATGATAGTGAAAATACTAGTAAACATTAACACAAATGTAAGTGAAATGATAGTGAAACTAATCGAAACAAGTTAAAGTCAAACATGAATTTGTCATCTCAAGCTAAATCTAACTGAAATGATAGTGAAAATAATCGAAACAAATACAAGTCAAACATCAATTGCGGCAATTGTTGTCTTCATTACATTATTGATGTAACAATTGTTGAAAATTCTCACTTACAGATCCTTCATACGTCATCGAAGAAGAAGAATAATGCGACTGCAAAGCATACGGTGGGACTATTGCTATAATACACAAGAAATTAAAATATCATTATACATTTTAAAAATTTGACAACGTAAAATATAAGTATGCATTTAAGAAATTTATAAATATAAGTATACTTACTGTGTGCCAGCTATAAGGAATTGACTGGTAAATATTATTTCCACCAACTTGAAATGGGTATACAAGTACCTAAAAAATTTTTGTAAAATTCATATTAAAATTTTAAAATTAAAATTTACTTGTGAATTTGTTTCTTACATTATAATAGTCTAAACCCCCGTGCTTATTGAGATTTGCATTTACAGTGCTTCCTTCGTGAAACGTCTACATATACTCAACAACATACTTAGTTACATACGTTCAAAATAGTTGAACTAACATTAATAATAAAAACTCACAAAAATATACCATGGGTATGTTGCTCTGCTGTGTGGAGATTTCATTAGGCATTTCTAAAGATGCTGAAGCATTTTCTTGCACATCCTGTAAATTTATAATATACAATAAAAATTAAGATAAAATAAAATTATAAAACATATATATGCATTTAAACAAACCTTATTTTTTTCGGCAGTCTTGTTCTTTTGGGCAGGTTTTTTTCGGAGTGAAGATTGTTTCCTCAAATAAGGAGGACGACCTTTACGGCGTGCCGCTACTGGATCATTAATTACATGTTCAATATTGTTGCTGCTACAACTTATTTCACCAATAGCAGTTGTTTCCACACTTGCGCACCGAATTTGCTTGGGCAGATCCTTCATTGTTTTATTAATCCAATCCAACACAAATTTGTAACTACTTTCATCATTAGCAGCTATGTTTGCAACCTCAGTGAAATCAGTACATATTTTTTCATATCTCTCCTGCTGAATGGATAAATTCTGCACATCATAATTAACTTTCACCTTACTATAACATCTCCTCACATCTTTTCTCTACCTTGATAAAATGTACATCTCTGGAAGTATTTCAATATCGTGCCATATCAGCACTGAAAGGGCATGTCTATAAAGAATTCCCCTAAACTGAAACTTTGAGCAGATACAACAACTTCACATTCAGTTTCATTAAAAACAACCTCAAAGTTTTTTTTTTCTTTCCTTGCCCAAGTGATTCACTGACTTCATATATTGACCCAACAGAATCCACTGTATCACAATACATCAGTGCAGTTAATTCTTGCTGGAATTCTTTGAACTTAGCAAATGTGTACAACTTCTCAACTTGTTTCTCTATCTCATATCTTGTTACACATGGAGTGCTTTTACTAAAACACTTGGCATCTGCTTGCCATTCCAATTCAGCTTTCCTTCGCAATGCATTTTCATATTGCTTCACAAACTGCTTTAAATTTGTTTTTGAGTTAACAAACCCATCAAAAAATGCATTCATATTTTCACTTCGTTGAGTTGTTGACATTCCCGCCCAAAAACTGTCTTTCAAATAGCATGGAACCCAACGATACCTTTCATTATATAAACCATTTAACCAAGCATTATCCCATAAATCATATGTTGTAATCATGTCATGCCAATCTTCCTCAAATGCAGCAGGGCTTAACGAATCATAAACAGTAGAAAATAATAAAGAAATAATACCTTCACATTCTTTAAAAGCCCCTAACTTCTCAGGCACCTTCTTCATTATATGCCACAAACACCATCGATGCCTAGTTGTAGGAAAAACATTCTCAATTGCCTTTTGCATTGCTTTATCTTGGTCAATAATAATACCAATGGGAGGAGAATCGGACATGCATGATAGCCATGCCTCAAATAGCCACGTAAATGTCTCTGTATTCTCGTGAGAAATCAATCTGCATTCTAACAAAATAGACTGCTCATGGTGATTAACTCCAACGAAAGGGGCAAACGGCATATCATACTTGTTCGTAAGATACGTGGTGTCAAATGTGACAATGTCCCCAAAATATTTATAAGCTGCCCTGCTCCTCGGATCTGCCCAAACTACATTCTTCAATCAATCCTGTTCATTCAAGTCAATGCTAAAACAAAATTCATTGCATTCTGCTTTTTTTTTTCTCGAAGTACTTTAAAATTGTCATAGCACCTCCTTCTCCAAGTTGTAATCGTCTTGCTTTATCAATAAGATTTCTACAATCTTTTTTCTAAAAATGACACATTTTCATGCCCACCAGCTTCGACAACAATAAAATTAAAATTTTGGGCAATGTTAATTCCCGCAGAATCATTCATTTCAATTCACTTTTTTACACATGCACTAATTCTATGGTTACAAGGGAAATATCTTGCTTTGTCCGGACTAAATCCATGATTATGCTGAAGGTTTAAAGTTCGAAGAATCCATTTTCCCTCTTCATTTACACAACCTTCGATTTTAGCTTCACAACCAATTTTCACAACAGGTTTCAGCTTCAGCATATTAGTAGATCTACTATCTACTTTGCCGCTACGGCCACATGCAAAGGTCGCATATTTTACAGTCTCGTCGCTCCTTTTTTTACTCGTTAGCTTCTTCACGAGAAACCCTTCTTGTTTACCGTAAGCTTTGTAAAATTCAAATATTTCCTCATAACCATCGAATAACATACCAAGAGTTGGCTCAAATTTTTCCAATGGCACATCTTCGATTGCGTGCTCATTTTCAAAATTTTCCATTCCTACAAAATAATTAACATTTATATTCAGTTTCAAAAAAATTAAATTTACAAAATTTCTAAACCAAATAGAATTCAAATAAAACTAAATTCATAGCATAAACCGCAACAACTCCAGAAGCAAAATCATTTTCAAAATTGACATATGACATTGCATGTAGAAATAGATAACAAAAAATAAAGTATCCTTGTGAAACAGAAAATTTACATAGCATTAACTGCTAATGTTGTCACTTCATAAACACACAAACTTATGAAAACACCAAAGTTGAACAAGCTCAGCAACTTAGCTTATTACATTGCTTAAATTTCAGAAGCTTAAATTCCAATGAGACCCACCAAAATAACAAGCTTAAATTCCAGCAACTTAGCTTATTACATTGCTTAAATTCCAAAAGATTAAATTCCAACAAGACCCACCAAAATAACAAGCTTAAATTCCACAATACGTGCCAGATCTTTCACATAACAGAAAAATAAAAGAAAAAGAACAAGCTGAAAAAAGCTACCGCTCACTTAATGTTTGCCGAGAGAGCCGAGAGAGAGGGGGAAACAGTGCTGCTTGCCGTGAAAGGCCGGCTGGAGAGGGAGGAGGCCGTGAGCACTGTGAGCAGTTGCTGGTTGCTGGCTGGAGAGGGAAGCCGTGACCGGTTGCTCTGGCTGGAGAGGGAGGCCGTGAATAGTTGCTAAGTTGAGAAGATGGTGATTTGCGTGATTTGGGCGATTTGCGTGAGAGAGGAAAGTGAAAGCCTACGTGAGAGAGAGAGGAAAGTGAAAGCCTGCGTGTGAGGAAAGTGAAAGCCTGTTAGATTTCACGCGCCATTTCTTTATTCAATTTTTATTATTTTTTAATGTTTTAACGAGCAAGAGGAACGAGACGCGAAACAACTGCAACTACTGTCGTTTCTCTCGTTATTCTCTCGTCCCTCTCGCTACCTAGCAGCACTCTTTTTATATTTGCATCATATATTCAGTGCTACGGAGGGATGGCAATGGGGATCGTTTGTTCGCGCTTTGTCATTACTAAATTTATATCCACAAAATAGTTAAATTATTAAATTCACTTACAACTCACAATAAAAAATTTTATTATTGTAAATAAGAAATTAAAATTTTAACATTAAAATAAATACACAAAACATATTAATTTAACACAAAATATTTCTATTAAGACAAATACACAAAACATATTAATCTAACACAAAATATTTTTATTGCAGGCAAATCATCATTACTTATATCAATGTCTTTCTCCATCTTTTAATCAATAAATAAGTCCTATCAATAATATTAACAAGTAAACTTTATACAACTATTGTTAAGGCAAAACAAATAAAATCAGTCAAAATAAAATAAAATATCTACAATATTAAAATTGAAAATTATAAAATTTCTACTTATTAAAAGTTTATTATATATGTTGAAGTGAGATAGGTTAGGTTTAGGAATTAGAAAATTTAACTTGGATATATTTATGATTAAATTTTTTAATGTACATTTTATAATTAAAATTAAAATATAAATAATTAAAATAAAGAATGCGGGTTGGTGGATACCCGCACTGGAACCCAGTGAATTTTTCTTAATACCAAACACACCAACAACCCGCAGTGGGTTTAAGTATGAAATACCAAAGTCACTTGCAGTTTAGAAAATTACCTAGATTTTTGTGAGCGATTTTGTTGGTTGGTGGGTAATTTTACCATCCCTAATGCTACGTGGCTTTTTATTATTTTTTTAGAAAGATATAATTGTTAGTTATTAGATAAAAATATCAAATCAATTAAATTTTAATTGTATATTACTATACATGCATATGTGATAGAAGATTGTGAAGAGTTAAACATAAGTGCTCAGTAATGGATCCAAATCCATGACTATTTTTTTAACAAATAAAGGTCAGCTGAAATTTAATTAAGATTAACAGAAAGTGAGGCTATTTGTACAATTTTTTTTTAAGGAAAGTTATATTTTTATTCATTGAATAAAGTGAATATATATAATAATTGCATAGTAGTCCATGACAGATTAGATAAATTGATCTACTCCTTGTATTTTTTAAATCTGAAGCATAAAAGTTCCAAATCTACCATAAAATCGTAGCAAAAGAAAATCTATTATAGCAGTAAATGGATGGATCATTAAAAAATATCGAAGAGAATGAAGATAAATCAGTGCACCCAAGACTATCACAGAGGTATCATCCAAGTGCTCGATTTATTCTTAATTGCTTATTATGACTCACATGATAAATTGAATTATTGAACATTTACGGGAGAATAAATTTTGTAATAATTACACCCACTCCCTCATTTTAAGGATAGTGGTGGAGTTTAATCATTTCTCTTAATAATGAAATTGTTAAAAGTGATCTTTTATCGAAGGGAGTAGAGAATTCTAGCTATTAATCTCCTTTTAATTAGAGGGAATTAAAGAAGTTTTTAAGTTACAAAGTTGTAGTATAAAAATGGGACCCCAACCTAATCAAATTATAATACAGAAAAAATTATTTTTTCCATCACAATTTTGGCCAGTGACAAAAATAGGCTAGATCACACCTTTATGGTATATAGTCAGAGAGCTTCAAATACTTTGAACAATCATTACTAGAGGTATATTTTATACCTATTTAAATTTACACGAAGAGCATTTGTAGTTAGTGCACCCATAAATTTAGAGCTCCAATAGGAATATCCCTTACCTCTTTGGTGAGATTCTCTACTGCCTGACTTGGCGTCTCCAATTGAGACAATAACTTTGCAGATCTAACATTTGGAAGCAACAAAACTAAGATAAAAAAAACGCTTATTATCATAACATAACAGTATATATAAAGACTCCCAACGGACCACATATCCAAGTGGATTGATACTCCGGTGGATATGAATCAATCGAGACAAAACAACTGCCATATTTTGGGGTGGATAGATAAAAATTTATGGACAGGAAAATATAAAATTAGAGGGAAAAAAACATGAATATCTTCGCGTTTGAAATAAATTATTATCACATGATTTCATAAGATAAAAACACATTATATATCACATTAGTTAGAATTTAAATTTTGTATTGTTATATTTCAACATTTTAAGCCCAGCACCATTATTAGATTAAAGTAAACCAATTTACTTTTTAGTCGGAGAACTTCATATTTTTTCTTTTTAGTAAGAAAAGAGTATTTTATTCTTTAATGGGGAAACTCTATATTAAATGACTATTTTTCAACGCCGCTTACATGAGTAAGGGAGGGGAGAAAATTTGATTGTCATCATGCTGTGCTTAAAATAAATTAATTGAAGAAGAATAAACACCAATTATATTATCCAACAATTTATCAATTACAGTTTATTTGTTCCGTTTAGTAATTTTGTTAAAGGATAAAATACTAATATAGTTAAAACAAATTATCAGATAGTTTGGCCCTATTAAACCAAGTCACTTATAAAAAAAAAGGAAAAAAATTCTTATTATTTCATAATATAACATTTAAAGATAATAAGTCAGATGCTGTGAAAATTTTCAAAATTTTTCACCCATACAAATATAATTAGTGCAATAAAGAACATATTTTGCTAGAACATCCATTGCCTGGTTACAATTTCTAAGAACAAGATTAATCTTGAAATCTTGCTTTGGTAAAAGTAAGTAGCAGCAATAATTCAAAAAAGACCTTTATGAGTATTGCGCTTGTTGGAAAATAATCTTTTTTGTGAAAATCATTACCTAAATCTAAGAATATTCATGTTATATTATCAAGAACCAGTAACAAAATATATGAAAATGTACCTGAATCTATAATGCGCAATTACTTTATAGAGCCCTAGAGTTTGCCTTTCAAATCAATATATTTTACTAAAGAACCTTTTAAGTTTCTCTATCACTCTCTTTGATAATGGAATGTTCAAAAAGAATAAAATGATATGTGTGACCTGAGGACTATAAATATTTATATAGATAATTTTTTATTATTTTTATATATTCATATTTAGCCCATCATAAAAATATAAATTAACTTTAAGTCCTTACACATTAAAAGCTCGTATCCTATTAAATAAATTAAAAATTATATTATCGAAAATCTTTATAAATAACTTTTAATTAGGGTTAACCTTATATGATAATTTACAACACATAATTGTTCATATAAAAGTCCAATGTTGTATTAAGGATCCATCAATGCTCAATTAGAATTAATTGAGTAACCAGCAAAGAGTTTGACTTAAAATTAAAGGACATAAACCAATCTTTCTCGCAAGCCGTACACTAAAACTCGCCTCAGCAATATGAAAATCATCAGAATAAATCCCCACATCTACACCCACCGCCATAACCAAACCATCATGATTTCTCACTATTGCATCATAACTGATGGTACCTCTATTCACATCAAAAACAGTATCAATACTAAGCTAATATTGTCATTGTGCTGGTGGTTCTCAATCAAGAGTAGTGACAAAATTGCTAAGTACATTCTCAATGAGGAGGAAGTGAGGAGGAGAAAAAGTTTTTAACTTTTGCAAGTATAAGAGGAGTAAAAGCCACTCCATCATACAATTGCTTTTTTATGATCCAAGTCACTTTTTTTCCCAAAGGAGTTGCAAAATTTACTTTCATACACAGAGGAGATGAGTCTCTAACACCAACTCCCATTAAAGCAAACTAGTAGCCTAGTCATTTCACTAATGATGGCAATGGGGCAGGTTTGGGGTGGGAATGATGATCCCCAAATCTAAATCCAAATCCGAACCCGAACCTCATTTAGAAGCAATCCTCAAATTTGCTCCATATAAAATAATAATAATAATAATAATAATAATAATAATAATAATAATTAGAGATAGTTTGGGTATGTCCCTGGAAATTTTTGAATTGAGCAATGATTAAAATGAGAACCAATCCCCATTTAATTCTTTTTTTTCAAAAAAATTAATAATCTTTTAATATTCAAGCCCTTTTTTTCAAAAAAATTGAATATACATATTTAAAAATAAAATTAGAAACGATCAAATTTTAAGAACCTCCAAATAAATAAAAACATAATAATTCTAAGCTTTCAACATAATTACAAATGATCAACTTTTACAAAAAAAAAAATCAAAATAATGCTAACCCTTCAACATAAACTCGCAATAACTTCTGAATAACCATCACCACTGATGCACATTTTAAAATTCTTCATAAACCTATAACAAGATAAACAAGAAAATAAAAAATATGTTTTAACAATTTCAACTTAATAAATACTTGACAAAATAATTTAAACTAAAACTATAAACCAGCAGAACCTCTACATCTGTTTCAATTTCTGGTTCCTCATCAAGAATCTTGGCATATGACGGACATATAGATGCTACAACTAATTAAAATAATACAAATGAAAACAAAAATAAAGTTAATTATTGGTTAAGTTAAATAAAAAAATGTAAAAATTAAAATGTAAACCATATATCCTTACAAAAAACACATATCCAACTTTGATTACACATTAAAGCCTCCAACGTGCTTGGATGAAGACTATTGCGATATAGCCTTACAAATCAACCACCAGTACTGAAAGCCATTTCAAAAGTAACAATGGTCACTTGAATTGCAATTCGAGATGATATAAGATAGTTTCTAACATTCACTTTCCACAAAGTTAAATAAAAAAAGTGTTCATCAATATTAAATGGTAGTAACTTTTCACCCAAATAATTTGAAATATAAATGTGCAACCCAAGAGGGGGGGTGAATTGGAAATTTAAAAATTATCCTAGCAAATCCACACAACAAGCAATCTAATGTCTTAATAAAAATTGAAAGCAATAAGTTCGTTCAATCAACGCACAATAATTAAAGAGCAAGGGAAGAGAAAGCAAACTCAAGGATTTTTACGTGGTTCGGCAATCCCCGCCTACGTCCACGCCTCCAAGCACACCGGGCTTGAGGATTTCACTATCCAAGCCTTTCCGAGGCTTTAACCGATTACAATTGACTTCGAGGTGTCAATAAACCTTTACAACAAAGAGATTATCTCCCAATCTCTTCACTCAAGTGTCTCACACACTCAAACTCTTACAAATGAAATGAGGAAATGAAAGTTACAATCAAACTCACTCAATGAGTAGATATTCAAAGATGAAGAACAATGAATGATTCAATGAATTGTGTTTTACAAGTTGAAGGCTCAAGATATCACGTGTGCTTTTTGTTCTTGCTTGTTGGAGAGCTTCAAAATGAGTTGGATTTGAGTTCTTATAGCTTGAGCTCGAAAACTAGCCGTTACTCACATTCTGGGCTAACCGGTTTGCCGTTTAATGGAATCCGGTAAGCCGGATTTATGTTACCGTTAAGGCAAAATTCAAAATTTTGCCTAACCGGCTTTCTGCCTCGAATTCGGCCTGCCGTTTATCAGTATCCGGTAAGCCGCTTGCTACAGTAACTGCTACAGTAAAATATTTCCCGAAATTTACAGTTTGACCCCAAAACTTTATAAAACTGTAGTATGGCCCAAAACGTTATAAAAGTTTGCAAATAGGTCCAATTTCAGAATTTTAAATAATGCTTTCTCAAACCCACAACTTTCTGAAATTATGACTTCGCCCAAACTTTATGAAATTATAGAATGGCCCAAAAACATTTAAATAATTTCAAATAAGTCCAAATCCGAAACTTTGAAAACATTATCAAAGCTTTTAAAATACATGTGATTTGTTATCATCAAAATCAATATTTATAGCCATATAGGCTAACAATCTCCCCCTTTTTGATGATGACAAAGCACATTAAAAATTTAATCTAGTTATGAAAAACTCCCCCTCAATTAATGCAAGTTAAAAAATGATTTGAAAATGATTTAATAAAACTCCCCCTGCATACATACATGTTTTCATAAAACTCCCCCTGCATACATGCATGTTTTCATAACATTAAACCATTCTCCCCCTTCATCATCAAAAAGAATAAAAGAATAAAAGAATAAAAGCTCCCCCTATCAATCATCAAAATAGCAGCACAAGCACATTAGTAAACAAAAGTATCCATAAGCATAAGGAAATCCATATAATCCATAATGATCAACCAAAACAAATCCATAATTTCCAACATAAATAGTCATACCAAATCCATATAATCCAAAACAAATACATAAACCGAAAAACACAATAACTATCTATAGAGTCAAAAATAAAAGAACACACAATGCAGTAAATGAAATGTAGGTGTGTCCAAGTACAAGCACAAGATACTACTCAGGTGGTGAGGATGGAGGTGATGGAGGTGGAAACGGATATGGAATGCCGAAGTGCTCGAAGAGGAGGCGCTGTCCATGAATGAGCTGCTGCTGCAGCTGCCGCTGCTGCTGCTGCTCCTGCTGAAGCTCAGTCTGCCTCACCGAAAGTGTCCGAACCTCATCCATAGAATTTGTGCACAACAACTACTTGCGGCAATATATTCTGCCTCGGTGGTTGAAAGCGCAACCGAGTTTTGTTTCTTACTAAACCAAGAGACAAGAGAATGACCTAAGAAGTGACATGTTCCACTAGTACTTTTTCTATCAACCTTATACCCAGCAAAATCGGCATCCGAATAACAAGTTAAATCAATATGAGTTCCTCTAGGATACCAAAGACCAAGATTAATAGTGCCAATTAAATATCGAAAAATACGTTTGACAGCAAGCATGTGAGACTCTTTAGGACAAGATTGAAATCTAGCACACAAGCAAACACTAAACATAATATCAGGCCTACTAGCAGTCAAGTAGAGTAAGGATCCGATCATACCTCGATATGTCTTGATGTCAACTTCCTTACCTTTCTCATCTTTGTCCAGCTTGATGGTGGTACTCATAGGAGTGCTTTTTGCCGTTCCATTATCATAGCCAAATCTTTTGAGTAGATCTCTCACGTACTTGGCTTGATTTATGAAGATTCTTTCCTCGTTTTGTTTGATTTGAAGTCCAAGGAAGTACTTCAACTCTCCCATCATACTCATCTCAAACTCTTGGCTCATACATGATGAAAAATCTTTACACAACAACTCATTAGTAGAACCAAAAATAATATCATCAACATATATTTGAACAATAAGTATGTCTTGGTTCTTATGCTTAACAAAAAGAGTTGTGTCCGCTTTTCCCATTGAAAAATCGTTATTCAACAAGAAATTTTTAAACCTATCATACCAAACTCTACCATTTTCTTTTTAAGACATGCATTCTTTTTACCAATTTTTATCCAATTATCATGCAATTCTTTAAAAGCATCATATAATTCATCATAAGTAAAAAGATCATTTACCTCATCAAGATCATTATCCGATTCATCTCCAATTGCCATGAGAGCTAGATTTGTCATTTCTTGATGCTCTTCATCATCACTTGTTTTCTCATCGCTATCATCCCATGTGGCTACCATTGCTTTCTTCTTGAGCTTGTTGAGAAGAGGACATTCCGTTCTTATATGGCCAAGCTTTTTGCACTCATAACATTTGATTAATTCCTTCTTCTCCTTTCAGTTCTTGAGGTCTCTAAATTTTCTTCGCTCACTGGATTTCTTAAAAAGTTTTCTGAACCTCCTAGCCAACATATCCATCTCTTCCTCATCCAGCTCGCTTTCCTCATCACTCTCATGTTTTAAGGCTTTGAGAGCAATGTTTTTCTTCTTCTCCTCATTGCCTCTTTCGGCTGCCAAGTCTTCCTCATAAGAAATAAGAGAGCCAATTAAATTATCAATAGGTAATACATTTAAATCCTTGGCTTCCTCAATGGCAGTCCTTTTTGGTCTCCATTCCTTAGGAAGAGACCTAATGATTTTCTTGACTTTCTCGCTATTTGAAAAAGTTTTCCCTAGGGCTCCTAGAGTGTTCACTATGTCCGTAAATCTAGTATACATAGAGTACACATTTTCATTTTGTTCCATTTGGAACAATTCGTATTGTCGAGTGTATCTACTTATTTTAGATTCTTTCACTTGGTTTGTGCCTTCATAGACAACTTCAAGTTTGTGCCAAATCTCATTAGCACTTTCGCAACTAGACACTCTATGAAACTCTTTCTTATCTAATGCACAAAACAAGGCATTCATGGCCTTGGAATTTAGAGAAGCTTTTCTCTTTTCGAATTCATTCCAATCCCGTGAAGGTTTTGGAATATCTTCTCCGACTTCATTTTTAGTCAAAGGCTTGCAAGTAAATTCTCATCCTAATTTTCCAATATGGGTAATCGTTTCCATCAAAGTAAGGTGGTCTAATAGTGGATTGTCCTTCCCTAAATGTTGAGTCATATTGGGTTGCCATTGATCTTTAGCTCTAGACGGTTAAGTCTAAACAAGAGCACCTCGCTCTGATACCAAATGAAATATAAATGTGCAACCCAAGAGGGGGGGTGAATTGGAAATTTAAAAATTAACCTAGCAAATCCACACAACAAGCAATCTAATGTCTTAATAAAAATTGAAAGCAATAAGTTCGTTCAATCAACGCACAATAATTAAAGAGCAAGGGAAGAGAAAGCAAACTCAAGGATTTTTACGTGGTTCGGCAATCCCCGCCTACGTCCACGCCTCCAAGCACACCGGGCTTGAGGATTTCACTATCCAAGCCTTTCCGAGGCTTTAACCGATTACAATTGACTTCGAGGTGTCAATAAACCTTTACAACAAAGAGATTATCTCCCAATCTCTTCACTCAAGTGTCTCACACACTCAAACTCTTACAAATGAAATGAGGAAATGAAAGTTACAATCAAACTCACTCAATGAGTAGATATTCAAAGATGAAGAACAATGAATGATTCAATGAATTGTGTTTTACAAGTTAAAGGCTCAAGATATCACGTGTGCTTTTTGTTCTTGCTTGTTGGAGAGCTTCAAAATGAGTTGGATTTGAGTTCTTATAGCTTGAGCTCGAAAACTAGCCGTTACTCACATTCTGGGCTAACCGGTTTGCCGTTTAATGGAATCCGGATTTATAGATTAAGGCACAATTCAAAATTTTGCTTAAATCCGAAGTCGTTTCGTTTGCTTTCTGCCTCGAATTCGGCCTGCCGTTTATCAGTATCCGGTAAGCCGCTTGCTACAGTAACTGCTATAGTAAAATATTTTCCGAAATTTACAGTTTGACCCCAAAACTTTATAAAACTGTAGTATGTCCCAAAACGTTATAAAAGTTTGTAAATAGGTCCAATTTCAGAATTTTAAATAATGCTTTCTCAAACCCACAACTTTCTGAAATTATGACTTCGCCCAAACTTTATGAAATTATAGAATGGCCCAAAAACATTTAAATAATTTCAAATAAGTCCAAATCCGAAACTTTGAAAACATTATCAAAGCTTTTAAAATACATGTGATTTGTTATCATCAAAATCAATATTTATAGCCATATAGGCTAACATAATTGTCTGGCTCATCCTTTATTTTCTCTTTACCAACATTAACAAAACTAATAAACCCTAAAATCAATTCAGTTGAACTTCTATGGAACCGAACTCGGCGTAGAATGAGAACTACTCGAAAAAAATGGAGTTATACCCAGTAAAACTAACAGTTGATGCTCATGTTACCTTTATGTAGACGCGAGATAGTGCATGAATAGGAGGAGGAGAAAAGGCCACTCCATCATACAATTGCTTTTTTTTAACCAACTCACTTTTTTCCCCAAAGAGTTGCAAAATTTACTTTCATAGACAGAGGAGATGAGGCTTAAACTGCAAATCTCATAAAAGCAAACTAGGAGTCTAGTCATTTCACTAACCTTTAATGGTCGTGATTTAATGTATGTTAGTTCATTTAAAAAAAAAAACGTAGAGAATCATATGATTTAACTTAAAATTTTTAACCTAGTTCTAAAATTATGAAAACTAATCTAATTTTAATTAATTGAAATTCCTATAGTTGTTTGTGAAATTATAGATCAAAATAATATATACAACATGTGACATAATCTTCTTTTATTGATAGATTTTAATATTTTATTTCAAAATCCTATGAACATAAATAATCGAATTTAAGGTTTTTCATTTACAAATGATTAAACTCAATTTGATTTGAATTTATAAACTATTTTTAGTAAAAATATTATAAAGAAAAAAACCTTAAATTTTAAAATATTTAGAAGTCATTTCAGATCATTATTTCTACCTTGTGTTTAATGCAATATTTGATGTCATTGGATTATATATAATTAACTTGACCGTGTATACAACTGCATTGTACATACAACTTTGCTATTAGCGAAATTTAATTAATTGAATAATTGTACTGTATATACAATATATGTGTATGTTTCTTAAGAAATCATTTCTCTTCTCAACGTAGTTACAAACTTCTAAGGGTTAGATGATATTTTTGTTTTATCAAATTTAGTCAAATGTTAAAAGTTAATGGAACAATCTGCTGACTTACGAGGTCAAGTTTTAATGTTTTTAAATTTCAATTTTAGTGTGGTAAATTAAAGTATGTCATTTTATGAGGGGCGATTAAAAAATTTATATTTAATTATTAATTTTAAATTACTAATACAATTTGTTTACAAAAAGTATTTTTATTAGTAATTCAAATTATTTTTTATTTGTATTGATAATTACATAATTAATTTTTTAATAAGAAGAAGAAGCATAAAAAGTTACATTTATTGTAACTTACCAGTAAACTTTTTAGTGTAAAAATAAATAGAGTTAGATGGCCGGTGGATTAATTTTTACCTAAATCTAAGTTATATTAAATATAATAAACCCTACTAATAATAATACATAAAAAAAAAAATTATAACGGAGTCCTCATCGGCATGCCCCATGGGATTACTCATCACATGAATAAACTATGGGCCGAAAACAATCTTTGCCCTTAAAAAACGGCTAATTTGACTTAATTTACATGAATCCTCCCATCAACCAAACATTATTTCTATGTAGGCCATATTGGTATTTTGCATCCAAATGTCAGGCTGATGATTCAAGGTGTTCTTTATCAATGGAAATGAAAATTTTGATATGGCTGCAAATTCCTTTTCCCCTACTAAAATACAATAGTAGTTAAATTTGAATGGTAGCACAATTCGAATATTTGAACTCAAAAAAGTCAGAACATATACCAAAATATTTTATAAAATGCACTGACTTGAAGAAAAAAATTAATAAATGAATTTTATCAAATGTATAATTTTTTTTTTTTACTTTTTATTTTTCATCCTTTTCTTTTTTCATAATATCAAGGCAATCATCATGTTCAACATTCACATGAGATCTGGAACAAATTATTTAAGTGGTAGAGATCAATTACAACATTACAACCAAGCAAATCACACGTGAGGTTGAAATTTTGCTTTCCCACATAAGAAACAAATAATTAAATAAATAAATTCTCAATTAATTTGAGCCCAGTTAAGTTTTGTTAAATAATTTATAACACCAGTGAACAATTACTAATTACAAACTCATATATCCTTCCTTACCCCTTATCCAAACTCTTCTCTCTTCACCTAAATTCATATCTATGGAGGTTGTGGCAATTCTTTTGTGTTTTATTATTTTCTTGTTTAATAATGGAGTTGTCATATAGATCTGAAATTTTCAGAGTCTAGATCTAGATAATTTCAAACTTTCTTCGATCGATTTCAATATATTCATCTGGTGGACCTTAACATTATTGTACCTGCAGTTTCTTAATCCTCCACTAATGAGATGTAAAATAATTAGTAGGATAACTAGGAACGATACTTGATTCCTCTTGAATACTCTAAATTAAGTTCTCAATTTCCACATAACTTGATTGATTGGATTCGAACGTGTTTATAAAAGATACACATTAACTCGTGCGTTCAAGTCAGTTTAGAGATTTTAAAAGTTAATTTAGGGTGCGTTTGAAATTAAGGTTGGATAACTGTAGATTAAAAGATATAATACTAAAGTGTTTGGTAAATATTAACTGCTGCAACTTAGAAGTTATGTTCATATGGTTTTTCACTTGTATCATGGAAAATTTATTATATATTTAATAATTTTGTAAAAAATATTATTTAAAATTTATATTTACTACATATTACTAACTTTTGTTTTATAGTTACAACTTTTTTTCCACAGCAGCAGTTGTAACTTTTAAACTACATCATCTCAATCCCAAATGCACCCTTAGATATGAATTCTCTCGTGACAAAATTATAGAATTGACCAAAAGATAAATATTTTTTGAATTTAAATCCTTTCTGTTCATTCTCTTAATTTGATTTAGGCTGTTAAGAGCAACGGTTTTTGTATGTATTCGAACTCTTAGCATGTGGTCACTAACATAACTACGCGCTATCACTTATCAACTTTATTGATTATTATTTGATTTCTTCGAGCTTTATATGTAAATAATCCGACAAATATTAATCTCAAATCCGGATTTGTCTTCAAGTTTCATGACTTGTTATCCGAGTTTTAATTAGAACTAGGCTATATAGATCTTTAGTTCGGGATCAATATTGATCTTTAGTCCGCGATCAATATGAAATGCATCTGATGTTTAAATTAACAAGTTTTAAGGGACACGTGCTGCAGTATAAGTGACAGTATTTTCTGGCATTTACGGTAAGCACATCATCTTGTATTTATTACACTATTACAATGTTCTTGTACCGCTAGTTGTTTAATCAAATTTATATTTGTTTAAAAAAAAAATTCACAAACTCATATTGTATGTACATAAAAAAGCTCGAAAGAATCTTAATTCTTAAGATTGAAGTGTGATAAGAAAGGAAGAGAATGAATAGACAATTAATGGAAGCGTGGAATAGGATCATACAATGAATCAGTTCCCACATGCAACTTTACACATAGCAAATTTTCCTTCCAAGTGAAGAAACCCAATATCAAAAAGAAAATTCTAATAAAAAAAAAATCTCTTGCAAAAATCTTTGGGGCTGGAAGATTGGTTACCTACAACAACGAACATTCTCAATTCTTTCCTCTTGCTTTCACCATCTTTGCTTTGCTTTTCCTTTGTCTACTACTCCTACATTACAATCATCCAATGCTCCCCATGTGAGATTGAGAAAGATGAGAGCTTTTGGGTTTTTGCTTTTTCGGCCTTTCTCACCTCTTTTAGATTATAGAGATATGGCCATAGGGGCAAATGAAAACAATTTTTTTTTTTTTTTTTTTTTTTTGGGGGTGGGTTGGAAATTTGTATAATTGATGTCACTAGACAGTCAAGCCATCAAACCCACACTGCTTATAGGTAAGAGACTGCTTCCTTGGACTTATCACTATTGCACAATCCACGGATACCTGTCCAAGTCATAATTCCAATTATGAATCCAAGAAAAAAAATTTGGTTCTTTTAAAAAAATACAAAATTAATCGGGGGGTTAGCAAAATTCTTGGGGATATGATTCCACTCTTTCTTTTGAGGTCTAGGGAGTGTAAATGCAATGCAATTTAACAAATAATGCATAAATGTTGCACCATAAAAAAAAAAAGAAAAAGAGAGATAGAGAGAAGATTAACAGATGACTTTTCAGTAATCATGCTAAAGAAAGTAAAAGAACAATACAATCAAGCATGGCATGGCCAGGAAATAAGATCAAATGGATTGAAATTCCAATGATACAAATAGCTCATAGAGATCATTGAAACATATTATGCTAGCTAGCAACATTACCTGTCTAGACATTTATATTGCTACATTATACTCAGATCTCAACTACAGTTCAAGTTTTAAAAATGTCTTATCCCGGGGTTCCATTAAGGTACCTATAAATTATTGTACCCAGTAAGGGTACATGCTAACCTAGTAGGCATATGGTCAAAAAATCAACAAAAATAAATAAACTCTAATTACTTATCGTTACCACGATATCCTATAACACCTTGATAAAATGATAAAGAAAAAACATTAAAATTCATATAAAAACCAAGCACAAGGCCTTGAAAGGATAAGGAATTGACAAATTGTCCACTTTTTTGGCTCGCACGGGTCCCACGAGTCACCGAAATTGACAATAGTGACTAGTGAAAAACAGAACCAAGACCCTTTTTTCTCCCTAAACATGACCAGACATTTTACCCTTTAATCTCTGGTTGCCAAATCTAACAATCTAAAACTATCAGCATTTTTGGCAATTTGAAAAAAGTTAAGGGGCCATTCAATCAAAAATAGACAAGCATCAACTAGTAATGATTTTTTTTCGTCAAAACAAATAAATTTAATTAAAAAAATTCGAACTTCCACTCCACGAAACTGCAAGTCCATTGGTGCATCTATGGATAAAAGGCGCGTATAAATAAAGCAACTATCAGCAGCACCATTTTTTTAAAAGTAAAACAACAACTTTTATTAATTAATTAATTTATTAATATTATCATTGAAATTTATTTTTAGAAGCTTAAAAAGGAAGATAACAGGCGTACGATAAAACAGGGTTAGTTAAAGGTAACTATATGAAGAAGGGGGCAAAAGTAGAAAAAATAGAAACAAAAAGGGCAGATGAGCAAATTTGGTAGAACTGAAAAAGGAGAGATCCGAAGGAAAAACATCCTCGTCTGTTAATAATAATAATAATATAGTAAATAATAATGCGCACATTAGCCAAGAAAAAAAAAAGTAGAAATGGCGACAGCCGATAGTGGGTTTTGCTCAAACAGTGCCGACTCGGCCGCTCAAAACCGCAAAAATAAATAAATAATTTTTTACCGTAATTAACTGAAAATAGAGGGGAAAATGGGGGGTGACCTGAACGCCGGGAGAATCGAAGTTCATGACACGGATCTTAGCGCTAACGTCACCGAGGACTCGCAACTCAACGCGGTCGTTTAACGAGGCGTCTTTGATCAAGCTGGCAGCATCGGCCTGCATAAGATTAGCCCGATCGACGGCGATGGTGGCCTCTACGTTTCTGACACTGTGGGCCCCTTGGTAGAAGCCGGGGACAGAGGCCTTCCCCAAGGGAATCCCGCGGTACATGACGGTGAATTTGGACTCGCCATACTTGATGCCAACCTTGTTCGGATTGGCGGCGGTGAATAGAAGGTGGATGGTGAGGGAGAGTGAAGCTGACGTGGCGGCAATGGTGGTGGTGGGGTCCACGGAGGAGGTGGGGTTGGGTGTAGAGATGCCCATGTACTGGACGCCGACTTGTTGGAGATCGAATTGGGGCTTTTTAGGTTTGACGGCGAGGAAGATGATTAAGACGACGGCGAGAATTAGGAGGGCGATGAATGAGAAGAGGAGGAAGAGGCAGCAGCAGCAGCCTCTGAAGGATGCTGAAGAGGAAGACGACGTCGTTGGGTAGTACTGGTGGTGGTCGTGATGGTGGTGGTATTGTGATTGTGGTTGCAGTGGTGGTGGTGGTGGAGGATGAGGGCGGCGTTGGTGGTGGTGGGTCCCGTTGGGTTGGGTTTGAGGTGGTATTTTGGGTTGTGAAGAAGAAGACGGCGTCGTAGCAGCCATCTCTCTCTCTCGTTCTCTGCTCGTTGTGCCACTGAGTGAGGGGTGTGTGAATAGCAATACTTCTTTGCGAAAAGCAGACAGAGAGAAATGGAGAGAATGGTGGTGGGTGACTTTGCTTGACAGTGTGGACTTGCAAATTAAATTATGTGTTTTTATTTTCTATTTTATTTATTTTATTATTCCTTTATTCTTTTTCGTAATTTTACAATTTTACGGCTATACCGCTGAGCCTATAATGTTATGTAATAATAAAAATAAAAATAGTCTGAGGTGTGTGTTTCTTGTGGGCCTGTGGAATGTGGCGTAAGGACAAAATATGTCGTAATGTCTCTGGTTTTTTTTTTCCTCTATTACGTTTGATAAATAATAATAATAATAATAATAATAATAATAATAATAATAATAATAATAATAATAATAATAATAATAATAATAATAATTTATGAAAATTAGCACTGACCGCTTACTTTATAAGAGATTATTATCTTTTATTATTTTCTTTAGCATAGTTTGATGGCAATCCTAATTACTCTTTTTTTTTTTTTACTTATGTAAGCAAATTTGAATACTATATTTTTAATGGAAAATTTAATTAATTAATTAATTAGTACTCACATACAACGATTAATGTGTAACAAATCTAACAAAATAAATGTCTCTTTTGCATTGATTTATTTAAGAAGTAAAAATGGTCCCGATTTCAGCATTGTACTTTATGCTTTAATGGAAGTTGTATAAAAAAAATTGCTCTCAATTTTAAGATAAACGAAGACTAAAGGAGGAGACTTATGTTTCTTGAATCGATTTTGATAAGATTAATAATAGTTTCTAAAAAGAATGTTAAGTGATTTTGCATTTTATGTTATTTTAGATATTACACTTCATCATTAAAAAAAAAAATGGACCATTTTTTTTCCGGGTGTTAATTGCCTAAAGTATTAAGTGAAAACGTTTTCGTTATTTTAACAAGTGACACTTTTGGTCTGATAATATGATGTTGGATGGGCATGTTATAATTTACCTGAAAGATTTCATTTTAAAACTTTTATATTATCGGTCTAATTTTTTTATTAATATTAATTAATTTAGAATGAAATTAAATTTTCTATACACTTATTTGAGCACATCAAACATTTTATAATTGTATTTTATCAATTAAACTAGGAAATAGAACCGCGCTTCGCGCTGTTTTGAAAAAAGAATTTAGTATTATTATTTTTTCTCGTTTTGCACTTGATGAAATTGATAAAAAAATATGAATTGATTTTTTTTTTAAGATGAGACAACCTTATAAAACTAATGTTATTTATGAAAGTTAACTTAAAAAATATATATTAATGTGTATAGTATGAGTGTACAAACCTTATAGTTTTTGTAGGTGTTGATTAGCTCCAAATTAAATTTTATAACTGAGGATCCTTAGCAATGCGTTGAATTATAAAAGAAATAAATAAAATACATATAAAGGCTTTTGTAAGTTACTTTACATCGTTTGTAATTGAGTAGGTGACCTTATACCACTTGACTTTTTTATTTGTGTTTATGAAGAGGTGGGGTGTGAGGAAAAGAAAAAAAATATTTTTCTTAAGAATTAGAACAAATAATTCAGCAATAAGTCAAGGAATTGAAGTTGTTCATTCTACATTACAATTGGATTTAGAGTGATTTTCATTAATTTTTCTTTTACATTAATTATTTTAACCGCCAAGTACTGTTGTTTATTCTATTGCGTAAGTGAGAAGATGCTTGGGCTATCTAAACATATTTTCTAATTAATTTTTCTTGTGAATATGTTGAATAATCTCTAAGGGCACCCTTTTTCATTGTACTTTTAATAGTTTTTCTTCAACAAATATTGGATGTATTTATTGAAAAAGAAAATTAAAAATTAGGTAATAACTAAAAAGATTAGTGAAGTCAAAATGTCGATCGTTTCTTATGATAAAACAATAACTAAAAAAAATATAGTCATAGTTTTCTTGGTTATATTCAATTTACTAATATGTTAGAACTTTTATATATCTTTTTTTCCAACCAGCTCCAACGATCTCAATATCACCCACACCACATAAACTTCCGACAACATCTGTAATATCATGGAAAAATAACATAACATGTTAAAACATAAGCATCAATAATATCTAATAAACACTTAAAGATTAACAAACATTAATAATTAAAATAAATACTTGAGAGGATTGTGTTATCATTCACATGTAAATCAATCAAATTAGGAAATATAGTCATAGTTTTCTTGGTTATATTCAATTTACTACTATGTTAGAACTTTTATATCTCTTTTTTTCCAACCAGCTCCAACAATCTCAATATCACCCACACCACAGAAACTTTCGACAACATCTGTAATATCATGGAAAAATAACATAACATGTTAAAATATAAGCATCAATAATATCTAATATACACTTAAAGATTAACAAATATTAATAATTAAAATAGATACTTGAGAGGATTGTGTTATCATTCACATGTAAATCAATCAAATTCAGAAATACGAATTGGAATCCATTAATCCGAATCTTAACAATTCCTTGTTCTAACCTCTTAAGCATAGTTATAACCAATAAAGTAATCTTATACTGATTTGAAAGTGGTCTGTACTTGCCAGTAGTTGAAACAACTTTCAAACTCTTGACACTGTATAAAGAACCCTCACTCAACATGTGACTAAACCTTATCACTAAATTTTTTCTGATTCTTGCATGCATTAAATTTTCCTATGAAAAAAAAAATGCTACATTAAGTGTAAAATAATTGGGAAAAAATTAGAGAAAACAATGGGAGAAGGAATTTTTTATACAATATTTTTATCAATAAAAATCATGTCCACACTAATCAATTCTCCATTCTTCTTGGTGTTAACAGACTCCCACATCCTACAAAGTCTAACCCTTATCATCCAACTATCTCCATCATTGTTCAACTTATGAAAAAAAAGAGTACTTCATAAAGCACATAATACTAAAAATTCAAATAAGTCAAATAATAAAAACACAAGAATTTTTCTAAAGAGGATGTTGGTTAAATAATTAAAAAAACCAAACATAACAAATCTTAAATACTAGTGTTTAGAGAGTTTGAAGAAACCAAAAGACAGTAAACAAGCAACAAAGTCTTGATGAGCTGCATCACGTTATAGAACGATTTAAACCTCAACCTAAAAAATATATTACAAAAATGATAGGTGGATAAGCAAATAAAAAGTAAGAAAAAACAAAAAGCACCTCTATTTCTTTACCCTAAATACATATGAGCCGAGTGTGTTTGGGATTAGATATTGGCAATTTAGCATTCGAATCACTAGCAACTTAGCACAAAAATTATTTCTTTTCCTCACTGTGTTTATTATTTTAGCAAACATAAAAAAACATTTACTTTCTTAATCTCTTTAATATAATAAGAAAATGTAAACCAAAGAGCATATATATGATAGCTATTAGCAAATCAAATTGATAAAAGGATTACAAACATATATGAAAACTGTTCTTCCCTCTTTGCTAAAGACTATATTGTTATTAGTTTTACACAATCACTTTAGAAGTCATTGTTTCACGCAAAACTAAGTTCTATTTATTTGAATCACTAGCAATTGAGCACTAAATCTTTTTGAACCCCCAAAAAGTCCTTTGCAAGATGTGTAACAAATAAACATAACTTTAGATAAAAGGATTAAATCTGCTCAAAGTGATTTTAGAGGTAATTGTAAATCATTAAAGACTTAATTAACTTGAGTCACATGCTTCTTATGCATGACTTTCTATTGCATTAATGCTTTCATGTTTCTTTATTAGTCTGCATGATTCTTTATTGAGAACCTTTTATCAGGGTTTTGTTGGAAAATGTATTGGATAAATTTGGATTGATCACTTTTATATTATAATCGAAAATCACCTTTAATAATTTTTTAAATTTATCATACTTTATAAATATTATAGTGTCTACTAAAACTTTGAATTTATATATTTATAACACGAGCCATAAGTCTATCAAACATAGCTCAGTAATCTTTGCCAACTAGAAATGAAAGTTACATTTATGACCACTAATATATGTGAAACTAAATTGTTGAAGTGTGAGCTTTAAAACTGGGTTCCAGAGAAAGTGTCGACTTGTCGGTTTGTTAAATAAGTGCTGATTGACTTGTCAGTTCTTGGCTAAACAACATGTCATTGGAATAAAGGATATTGTAGATGACAAATCAGCTAAGCTCCTTTAGTGAAGCATTTGTGTATCACATGCATATACTTATACAGCTTAGCATGAAATGACGATTGTGAAGGGGGTTTTGATATCACTTATTCACGGCACAAGATTGTCACATGTCTAAGGCTGTTAATTAGAGTGGGAAATTTCTGAATTCAGTTGCAACAGACCCTGGTCACAGCTGGTGTTGAGGAATCTTTCCAGAATCCTCTAAGGGTCGTATAAATAGCTTGTATCTTCTTCATGAGGCTTGTATCTTGAAATTAGTGAATGAATAAAAATCTACAGTTCTGTTCTTCAGTGGATGTAGGCTGTTCCAGCCGAACCACTTAAACATTTTTGTCCTTTGATTGATTGTTTTTGTGAAGTGTATTCTCTGTGTGTGTGTTGATTTGTTAGTTTCTTTAATCGAGATTCAGAGCGTTAATATTGATCTTGGTGTTTCTTAATTAGTGTCAGAGTTGGTCTTGGATCAACAAATTGGTATCAGAGCCTCATTTCTGATTTTTAATTCAAGAAATGGCAACATCCAAGTTTGAGGTGGAGAAATTCACTAGCGAAAACGATTTTCATCTTTGGAGACTCAAGATGAAAGTACTGTTGGTTCATTAAGGTTTAGAAGAGACATTGGGGGAGCCAAGAACTGGCAAGAAACCAAGCAAGCTCACTGATGAAGAATTACATTATGCTCTGGATAAGGCTCATAGCACCTTAATCTTGAGCCTCAGAGATGGAGTGCTTAGGGAGGTGGGAGATCAAATAAGTGTTGTAGGCCTCTAGAAGAAGTTATAAGACTTATACACCAAAAAGTCCCTAACCAAGAGGTTTTTTTACAAAGAAGAGGCTGTATACTCTGCATATGGAGGAAGGCAGCTCGTTAGCAAATCACATTGATAATTTTAACATGATTATTCTTGATCTTGAAGACATCAATGTGAAATTGGAAGACGAGGACGAAGCAATCATCCTGTTATCATCTTTGCCACCATCCTACGAGGATTTTGTTGACACATTGTTATATGGGAGGCAATCGATAATTATGGCAGATGTAAAAAGACTCACTTAGTTTTAAAAAAAGTCACAAAGAAGGCAAAAACAAAAGATGGAGAAGGTCTGATGGCAAGGGGAAGACCTAAGAAGAGAGAAAACAACAAAGGGAAGAAAAAGGGGAAAATCTAAGTCCAATGATAAGATCTTGAAATGCTTCCACTGTCATAAAGAAAGGCATTTCAAGAGGGAATGTCCAGATAGAAAGAACAAGAGCAAATAAGGGCATGGAAAGAAAGCATATGCTGTTATTGCATCCGAGGATGAAGGCTATGACTCAGCTGATGTCCTTTTGGCTTCTGAAACTCAGACAAATAGTAAGTGAATTCTTGATTCTGGATGTTCATATCACACGTGCCCTGACCAAAGTCTTTTTACTATCTATAATCGTTTTAATGGAGGGGAGGTATTGATGGGGAATAACTCACTATGTAAGGTAGTTGGGTTAGGGACCATTAGATTTAAGATGTTTGATGGGATGATTAGAGAGCTAAGAGAGGTAAGGCATGTTCTTGATCTTAAGAGGAATCTAATATCTCTAGGCACTCTAGATCAAGTTGGCTGCTCCATTAAGGTGGAATATGGTGTAATGTAGATAATTAGAGGGTCCATTGTGATAATGAAGGGGAATAAGCACAATGGTTTATATGTGCTTCAAGGCACTGTTGTAACTGGAGATGTCAGTGTTTCATCAAGTAGTATGGGTTTAGATAAGACTCTTATATGGCATTTAAGATTGGGACATATGAGTAAGAAGGAGCTAAGAGTGTTAGAAAAACAGGGAGTCTTTGGGGGTGATAAGTTGGGGTCTCTTGAGTTCTTTGAGGTTTGTGTCCTAGGTAAATCCTTTAGAACTAGTTTCAAGACTGCAGTGCATAAAACAAAAGGGACCTTAGATTACATCCATTCTGATCTGTGGGGGCTAGTACAAACGATTTCTCTAGGTGGAGCTAAATATTTCATTTCCTTTATAGATGATTATTCCAGAATGGTTTGGGTGTATGTCTTAAAGAGAAAGGATGAAGTCTTTAAGAAGTTTAAGTAATGAAAAGCATTGGTTGAGACTCAAAGTGGTAAGAAAGTTAAGAGGCTAAGAACTAACAATAGGTTAGAGTTTTGTAACCAACAGTTTGAAGTGTGAGCTTTAAAATTGGGTTCCAGAGAAAGTATCGACTTGTTGGTTTGTTGAATAAGTGCTGATTGACTTTCAGTTCTTGGCTAAACAACATGTCGTTGGAATAAAGGATATTGTAGATGACAAATCAGCTAAGCTCCTTTAGTGAAGCATGTGTGTATCACGTGCATATACTTACACAACTTACCATGAAACGACGATTGTGAAGGGCGTTTTGACATCACGTATTCACGGCACAAGATTGTCATGTGTCTGAGGCTGTTAAGGTTGTTAATTAGAGTGGGAAATTTCTGGGTTCAGTTGCAACAGACCCTGGTCACAGCTGGTGTTGAGGAATCTTTCCAAAATCCTCTAAGAGTCGTATAAATAACTTGTATCATCTTCATGAGGCTTGTATCTTGAAATCAGTGAATGAATAAAACTGCAGCTCTGTTCTTCAATGGATGTAGGTTGCTCCAGCCGAACCACTTAAACCTTTTTATCCTTTGATTGATTGTTTCTGTAAAGTGTATTCTCTGTGTGTGTGTTGATTTGTTAGTTTCTTTAATCGAGATTCAGAAAGTTAAGATTGATCTTGGTGTTTCTTGATTGGTGTCAGAATTGGTCTTGGATCAACATAAATTTATCTCATCCAAGTTTATGGGGGAAAAAAAAATGTTAATGCATCTTTGTGACTCGAGCTCATACCCTCAATCTAGTTGGCTAACTTAGTTATACTAAATTTTAGCAATTGGTTTAATGGTAAAACTATTTTAACCCAAGTACATATGAAATTTCTGCTATCCACACACTCTGACTCAATAAACCAAGTTCGTTGAAATAGGCTTGCAATACCTTTTTTTTTTTTTTTTGGATGAGTTGAAAGATTTAACATATGAAGAAGTTTTCCAATTCCTATTTCTCATCTCTACGGAAAGTTTAATTTGAAAGCAGAATGGAAAGAAACTCTCAAAAAGGAAAAACGAAACTCTATAAATTACTTAGCTTTTAAGGGATAGCTTTCTCTTTTGACAGAAAAAATTGAAAATATATAAAGATAATTAATTAATATTCGATTCTCACTTGGATGTTCATGCACGAAAAAATTGCTTCTCAATTGAGATTTGGAGTTGGCATTTGCTTTTGTCTTGACATTCTTATGAAAGCTGTACTTTTTTTCTGTGGTTGCTTCTACATTTTGGTCCGAAATTAGCTTTCACTTACAAAAATAAAGAGCTTAAAGAAAGCAAATGGAAACTGGGTTTTGTACCAAGAAAAATTGGCGGCAAAAGCCAAAAAAAAAAAAAAAGCACTTGTGGTTCCAATCAAGTTGGGTATTAGAAGCCATTTTACTAATGCAAGAGAAAATTCGAAAACCAGTTAGAAATCTGATTTCAACTTTATGCAAGTCCTTTTGTGTTGCATGATTTGACCAAATTTCTAAATGTCGTTGGAATTACCGGTTATAATTTCTTTACTTTTATAATTTAGATCATGATTTCTTTTGGCAGATGATATTTCATTTCAATATTGTCGCATGTACAAACTCTATTTATATTAACCGATCAGTCAAAAAATATAAATTCAAATAATTCTATAATAAGGATATACTTATCTCAATGAAAGAGAACGCCATTAAAATGGAAAGAATTACATATTTTAATATACTAATTGGTAAAAATAATACACCATTTGCAATAGAAATATGTATTTTTCATATTTTCGTAGTATCATCAACTTGTTAGAGTGATCCCCCTAAAAATTGATGTGAGATACTAGCCTATGTATCAAATCCTAGGGAGATTTGATTCATTTCAACTTAAAGAATTCATAATGTTAAGGACTTTGAAAGCAAAAAATAGATAATCCTTTCTGCATGTCTTTGTCTCTATTGCATTTTATCTCATAATATCTCATTTTATTGTTTATATTTTAGTAGGTAATTCATTCTCCAGTCTTTGCTTCTTTTGCATTTCATCCACTCATATCTCATTTTATTGTTAATATCTCTGTGTAGCTCCAGTCCGTAGTCATGAAATTATTTCGAATTGCCCAATTAAGAACTCTCCAAACTAACCCGCTTATCAATTTGTACAAAACATGCATTTATACCATATTAGTCTCTTTTTATTATTATATTCACTTAATAACATTTAAGAAATTTTAATCGGTACGTTAAGGCCTTTAGTAGAAGAGGTTTATGGCAAAACATGCAAAAATAAAAATTAAATCCAGTCCACTGAGGTAGTGAATTTTTCACTAGTGACAAAATTGTAATATAGCAATGCAGGGCTAAAAACAAAATACACCTTTGTTCAATAATAGTTTTTTTTCCAATTTTTTTTAAATTTTAAGTAGCCCTCAGTCATTTACACTGCTTTTATTATCTGTAAAATTTCTAAAACAGGCTTCAATCCATATCAGCTTTGGGATGCCCACTAACATGCAGCTAAAAGAAAAAGAAAACACTGTGACCACTCAAATCAGATAACGGCCACTTCACAAGAGAAAGATGGTGTCCACTCTTTGAAGCTTCCAAATAATGCCCTAACAACAGAGGCTTGGTGAAAAGATAAACATCCAAAATTCATCTGTAACAGTTCAAAAATGAACTGTCTGCTATGAACAGCCCAATTACAAAATTTTACTCGAAATATTCAACTACTCCTTTGATTGTATTGTATTCACGATTATTGATTGACACTGACTGTGAAAGTGAGCGCACCAACTCTCACGACTGGTAGATGACATACCCTATCATATAAATAACATAAATGAATAATAGTATAATACCAATGCAAATACAGACTAGTACATTGTATAAGGATTGCACGTCAAACTGGAAACAAAACAAACAACAAATGTTCCATGATCATTAAGACATTCATAATATCACTTTGCACGTGCCATTTCTATATTAATACCAAAGTAGTAACATAGCTTGATCTTCCATTGATGCCAATATTGCTCACCAGCAATAATCAACATTCATGGTTTTAGTAAAATTAAAACTACATAAACATAGCAGATGACAGCATATAACTCATTAGAAGATAAACGCAGGTATGAGTAATGTAAGAGAAATAACTTCACCCGAAAAATGCAACACCCATTTAAATATAACTGAAAAAAGAAAAAAAAAAAAAAAACCTACAAGGGACAGGTAAACAGGTACAAAATACCAAAAATGTCTAACCAAGGGAACTTGAGAGAGGGCATTGTGGACTGGCTCTGCAGATGGCTTCAATTACCACTTTCTATAATCTCAGGAGGTGGGCTCAAATTACCAGCTTCCAGCTTAGCAGTTTCATCGACTCTTCTGCTATCATCAACCACCAACACATCATCCATCATGTCATCTTCTCCAACATTGATATCTTCCACATCATCCTCATCTTCATTGTTGCTTCCACCAGGAATTTTTCTCGATTTGGGACCATGCTCAAGCCTGTGGGTATCCAATTCTTTGTCCATCGTTTCCTGCAAGTTCAACATATCATTGTTTGCTTTCCTAGCTTTTCTTGCATTTTGCCACCTCTCCATTTCCTTTTCAACATTGGCAACATACTGCTCCTCGATCTGCTTCTGATATTCAGACAGTTTTTCTCTTGTTGCAGCTTTCCACTCTAAAAATTCCTGTTTTTGAGCATTGATGAATGTATATGTGAGATCTTAATTGCAGTTACAAGCTCCATTAATACAAGCAAACTACTTTGCAGTATAGACAATTTTCTCAATATTGCTCAACAAAAGACTCATCAGAAAAACAGCTCACCTGTTCCCTACGCTGCTCAAGTAAAGTTGTATCTTCCTCCAATGGTTTAGTAGGTAAATAATAGATTGGGGGCTCTGTTTTGGTCCTGGAAATCACAACCAAAAACAAATAAAAAATGAGTAAAGGATAATCTTTCTAATAACTCCGAACTTCTATAAAAGATCCTGCAAGGAAGCAGGAGATATTTACTTTTCTAGTTGCTTAATACTACTATGCACATGAACAGAAACTTATCTTTGTCTCAATAAAATTGTGAATATGGACACTTTTGGACCAAAATTAAAAATAACCTGCAGAAACAATGTTTACATAGCAAGATTAGGTTTGAATGTAATCAACAGCATAAAAATATTTGAACTAACTACCAGTGAGGTGAATACCTTATGAAATTGCTAAGTTTTTTATGATGCTCACTCCACCGAAGAAATAGCAATTCCAACTTCTTCTCTTCGGCCTTGGCTGCAACACGAGCCCTGAGAATCTGATGTAGAAAAAGAAAAACAAAAACAAAAACAGGAAGTAAGAATCAATCATTTGCTTTAGCCTTAAGAACATGCAGATCCATTTAAGGTTTTATTGAAGGAAATTCTAGTAATCTATTGACAACCAACCAGATCTCTCTTCCTCTTTTCAGCAATTTGCTCACGTTCTTGTTGCCTCAGCCTTTCACTTTCTTCACGTGCTCTTTGCTCGGCCTAAGAAAGTTTGGGATGGCCAATAGGTGTTCATGTAATCAAACTCAAAATTTTCCAGAAATTTTAGACTGATAAAACAAAAAATTCAAAGCCTATGGTCCATTTCAACAATGGTTGCATGCAAAGCTATAACTCCTCACATAGAAACTATCATTTGGATAGTTTCCACCAATTACTAGTTGCTTTTATTTCAATGAAGTTATGAGCTGACATGTTCTTACTCTTTGCAAAGCACTTGACCTCTGCCTGTATGCCTCTGATCCTGAAAGTTGAATATCTTCTTTCCTGAATTTCTGGAAGAGTTTCATGAAAACAGATGGGAGGAGGGAAAAAAAAAAAAAAGTAAGATGCGAGAAAACTACAGACAGTAATAAATTCAGATAAGCAATTATTTTTCCTTTTTTTACACATTGGCAAGTAAAATGCAACAATATATGACTTCCCAAAAATTCAGAATGAGAAGCAGTGACTTCTTTTCCTCACTACGATCTAAACAGTTGAAACTACTTATGAACTTGCGTAGTTTTAAAATGCTAATTATTTTGATGTTACAACTTCACTGATCTCTCTGCCTAGGTTTATGCAAAAGAGATCCTTGTACATAATAAAAACATCTCACCACCAGAATCTAAGCTTGGAAAACAATTCAGAGAACTTTTCATATAAGATCACTGCCAGTCTAGCCTTCAAAAACCTAGCAAAGCCTAGATAAAAGCACAGTTGATTCAATACACTTTGAAAAGACTTCTCAGAAACTATCCTAGTGCAAGCAAATAATCAGTTCCAACTATGGACCATTTATATACATTTTCTTTCCTGCGTCCAAAGTTACCCAGATGCTTTACCAGGGAGTGCCTGCATTGGATCCTACTGAAAATATTACCAGGATGTTGGACACTTCATTTTGATGGAAAGCTTTCATTCAATCTCAAAAATGCCCATGTTGGATACTCTGCCATGACAGTAGTATAATAGGCCATGTAACACAGATAATGTCATGGATTTGAATAACATGATTTCCTATAATCAATATGAATTCTCTTTGCTTCTGATTCTTGCATTTGAACTATATACTCATTCTTTAAGTCTTTTCCTCAAAATTTAGTTACAATTAAGACCTCCTATCTTGTTTATTCATAGTCGTTAGCAGTTAACACACTGTGTCTTACCTTCTACAAACATGAGAGCTAAGACTGTCATGGGTACAAAAGTAACCCTCTAATCATCCAGATAGATTCCAGCAAGAGATGAATATAAGCAGCAACGGTACAATATTAACTGCTGACAGACGATTCTATAAAAATCGCACCTTTGATTCATGGGGAATTATCTTCATTCATTTAAGATAACGCCATCTCAATTAAGGGGTAACATTACAGATACTCCATATGATCATCTTCTTTATCTATCCAAACCAGAAAAAAAAGACGCATATAATCCTAGCCATTTTTTGCGTAGACAAAAATAAGCCTTCACTCCAAATTGAACAGTAGAAAATTTGAATGAATACTTCTTAAAAGAATTTTAGAGCATTTCATCATGATATCACTTGTCACACCCCACGTACATAATAATTGCTGTTCAGTCCATAAACAACAATATGTTTTAATAAATATTTAATACCATAAACACAAGTAAAATTAAATTCAGTTCAATTCCATGTAATGCATATATCCTTTTCGGTCGATTCAATTGGAATTACAATTTATTTAACTGCTTAACACATACCTCCAAAGTGCCCAAAAGTTGCCCTAGCATCCGTTTATTTCTATTAACCAAGCTTGGATCCTCATTCTTTGGCAAAACCCTAGGAATATGCTCCACTACTGGTGCTGCATTATCCTGAAAAATAAAACAACAATCAGAACATTAATATATATAGTTGCACATCAATGCAGTTCAATAAAACAAGAAAGAGTATCAAATTAACCATGTTTGCTGCTTTCTGATGGCCATCCCTCCTAGGCCAGCCACTCTGCTGCAAACTGGATGGCTTCTTATCACTCTGATTAGCTGGGTCCGCTCCTTCTATACCAATATCCTTCACTGATCCTGCATGACCGTCGATCTCTCCATCCTCCAACTTCATTACAAAACAAACATTATTCAGTAAAACTCTAGCTAGTCTATCCAATCAAGCAAAATTAGGAGAAAAATATTAATAATAACAAAGCTTTCCTTCAACTGAACCTAACTGTCATGCTGGCTTAAATTTCAGGCCCTTTGCAAATCATTCGGAAAAGAGAAAAAAATGCAAAAGCACACAACACTTAACTGGTATTTCCTCTTCATCTATTTTAATTTATAATGACTGAAACAGAGCAGACAATTCAGCATTGATCATGAAACAAGGGCACTTCCTCCCCCCCCCCCCCCTCCTTTTATATGAAGCTAAAAACAACAGATGAAAATGAACTCAAATGACTTCCTAATTAAGAGCTATAATAAATATTCAGGATTCTACCTTGACAACAGCTGACAGAAGTCGCCGCTTGGCTGGAGGTTGTTCTTCCACGTCAGTCCTATCAGCCTGAAATCAACCAAACACAAAAATTCCCATTACAGAAAATTTCATGAATAAGAAAAAAAGACACTCAATTTTACATTTTTTCGAAAACCCAACTAATAAATTCCGAGAAAAAAGAATTACTAATATCCAACAGAGGGGAAAAATCATCATCATCTAAGTGAAAATTTTCATCTTTTATCCCGAGTGGTAGAAATGCATTCAAAGGACCAAAATAAAAAAAGGAATAGAGAAATTACGGGACGAGCAAAGCCACGTTGACGGGCACCGGTAGCGGGGAAATTGCGGGGGCCCGGTCCCGATAATGCTCCCCGACGAAGTCCTCTAGGATCTTTAAGCCTCTCTGTAATCTAACGAATTTTCAACAAAACAAAATTAAATAAAATAATACGAAAACACATACCTTTTAAAAATTAGAAAAAAAAACAGAAAAAAGGAACCTCGCGCTGTTGGCGGTGAAGCTCGTCTATTTCTCGTTGGAGCTGTTCGGCACTCTTCTCCACAGCCGTGCTTCCCATTTGGGTTTCTTTTGATTTCAACAATAACTTCTTCGCTGTCTAGTTGAGACGAACCGAACGAGATTAGAAAACCCTTGAAGTCTTGAACAGAGAGTAGTTTAGAGTGGAGGAGAAAACAAGCAACAGATGAGGGCGAGGCTCTGTGCTTTTTGTTTTGGTTCTAGATTCAGTGCTGTGGGCTCCGATAAGCAGAAAAAGGCCTATCGCATCATGGGTGCTATTTGTCCACAACTATAAGCCTAAAAAACCCCCCATAGATATGACTAGTGGGCCCAGACCCACCTTCACACTTGTCTGTATGGTTGCAACACAGCTAAGTCCACGATTGTACGAGATGACCAGGTGGAGTGATCCCTTAGGCGGTAGCAGTGGGCCAATACTCTTGGTCCACGAGTTGTGCCTGATCTGATATATCCATATAGGCATGCCGGCACACAAATGACTTGCCAACAATTGAAAAAAATATATATAAAATTGAGATTATAAGTAGTGATGTGTCATTACTATTTTTCATCTTTATATATTTTTTATTATCTAATATATTGGTTGAGATTAAAAAATAATTATATTACAAAATATTAAAAATTAAAAATAATTATTAAATTACAAAAGATTACATGTCTCTTGCTCTTTCTATTTAAATTTAACAATATGTAATCATTAATAATAATTAATTATAAGTTTTGAAATATTTATTTATTTTATTAAGCCAACAACTAAACTTTAGTGGCTTAAAATATATCAATTAATTAATATAGGAAGGAAGGTTCCTTCATCTTCTCTCACCAATGTCACTAAGGCCTAATTTTAATGTTATAATCCTATATTTAATTATGAAACCTGTTGTTTAGTATCTTTTGTCTTCTTCAAACTCTATAAACATTAAATATTTAAGATTTATTATGTTTGGGTTTTTTTTAATTATTTAACCAACATCTTCTTTAGAAATGTTCTTATGTTTTTATTTTTTGACTTATTTGAATTTTTAGTATTGTGTGCTTTATGAAGCACTATTTTTTTCATGAATTGAACAATGATAAAGATAGTTAGATGATAAGGGTTAGGCTTTGAAGGATGTGGGAGTCTATTAATACCAAGAAGAATGGAGAATTGATTAATGTGAACATTATTTTTATTGATGAAAAGGTTGTATGAAAAATTATTTCTCCCATTGTTTCTCTAAATTTTTTCCCAATTGTTTTACACTTAATATAACATTTTTTTTTTTGTAGAAAAATCTAATGCATTCAATAATTAGGAAAAAATTAGTAATAAGGTTTAAGCACATGTTGAGTGATGATTCTTTGTACAGTGTCAAGAATTTGAAAGTTGTTTCAACTATAGGCGAGTACAGACCACTTTCAAATCAGTATAAAATTATTTTCTCGGTCATAACTTCGCTTAATAGGTTAGAAGAAGGAACGATTATGATTCCGATCAATGGATTCCAATTCATATCTCTGAATCTGAATTTGATTGATATACATGTGAATGATAACACAACCCTCTCATGTATTTTTTTTAATTATTAATGTTTGTTAATCTTTAAGTATATATTAGAAATTATTGATCTTTATGTTTTAACATGTTTATGTTATTTTTCCATAATATTACAGATGTTGTCGGAAGTTTAAGTGGTGTGGGTGATATTGAGATCATTGGAGCTGGTTGGAAAAAAAGAGATATAAAAGTTCTAAAAGATTAGCAAGTTGAATATAATTTGGAACTTATCAACAACTACAAAAGGTATAAGGTATGTTCAGGCTGGGCAAAAGCGAGTTCGGGTCGGGTTCGGATAAACCCGATCGGGTTTCGGGTTTTTCAAGTCGGGTAAAAATTAACCCGAATTCAACTCGAATTATTGACCCGACCTGAACTGACCCGAATTTAAGCAAGCCATAATCTTTTTGCCGACCGACTTTCCTCTATGATCTTCGATTGCGTTAAAACTAATAATCCTCCTATTCAAATACCAATCACTATCAATAAAATGAGCTGTAATCACCATGTAACTTATGTTTTGAACAGAAGTCCATGTATCAGTTGTAAGAGACACCCGCTGCTTGTTATTGCAAATCAAACTCTTAAACATCGCCTTTTCCTCCAAAAATAACTCCATAACATCTCTACCAATAGTTCTTCGAGATGACAAAATAAATTGCGGAATAGCTACACTGCAGAAATGCCTTAATCCTTTGTTATCTACAAAGCTAAGCGGCAACTCACCTATAATAATTATTTTAGTTAATGCCCTTCGACTCGCATCTTGACTCCATCCTTTACCCAAAACCAAATTACTTGCATTTTCTTCACTGCCCTCAGATGTCAAATTTTGTTGACTTCCACATTGTTGTTCCCGAAATGTCTTGTAACACCCTAAATCTAACACGTATAGAGCACGTGAAGAAGGAGGTTACTCACAAATCATAATCTTTACTCATAAGTTTCTGACTGAAATACCTCCAATTCTTATTCAAATAAATCCACAAATTCAAAAGTCTAATACTAAATAATCTCTCCCGAGGACATAAAATAATAACAAAAGTCTCAAGCTCCAAATTACACGTTCATAATAGAAGTAACTAAATAGAAACACGAGTCTATTCCTACTCTTATTCAAATAGCAACGGAAACAGAAAATTTCTAACTCCAAAGCTAAGCACACCTCTCAAAGAAACTTAATCTGTAAAAAGTAATGACGAGGGGTGAGCCATCAACTCGGTAAGTAAAACCATTCCTAACACACTAGGCCTATCGATACTAAAAATATTGCAAGCCTTCTTTTATTTAAAACATATATCATAATCCATAATTTTCATAAAACGATATATCACGATAACAAAAGATAAATTCTTAATAATTCAGAATATTCAAAAGCATATTTACTTACGAAGCAAATCATGTAATACGTATACAGAAAATAAAAAGGTTAGCTCATGTCACATAGTGTCACCTATAGTCCCGGTGACCCGGCCAGAAACAGAATCAGAATATCGTGTGCACACTCAAACAGAAACCCAGTACTGGTCCAGACAGATATATCGTATATTACGATCAGAATCAGAATCAGAATCAGAATAACTATGGACAATGAGCCAAAACATTAAGAATCTCATACAATCATTAATAATTAAAATCAAACATAGGTACAAAACATTCGTATCAGTTCATAAAAGTTCATATCAATAATTTAGGCTTGCATAACACTTTATAAATAAAATCATAAAAGTAGGCATGTAACAAAATAACTTACATATTCAAAAGCATTTATAAAATACTTTGTTAAAGAGAATTTAGCTTTAAAACATTTACATAAAACTAATTTTGTTATCAAAATCAATTAATCCTTTAAGCAGTATAAAAACATTTATACTTATAATAATAATATCAAAATACTTATACATATCTAGTATACTAGGAATGAAGCTACTTACCTCGACAAATGAACTTGAATTAACACACCTCTAAGTTTCTAAGAGCCTCAATCACCTTCAACTCCTTAAACAAATACAAGATATGACAATTAATGACTTATTCTAAGAATATGATTTTCTAATTCATACCCGTACAGGTCTGATTCTCAGAATTTTAACTCTTAATCTAAAACTCAGAATGATATAATATCCTATGGAACTATTCTGGACATCCATGAGTACCCCATGTAAACTTTACAAGAGGATCCGATATCAAAAACATTTTAAAAACTATTTACTTCTCAGCAAACTCAAAACTGTTTTCACATAATCTAAACCAAATAGAACGGGTTCTGTGATTTTTATAAAATAAAATACTAATCACACAATTCTGAAATTAAAACTGGAAATCCTAGACACATATATTAACCTACATATAAACTTTCAGAATTTTCTGAGTTCATTTGATGGTACAAATAGTCTTGTGAATCCGATCGCAATGCTGGAATCGCAGTTTTCCAATGCAGTGGTTTTTATTTCGAAAATACATATAAAATTCAAAACGAAGTCGAATTTAATGAAATAAAATTTAATCAAGAAGCCCTACATTCTAGTTTCCAGAAATATAAATTTTATAAGAAAATTCGTTCAGAAAATATAGCTTTAAATTCGAGATACTCATGCTGTCCAGAATTATCCTGTGCTTAATACGTCAAGGATTGATTAACCAAACTCATAATAAATCAAAACCCTAAACAACGCCTAAATACATTCTAAATCTTGCATTATGATCTACAACCATCTAGAATCGTGCCAATATAAACCTTAGCTAGATAGAGTGATTAGAAATCTGTTGAGAACAGGGAGAATAACTTACCTGTCGCTTTGATTCTCTCCTAAACAAAGGTTTGAATCCTAAGATTTGGGTAGGAGCGTAAAAAACAGCAGAGAAGAAGAATAAACGTTGTGAACTTAGGGTTATGGAAGGGGAAAAAGTATGCATTTATAGGGAATCTTAAGAAACCCTATTTAATTAGGAAAAATAACCCTTTTTTCCAAAATTATCTCATAAATAACCTCTATTTATAATTAGTATCCCTTTCTTAATAAGGGTTAGAGGCCACCCATAAATCTCAATGAAAGCCCAATTTCCATAATTTAATATATATGGGAATTTGTGGCGTTACATGTCTTGTATGTATCACATCCCTTTAGATGCCTTGTTATATTTGTAATCCCATCAAACCTTGAATTACATTGATATTCTTTACCACAATAGTTGCACCTACATTTGTTTGGATTATCTTCGAGTAAAGTAAAATGGTTCCATACTTCCGATCTTTTCTTCATTGGCGGTCTTTTCCGCTTTGCCTTTTCCTTTCCTCTTTGAGTTCCTTCCATTTGTACACTTTGTTCTTCATCGTCACTTTTTGAATTCGATCTTGAGTGTCCAAGCATCTGAATATACAAAATAATAATTAATAATCATTAATTCAAAAATAATCTAATAAGTAATTTCAATTCAAATAGTTCATACTCCATAAATCAAAAGCAAGAAATTCATGATTAATTAATTAATTTATAATATCCAATTACCCATTCCCCATAATAATATGATATTATTTGCCTATCTATGTTCTAATTCTTATTATAAAGTATAAACCCTTTAATTTCAAGTCCAATTTGATTAACATATAATAAAATATTAATTGAATTAATTAATTTTTTAAGGTTGAAGGTTTAAAGCTATTGCACAAGTGCACGTAATCACATAACACAATAACACATTATAATTAGAAAATATATGTAACATCATATTTAATTTTAATATTTAATCTACCTAATCTCCTAATTTATTAAAAAAACAATTAATAATTGTTATTAACAATTATCAATTAACGTTGATATAAATCTTAATCATTAACAAAATTTTTGTTATTTATTAACAATTAATAAAAATTTATTCATAACAAAATCATAAATACATCAATTTTTTTGATTTTCTTACTAACATTTAAAAATACATAATTATAAATTTACAACAATTAAACAATTAAACAATAATCAATTACATAATAAATAACCAATTGAGCAATAACTAAGAAGCATATATAACTATATAATATACCATGAAAGATTGAAATTGAAACTTGAAAGTCAAAGCTTCAAATCGGTTCGGGTGAGAGTGGGAGGAACTCGGGTCGGGTTGGTCCTGTTGGAACTTGGAACTTGGAAGCTTTGGCCTTGGGCTTGGAGGCTTGGAGCAGCAGATCGACCGATGGTGGAACACGGCAGGCGGCAACAGATCACGACAGTAGGAAGTGGGCAGATCGAGGCAGCAGATCACGGCAGCAGGAAGTGGGCAGATCACGGCAGCAGGATGTGGGCAGCAGATCGCGGCAACAGGATGTGGGCAGCAGATCGCGGCAGTGGGCACTGGTAGGGGTGGGCACCAACCCGCCCAACCCGTATGAATTTTTGCAGGTTGGGTTGGGTTGATAAAATTTATGGGTCGGGTTGCAAATTTTTAACCCAACCCGACCCGTCAACCTGTATATATAAAATATATTTAGCAACTTTCTCAGAACCCTAAAATCAAATTCTCTTGTTTAAAGAACAGCCGCTCATCTACTCACGCATAGAACACAACAACATCACAACTCACAACGTTTATTGAAAAGCTGCCCAAACTACACATCGTCACATGCTCAGGTTCTTTCTTCTTTCTATTTTACTAATTTATTATTGTTTTGAAACAAGTTGATCAATTTTTTATTGTTAAGATGTCTAGCCCATTTGATTTCATGATTTGGTGCTTTATAATATTTTTTTATTGATAAAAGTTGGTCAATTTTTGGTTGTTATGATGGTGTCAAGCTTAATCAACAATCGGATTAACATAAATAAAATAATAATTATTATTCAATCTTTGGGAAAAGGCTTTTCGACAAATATTTGCTGGGCATTGTTCTGCAGAAATTGGCTTTATTCTTCTCGTATTGTTGTAGAAGAGGATACATCTTCGGTTGATGATATGACATTTTATGAATCAATTACATCAGGTAAATATTTACATTATGATTTTTATTTTTATTCTATTTATATTTTCCTTGTATTTATTTGTTATAACATATATGCCTAATATTTTTATTTTTATTGTTATATAGATTCAAGATTAGCATCAGATTTTGATGTCATTAATTTAGATTGATCTGGATTTTGATGTCATTGGACTGATCTTCATTACACTCTTGTTGGTTGGTGTTGAGCAATGGTTTCGGGAAACTCTTTTCCTATGTATGGAAGACTTATAAAATTTTTCACTCTTTGGACTTTAATGTTTTGCATTAAACAAGATTTTAAATTTATGGACTTTTTTTTTCATTAGTTATGTACTAATAATTTGATTGTTAAATTTTGAAATATTGGATTTGTTGTAAGGATTTTATTATTTGTGTTTTTTTATTTTTTTAATTAATTAATTTATTTTTGTTTAGACCATAAAAATGGGATTTTTCAAATGCCCAACCCGACCCAACCCGCAACTCTGCGGGTTGGGTTGAAAAATGTAATGGGTTGGGTTGGGTTGAATTTTTTTAACTCGTTCTATATGTGGGTTGGGTCGGGTTGATTATCAACCCGACCCGTGCCCACCCCTAGCACTGGGCAGTAGATCGCGGCGTGGCTGACTGGCTGTGGCCTGTGTGTGCGTGGGTGGCTGGCTGGCTGCTATGTGTGCTCTATGTTCCGTGGAGACTGGAGAGTGGAGTGGCTGTGGTGTGGCGGTTGGCCTGTGTGTGTGAGTGTGTGAGTTGTGAATCTTGTGATTTTGTTTTTGTGTGTGAGAGCTGAGACTTGAGAGTTGAGAGTCATAGACTCATAGTTGTGATTTTGTGTGTGACTGTGAGTGAGTGGTTGTGGTGTGTGCCTCGTGCATGTTCACTGTGTGTGTGTGTAATCTGTTTTTTTTTTTAGGTGACCCGATTGGGTATTCGGGTTCGGGTGACCCGATCACAACCCAATCGGGTCAGTAACGTTTTCACCCGATCGGGTTTTAGTAACAACCCGATCTGACCTGAATCCCAAATTTTTCGGGTCGGGTAAAATGCCCACCCCTAAGGTCTGTACACTTACACTATACACATTAATATATATTTTTAAAGTTAACAAAAAAATAATTAACTTTCATAAATAGCATTAATTTTATAAGGTTGCCTCATCTTAAAAAAAAATCAATTCATATTTTTTATCAGTTTCATCAAGTGCAAAGTAAGAAAAAAGGATAATACTAAATTCTTTTTTCAAAGCCGCTCGAATCATAGTTTTATTTCCTAGTAAAAAAAAAACAGTAATTTAGCATGGATTTGGTAACATTTTTCAATTTTTTTTAATTTTAGAAAACAAGTGAAAATGCATTTGGATGCATTTGGTTACATGCTTTATACAAAATATTTTAAAAATAAAAAAATAAGGACAATTTCTCATTTGGTATTGCTTTTCAAATGAATTTAGTCTTTTTTTATTGTTTTATAATATATAAATGATTTATTTTTAATGAATTCGAAAACTAATTTGATAATTTGTTATCAAAACAGTATCTAAAACTAAAAATAGTGAAAATCTAATTATTTGTTTGAAAAAAAAATGGAATTGTTTGTTGAAAAAATGAAAATACTGAAAGTGTGGTTCTATCATGCATGGTCAATGTTTTGCTGATCTGCGAAGCTAGCGGCAACAATGTTAAGGTGAGTACTTGATGTAAAAGTGAAGGATGAAACTATGTTGCAACCGCTTCAATGGTGACTTTAGCACTAGGCGAATTAGGTGGTTGCCTAGAGTCCCGTACTTATGAAGACCCTAATCTTTGGGTATCTATTTATTAATTAGTATAATTAATATTCTTTTAGGTTTTAAAAAAATTTAGTTACGTATATATTTTTTTCTATAGTAGAAAAGTTTAATTTTTTGGTTTTACACCATTTTTATGCTCATACATAATTACCGCTCTTATTTGATAATCTTTACCTTAAATATAATATATATTTTTATGGTATAATAGTTTTTTTGAAGGTTTCTTGTTTACTTTTTTTAGTATTTCCTCAAAAAAAAAAAAACTATGCTTTTCCTTTCCAAAAATAACTCTTATTAAACTTAGTAATGTTAGATTTTGAGAGCTAACTTTTAGTATTCTATTAAAATATATTTAAAAACTCATTATCTATAAACCGATACACATTAAATCAAGTATACTTTTAGCAAAAAGTTTTCATGCTCTCTTCTCTTTCTCTACGAAATTCATTGCCATCATCGTATTCATTTTAATAGTCAATTGACTCAATTCCAGGTGCTATCATTCTATTTTTTCTAATTTTAATTATTACTATTCTTATCCTTTTTAAATTTAATTAGTTTTTATTTTTTGTATTGATTATGGCTTGAATAATCTAGAAAAAAAATTGTGTTTGTTTATTTGTTTTTTTAGATTTAAATAAATGTCAACTAAAAAATATACAAATGGTAACCCTATTGGGGGATCTCAATTTGGTCCACTATCAGAGATGCAAATCAGAATAATCCTTCAGAGAATAATGTCATGATTAGGGATCCTAATCAATCTAACCCAACCTTAGAACCTAAACAACAAACCCAAGTTAACCGCAAAAAGACCAAGCCTAGAGCTAACCAAGCTATAACAAACAAAGAAAAAATGCCCATGACCCCAAAGAGCAACGCACAGCCACGAAAATTCCCTGCCAAGTCTAAAACAACTGTTGGCCAAAATTCAAAGGGTCCTTTGACCATTCCCATGCAAAACCATTTTAACCCAAGTCAGCCACACGTTAATGAACCCATGCATTTTAATGTTCCAACCCCTACGTCTTTCTCTCCCATGCAAACCCATGCATTCCAATTTTCCATCGCTGGCTTTAGTTTCAACTACCTTAAATCCTGCTAAACACTCTGCCGTTACCTTGGCCCCCCAAACTAAAGACCAAAGCATTACCTAGCTAATCCCCGTTAAGGATCCCTCCACCTCTGAGTGCCATAACTGTGAACCCCCCGATGTGGGGCGTGAAGACATAGATGATGATGGTGATGATTCTGATAGTGAGTACATGGGTGATTTTGACGAGGTATCCGAATCCTTTGAAACAATGGTTTCTTTGGATGAGGAGGATGAAACAGAAATGGAGTTTGCGGCCGTAGGTTTTGATCAGTAAGATCTACTTTCTCTCATTATTTATTTTGTAATGGTTCTTTTGTTTATGTGTTAGAATTGTCAGGGAGTTTCCTCACCTCACTTCCTCAAAACCTTTAAGTCTCTTCGAAACATGTATAAACCTACTTTGGTTTCCCTGTTGGAGCCGAAGGTAAATGTGGTTAAGGCTAATAGTTTCATTCGAAGGAGTGGTTATGATAATTCCCATCAAGTGGAAGCCGTGGGTTTCGCTGGAGGAATTTAGCTGTTATGGAGGGATAATATCAGTGTGGAAATTATTGGAAATCACAGGCAGTTCATCCACTACAAGGTTTCCAATAGTGAGGGAGTGTTGTCATGGTTCACCGCTATTTATGCTAGTCCACATCCTTCTATTCGAAGCAGCTTGTGGATGGAAATTGATGTTTTAACAGCTACTATCAGAGGCCCTTGGTTGTTGGCAAGGGATTTTAATGCCATACGTTTTAGTTCGGAAAAAAAAAGGGTCGGCTAGAGTTAGTGGAGTTTATAGGCTGTTCAATAAGTGTTGTTTCCAAAACAATTTTTGTGAGCTGACTTACAAGGGTCCAAACTTCACTTGGAACCGTGGAAATTTATTAAAGAGACTTGACCGAGCCATAAGTAATGATGAGTGGTCAATAATTCTCCATCTTCCAAGGATTAATTCAGATCACAGGCTAATTCTCATTCGATTTGGGCGTAATTTTCAGAGTAGGCATAATTCTAAACCTTTTCGGTTCATGGCTTGATGGTTAACAAATGTTCGTTTCAAGGATTTCATGTTTCATTGTTGGGATCGTAACAAGGATTTTCTTAACTCGGCTAAGGACTTTACTGACAAAGCGAGACAGTGGAATAAAAACGTTTTCGGTAGCATTTTTAAAAGGAAGAGGACTTTACTGGCTAGATTACATGGAATTCAGAGGGCTTTGGAGGATCATAGCTCCAAGTGACTTTTAGATTTATAAGGAAAACTTAAAGGAGAATTGGAGACAATCCTTACTCAGGAAGAATTGTTGTGGTACCAGAAAGCGAGGAGGGATTGGATTGCTCGGGGAGTCAGAAATACCGAATACTTCTATCGTAAGACCATTCAGAGAAGACGTACAAACCGTATTGAAACAATTAAATATCAGCTAGGGCAGTGGCTGCACGATGAAATGGGGATTAAGAAGCACGTTGTGGAATTCTTTTCTGGACTCTATATATAAGATAATAAGGAGCATATCCCTTATCCTGTCAATGCAAATTACCCGGCGCTTGAAACGGGTTCGATGGAAACACTTAAGCAAGATGTAGGTGATATAGAAGTTAAAAATACTATTTTTATCATGCCTCCTATGAAAGCACCGAGTATTGATAGTCTCAATGCAATTTTCTTTCAATCCCAATGGGACTTAGTGGGACGTGTGTAAGCTCGTTAAGCAGATATTTTCAAAAGGGAAAGTCCCAGTGAGGATCAACAGTACGCTCGTTGTTCTTGTCCCCTAGACCCAGAATCGTATCAATCTCAAGCTCTATAGGCCGATAAGTTTGTGTACCATTGTTTATAAAATGGTCACTAAATTATTGGGCAACAGATTGAAGCCTTTGCTACCGAACCTCATTGGTCTCACTCAAACCAGCTTCGTGTCGGGCAGACATATTACTGAAAAATATAATGGTAGCTCAGGAAATTATTCATTGAATGAGAAGAAAGAGAGGGAAGATAGGAAATATGTTGATTAAAGTAGATCTTGAGAAGGCATATGATAGACATAACTGAAATTTTATTTACGAAACGTTGTGCCTAGTAGGCCTCCCTATGGAGTTCATCCGCGTTATTATGGAATGCATCACTTCTGTGTCCATGCAAATTTTATAGAATGGGGAGCTAATCAAATCTTTTTCTCGGTCCAAGGGAATTAGACAGGGTGATCCGCTCTCTCCCTACATTTTTGTGTTATGTATTGAATGCCTTAACCATGATATCAACCAAGCTGTGAGGGTCAGAAAATGGAAGCTCATTCGCCTTGGCTGCTAAGGTATTCCCATTACTCATCTCTTTTTCACTGATGACCTTATTCTTTTGGCAGAGGCCTCTAGGGAACAGGCTACTGTTATCAATAATGTCCTTGCAACTTTCTGCATGAGCTTGGGTGAAGAGGTTAACAAAACAAAAACCCAGTCTTTTTTGTTGGGAAAAATCAGTTTTTATTTTTTTATTTATTTATAAAAAACTTTTAAGATCGCTCTCATACAATATATAAGAATTTGTAATCTAGAAATCGTACCTTAAAAATCCAATTTAACTTTTTCCGCTGAAGTGATTTAGGCTCCCAGATCACGATCTGTCACCACCACGCCTGTTAGATCACGATTCGTCACCACCACGTTTGTTAGATCACGAGCTGTCACCAATGATCTTCCAGGTTATTACTCAGGTTTGATCTGACTTTATCACTACTAAAGCGAGAAAATTTTTCTCTCAACAATAGAGAGAAAAATCTTTTTTCTCTGATCTGTATAAAGTGGCTGCTTTATTTTCTTTTGGGAGAAAGTAAGCCTTTTTATATTCCTATTTTGTGGAAACCCTAGGCTCCATATTTATTTATTTATTTATTTTTAATTCTATTAAATCACATTTGATTTAAATTTTAAAAAAATAAAACAAAAATCACGTTACTTGTTCTTGTGTTATAGGGGCCCACATTGTAAAATAACACAAGACCCCTTACACTCAAGCATATTAATGGAGCCTCCCACTAAATAATATATTTAGGCTTTTAACCTAAATAGCTAGTTATCTTACTTATTAATCCAGTAGCGGCGCAGTCAATTAAATGAGCTAACTTGAGGATCATGTGGGTACATACAATAGTGGCTACAATAATTAGGCCTGTAATTAAACTAGCCCAATTACTTAATTCCAAATCTACTCCATTAAAAGATTGAAATTGACCTCCATAATTGTATGCTATCTAGAATAGTGTTCTTGAATAATAATTCGACTCATGTCACATTGATTTATTTACTGCATAATCTTTTGTACCACATCGTTAATTAAATCGATATCTCAACTGTCCAATCGATTTAATTACATCTTGATCCTTGATACTTACTGGTCTTCTCTAATGATCATTTTCAACAGACTAAATATGTTGACACACTCTGGCCAGAGAATTCTATGATCAAGTGCCGAAAACCCATCAAGAGATGTGTTGTACAAATTCTATATTGTTAATATATAACTCCAATACTCATAATTGCTCCCACAAAGATACCGGGTAATCTTGACTACAAGTATGTGTCGTGCCCATTGGTAACTCAAATGGAATAACAATTATAATCATGAAATCATAATTAACTCAAGATTAAGATTACAATAAAATCAATGCCTATGAGATTTAATAAGTTTGATAGTCATTTCAAGGTTAATTAAATCTCATATGTGATCCAGCTCAATGTAGTCAAATTACATCAGTAAATTCATATATGATTAAGACAAATCATTCAATGAATTTACTACAATCTAAACATAAATAGAGCGTCCAACTCTATTTATCAACTGCGAACTAAATTTATTTAATCATAAGATAACTTGTATTTATGTCTTCTGTGAATCCATATGATGATCACATAAATACATATAATATGATTAAACGGACCTTATTCAATATATATTTATGCAATTGAAAATATCTCAAATATTTTATTAATCAGAAAATAAAGTAATATGCTTTAAAAGAGCATATAATCCCAATATTTTTCTCTAGGAATCTTGCTCCAGGGGAGGCTTGCAAGATTGGACAGGACTTGGGTTTTACTTTCACAAAGAATTTGGGCAAATACTTGGGGATGCCCGTTCTTCACTCTCGGGTGGGGAAAAGCACATATCAAGCTATCTCAGACAAAGTGGAGCAGAGACTTTTAGGTTGGAATGCCCTTAATTTATCCTTTGTTGGTCGAATCACGGTCACACAATTGGTCTTACAAGTCATCCCAGTGTATGCTATGCAGACCACAAAGCTGCCAGCGAGTGTTCATGTTAAAATTGATCAAATATGTGGCGTTTTATTTGGAGTGGTAAAAAGGATGATAGGAAAATCAGTTTTGTTAAATGGAGCAATATTTGTATTTCCAAAGATCATGGCAGTCTAGGACTTAAGAATCTGAAGGCAATGAATTCGGTGTTGCTCATGAAGATTGGTTGGGGCTTGTTATCTAATCCGAATAGATTCTGGGTTAAGGTCCTTTGTACTAAATATAACATTGATCCTGATAACCTTCCTCCTGAGCTCTCCACTAAATATGGATCTCACCTTTGGAAGGCTGTTGGGGAAATTTAGAGTAAAGTTCTTCGGGGGGTCAGTTGGGCTATTGGAAATGGTCAGATAGCTCGGTTTTGGGCTATTGGAAATGGTCAGATAGCTTGGTTTTGGTGGGATGTATGGCTTCACGATGGAACGATTTTGGCTGCTCATACAAATCCCCAAGTTAACCAGCTTTTACCAAACAATGTTGTAGCAGATTTTGTTACGGTAGAGGGGCACTAAAATTGGCTTTTGTTTGAGAATTTACTTCCAAACAATGTATTATTAAAGATTGGTGCCATTAAACCCCCAAGTAGGAATGAAGCAAAAGACCTGTGTTACTGGTCTTATTCTAAAACTAGAGAGTTCAGTTTGAATTCAGCTTATACGTCCATCATAGATCCAGTTCAATTATGAAAAAATTTAAAATGGACGGTCATCTGGAAGTGGAAAAGACCTCAATCTATTCGCACTTTTCTGTGGCTAGCTATGAAGAAATCTCTGAAAACTAAAAAGTTTCTCTTTAAAAGGCATATTATCACGGATGTCCAGTGTCCTAGGTGTGGTTATGCTGTAGAAAATATTTTACATGTGCTACAAGATTGCTTCCATGCCAAGAAAGTGTGGTCTTCGTTGCTGAATTCAACTTGTAGAGATGAATTTTTCAACATGAGTTTGGAAAATTGGATCGTTATTAATCTGAGCAAGTCCGTTATTAATCTGAGCAAGTCCAAGGAGATTATTGGAAATGTAGGATGGCAATATATTTTTGTTGTGGTAGTCTGGAGGCTGTGGTTTTGGAGGAACCAAGCTGTTTTTTTCGAATAATTACAACAACACTTAGAACATTGTTCTAGATATCAAGTCATGAGCAGCTGAAATCCAAACAATTAGCCAATCGGAAATCCAAACAAGAGTGGCTCGAGTTACTCAATGGATGCATTGGAGTCCTCATCCCGAGGGTGTATTTAAATTAAATACTGACAGCTCCACAAGGAACTCAGGGATAACTAGGGCTGGGGGTCTAATTCGGAATAGTAATGGAGAGTGGGTCAAAGGTTTCAGTATTAATCTTGGTGTGTACTCGGTGACGATGGCTGAATTATGGGGAATTTATCAGGGGCTGTTGCTCGCTTGGGAGATTGGCATTCGTGACCTTCTCATTGAAGCTGATAGTGCGTGCGCGGTTCAAATGATTGCCAGAGATTGTTTTACCATTAATGCTTGTTATCCTCTAATTTGTGATATTAAAGGACTGATGGCTCGCAATTGGCGAGTAGCTGTGCATCATTTTTACAGGGAATCGAATTATCCAGCAAATCTTATGGCTTCCCATGCTCTCCAGCTTCCTCTGGGACTTCACATTTTTTCATTTCCCCCTCTGTGATCTCTACTTGGCTTTTGTATGATGGCTTGGGGATCTCGATTCCTCGCCGAGTGATTGTTTAGCCTTATTGGGCTACTTAATGTACCAAAAAAATATATGCATCAAGATATGAAAAACTACAAAAAAAAGAGGAGAATAGAAAAGTTAGTCCAATTTCAAAGAGGGGCTCTTGATAAATTTGTCATAAATAATAAAAAAGATATAGATTAAAGTGAAGAATTAGTTATTGAACAACCAACTTCAAATGAATTAAATAATGAATGAAATAAACAACATTGAAGATGATAACAACAAAAATACCAACAAAGTTGATGTGGAAAATTTTTTTGTTCTAAATAATATTATAATCCGAGAAGAGGGAAAAATGTCGGTACAAAGTTAAGAGATCTTTTAGTAGAAAAAGGCTCAATTAGAGAGAATAATATAACTTTCCCAAAAGAGGAAAGTTCTAGGCATTTCTCTACTGGATTTTATGTTAAAATCTTATCAAATGGAGAAAAACATGACAGAAAATGGTTAATATATTCAAAAGATTTTGACAAAGTATATTGTTTTTGTTGCAAATTATTCAATACAAATTGTAGGAAAAATCAGCTTAATGATAAAGGAATAAGAGATTGGAAAAATCTTATTTCTAAACTTAGAAGTCATGAAAAGACCAATGAGCGTATAATTAATATGAATGCATGGGTTGATTTAGAAGTAAGACTATCGAAAAGAAAAACAATTGATAAAGATGTTCAAGAACGAAATTGACATGGAAAAAGAACATTGGAAAAAAGTACTAATAATAATTATTGCTATTGTAAAGAATCTTGCCATTTTTTGCAATTTTTGTTGTTGTGGTTGAGAAATATTCTTAGTTTTTGAGGGGTGCCAGCTATTCTACTACTCAGGGGGACGTCTAATGAGTTTTTTTATATTCTTATTTCTAGTTTATTACTCCTCTTTGTGGTTGTCTAGACACGTAAAATCAACTCATAATTTAGTTAGTCTATTGACCTTTTTAATCTTCTAGTTTATTACTCCTTTTTCTAGCTATCTAGACATACAAAATCAACTTGTAATTTGGTTATCATTTGTCCAAATTTGTGTTGTAGTGATAGTGAGATGTTTCTTGCTTTTGTGGAATAACTGGGACTGTGCTGAATGGGGGTCTCTAATTTTGTTTTTTGTTTTGCCAAATCTTGTTGCAGTAATGGCAGCGAGTTTCAAAATTTTGAGGAATATGAAGGCTATTTCACTTGAGAGATTTGACTGTTTTTGTCTCTTATCTCACTTCTCATTTCTATCTATGTTACATAAGCACATAAATTTCAGATAGTATATTAGTCTTCCCCTCCCCCCTTTTTTTCTTACCCCAATTTTTTATGCTGTAGTTGTAGAAATGTTCTTCTGTTTTTAAGGGAATTTTGGAACACGTTGAACTTTTTAATTCTTATTTGTTATTTCTTGCTCGTAAAGGTTCAAATTATAATTTGCTTTTCTATTTGGAAATCTATGCCTCAGGGACAACATTTCTATGTTTTTGTGGATTATCGGACTATGCTACTAAATAGATTTTTATTCTTTTCTTAGACACGTAAAATCAACTTGTAGTTTGGTCAGTCTATTGAGTTTTTAAATCTTCTAGGTTATTACTCCTCTTTCTAGCTGTGTAGACACATAAAATCAACTTGTAATTTGGTTATCATTTGTGTAAATTTATGTTGCAGTGATAGTAAGATGTTTCTTACTTTTGTTGAATAACTGGGACTTTGTTGAATGGGGGGTCTCTAACTTTGTTTTTCTTTTTGCCAAATTTTGTTGCAATGATGGCAGCGTGTTTCAAAATTTTGAGAAATGTGAAGGCTATTATCTTGAGGGATTTGAGTATTTTTGTTTCTTATCTCACGTCTCATTTCTATCTATTACATAGGCACATGAAGTTCAATAGTCTTCTCTTTTTCCCCAATTTTTTGTGTTGTTATTGTGGAAATGTTTCTGTGTTTTTAAAGGAATTTTGGAACATGTTACACTGGTATATATTGAGCTTTCTAGTTCTTATTTATTATTTCTAGCTCCTGCTTATGTCTATCTATCCTAAAGGTTCGAATTATATATAATTTGCTTTTCTATTTGGAAATCTATGCTGCAGGTACAACATTTCTATTTTTTTAATGGATTATTGGGACTATGCTACTAAATAGATTTTTATTCTTTTCATAGTTTATTACTTTCTTTGGCTGCCTGAATGCATGAAGTACATTTTGTAACTAGGTCTTTCATTTTTGAAAAGTTCATGTTGCAATTTGTTGAAATTAAAGTTGTAATGTCAAATTATAGTAGATGCTGTTAACAGTTGTAGTGTGCATGTTATGCATTCGATAACATTGAGTATTTTGATTGATTTTGAATAGATTGGTTTACTGGGTTTGGGTTGGAATGTTGTTGGGTATAAGGCTGGAATTATTGTGATGTTGGAAGATGGTGGGTATGTGGCTGGAATTATAGTGGGTTGGAGTGTTTTGGGTACATGGCTATTAGAGTATTGCCGCTGGAAGAGGGTATTGCTACTCGAAGTCTTGCTGTTGGAATATTTTCATTAATCTTTGAAAGTTTTGTTGGGTAACTTGGCTTAGTGGCTGGAATTTGAAGTTTTCTTAAAGTTGAATTGGAATTTAACTATTTTTTTATATTTTAGTTTGGTCCTTTTTAATTTGGGATGTTTTATTATCTATTAGTGGTGATGACATTGGATACTAAATGTAGTTATTTTGAAATTAATTTGTTGAATTTAATGGACGTTAATTAATATTAATTATTTTTAGTTTTTTTATTATATCCATTTTTATTAATTAATTAAATTTGTAAACAGGAATTCACAAATAAATTGTAATCATAATATATATATATATATATATATATATATATATATTTTAAATATAACTTTATGACGGGAAATACCCATCATAAAGTCTGTTATAAAACATTTTCCCAAAATTGAATAATAAATTTACAAATGACAATTTAATTTCCCACGAAAAATTTAAAAAAATGGCGAGAAACTTTAAATAAATTTAAATTTAATTTTTTTATATCAAAATATTGTGTGACGGACATATGACTGTGAAATAACATGGTGAATTCATGACAAAAAATATTCTGTTATAAATTAATGACATGATTTACTTATTTTTTTTTTTATTTTCTTATTATTACTTATTTTTTTCAGAATTATACAATATAATTCAAGAAAGAATTATCCCTATATGCTTATGTGGGGATTAGAATATTCTGAGTGCGGCAGCCCTAACCATTTGGCCTTTACTGATATTATTGAAACCTCAATTACTTATATCTACCTATTAGTTATTAGCTCACGCCCGTTACTTTTCATGTCTTGGGGATGTCAATACATGGGGTAAAGTAGAGTTTGATGTCTTCTTATAGTTGAGAAGTTTATAACTTTCAGTGGATTATTCTGTTATAGTTTGGAATCCTCTAAGAAGTCTTCACTTTTAAAAATAGATATTTTCTACTTGCATTTATTGTATTCATATGCTGTATTAGAATTTGCTTTAAATTTGCAGTAAATAGGCGCTTTAGTCAAATTTCTCATTGTAGTGTTGTTGTTGTTGTTTTTTTCCTACCTGATAGTATTGTAATAGTTAAAATATTCTTAATTCTCACGTGCCCCAAGGGTCGGGGTCGTGACACATAGTGGAGTTGTCATTAATTTAGTTGTCTTCTCTTTATTTTTGATAAATGTATAATTTTTGTTTTTCAGCATTTACAATAGCACAATCCAATATACAATACCTTGTGTCTTTAACTTTTTATAATAAAATTTAAAATGCTTGTTTTAGAATAATTTTCCTACTAAAAAGCAATTCAAATCAAAATCCAAAGACAAGAAAACCTCATTGAATTAGAAGAGTAGAATAAATTCCAGAATTCTTTCATTCACATTTTTTCCAGCAAGAACATTTTATAAGACTCTTGGATCCATGAATTCAGAGTATCTTACTTTCACACAATTTATAGGGTTCAAAAAGCAATTTATATTTCACGATCAAGTGTGTAGTATTGTTTGTACTAGTGATCCTTATATACCATCTTAACAATCAACATATGGTCAAAAGAGAAAATCTCTATTTTGCAGGGCTTCTTGTAAGAACAATAATCTTTGGTTAAAGCCATCACTTAAAATTCAGGAACATGAAATACAAGTATGCAACCCAAGAGGGGGGGTGAATTGGGATTTTAAAAATTATGCAATACAATTCTCTCAACAATTTAATCTATTGCCTTAATCAAATTGAAAACAAAAAATTCAATCATGCACAATATTAAAAGAGTAAGGGAAGAGAAAACAAACACAAAGATTTTTACGTGGTTCGGCAATCCCCACCTACGTTCACGCCTCCAAGCTCACCGAGCTTGAGGATTTCACTAAGCTAGCCTCCCAAGGCTTCAAACGCTTGACTTGGTGTCAATGGACCTTTACAACAAGAGATTATCCCCAATCTCTTAACCCAAGTGTATCCCAACACTTACAATCACTCAAAGTAGAAGATTACAAATTGTTTTTCTCTCACACAATATTTAAGATTACAAATCAATGCCCAATATGTGAATAGATGAAGAGAGAATGTGTTTAAAGCTCAATGAAGATTGTATTCTCGAATATAAGCTCAATGATTGTGTTGTGATCAATCTTGTTTGAATTTGAATGAGCTTATTTATAGTTGGAGCACAAAATCTAGCTTCGCCGTTAACCGTAAACGGTTAACCGCTTCGCTTGGTCAAAGTTGAGCCAAATTTCAAATAAACGGTTAGCCGCTTTCGCCGTTAATTTAAACCCGCAAAACAAATTTGATTTAACCATTCTTACTAAACGGTTCAAGGTTAGCAATCTGAAATAATCGGTTAACTTTCACCGTTAGTTTCCAGAATAATCATTTTAACAATACTTTGCAGAACATGCTTTCTGGAAATTATCGGTTAGCCGTTTTTAAATAAACGGTTAGCCGTTTTAAACAAACGGTTAGCCGTTTTAAACAAACGGTTAGCCGTTTTAAACAAACGGTTAGCCGTTTTAAACAAACATTATTTGAAATTACAATTTGACCCCAAAACGTACGAAACTTTACAAATAATTTCAATTTAAGTAATGCTTTGTTAATCCCAAAACTTTCTGAAATTATGTTATAGCCCAAAATGTTATGACACTTTTCAAATAAGTTCTTCTCCAAAATTTCAAGCAATACTTATTTATTTCAAAGTTTTCAAAATTCTTTCACTTAAACCATAAACTTTGAAAAACAACTAATTTTATAAAATCATTTTTCCATTAAATATAAAACATTTATAATGTGAAAATAATGATTTATTTAAAAAGAATAAAAAAAATTAATTTCATAAAATCATTTTTCCATTAAATATAAAACCTTTAAAATGTGAAAATAATGATTTATTTAAAATGAATAAAACATAATTTGATCTCAAAAGATTAATCATTCTTAATCTCGTTTGTTATCATCAAAATCAATATTATGGAAACATATATGTTAACAATCTCCCCCTTTTTGATGATGACAAACATTTCATGTATTTAAAGAATGATTCCACAAATTGCTTCCTCTAAATATAATCTTCTTTTACAATTTGCCAATTAGCTAAATTAACATATTTAAATACATGGATTTTTCTCCCCCTCATCATCAAAAAGAAAAATTTAATTGGCAAAGAAAAAAAAAGAGCAAATTTTTATAAATTTGAAAACATATATTCTTCTCCCCCTTCATCATAAATAAAAAAAACTTAAAGGAAAAGAATAAGAGTAGCAAATTTGTTACCCATATTGTTTGAGTAGAAATTTTGAAAGAATCTCCCCCTAACAACAAGCATTACCTCAAATACAAGATTAGTAATATTACTCCCAAATTATTATAGATCATGATAAAAGCCAACTCCATACACAAATCATCATACCAAAATATCATGAACCATTATTCCATTAACCACCAAATCAACAACTCATTACATGAAATTATCATATAAAACACCCATGTAATCATCATATCTCAAAATCATCAAAATCATCATCATAATCAAATATCAATTATCAAAACAATTACTCAAAATGCATATTATTCTCATCATTTTGACAAAATAGAAATTATATATCCTTTGTCTCCCCCTTTGGACAACAAAAAAGTTCAAAAAACATATTATCCAAAATCATATTACATGCTCTCCCTTAATATATGGCCAATTTAAAAATTTAACCAAAAAGATTTTATCAAAAAAAATCATATTTGTCTCCCCCTATCAATCATCAAGACTTCAAATCAAGCACATATAATCATCAATTACCAAAATCATCAAGAAATCAAATCATTCTAAGTTTATGCCGAATTTTTTTTGAAAATTCTTCTTCGCAAAAAGGTTTTGATTTCTTTACCAAATTGGCATGCATATTATCAAATATTCAAGCTCCATAATTACCAATCACATTTTATAAATAAAGACAACTAAACTCAACAAATATCTAATGTGACATTTCAATATAACCAAAAAAAAATCTCATATGCTTAAAATTCTCGAAGTATATGTATTTCTCCCATTTTTCGATATCATTTAAAAACAAGTAAGACATATTCAACAATGCATCGATAAAGTACAAAAAAAAAATGCATTCATTCACTAATCATAAATTGCATAAGATCAAAACTTCATCAAATACAATGTAATCATCAATGCACATTTAAAAAATGCATTCATTCACTAATCATAAATTGCATAAGATCAAAACTTCATCAAATACAATGTAATCATCAATGCACATTATTTATCATCAAAACTTAAGTAAAAACATAAGAACATAATGACAATATATAAATCATCAAAATCAACACAACTAAAAGCCATCATTATGAGCTAAGAACAAGTGATCAAATTCATTATTACAAATGCTCACATATATTTTTAAGTGATGATATAGTAGTTACACCTTGTGATGGATCTTTCAAAATAAAGTTCTTAAGGTGAGAAGAAACATACCTCCACTCCTTGGGGAGTGTTTGAGAAGTACCTTCATTTTACTCCGCATTTGTTTCTTCATGTTGCTCCTCTTGATTTTCAAGTGGTGCAATCTTTTGGCTATCATTTGATAATCTACTTGTAGCTTTTCATCTACATTATCAACAACAACAACTTTCTCCGTAGAGGAAGAATTAGACTCATCAAATATAACATGTATAAATTCTTCCACAATCAAAGTTATTTTGTTATACACTCCATAAGTTTTGCTTGTGTTTGAATAGCCAAGAAAAATACCAACATCAAAATCAAATACAAGTAGTAATGTATACCAAAAAATATAAATAGCAACACACAAGGAAACTAAATATGAAATGTATGTTCGAATATGAGAGTCAGAAACTAAGTAGGTGGTGAAAATGTGAAATTATGGCTCAATTTGGTTGAGGCAAGGCAAAATTTCGGTCAACATGGAGGAAATCTGTTTGGCCGCCCTTAGGGTTTGGATTTCTAAAGATGAAGAGAAATGATTTTATTAGAGTGATTTGGCAAGAAAATGAAGAAAAAAAAATGAAGGATTGAAGAAGGAGAAAGCTTCGATTGTGCAACAATGGCAGAAACGATAAGAGGGCAAATGAAGAAGGAGAAGAAACCCTTGGAACAATTTTATATTTCAAGAAAACGGCAAGCCTTTTTCTGTAAACGGTGAGGGAGTAACTTCCAGTGAACATTTAATGGAAAAACGGTGAAAGGTTAGTCCTTTAACGGTAAAGGGGTAAATTCCAGTGAGCTTTAAGTTTTTTAAACGGTTTACCGTTTGCCGAAAAGGTTTACCGTTTGCCGAAAATGGTTTACTGTTTTCCGAAAACGGTAAGGGAGTAAGGTTTAAATCGTCATAGCCTAGTTTCTGGAATTAAACGGTACACCGTTTATTGAGAAACGGTTATCCGTTTACTTCATCTATAATTCCGCACAATTAATTTAATTTTTGGCTAGCAAATAATACATTCCAAAATCATTTAATTGATCCAAAAATGTTTTATAAGCCATTTTAATGCATGAGACAAAAATGTATACAAGACCAAACATATGAAATCATATCAAACAATAATGGCAATTTTATAAATGAATGATAATATAACACAATTAATGGCATATGAATTCATGCATATAATTCATTCATCACAGTCATGAAACAATAAGCATCCAACAAACATACAACCATGAAGCATATTAGCATTCAAAACTTAAGAGCATGCAGAAAGGTAAATTTCAAAATAAAAACTGTATTGATTGAGCCAGAATTAACATGCAAGATATATACCGTTGGAAAGATAATTAAGTTAGCTTTCCAATACATTTTACAGAGCTGGATTTGGAGTTCTCTAAAGGAAGTTATGACCAATTCATTACAGCCTGTGCAGACTCATGATAAAATGCAGAAATGTCAAATTCGGAATAAAAGCTGTATTGATTGAGCAAGAAGTAACGTGCATGCTATATACCATTGGAAAGATAATTGAGTTAGCTTTCCAATAAATTTTACAGAGCTGGATTTTGAGTTCTCTAGAAGAAGTTATGGCCGATTCATTTCAGTATGTGCAGACTCAGGATTTTCAACGACTCATTTGATTTCCAAACAATTTTAATAGATTCAATCATTCAATAACATAAATAGAGATGTTAATGCGAGAATTTCATCATCCCAAGTTCATGCCAAAATTTTGAAAATTGTTCTTCGCAATAATTAAACATATAAGCATTCGAAAGTTAATAAATCGAACACACCACTTAACTATCATGCTTAAACACTTCATGAACATTAACATCAAACAAATCCATCATGATAAATCACTCAATATTACACAAAATGATAATTCCATCATGTAAACATACAAGCATACTTTCGCAATTTCATTTATCATGATTCATTGAACAAAATTAATATGGCAAGAATTGTTACCAAAATAATTAAATTATCTTGCCTCATCTTTTTCTCCTAGATCATGCTCAAATGATTATCCTCACAAGCTTCATCAAGGAACTCTCCACCATTCCTTGATTGTGGTACCTACAAAGAAAACATTCACGTTGTGCCCTTTGGTACCCAAATACTCTTGGGTCCTTGAGTGTTAGATTTAGTTCCTTTCGGAACCCAAATACATTTGACTCCATAATACACATTTCTTTTAATTGGACATCTACTCTTCATGTGACCATTTCCATTACAATAATGACATACAATTTGATTGTTAGTAGATGTACTCTTCACAAAGTAGTTCTTATAATACTTTTGTTTCAAATGTGGCTTATAACCAAGTCCTCCTTTATCAAACACACATTTTTGTGAATTAATCAAGTTATCCAACATTTTTTGTCCATTTGTAAATCTTAAAACAATCTCATTTAACTCATTGCTCTTCTTCTTAAGCATTTCATTTTCCTTTTTCAAGTCATCTATGTGATATTCTAGATGCTCATGTGAAGTGCTAGGTTTCTCATTTGATAATGCAACTCTATCATGCAATGTTTTATTCTCTAATTCTAGGCATGTAATCTTTGCACATAGAGATTCATTTTCATTTTTGAGTTCTACCATTTTCTTTTTAAGACATGCATTCTTTTTACCAATTTTCATCCACTCATCATACAATTCTTTAAACGCATCATGTAATTCATCATAAGTAAGAAGATCATTTACCTCATCATGTTCATCATCCGATTCATCTCCAATTGCCATGAGAGCTAGATTTGTCATTTCTTGATGCTCTTCACCATCACTTGTTTCCTCATCGCTATCATCCCATGTGGCTACCATTGCTTTCTTCTTGAGTTTGTTGAGAAGAGGACATTCCGGTCGTATGTGTCCGGGCTTCTTGCATTCATAACAAGTGATTACTTCCTTCTTCTCCTTTCGGTTCTTGAGGTCTCTAGATTTTCTTCGCTCACCAGATTTCTTAAAAAGTTTTCTGAACCTCCTAGCCAGCATATCCATCTCCTCCTCATCCAGTTCGCTTTCCTCATCACTTTCATGTTTCAAGGCTTTGAGAGCAATGCTTTTCTTCTTCTCCTCATTGCTTCTTTCTGCCATGTCTTCCTCATAAGAAATAAGAGAACCAATTAAATCATCAATAGGTAAGATATTCAAATCTTTAGCTTCCTCAATGGCAGTCCTTTTTGGTCTCCATTCCTTAGGTAACGACCTAATGATTTTCTTAACTTTCTCGCTATTTGAAAAGGTCTTTCCTAGGGCTCCTAGAGTATTCACTATGTCCGTAAATCTAGTATACATAGAATATACACTCTCATTTTGTTCCATTTGGAACAATTCATATTGCCGAGTGTACCTACTAATTTTAGACTCTTTCACTTGATTCGTGCCTTCATAAACAACTTCAAGTTTGTGCCAAATTTCATTAGCACTTTCACAACTAGACACTCTATGAAACTCTTTCTTATCTAGTGCACAAAATAAGGCATTCATAGCTTTGGAGTTTAGAGAAGCTTTTCTCTTTTCCAATTCATTCCATTCCCTTGAAGGTTTTGGAATATCTTCCTCGACTTCGTTTTTAGTCAAAGGCATAAATGGACCATCACAAACAATTTCCCAAATATCATAATCTAAAGCTTGTAAATAAATTCTCATCCTAGTTTTCCAATATGGGTAGTCATTACCGTCAAAGAACGGTGGTCTAATAGTGGATTGTCCTTCCCTAAAAATTGAGTCATTATGGGTTGCCATGGATCTTTAACTCTAGACGGTTAAGTCTACACAAGAGCACCTCGCTCTGATACCAATTGAAATACAAGTATGCAACCCAAGAGGGGGGTGAATTGGGATTTTAAAAATTATGCAATACAATTCTCTCAACAATTTAATCTATTGCCTTAATCAAATTGAAAACAATAAATTCAATCATGCACAATATTAAAAGAGTAAGGGAAGAGAAAACAAACACAAAGATTTTTACGTGGTTCGGCAATCCCCGCCTACGTCCACGCCTCCAAGCTCACCGAGCTTGAGGATTTCACTAAGCTAGCCTCCCAAGGCTTCAAACGCTTACAATTGACTTCCAAGGTGTCAATGGACCTTTACAACAAGAGATTATCCCCAATCTCTTAACCCAAGTGTATCCCAACACTTACAATCACTCAAAGTAGAAGATTACAAATTGTTTTTCTCTCACACAATATTTAAGATTACAAATCAATGCCCAATATGTGAATAGATGAAGAGAGAATGTGTTTAAAGCTCAATGAAGATTGTATTCTCGAATATAAGCTCAATGATTGTGTTGTGATCAATCTTGTTTGAATTTGAATGAGCTTATTTATAGTTGGAGCTCAAAATCTAGCCGTTACAAACTGTCGGACAGAAAACGGTTCGCCGTTAACCGTTTCGTTTGGTCAAAGTTACCGTTGGGCTAAATTTCAAATAAACGGTTAGCCGCTTAATTTCGAAACCCGCAAAACAAATTTGATTTAACCATTCTTACTAAACGGTTCAAGGTTAGCAATCGAAATAATCGGTTAACCATTTTTAGTAAACGGTTCACCGTTAGTTTTAATCATCATTTTAACAATACTTTGCGAAATTATCTTTTTTTAAATAAATTAGCCGTTTTAAACAAACGGTTAGCATTATTTTTAAATTACAATTTGACCCCAAAACGTCTAAACTTTCAAATAAATTTCAGAATTTCTAAGTAATGCTTTGTTAATCCCAAAACTTTCTGAAATTATGTTATAGCCCAAAATGTTATGACACTTTTCAAATAAGTTCTTCTCCAAAATTTCAAGCAATACTTATTTATTTCAAAGTTTTCAAAATTCTTTCACTTAAACCATAAACTTTGAAAAACAACTAATTTTATAAAATCATTTTTCCATTAAATATAAAACATTTATAATGTGAAAATAATGATTTATTTAAAAAGAATAAAAAAAATTAATTTCATAAAATCATTTTTCCATTAAATATAAAACCTTTAAAATGTGAAAATAATGATTTATTTAAAATGAATAAAATATAATTTGATCTCAAAAGATTAATCATTCTTAATCTCGTTTGTTATCATCAAAATCAATATTATGGAAACATATATGTTAACAGAACATTCATGTTGTATCATCAAAAATCAATTATTTAAGTATGTAGAGGCATACGTGAATCCATTGTGCTTAATTTGTCTGTAGAGATCCTGTGGTTTGTCTTCTAAATCAACACATTCTCCTAATGAATTCTTTAATTTCCTTTATGCACTATCTTTGATGACGGGATGTCAAAAGGAACAGAATGATATGTGTGACTTGGGCACTATAATAATTTATTTAGATAACTTTTCCTGTTATCTTTAGATATTCTTATTTCAGCCCATCATAGAAATAACAATTACCCTTAAGTCTCTATATATTAATGGCCCCCACCCTATAAGATATATTGAAGTCGAAATTATTGAAAATCTTAATAGATCAGTTTTAATTGGGCTTAGCCTTATACGACAATACGTAACACATGATTATTCACATATAAATCCAAAGTTAGATGAAGGATCCAACAAAATTGGATTAAAGATCCAACAATTCTTCCTATACTTATGAATTCTATTGGACCCAGAATTGTTACATTGGAAGAAATTTCAATTTTGGGTCTTCTAGTATCAATAGGTTGATTGTTTCGCTCTTGTATCTTCCAAAAGAAAAAAAAATCCTCTAAAACCCTTTTCCTGGATTTGGAAGAGAGTACTTGGGTTCTCCCAATAACTAAAAAGTTTATCATACCTGAATCTAATTGGTTCGCCGTGGTGGAGGAATTAGCTTGGAAAAAAAAGGGATTCTAGTTGTAAGATACGTAATGAAACTGATTGCTGAAATAGAGATAAAGATCTCAAATATCTTTTGTATATCATATGGGTGATCCGATTGCAAGGACCATGATTGGGAATTGTTGATAGTCTTTCTCAAGTAATAGGTGAAACATAATCAACTTGAATTCGAGACATTTATTTGAAATCTTAATGATAGATTGGATTTGTTATCTCATATTACTTTTCGTGAAAAAATACCAATTTTCCTCAAACAATAAGGGGCTGGGTCAACTATTCAATCAAATGATATTGAGCATTTTTTCCACCTCTTCTTGAGAAACAAGTGGGTTATTTCTTTGCAAAATAGTGCTCAATTTCATATGTGGCAATTTCGCCAAGATCTCTTCCTTAGTTAGGAGAAGAATCCACAAGAATTGAATTTTTTAAGGAACATAGCGAGAGAGAATTGGATTTGGTTAGACAATGTGTGGTTGGTAAACAAGGATCAATTTTTTTACCAAGGTACAAAATGTATAGTCAAATATTCAATATGATTCCACAAGATTAAGTTTCATTCAAGTAACAGATTCTAGCCATTTGAAAGAATCTTCTAATCAATCTAGAGATCATTTTGATTCCGTAATTAGTAATGAGGATCCAGAATATCACACATTGATCAATCAATGTCCTAGCTATTCAAAGAACATAAAAGGTAGATGAATAAGCATATACTTTTGGAAGATATTGAAGAATTTCTTGGGAATCCTACAAGATCCATTCGTTCTTTTTTCTCTGACAGATGGTCATAATTTCATTTGGGTTTGAATCCTACTGAGAGGTCCACTAGAGATCAGAAATTGTTGAAGAAAGAAGTGGATGTTTCTTTTGTCCCTTCCAGGCAATCAGAGAAAAAATGTTAATATATTCAAGATAATTACGTATTTACAAAATACCGTCTCAATTCATCCTATTTCATCAGATCCGGGATGTGATATGGTTCCGAAGGATGAACTGGATATGGACAGTTCCAATAAGATTTCATTCTTAAACAAAAATCCATTTTTTGATTTATTTCATCTATTTCATGACTAAAACAGAGGGGATCCATGTTATGTCATGATTTTGTTCAAGAAATGGCAAATCTATTTACTCTATCAATAACTAAGTTAGATTTGGTGTATCATAAGGGATTTATTTTTTCTATTTATTCCTACTGACCGAAGCAAAAACAATTCTTGAATGAGGTACTCAAATCTAGAAATGAATAAAAAAAGAAATCTTTATTGTTTCTACCTCCAATTTTAATGAGAAGAGTAATTTTTTTTTTTTATCGAAGGATAAAAAAAAAAGAGTCTGAATCTCCCACCGGAATGATTTGGAAGATCCAAAACAAAAAATAGTAGTGTTTACTAGGAACAACATTCTATTGAAGATGGGAATCAAAATCTAGAAAATATAAACTCTTTACAAATATGCTACATATATAACTAAAACCCTCTATTTTTATAAACAAAGTATTATTCTGATTCTTCGAGGTGATGAATACCGATCGAAGATTATTCAATGACCCACTTGTCACGGCTACTAGCCTCCCCATGGATCCCAGGATGAATTACAGAAGAAATTTAATAAGGCCCCACGTTGAATGAGTTGTATAAATTGTTTTCTTTATTAATTAAAGCTGGAGGGAATAGTAGCCGCAACAGAAACCCTAAATTTATGGTCAGAAGCAATTGTAGTCACATGTTAGCCAACTTGAGTAATTTTCTTTGCTTTTTCCAACCTTCTCTCTCTCTTCTCTTTATTTTATTTTTTAAATTTACGTACATGAATATAAATTGAATCCCAACTCAACCTTAGTACGAGTGGATTCAAATCTTAAATTTCTTGTACAAAGTCGAAGAAAGTTTACCCATTAAACCAACTAGCATCCACAACTTCTATATCAACTCCATTCTAGAGCTAAAATAAGAGATGGTGCAAATATCACTGTGATATAGCTTGATATGATTCAGCTGAAACCAGGTTGAGACGATGAATGTGATGAGGAGCTAGCAGCCACTGGGAATAATAATTGTTGTTGATGATGAAGATCATAGGAACTTGCTGCTAGATCAAGCACAATCCCTTTTGAAGGATCATTAGGGTTTACATGTCGGGAGCTCGGCGGATAAGCAAAGGAGTTCATTTGTGCATTTTCGTAATGTAGATCAGATGCTTTGAAGAAACCGGGATTATTGCCAGCATTTGATAGAGGATTGTAACTTGAATCCAGCAACATAAATGAAGCTGCCGAGGAGGCCGTTGATGCCATGGCAGTTGCACCCACAGGGAGTGGATGGTTATGGGTTCCTTCATACGTTGTTATGAGAATTGACATGTCCTCTAGGCATCTTTGCACCTAATAATCAAAATTTAGAAAATATTTCTTTATTCCAAATTATAAAGGTTTGTCAAATAATTAAACCAAAAAAAGGGATAGAAGAAATTAATTAAAAGTACAAAAAATGTATGAAAGTTTGTGCGAATTGAATAACACATATAAATTATATATACAATAAAAAGTTTGTTACTGACAATTGCTAGAGAATTTTAATTACCTGTTTTCTAACAGGACATCCGGGAGCAACTGTGCATCGATAATAAGCTCGGGGACAAGGATTTCCTTTCGCTATTTTCTGACCATATTTTCTCCATTGGCATCCATCATTGATCTACAATCAAACTCAAATTTAGCATTTAGCGAAAAGGTTGAGTAATAATGTTTGGACAATTGGTGAACTTACAGTTGCTGCTTGGCATCTTGTTCTCACTGAAACCCTAGCTTTTCTGTTTGGTGGCAAGGCAACATGGCTTGGATGTCCAGAGAATTGATCACTCTGTTCAACCTTTTTTTGTAATAATGGAAAGCTTGCAGCAATGACCTCTTTGTTGTCTTTTTTATCTTCCTCTCTTTCAATTTGCAACCTCAAAGATAACCCTAATTCCGTACTAATCCTTTTAGAAAAATCATCTCTTGATGATGCTGATGGGGGACTTTCGTTTTTCGTTTCTAAAATTTGGGCAGCTCCCTTTGGTTCTTGAAAAGCCTTTTCATTACCCTTCAGTGAGAGAAAGGCATGTGAAATATCCTAAACAAATTGAAAAAATAGACGTGGCATCACCAAAATTATTTAATAATCAGACCAATTGAATTGACTCTCAAATTAATTCAGAACAAACAAGATTTGAAAATAGAAATGAATCATACCATTTGCTGGCTACTTTGCTGAATCGCGGCCAATTTCACTTGAAGCTCATAGTAATCTTTCATTGTTTGCTCTACCACTTTCCTCAGCAATGTATTTTCTTTTTTCATCCTATTCATCTCCTTTTGCAACACGGATAACTGACAAGGGATAGCAGCTTTAATTTGTTTGTTCCATCAGAACAAAAACAATAAAATTTTCTTTTACCTTCAAGGTTTTCCAAATTACAATAGTATAAGAGAAGAGGAAAAAAAAAAGGAAAAAACCTTTGCAAATATTTTTTCCTTGCAAAAGGAAAACGATATAAACAGGACAACTGAAGAAAGAGCAAAAGGAAAAGGATATTCGTGTGTTTATATATATATATATATATAGAGAGAGAGAGAGAGAGAGAGAGTAATAGATATAGTACCTCTCCTGTGTTCTTGTTTTCATCCTGTAAGGATAATTCTTCAGCTTCTCCTTCTTTGTCTTGTGAATATTTTTCGTCTAATCTGTCTTCATGCACTTTTTGATTTTGGTCTCCATTTTCTGGTTTTTCATCTTCTTGAGCATCTATTTTCAAGGAGAGATCAATCTCCATTTCACTTTCTTGATCTGTTTGATCCATTGAGAAGAACAAGAAGCAGAATTTTTCTTTGTAATAATATATGCTGCTTTTGAGGCACACCAAAGTCAATTCTCTAATCTCAAAGGGATAGTATATTACACAATCTAGGTCGCATCTAAGCTTTGACTTTAATTAGATCCTTTATTAATAAATTAAACCCCTCAATTAAAATAATGACTACAAGAATCAATTACCATTTTTTTAATATTATTGATTGCTTGCTTTCCGCATTTATATATATACATACACACACAAAATTTTCATTATCAATTTGAGCAGCCCTCTTCACCAGGTAAAATAATTATTTTATCCCTCTAAATTCGCAGTTTCTATATATATATATATATATTAATGGATTGTATTGCTTTTTTAACTGCCCTTAAGTGAAAAGGAAGTTTCTAACTATATTAGGGTTTCTTAATATATTTATTTTTAACTCTGTTAGGATAGATTATAAGAGATATCAGAATGGTAACCCCTAACAATATCTAACAATATCAAATCCGCGATGGTAAATTGCTCTCGTTATTGAAACTAATAATTAATTTATGAAAGCATGTGAATATAAAATATCTGACATCATCTTCTCTCATGTGAATATGAAGCCCATACGAAATCCCATAACATAAGAGCCTTGGGATCAGATCTTAAAATTGTCAACTACAAAACCATGATTAAATGCTATTACTTGGAAGACCAAAACTGAACATAGGTAATATTTTATTTTATTTTTGTTGCTTTTTAAACTCACCTTCTAAGTCACATAATCGTAAATTATTTACGGATAAAATACTAATTAACTTCATCTTCTATTTTCTTTTTCCTTCTGATGCGGTGGCAGTTGTCTGTACATGTACGGTGCAAACAATTAAAAGTAGAATTGTATAGCAGAATCAAGATATCAAGAGTTCAACATTATTCATCATAACAATTAAAAAGAGAATTATAAAAAAGAAGCAATAATTTTTTTTTAATACTAATTACGCATCGATTCAAAATATACATCACACCGATATTTACAATAATAATAATACAGGACCACAGAGATAACTTACATTATTACATTTAACTGCATAACACGAATCGATCGAAAACAGGAGAAACAGATACGCTCTCAAAACCCACTTTCAAATTTTCACTAAAAATTCTAGCTAATAAAAATAACATGGACTAAAAGAAATTGATACATACCTCGTTCGCGGCTCCAAAACAGCTGGATGATTGGGTGTTCGATGGCGAAACTCACTATACTCTTTACCTGGCAGTTCTGAATCATTCGTCGTCGATATTGGCGTCATCAGCTTCGTCGTCGATATTGGCATCATTAACTTTACTTGCTGATTTAGGTGGAGGAAGAGGCCAATGTGACGGAAATACTAAAGTAATTAAAAAGAGAATTATCCAGGGGAAGCAACATGTCAAGAATTTTAACTCCGTTCACAGTATCTTTGGAAGAATTAGTTTAATTTTGAATGGAACGGGCTCGGCTGCCAAATTCAAAATGGAGGGAGAATATATATATATATATATATATATATATATATATATATATATAGAGAGAGAGAGAGAGAGAGAGAGAGAGAGAGAGAGAGAGAATTATATCATATAATTATGTGTTAAATCAGTCAAGAAAATATTACGTAAAACTTTAGGTGGCCTCTTTTTTTTTGGAATTTGAATAGAAATGAATTAGTAGAAATTATAAATAGAGTTGAATATCGAATATAAATTATATATTTATTTTTTAATTGCTAAAACTAAATATTAATTTTTTTGCTTAAAAAAATTGAAAATTAATATTTTTACATTTGTACCCTTACAAATTATAAATATTAAACAAATAATAAATATCTCAAAGAATATAAAAAAGATAATATATTATTATAACATAAATCATGTTCAATTGAATACAATCCTTTAATATTTTAAATTAGTGTATGTTAATCAATTTTACTGTAGTTTATGATGTTTTTATACAAAAAAATATTCATAAAAAATTATGAAGATAAATAATGCTAATTTGAAGATAATAACAAGATAAAAATAATATAGTCTACCACTATATTATCACAAGTTATAGAGATAGGTAAAAATGCTAATTATTAAATTTTTTATTTAAGTGAGAATGAAAATTAATCAATTAGGTAGTAATATTTTAGAGAATATCTTTTAATGATATTATTCAAATTTTTTACATTAAGTAAAAAGTTAAAAAAAATAGCTTAATAACTTAATGATTTATTGATTAAAAGTTTTAATTAAGTTAATAAAACAAGCGGACTCAATAACTTAACTGATTCAAATTAAGTGAGTTAAGCTATTAACTAAAAAAAAAAAAACAGCCCATGTTAAGAGAACTTAATGAATCTTATCCTCAAAATATGAGTGGCAGTAAGGCATAAAAGGAGAATATTATAATGAAAATGAAAGGCAAACGCATGTAACTACAAGTTAATAATAAAGGAAATTCCATATTTTAAAAAAGTTAGCATCTTTTAAACAAGAAAGTTCAAGTCTTAAACAGACTAGGAGAAACTATACAATTATCGAAGCACTAGGAGAAACATACACAGTACGTGATTTTGACCAGCTCATGCCGAGCAATTATTTTTTCTTTTAAATGTATCTCAAATTCTTTTGAGAGAGTTCAACAAAAAAAATTTATACATATTTTTTTAGGAAAAAAGACATCTACGCTCTCAAATTTTAAGAAAATAGTCACAAAAATCTCCAAGTTTTCAATAAAGGACACTAAGACTTATTTTTTACCATAATGCCCTTTAACTCTATAAATCCAAAAATAATCCAAAATTTAATAATAAATGGAAATATGGCATTAAAATAAATGTAATAATATATACATTTCAAACTAATTTTAATATTTAAAACTATTTTAATATTTTTCAATCTATTAGACTTATTTTATTATATTAAAGTAATTTTTAATAATAGATAGAAACATAATATTAAAATAAATAAATAAAATTAAAATTATTTTGAATATTATGTAAAAGTTAGTTTTAATATTATTAATATGGAGATAATTTTAATTGTAAAATCTACTTAACCCAAAAATTTATTTAAAATCTTCATAATATTTCTAATATATTATTAAAATAAATATAATGATTTTATATTATTTTAAATATAAAAAATAATTTAATATTATTAGTCTACTAGATAGATTATATTATTATATTAAATTTTTGTTAATTTGTTTTTGCCAGAAAATTTGTGTTAATTAAAAACCTTTAAAGTCAATTTTCTAATTATTATAGTCAACGGGTATTATGGGCAAAAAGGGGTCTTGGTGTTCCTTTTCTAAAACCTGGGGGTTTTTGTGACTATTTTCTTAAACCGTAAGTGTGTATGTGTCCTTTACCCCATTTTTATAAAGAAAATACTTGTAGTTTAGTGGTAAAAGTGCTTTTTAGTTATTTTGGAGACTTGGTTCAAATTCCAATAGCTATATATTTTGTTTCTTTAGATATTTGGTTCTCAAAAACTCAAATTTTAGTATTGCCTCTTAAATTTTAAAAAACAATAATAACAAATTATTTAATTTAAATGTTGCACTCATTGTGAACATTAAAAAAAAAAATAAGCAGCCCAAATTAAATTAAAACATTTTAAACTAAACCCTCCCCTAATTTAAGTATCTGAGTTCGCCACTGAACCGACTGACATATAATAGTATAATATTGTATTAAAATATTGATAGATTTTATATTGATAGATTTAGGCCGGAAGTAATTGCTAATTTAGACAAATATTATGGATAATAAAGAAAATTAGAAATGAGATGGGCTATATGAAATATGGGGTAAAAACTCATTTAGTTCCTATATTTTAAGATTAGTGTCCGTTTAGTCCCTGTATTTTTAAAAATGCCTCAAAACATCCCTGTCGTTAAAGTATGAATACCCCAACCGTTACTTTTTATTTCTTTTGGCTTACTTTTACAATATTACCAGTTTATAATAATTTTTTTGTTTGGACATTAATAAAAAGAAAATAATTAAATTACCAATTTCACCTTAGAAAATAAAAAAATTATGTTAATTTTTTTGCAAGCACCATTTGCACACTTGGTAGTTTGCATACAATTTTTGACAATTAAAAATTAATATATTTTTATTTTTATTTTTTAGTGTTAAATTGGTAATTTAATTATTTTCTTTTTATTAATGTCCAAACAAAAAAATTATTATAAAAGGGTAATATTGTAAAAGTAAGCCAAAAGACATAAAAAGTAATAATTTAATTTTTGACAATTAAAAATTAATATAATTTTTTAGGGTTAATTTGGTAATTTAATTATTTTCTTTTTATTAATGTCCAAATAAAAAAATTATTATAAAAGGGTAATATTGTAAAAGTAAGTCAAAAGAAATAAAAAGTAACGGGTATCAATACTTTAACGGTAGGGATGTTTCAAAATATTTTTAAAAATATAGAGAGTAAATGAATATTAATCTTAAAAGATATGAACTAAATGAGCTTTCACCTTGAAATATGCCAAAAGGTACAAACTAAGCTCATAGCTTTCTATTGCTTTCAATTTTCGGGATATAATTAATTTACAGAGAGCAATGCTCTCTATTTATAGCATTCATCAACCAATCAAATGATGCCGAGTACAACCATAGGATGGCTAGCGGTGATAACATTGCATGGATTTTTCGTGTTTCTTTCCAATGCCATAAGTGGATAGCCACACACCTATCACAATAATATAGTACTATATTTTATTTTATTGAGGTATTTAATTCATATTTCAATTGATGTCATAAATAATATGTTATTATCCAATTGATTGAAGTGAGAGATAATTATTAAATTTTATTATTTTTAATTTAAATAGTGAATTTTTATTAATGACACATCAATTGAGATATAAACTAAGAGCCAGTTTAGTAATGTTGTAGTTTTTAAAATAATTATCGTTAGTTATTCTGTAAAAATAATTAGCTGTAAAAAGAATTAATTAAAAGTATTGTAAATTTTAAAAACAGTTGGATATATTTGGTAATCTTACTGTTAAATTACTGTAAAAATATAAATGGCTGAGTTGAACATAATGTTAAATCAAATTTTATTTGAACATTTATAAACATATATATATAAATATAATAATTGATATCTAAAATAAATATTTTATATCATTAATTTTATTTTTTATCTCGATATAATTAGTAATAATAATAATCTCTTTAATGTTAATGATTTTATTTATAAATTAGTAAAGATAATTTTCAATTCCTATAATATATTTGATGATATATATGAAATTATATTAAGTATAAAAGTTATTCTCAAAATTAGATTTTGAAAAGGTATTCTTTCTCTACTTTTTCAAAATCTAGTGCTGAATATGGTGACTTTGTCAAAAGAGATTTTTAAAAAAATTTACTAAATATTGAAATTAGCTTTTAACTTTTTGAAATCACTTTTAAGCTTCTCAAAAGCAATTCCAAACAGACCCTTAGTATTTCAACAAATTAAGCAAAGCATCAATCATCACAAAATACCCCAACTATTTTTATATAAACTTGGCATAAATAATTGTAATTAACGTGCGTTAAATCCGTTTCTAATTAATTAGATAAATAAACAAATTGATTAAACTTCTGTACATATAACGCATGCACGTGGACCACATACTGCATGCTTTGGAGCAAGCAACGCCGCATCCATTTCTTACGTTGGCCTTTTTGTTTGTGGATATATATATTTTCAAAAATTATTATTATTATTATTTAATTTCTCACTCTTACTTTTTATCTCAAAAAATATGTACAGGCGTGTAACTTCGATTTCCACAGTCAACCAAATTAATTATTCAAATAAGTATAATATATGTATAGTCTATAATCGGGTTCAGACATCTATATGTTCTAAAATATAAGTTTAAAATTAAGTAATAATACCTTTGAATTATAATACAATATAATGTTAAAATATAAAAAAGCTCTGTAATTAATTTTAAATTTATATTTTAAAATGTGAAAAAGTCCGCACCCAATAATTTTCATACAATATATTATAAGATACCGAGTACCTTTGTCTATATCATTAAAGCGAGCTCTTTATTGCAAGAGGTTTGGACATATATTTGTATATACTGCACATTAGACCTTCCACAAAATGTAAGCATAAATGAGCCATAAATTGTTGTATGAACTGTTGTATATAAAGTTTATATAAATATAAATATATTGGCTTTATAAAAGCATTAAAAAACATTTAATGAAAGTACGGATTGTTTATTTATACTTTTATTCAATCATACCTTAACGTCGCATTAGTTTGTGTAAACAGTCTATGGTTTTATCTTTTCAATATTGACGTATATATGACGTCATTTATACACCCGAAATATTCCAGGATATTTTTGTTACAACAATAAATTTCATTAATGTGCATATATCACCTTGTTTACTATCCACATATTTTTCAATTAAAGCCTCAGTTATACTCCAATTATTATATCAAAGTTCTAGCAGCCTGCAGATCTTTCACGATCCATCTGTATTTTAACAATTTTCTCCCATCTTTTCAAATTATCAAAGACTAGTAAGTTTTATTTATTTTTAATTAATGGAAGGTAGCATGTTCCATGTAATTAATTGTCCGTATTTCACGTTGATTTGTTTTGAATTTCTTGACCTGAGCAAATTTTAAAATTAATTATATACAGATAGGTCATATAGAAGCACATCATCAGCTAATTAGGATAAACATAAATATTCATGCCGTTGAGCCGTTCTTTTCTGACGAATTATCCCATAAAAATTCGTAGAGACTATTGTCTTGCAAAGACTTGTCCAAATTAAAATTAATTGATTTAAAAGAAAAAAAACTATTTAATTATAATAATTATATGGCATTTGTCTTGTTTGGACTTTGGGATCAGTTATCAACTAAGTAAAGGTACTATTTATAAAAGCTCTCATTCCTTTATTTGTATTTGTAAATTAGAAAACTTGAGGATCATTTCTATTTTAAATTTTTATTTCAACATTCACATTTTTTTTTCTTTTTATTCTTAGTCATCCATCTTATTCTTCTACCTGCTTAAAAAATTTTTGAATGCTTTGGCTTTCATAATCATCCCCAAATCTTGTGTTCACAAAATCTCCCCAACACAATAAATTTTGTTATCAATTTAGCTGCTCACTGTGATCCTGAAAATCATTATTTTCACACTCTATCAAAATAAGGGTAAAAGCTCATTTAATCCTTATATTTTAAGATTAGTGTCCGTTTAGTCCCTGTATTTTTAAAAATGCCTCGAAACATCCCTACTGTTAAAGTATTGATTCTCATACCGTTACTTTTTATTTCTTTTGGCTTACTTTTACAATATTACCCTTTTATAATAATTTTTTTTGGATATTAATAAAAAGAAAATAATTAAATTACCAATTTAATCCTAAAAAATAAAAAATTATATTAATTTTTTTGCAAGCACTATTTGCACACTTGGTAGTTTGCATACAATTTTTGACAATTAAAAATTAATATATATATATATTTTTATTTTTTAGCGTTAAATTGGTAATTTAATTATTTTCTTTTTATTAATGTCCAAACAAAAAAATTATTATAAAAGGGTAATATTGTAAAAGTAAACCAAAAGAAATAAAAAGTAACAATTTAATTTTTGACAATAAAAAATTAATATAATTTTTTTATTTTTTAGGATTAAATTAGTAATTTAATTATTTTCTTTTTATTAATATCCAAACAAAAAATTATTATAAAAGGGTAATATTGTAAAAGTAAGCCAAAAGAAATAAAAGTAACGGTAGGGGTATCAATACTTTAGCGGCAAGGATGTTTCAAGATATTTTTAAAAATATAGAGACTAAATGAATACTAACCTTAAAATACAAGGATTAAAACTTTTACCCATCAAAATAACTTAAAATAAAACAAAATAATTGGTTTCACACCAGATGAAACAAAGTTTTAGCGATGGGAGAGACGTAGCTACTTATTCCAATTGGCTAATATGTCACAAATCTTCAAGGAGTTTACAGCCAATAATTCTTTATTAAATTTGGAATCACTTTTTTTTTTCCCTCCTACATTTCGATATTATGTAGTGTAAAAGCAAATCCAGATTTTACTGGACTGCAGTCCAAGGATGTCCGTACTTATAATCGAGTCACTCTCTCATACCCTTTTTTGATATTATGAGGCTATAATCAATCTCTCAAACCGTTTTTTGATATAATGAGGGAAGCCGATAATTCTATAAAATTAAACTGAAAATGTCAATACTATTGTTTCACCAAATTTTTGTCAAGATCTAATTTGAACCAATCGAGTAGTTTTTACCGACTATAGCTCAAATCTGATTCAAACAAATTAATTTCTATTTGAGGGAGCTTGTGCTAAATTTGGATTTAGGTTTGTTTTTCTGATGTTTATCTAAGGAACACTAGGTGATAAGATAAGGTAATCTTTATACTGAGCTGAGGTGGTCATATGTGGAATAATAGGGAGAGCTCAGTGGAATCCATAAGAGTCGATATAGAGGGGGCTTAGGGGCAGATCCAAGATTTTACAGTACCCCGGGCTAATTTTTTTTTAAAAAATTTATATTGTAAAGTGAACATAAAATTTTATAAGAAAAAAATAAAATACACATAATAAGATGAGGACATTAGAAATCTTACACCAAATAATAATTACTTTAAACAAAATAATTTTATAAAAATAGAAAATAAAAATGTAATTCAAAACAAAAATATAACTAAAGTTGTACTTTTCGCGGCTTCAAACAATGAAATTCTTCAATTATTGATTCTGAATCAATAGTATCTAACCACTTGGTAGCTACTATTGAGGTTTTTAGCCACAACCTATTCTCTAAACCTTATTGTGAAGATTGTGCATTCATTCTTTTATCACTATGTTTAAACGGATCCTTTAAATTGCTCCATCTACTTTGGCAAAGAATGAAAGGAGTGTTTTCCTTAGCTTGGATTTATCGGACATTATAACCTATAAATTACCATAACATGAAACTACATAAGAATTAATAAATAAATTAATAATTACAAGCTTAATTAACATGCTTAAATAAATTAAACAATTCATTTTTCTTCATCTTTTCCATTTTAAAATAATATTATTAGTGAAAAAATAACAATAATAAATCAACTCAAACTAATAAATCAAAAAACTAATTTAAAAAAAGCCAATCAAACATTCAAAATAATAAATTAAAATAATATGTAAAATAAATCAATAAAATCTATACAAGAAAAATAAATAATTTATACAAGTTCTAAAAGTATAGTAACATACCAATAGAAAAATGTACAGATTGCAAAGAAATTGGAAAATAAGAATGGATGATGAATTATGATTTGTGAAGCAGTGAAGGTGAATTGATGAAGAATGAAGAATCGTGAAGGGTTTGGAATTTTTTTTTGTTTTTTCTAATGGTGTTGGTGGAAGTAAAGGAAAAGTAATAATGATGGATGGTATCTTGTAATTAACAATTGATGGTATTTTCATAATTAATAATTAATGGCATTTTCATAATTTTAATCAAACTCACTGATTTTTTTTTTTCTTATACCCGGCTATAGCCTAGTATAGCCCACTAACAGATCCACCCCTGAGGGGGCTAATGGTGCTTAGAAGTAGCTCAAGTGTACTTAGGGAATAACTAAGGTGGTCTCACAGAATATTAAGCATAATCGGGGTATCTTAGATAAGCTCATACGTGGAAGGCAATCTTGACCTCATATTAAAAATATAGTAAAATAAATATAAATATAAAGAGCACATGATGTTTACATGATTTGGTCTTTAACTTATGTCCATGGAAGCAAGTCATCACCAATTCACTATATAAATGAAAGGGCGCAAAAAATTTCCTGTTATTCAAGATGAATAATAAGGATGGCAAAACATCGGGTTAGGGCTGGGTATGCGCACCCTTCAGGCACGATTTTTTGATCCAGGCCTCAGTTGCATGATTATAGTAAATTAAAAAAAAATGTATCATTAAATTTTTAATACTTAAGAATAATTCTTTCTGCATCCTTTGTATTGTAAAGTTAATTCATTCAACTAGACTAGGATGAGGAATCCAACTCTAGGTATTCTTTTAATGACCTGGTCTAACAAAGACAACTCCAAGAAACCATTTAGTAAATTATTGTGGCCATGCACAATAAATAGTAGAGATTCATATAAAAAGAGTTGCAATTATTCATAGGTAATTGATGAAACGCAGTTGAAACAATTTTTCTAAGGACTCAGTATCATAGTTTCTTATTGATAGAAATCTTGGCCCAAAACAAACATACAAGCTGATATTATACAGCTGGCTACTCTAAAGTGTAAGGCTGTAGGCTATGCATGACAGTGACGATAGAGACTGGAGGTGCAGTGCGTGCCGCCAACGCCAACAACATTAGCTGGAGGTGCAGTATGGTACGGTGCTTGGGATGCTGCTGGTGCAGTGCTGTAGATGCGATGAATGGTGGGTTGTAGAGGTGTAGTGACCGATGGTCGGTGGGTTGTGTTTGCTTGGAGAGCTGGAGGTGGCGGCTTGTGTTGTGTGCGTGTGTTGTGAGGAGAGTTTAGGTTTAGGGTTTGTAAATGGGTAAAGGGTTTATTTGTGTTTCTTTATTTTTAATTTTTTTTTAAATTAAAAAAATTTAATCGGGCATCAATCTGGGTTTCAGGTTTTTTGGCTCACGCTTGGACCCATGCATGGAAATAGTCAGTATTGACTTTTCAATTTCTAAAACCATTCCATTTATTAATTTGGGCTGGATTTTACCCAGATCACATAGGTTGGGTCCGGTCGAATACAGGCCAAGTGATTTTTTGTAATCTCTATTGAATAACAAAAACCAGATAAGTATATCAAGATGTTTTGCGTTGATAAAGATAAAGATGGTGAATAAAGATATAGAAAGTGATAATATAGTGCAGAAAATGATAAAGGTGGAGAATAAAAATGGCCTCCCCAAAATAGAGAATTGGATAATGATCTAAACGGTGGAGAGAGAAAAAAAATAGAGAGATAAAGAGAGTGGAATGAGGAGAGAATGAGAAAGAGGAGTGGAGAGCCACAAATATTAGTTAAATAAGACATTTATATAGTAGGATCTAGTGGTAAAGAAAGTGAATAAAAGTTAGTCCTAGATATCATCTTTAGGTTAAAAAGAGAGAATATTTTAGAGCTATTTGTCATACTTAGGGAAAAAAAGCCAAGAATATTCTTTTTGTAGTAGGTTTATTCTTTCCTATAATAACCTAAAGTGTCCAATCTTGACAACTTGACCATTAATTTTTAGGCCCATTTAATATAGTAAATTCTTCCAAATGACATCTTTATATTGCTTCAAGTATTATGCTTATTTTGCCTTTATAATTGTTCATATATCATTCATTTGTTGGTACAAAAATATCATTCTAAATTCACCCTCAATAAGATCATCCTAGCTTCTTGTGTTGAAAGAATTCAAGCACAAGAAACTAAAAGACAAAATTTGGTCTTAATGGCGTGTGGCTACTTCCAGTTACTCAGTCACTGGTCTTGTAACCTTTGGGAGAAAGTGAGGTAACCAAGGGAGCTCCGGCCCCCGGACAAAACAAAAATTAGCAATATATGTCTTTTATGGTGACTTATTCTAGAGTTTTCTTAGTTCTCTAATCATGTCCATTCTCTCATGGGCTTTCTTAGCCTTGATCCTGGTGATTTATTTAGAAGCTTTCTTAGCTCTTTGATCATGATGATTTATTTAGTAGTTTTATTAGCTCATTTTGATCATGACAAGTTGCTCAGGAGCTTTCTCCGTCCTATGATCTTGGTGATTTTCTTAGGAGCTTTATCTCTCTGATCATGGTGATTTACTTAGGAGGTATCTTAGCTCCTTATGATAGTGTTTTCCTCAAGAGCTTTCTTAACTCTATGATAATAGTGATTTATTTAGGAGCCTTCTTAGCTATCTGATCATGGCAGTTTATTCAGGAGCTTTCTTAGCTCTCTAATCAGATGCTGACACAAATATGGTTATAGAGTATGGCGATACACACAGATTTCATGGAAGAGGAGGTCTCAATCCCATGTATAAGTAACCTTACTAAGGTACCCTGTTATTGGCGATTTGTTCATGTTCACAACTCTTTATTAGCAATCAATATATGTTAGTTGAAACAAGAATAACTAGTGAGATTGAGGAAAAAACTGTCACAATCACATGGGATGAGGTATAGTTAGATCTTATTCAAGTTCCTGCTAAACTCGTCACAAGAGCTCGAGCAAAGAAATTCAAAGAAGCGCTTAATGAGTTTATTCAAGCAACTTGGGCTCAATCAAATTTGTGGAAGCCCATTGAAGGAATCACACGGGATAAATGCATGAGTCAAACTCTTGAAGTTTCCAAATAATTACTTTCATGAAATAGGAAGTTGGCTTGCACATTATGGCGGGAAAATATGTTACTTTACTTTTTAGATACTTTTTCGTTTCTAGAGGAGGCTAGTATAGAAACAAATCAATTTTAATTGCCGAGTTTCTATTTTAATTGATGTAAGGCATTTAAGTCTATTAGGATTCTGATTTGATTTAGATTCTTTCCTATTTGCTTAGATTAGAATTCTAATTTAATTTCAATTCTTTCCTATTCGTTTAGATTAGGATTTCGATTTAATTTTGGTTTAGGATTTATTTCCAAAAATTCTTGTAACCAACCCTATATAATGTAGTCGCATCCAATAAACAGAGACATATCAGTTTTGATGCAATTGGTAAGAGAATTAATTCTCTTTGGTTCTTAAATAAACTCTTTGAACTTATGAAATTTCCATGGCGTTCTAACTCTTAAATTATCAATCAAATCATCCATAACTAATTGTGGCGTCCTCACATACCAAGGCTCATTCTTCCATAAAGCATCGGGTTGTGGTTCCATTTAATTATAAGTTCATTCTAAGGGTGTTTGCGGATTGGATTTTGCTGAGTGGACATCAATCCATATCCAATCCATGATTTTACAAATTATAAATTTTCAATCGAATCCAATCCATGGATTAGTAAAACTCAATCCAAATCCAATCCATATGTTTGCGGATTGGATGCGGATTTGATCCAATCATATCCAATCCACCATTTGGCGGATTGATTTGAGAATTATTTTTTTTTAATTTTTTCCAATCTACAAGTAATTAAATTAAAAAAATCTAATCTAAAAATAATTTATTAAATTAAAAAATCTAATGTAAAAATAATTTTACTACTAGTTAAATTCAAAATTAAACAAGAATTAAATAAATTAATTGTTTAAATAAAACTAGAATAATACATTCAAAATTTCAAAATATAACACACCGAAAAAAATTTTCATTTGTTTAGATCAATACATAAAAATTAACTAAATTATGAATTTAAATATTGAAACTTGAGAGTCTGGATGTAACAAGAAGAATTATGAAACTTGAAGAGCTTGAAAAGAAAGTAAGAAATTAAGCTTAATTACCTTAAGCGTTGAAGTGAAATAATGATGGCTTGTACATGCGATGGGGTAGAAATTTGGTGTTATATGCCAAAATATTTTGTTTGGCTTAGGGTTTTTGTTTTGCTTTAGAATTTTTGATGTTTAGGAAGCTATATTTGCTTATTTAATTATTCAAATATTTAATTATTTTTTATTTTATATTGTTATCGAATAAGATATAATATTTTGTTAATTTAGCTATACTTTAATTACTTAATTTATTTATTAGTAAGTAGCATTCCTACCTTTATGAATTTTATTTTTTAATTAAATAAAAACTTAATTTTTGTAGATTTACAAAAGTAAATCCATATCCCATCCATCGACTGCGGATATTTAAATTGTCAATCCAATTCACGGATCGGATTTTTATAAATTGAATTTTTGTGGATCGGACGGATTGAGCAAATCAGATTGGATTTTGAACACCCTTAGTTTATTGGATCTTGGAGACTAAATTGATTAAGGTCACGTCAGTTCTTAACGGGGTTCGTATTATTTTGGTATCATAGCTTAGGCACCAAGGTCAGATTCATCTATCTTTATTGTTTTCCACTCTTGATTGAGATTTTTTATTCTTGTTCTAGTATTAAAAAAACAACAACAAAAAAAATCATGAACAGTGCTATGTGAATAATGCCACGTGAAAGTATCGCATGAACAATATTTTTAGGGTTTCTTTTTATCAATCTTGCATCCTTGTGGTTTAATTCTCCTTAAATCCGTAAATTTTATCTATTCATTTCCCTTAAAAAAAAAGTCCCCGATCTACACTTAAAATCTTGTGTCCATTTTCTATTATTTGTGTCTTGAAGAGTCCAAAATTAGTTTTACCCCATACATGAAAGTTCTAGTCCGAAATTTTCATAATTTGTGCTTCTGAATCCTAATCTACGTACGAATTGTATTCTTGCTTTTGAAATTCGAGTCTCTTTAGTGTAATCTTGAGAATTGCTACTGAAACTTGATATTGATTTGATTAGTTTGATAAGAATCGGGTGATAATTACTACGAGTAGAAAAAGACAAGAGAGTATGAGCATATTAGAGGGTAAAAGCCAATAAATTTGAGTGAAATACGAGTGGAATTGAGTGAGTCATTTTCTTAAGTGAAAATACGCAAGGGAGTGAGGTGAGATCATTTCCATACTAGTTCTAACTTTTTTCCAGATATTAACCATGTCTCACAACTCAGAACGAAATACAAATGAAGAGGACCAATATGCAACAACTCAAAATTTGCAAATTCAAGTATTGATGGGAGAGATAAGAAGGATGATGATGGCTGAATTAGAGCACATATACGAGTGTTTGGATCAAGTAGAGAAAACATATTGATGGGAGAGATAAGAAGGATGATGATGGCTGAATTAGAGCACATATACGAGTGTTTAGATCAAGTAGAGAAAACATGTGTGGGGCAGCCCCTACCTATTCCCTAAGCATGAAGAAGGGAAAGAGCTTCGGCTCGAGGAGAGATCAATGACTATTATAGGGATGAGTATGATGAAGGGGATGACTCAGTGGGTAGTTATAAGAGAGATGGACGAGGTAGGAGACCTAGGAATAAGAATGATGGTTTGGGTGGCATAAAGATAAAGATCTTATATTTTCAAGGTAAATCTGACCCGGAAGCATACCTTGAATGGGAGAAGAAAATAAAGTTCATATTTGATTGCCACAATTATTCAAAGGCAAAAAAGGTGAAATTGGTTGTGATTGAGTTTTCTAACTATACTATTACTTGGTGGGATTAGCTTGTTATAAACAGAAGGCAGAATAGGGAACTTCTAGTTGAAACATAGGATGAAATGAAATCATTGATGAGAAGGTGTTTTTTACCTAACCACCACTATCGAGATTTGTACTAAAAATTACAAAGTCTTACATAGGGTAGCCGAAGCGTGGTGGATTATTACAAAGAAATTGAGATTGCCATGATTAGAGCAAATGTAGAGGAAGATAGAGAAGCTGCCATGGTACGATTCTTAAATAGCCTTAATTGGGAGATTGCAAATATGGCTGAGTTGCAACATTATATGGAGATTGAGGAGATGGTCCACAAAACCATCAAGATTGAGCACCAACTAAAAAGGAGGGGTAAACCCATGGAGCCCTAAGCTCGAGTTCCACTCCTTAAAAGTAGACCTATGTGAAGCGAGACAATGGGCCATAAGCATCTACTGCACCTAGACCGAGATTCGAGCCCTCCAAGCACAATTCACAAGGTAACACCGTGACTCACACTAATAGGAATCATGACATTAAGTGTTTTAAATGTCAAGGTAGGGGGTACTTTGTAAGTGAATGTGTGAATAAAAGAGTTATGGTGTTATGGGACAATGGTGAGATTGTGACTGAAGATGAAAAAGAAGAAAATGAGATGTCATCATTGGAGGACATCGAAGATGAAGATTATACAGCCCTTGGTGAATTGACTTTAGTAGTTAGGAGAGATTTGAGTGTGCAAGTCAAAGAAGACGAAGCAGTGCAACAGGAAAACATTTTCCATACCAGATGTTGTGTTCAAAACAAAATATGTAGTTTGATTATTGATGGAGGAAATTGTACTAATGTTGCTAGTACTATCATGGTCGAGAAGTTAGGGCTTCCAGTACTTAAACATCCACAACCGCACAAACTACAGTGGTTGATTGCTAGTGATGAGGTAAAAGTGAACAAGCAAGCACTAGTGACTTTTCGGATTAACAAGTATAAAGATAAAGTGTTATGTAATGTAGTACTAATGCAGGCTTGACACTTATTACGTAGGCGACCTTGGCAATTTGACAGACGTGTGAAGTATAATGGCTTCACCAATAAATATTCATTTATATTTAATCAATGCAATATCATTCTTGTTCCATTGACACCAAAACAGGTTTATGGAGACCAACTAAGTCTATAGAGAGAGAGTGAGCAAAAGGAAAGAGAGAGAACGGAAATGAAAATAAAAAAGAGGTCGAGAAAAGTGAGAGAGAAAAAGACAAGAAAAACGCGGCCATTGAGAGAAAATCTGAGGGAAAACAAAAGAATTTCTATGCAAGAGTGAGTGAGATAAAAAAAAAAAGATGTTGTTTTCACATTAGCCAATGATTGTACTTTTGTACAAAGAAGAATTTTTAAACACTAATGAACTTGACCCTACTTTGCCTAGTTCTATTACTTCTCTCTTGTATAAATGTGAGGTTGTCTTTCTCAAGGAAACACCACATGATTTGCCTCCAATTCGAGGGATTGAGCATCATATTGATTTTGTACCCAATGCAACAATTTCAAATTGACCAACATATAAGAGCAACTTGGAGGAGACAAAGAAACTTCAAAGGCAAGTGATTAGTATTAAAAATTGTTTAATTATCAAGTGATAATAATATTATTTTGTGTTTATGTTATAATTTATATTTGTGTTTATGTAATATATTAGAAATTATTAATTATGTTTTAAATATATTTAATTTTGTGTATTTTTATGTGTTTATTAGGTAAAATATTAATTTCATGTAATTCGAGGCTCCGAACAGATAAACGGAGGACAAATTTGGATTCCGAAGGTCCGAAAACCAGAGATGGCAATGGGGTGGGGTGGGGGTGGGGAGGCTTACCCCACTCCCCATCCCATTAAAAGTTTTTGCCTCTATTCCCCACTTAATTCCCCAATAAATTTAGTGGGTTGGGGATGGGGAATCCTCACATGGGGAATGATTTCCCCATCCTCACCCTATTCCCTATTTACCTATTTTATAGTAGATATAAATATATGATTTCAGTAAATTAAAAATTAAAAACTTAAAATAAAATTATCACCATATTATGAAGTATTTATTTATTTTTTAAATCTCTAAAAATTTGAAACAATATCTTAAAATGATATTAAAAGTGAAAAATATTTAAAGAGAGTAACACCTTAAAAGAGAAAAGAAAAATAATAATGTTTTAGAATTGAAAAATATTGTAGGGTTTTCTTTTATTCATATCTTGTTTATATTACATAAAAATAAAAAAAATTTATTAATTGACATTATAGTTGATAAAATAAAAATTATTAAATAAGAATTAAAAACATATTTATATATAATGGGGATTGGGGTGGGGAGTGCAATACCAAACCCCACCCGGTTAACAATTTGGGAATTATTTTTCCCCCACCCTTCACCCCATTCCCCAAAAATTATTAAAAAAATTTTCCATTTGGGGTGGGGCTCCATGGGGCCCCAAACTTGTGGAGGATTTTGCTATCCCTACCGAAAACCTTAAGATCAGTCAAGATTGGCTTAAAATTGGGCTTGTGTAAAAATAGTTGATTTTTCTTGTTGACTGAGCACTGATTGGATGATGAAATGAGCTTACAACATATATGAGTACATGGGATGGCCGGTAATTTTGACTAAATCTCAACCGTTCATGATTCAATGGCCATAATTGTGCCACGTGGCAATGGTTAGTGAAGCAAGTTGTAAAATCCAAATCTTTGTATTCGGGTCGACCCGATCCACCCATTAACCCACCAAATCTCAACCGTTCTTTGGCCAAATCAGACGAGTCAAACGATGCCACGTGTGATGTTGACTTTTGAAGTTTAACCAGCCGTTGGATCTTGATCTAATGGTTGTGAGGAGCACATGCATGAAACTTATGATGGACCGCAAAACAGTGGATTATGAATTTATTTTTCTATAAATATAGCCTCATTTTTATGTTTTTAATCATCTCTCTTCTTCTCAAATTCTCTCCATCTCCCTACAATCTTGATTTTCAGGTGTATTTTTAATATTTTGTATAATTATTTTTATTAATAAATTTAGTTTTATTTTCAATTTAAGTTGTTTTTATTACTTTTAATTATGTTTAATATAATTTTAATAATTATTTTTTTGAATTATGCTTAACTAAATAATAATAGTTAGGGTAATGTGAAACTCTTAAAAATAAATATGATTTAATCAAATTCTATTTTAATTTTATAAATTAAATTATTTTCTATTTAATTTATACACATTTTATATTTTAAAATTTGATTTATTGTAGACAAACAAATGAATTTGGCACAATAAATTCTTAATTTCTTAATATAAGGTATGGTAAAATGGTATTTTGACTTATTGTAGACAAATTAAATTTTGAGACAATAAATAATTAATCCATCATAAAATTAAAGGGAAAATAATAATAATTTATATAATTAATCTTTCGGGTAATAAATCTAAAAAAATGGCAAAAGGAATTTATTATGTTTTATTTACTTCAAAGAGTGGATCCACAACCCTAACTAATTCAATTTCATAGTTTTATTTCAAGTAAGTTGTTTATATTTAAGTTTTTCTTAATTTTTAGATAAAATAAAATAAACAAATTATATTTTTTCTCTGTGGATCGACCTCGGTCTCACCAAGTTATAATACAATAAGACACTCTTATACTTGGAGTTAAAAATTACTTTTAAGTTGTGTCAGCAAGTTAATAAATTGATATAAAAAAGGTTATGTGAGAGAAAGCATGAGTTCATTTGCAGTTCTGGTTTTATCAGTCCCTAAGAAGGATAGAACATGGAGGATGTGTGTTGACTATCAAGCCATTAACAACACAACGATAAAGTATCAACTTGCCATTCCTAAGCTAGATGATATGCTTGATGAATTGGATTGATCTTGTGTATTTTCTAAAATTAACCCGAAAAGTGGATATCATCATATTAGAATGAAAGAATGGAGATGAATGGAAAATTGCATTTAAAACAAAATATGATTTGTATGAATGGTTAGTTATGCCTTTTGGTCTAACTAATGCTCCGAGCACCTTTATGAGATTTATGAATAATGTTTTGCGAGCTTTTATTAGCAAATTTGTTGTTGTTTATTTTGACGATATCCTCATATAAAACAAAAACTTGGATGAACATATAGTGCATTTGGAATCTGTTTTAGATGGGCTTAAGAAAGAAAAGTTGTTTGCTAATTTGAAGAGGTATACCTTTTGCACCGATAAACTTGTGTTTCTAGGATTTGTTGTGAGTGCACAAGGTATACAAGTTGATGAGGAGAAGGTACGTGCAATCTAAGAGTGGTTGAGTCTCGCAAGCGTAAGCAATGTGAGAAGCTTTCACGGGCTCGCTAATTTCTATCAGAGATTTGTGAAAGACTTTAGCATATTGGTTGTACTGCTTATTGAAGTAATTAACAAAGACGTTGGATGCAAGTAAGAAGAAGAACAAGAGAAATCGTTTTGAATAATTAAGCAAAAACTACCTAAGCTCCCTTATTGTCCTTGCCTAACTTTAATAAAATATTTAAAATCGAATGCGATGCCTTAGGTATTGGTATTGACGCAGTTCTAATGCAGGAGGGATGACAAATTGCTTACTTTAGTGAGAAACTAAGTTGGGCAGCCTTAAATTACCCTACTTACGATAAAAAGTTGTATGCGTTGGTTCAAGCGTTAGAAACATGGCAGCACTACCCATGGTCTAAGGAGTTCGTAATTCACACCGATCATGAGTCCCTAAAACACCTTAAAGGCCAACACAAACTTAACAAAAGGCATGCTCGATGGGTAGAATTCATAGAGACGTTTTCGTATGTCATTCGCTACAAGTAAGGTAAGGAAAACGTTGTTGCAGATGCGCTTTCCCATAGATATGTCTTAATCTCGACACTTAATGTTAAACTGCTTGGTTTTGAACATATTAAGGAATTATATGCTGATGACCATGATTTTAGTTTTGAATACGAAGATTGTGAAAAGGTCGTGGTTGGTAAGTACTTTAGGCATGATGGTTACTTATTTCAGGGCAATAAATTGTGTATATCTAATTGTTATTTAAGAGATTTGTTAGTAAGAGAATCTCATGGAAGAGGGTTGATAAGGCATTTTGGAGTTGTAAAGACTTTAGCAATTTTGCAAGAACACTTCTATTGGTCACATATGAAACGAGATGTTGAGAGACTTTGTAGTAGATGTGTCACTTGTAGGCAAGCCAAATTGAAAGTGCAGTCTTATGGCTTATACACCCCATTGCCAATACCTAGTACACCTTGGACTAATGTTTCATGGATTTTGTATTAGGGTTACCTAAGTCTAAATGAGGGAGAGACTCAATTTTTGTGGTTGCGGATAGATTTTCAAAGATGACACTTTTAATCCATGCCATAAAACGAATGATGCTTCTAATGATTAGTATTAAAAATTGTTTAATTATCAAGCGATAATATATTATTTTATGCTTATGTTATAATTTATATTTTTGTTTATGTAATATATTATGATTTATTAATTATGTTTTAAATATATTTAATTTTGTGTACTTTTATGTGTTTATTAGAAAAAATATTAATTTCACGTACTTCGAGGCTCCAAACAGATAAACGGAGGTCAAATTTGGATTCCGGAGGTCCGAAAACCTTAGGATCAGTCAAGATCAGCTTAAAATTGGGCTTGTGTAAAAAACTTTTTTTGATTGGATGATGAAATGAGCTTACAATAGATATAAGTGCATGGGATAGCTGGCAATCTTGACCAAATCTCAACCGTTCATGATTCAATGGCCATGATTGTGCCACGTGGCAATGATAGGTGAAGCAAGTTGGAGGATCCGAATCTTTGTATTCGGGTCGACCCGATCCACCCATTAACCCGTCAAATCTCAACTGTTCTTTGGGTAAATCGGACGAGTCAAATGATGCCATGTGTGATGTTGACTTTTGAAGTTTGACCAGCCATTGGATCTTGATCTAAGGGTTGTGAGGAGCACATGCATGAAGCCTATGATGGACCGCAAAGCACTGGATTATGAATTTATTTTTCTATAAATAGGGTCTCATTTTTATGTTTTAATCATCTCTCTACAACTCTCTTCTTCTCAAATTCTTTCCATCTCCTTGTAATCTTGATTTCCAGGTGTGTTTTTAATATTTTGTATAATTATTTTCATTAATAAAATTAGTTTTATTTCCAATTTTAGTTGTTTTTATTTCTTTTAATTATAAGTAATTCAATTCTACTACTTCTTTTTATTTTAATTATGCTTAACTAAATAATATTAGTTAGGGGAAGGTGAAACTCTTAGGAAATAAATATGATTTAATCAAATTCTATTTTTAATTTTATAAATTAAATTATTTTCTATTTAATTTTATACATGTTTTATATTTTGTAATTTTGATTTATTGTAGACAAACAAATGAATTTGGCACAATAAATTCTTAAGATCTTAATATAATGCATGGTGAAATGATATTTTGACTTATTGTAGACAAATTAAATTTTGGCACAATAAATACTTAATTCATCATAAAATTAAAGGGAAAATATAATAATTTGTATAATTAATCTTTTGGGTAACAAATCTAAAAAAAATTGGCAAAAAGAATTTATTAAGTTTTATTTATTTCTAAGAGTGGATCCATAACCCTAACTAGTTCAATTCCATAGTTTCATTTAAATTAAGTTGTTTATTTTCAAGTTTTAATTTCAATTTTTAGATAAAATAAAATAAACTAATTAAATCTTTTCTCATGATCGAAATTATAATATAATAAAACACTCTTATACTTGGGAGTTAAAAATTACTTTTAAGTTGTGTCAAGTTTTTAGCGCCGTTGCCGGGGAAAAGTTTTTTTTTTATTTGGTTTGTTTTTCCGTTTTTATTTTTCTCTTATATGTAAAATTTCGTTTACCCTCTTTTCCTTTTCTTAAATTCTCTTTTGTTCCCATACCTTTCATATTGCTCGTTTCACCCCAACAATTCCCGTTTCTAGCCCAATCTTCTGGTAATTACATTCTGACCCCAACATCTTTCAGTCGTTTCACTTTCATCCCAAATTGCTATTCTAAACTTCTAAAAATTACAGTTTGGCCATAAAATTAAAAATAATTTGTAATAAAATCCCTAGACGAAATTCCTCAAAATAATCAAGACTTGGGCATACTTTGGACATACTTTGGACATATTTGGACATATTTTGGACTTAATTTGGACCAAACTAACTTTAACTACTAACTCTAATTACTAACTTTTAACTTACTAACTGCTAACTCCTAACTTTTTTAATTTCAGTTATTTAATTTTCTGTATTTATTTTATTTCGTATTTATTTATTTATTTTTGCTTTATTGGTGGGTTTAACCACCAAACTAACTACTAACTCTTAACTTTTATTTTCAGTTATTTAATTTTCAGTATTTATTTAATTTTGTATTTGTTTTTTAATTGGTGGGTTCAACCACCAAAATTGTTATTTAATTTTCTTTTGTACACTTATATTATTTTCTTATTTATTTTTTATTTTATTTTGTTTTCAATTTGCGTAAATATTTTCTTTATAATATAACCATTGCATGAGACGTTGGTCTCGATCTTCAAGTGGCAGGTTAAGTCGTAGATCTCAATCTCCACCACCAATCATGGATGAGAATGAAGGCGAAAACGTTTTGGGCGAACTTAATCCTCAAATTGATCAGGGAGACAACCAATCTCAACATGTACATGATCAGAATCAACCAAGGACTCTGAGAGACTACATGAATCCAACCAGAGCCGGAGCACCGTCATGTATAGTATTTCCTCCAGAAGCATCTCGATTCAACTTTAAACCAGGTATTATCCAACTTTTACCAACATTTCATGGTTTAGAATCTGAGAATCCGTACTTGCATCTAAGAGATTTTGAGGAAGTTTGTAATACATACACGGACCAAAATTGTAGCATGAACATAATTAGATTAAAGCTTTTTCCTTTTTCATTAAAAGATAAAGCTAAAACTTGGCTACAAAACCTTAGATTTGGATCAGTAAGAACTTGGAATAACATGCACGAACAGTTTTTGAAAAAATTCTTTCCACCTCATAGAACAAATTCTTTTAAAAGGCAAATCACTTCTTTCACTCAAAAAAAGGAGAAACATTATACCAATGCTGGGATAGGTTTAAAGAGTTGCTTAACATATGCCCATATCATGGTTTTGAAACTTGGCGATTGGTCACTTACTTCTACAAGGGCTTAATACCCCAAAGTAGACAAGTTGTTGAAATGATGTGTAATGGTGAATTTAGGGATAAAAATCCTGAAGATGCACTAGATTACCTTGACCAATTAGCTGAAAATGCACAACATTGGGATACTGTTGGAACTTTTGAATTGACAAATAAGCAACAATTATCTCCATCTAGTGGAGGAATCCATAACCTTAGGGAAGATCATGATTTACAAGCAAAATTTGCATCCCTAGTTAGGAAAGTTGAAGCTTTGTAGCATAAAAAGAGTGATCAAGTAAAATCTGTTCAAGAAATTACATGTAACATATGTAATTCGAATGATCATTTCACTCAAGAGTGTCCCACTTTGCCTGCACTTAAAGAATGTCTAAATGATCAAGCTAATGTGATTAACACTTTCAATAAACCAAACCCATATTCACAGACTTATAATCCTGGTTGGAGAAATCATCCGAATTTCAGTTGGAGGAATAATAATAATGCACAATCTTCACAAGCACCACCTCGACAAAAATTTTCAAAATCCTCAGCCTTATACACCATATGTTCCACCACCTTGGAAAAATCTGGAAGACACAATGCATTCATTCATCAGAAAGCAAGATGTTATTAACAATCAAAATGCACAAACTTTTTTTGATTTGAAAGATACTCTTGCTAAAATTGCTTCTGCACTCACCATTCAAGAAAAAGGAAAATTTCCAGCCCAACCACAACCAAATCCTAAAATTCAACAAAATCCACCCACAGACCAAGTCAAGTCAGTTATAACTCTTCGTAGTGGTAAGGTTGTTGATAGACCTATGAAAATGATGAAAATTCAAAGGGTAAGGAAGGACTAAATGAACTTGCACCTAGTGAAGAAATTACTAGTGTTCCACCTGAACCACCATTTCCGCATGCATTGAATAAACCAAAGAAATCAAACCACTCTTCTGAAATTTATGAAATCTTTAAGCAAGTGAAAGTTAACATTCCTCTATTAGATGCAATCAAGCAGGTACCTTCATATGTCAAATTTTTAAAGGACTTGTGCACTGTTAAGAGAAAATTAAAGGTAAGAAAGAGTGCTTTCATGGCCGAACAGGTAAGTACAATTCTGTCTACTAATAATAAGTTGAAATATAAAGATCCTGGTTGTTCTACCATTTCTTGTATTATTGGTAATCACAGAATTGAGCATGCTTTACTAGATCTTGGTGCTAGTGTTAATTTGCTTCCATATTCAATTTATCTTCAACTTAATCTTGGTGAGTTAAAATCAACTTCAACTACACTTTTGCTTGCCGATAGATCAGTTAAAGTACCAAAAGGAATAGTGGAAGATGTTTTAGTACAAGTTGATAAATTTATTTATCCTGTGGATTTTATTGTCTTGGAAACTGAACCTGTTGTGAATAATTACAAACCAATTCCTGTAATTTTAGGTCGACCATTTTTAGCAACTGCTAATGCTTTGATTAATTATAGGAATGGTTTAATGAATTTATCCTTTGGGAATATGACTTTGGAATTGAATGTTTTCAACATGTGCAGGCAACCTAATGAAGAAAATGAGAATGAAGATGATACTGATGAACAAAATGAATTGTTTGAATCTTGTATCAAGGAAAATTTTTAAAAAGGGGATTTTTCTGAACTTTCCAATGTTTGTTTAGTTAATTCAATTGAGTCAAATAAGCAACTTGAACTTGATATTTCTAATATAAATTCGTTGCTTGATTCTGTGCAGACTTCACAAAATTATGATGACGAGCTAAAATTTGAGGAGCTTGGAAGTATTGAAAAGACAAAACAACAAAAAGCACCTAAAATAGAGTTAAAATCTTTGCCTGAAGGATTGAAGTATGCTTTTCTTGGAGAAGAACAAACTTATCCTGTTGTGATTTCTTCTACTTTAACAAGCGACCAAGAAGGTCACTTACTGTTCTTAAAAAGCATAAAAATGCAATAGGATGGACTTTAAATGATATTAAAGGCATTAATCCCTTAATCTGCACACATAGAATTAATTTGGAAGAAAATGCTAAAACATGTCAATAACCTCCAAGAAGATTAAACCCACACATGAAAGAGGTAGTCAAAACAGAAGTCCTTAAATTGCTTGATGCGAGAATTATCTACCATATTTCTGATAGTAAGTGGGTAAGTTCTACACAAGTAGTGCCTAAAAAATCTAGAATCACTGTTGTTAAAAATGAAAAAGGTGAATTAATTCCAACACGAATTACATCTAGTTGGCGCATGTGCATTGACTATAGAAAATTAAATGAAGCCACTAGAAAAGATCATTTTCCATTACCATTCCTTGACCAAATCTTAGAAAGAGTAGCAGGACATCCCTACTACTGTTTTTAGATGGATATTCAGGTTATTATCAAATTCCTATAGCACTTGAGGACCAAGAAAAGACCACATTCACATGTCCATTTGGAACATTTGCATTTAAAAGAATGTCATTCGGGCTTTGTAATGCTCCTACAACATTTCAAAGATCTATGTTAAGCATTTTTTGTGATATGGTTGAACATTATTTAGAGGTCTTTATGGATGATTTGACTGTGTTTGGGAATTCTTTTGATGATTGCCTTGATAATTTGGAGAAAGTTTTAAAAAGATGTGTTGAAAAAGAACTCATGTTGAATTGGGAAAAATGTCACTACATGGTTACTTCTGGAATTGTTTTGGGTCATGTTGTTTCTATTAAAGGAATTGAAGTTGACAAAGCAAAAATTGAAGTCATATCTAAATTGCCACAAACAAAAACAGTTAGAGATGTGCGATCCTTTTTAGGACATGCAGGATTTTATAGGAGGGTTATTAAAATCTTTAGTGCCATATCTAAACCACTTTGTAACCTCTTATTAAAAGATGCACCGTTTGAATGGAATGATGATTGCCAAAAATCTTTTGAAAAAATAATTTGTCTTTTAACATCTGCACCTATTATGCAATCTCCTGATTGGTCTTTGCCATTTGAATTAATGTGTGATGCAAGTGATTTTGCTGTTGGTGCTGTTTTAGGACAAAGAAGGGATGGTAAGCCTTTTGTGATTTATTATGCGAGTAAGACTTTGGATAGTGCTCAAATGAATTATTCTACAACTGAAAAAGAATTACTTACTGTGGTATTTGCATTAAACAAATTTCGTTAATATTTGCTTGGCTCTAAATCTGTTGTGTTTACTGACCACGCTGCTGTGAGATATTTGATGAGTAAACAAGATGCCAAACCGAGACTAATTCGTTGGATTTTATTACTTTAAGAATTTGACCTTACCATCAAAGATAAAAAGGGTGCTGAAAATGTTGTTGCTGATCATCTATCAAGACTCACATCTGAAATTTGCAATGATATAACACCCATAAATGATTCTTTCCTTGATGAATTTTTATTTTCTTTTACTTCAATGCCATGGTATGCTAACATTGTTAATTTTCTTATTACAGGGAAAATGCCTTTGCAATGGAATGCTCAAGAGAAGAAGAAATTTTTTGTTGAAGTAAAGAAATTTTATTGGGATGACCCTTATTTGTTCAAATATTGCCCAGATCAAATTTTTCGGTGATGTATTCCTGATAATAAGGTAAGTAGTGTCATTAATTTTTGTCATTCTGAAGCATGTGGTGGTCACTTTTCTTCAAGAAAAACTACTGCTAAAATTTTACAGTGTAGATTTTATTGGCCTACCATGTTTAAAGACACATATGAATTCTGCAAAAGTTGTGAAAAATGTCAAAAATTGGGATCAATTACAAAAAGAAACATGATGCCCTTAAATCCCATACTTGAAATTGAAATATTTGACTGTTGGGGAATTGATTTCATGGGTCCATTTCTATCATCTTTTGGATTTGTGTATATATTAGTTACAATTGATTATGTCTCAAAATGGATTGAAGCAATTTCTTGTCGAAATAATGATAGTAAAACTGTGATTAAATTTTTAAGAGAAAACATTTTAAGTCGATTTGGAATCCCTCGAGCCATTATCAGTGATGGAGGTAAGCATTTTTGTAATAAGTCATTTGAGTCTTTAATGAAGAAATATGGAATTACACATAAAATTGCTATCCCTTATCATCCTCAAACAAATGGTCAAGTTGAATTAGCAAATAGGGAGATAAAACAAATTTTGGAAAAAACGGTTAACCCAAACCGAAAAGATTGGTCTTTTAGACTTAATGATGCACTTTGGGCTTACCGTACTGCATTTAAAACATCATTAGGAATGTCACCCTATTGGTTAGTTTATGGTAAACCTTGTCATTTACTTGTTGAACTTGAACATAAATCATTTTGAGCTATTAAAACTTTTAATTCAAATTTGGATGATGCTGGTAATGTGCGAAAATTGCAATTGAATGAACTTGAGGAATTAAGGAATGATACATATGAAATTCAAGAATTATTAAAGCAAGAACAAAAGCATTTCATGATAAAATAATTTTTTGAAAAATATTTGAGATTGGTCAAAAAGTGTTACTTTATAATTCTCGTCTTCATTTATTTCCAGGGAAGTTAAAGTCAAAATGGAGTGGCCCATTTGTTGTAAAAAATGTATATTCATATGGGGCAATAGAAATTGAGAATCCAAAGAACGGTGTCACATTTAAAGTTAATGGTCAAAGATTAAAACCTTATCTGGAACATCACCCACGTGATGAGGACACCGAAATTAATTTTGGTGACCCACCAGTTCTTGATTAAGTCTTTAATGATTGATTTTTTTTTTGTTTTACTATTATTTTTCTGTTTCATTGTTTGATTTTTTTTTTTAGATTGATGCACTGTACATAATTTTTTTTAACATTGTTTTTCTTGTGTAAGCGTGTTTGTTTGACAGTTGTACATTCTCTCAGCAATTTTCATTTTACATCATGAGCACCTTAATGAGAAAATACATGTTCGCACATCTTAAAAGATTTATGCGTATAAAATTTCACTTAAGAGGCTTGATACAAAGCTGTAAATCACATCCACTTTGGAATCTACAACTACCAGAATTCGTGTCCTATGTTGAGGATCTAGAGGGACAACTCAGAACAGTAAAGAGTGGCATATATGAATTTCAAATGGAGCTTGAGGTTAACTCAATGAGAGGACGAATGTAAGTTCATTTTTCTTTTATATTGTGTGCTTCTTTTTGCTCGCTTTCACGCTTGATTTGATTTTGGTGTGTTTTGATTTATTTTCCCGTATAAATGGCGGATAACGGTACTCCGTGACTTCTTAAGTCGGTATCTTCAGTTTCCCACAGTAACTGAAACCCCAAAATCAAACATGGAAGAAATACAACATAAACTCCATAAGCATTTTCCCTCTCTCCCTCAGAATGCCTTCAGGAAAATTTACAAAGCTCGTTGTGAACGACTGTGTTTGTTAATGATCAATGGCATTCCTTCTGACATTCGTTGGTTAATTGAAGCAAAGGTCCGATTAGCAGGTGAGTTTTCTGGTCAATTTGTTTCTTACATGCCTGGTTTTGGTAAAAGTACGTTTGCTAAGAAAAGGAGAGCTAAACGACTTGGCTCAAAATGTCATAACTGTGTGAGACTTGGTTGCAAATTACCAGATTGTAAATCTTTAGGAATGGTTTCTGATACTCGTGAAGATAAAATTAAATTCGTTAAAGATGGCATGAGTAAATAATCGTTGGATGATATCTTATGATCTCTTGAGACGCATCGAAGCGGATTTGTGCAACGTGAGATTTACAATTTGTGGATACTATTCCAAAAACAAAGTTCATAGTTTAGTCTTGGGAATCTGACTCAAAAAGACCATGTTTGCCAGTTTATAAGAAAACTGGATGGGAAGCCGATCCTTGACCCATAAAGGGCGTTCAAACCGTTACTGGACGTAAAACCAGAGGAAGATTTGAGCCACAATCACGATTTATTGTAGACAAACAAATAAATTTGGCACAATAAATTCTTAAGATCTTAATATAAGGCATGGTGAAATGGTATTTTGACTTATTGTAGACAAATTAAATTTTAGCACAATAAATACTTAATCCATCATAAAATTAAAGGGAAAATAATAATAATTTGTATAATGAATCTTTTGGGTAACAAATCTAAAAAAAATTGGCAAAAAGAATTTATTAAGTTTTATTTATTTCTAAGAGTGGATCCATAATTCTAACTAGTTCAATTCCATAGTTTTATTTAAATTAAGTTTTTTATTTTCAAGTTTTAATTTCAATTTTTAGATAAAATAAAATAAACTAATTAAATCTTTTCTCTGTGGATCGACCTCGGAATCACGGAGTTATAATACAATAAAACACTCTTATACTTGGGAGTTAAAAATTACTTTTAAGTTGTGTCATCTAATGTCACTAATTTATTCTTTAGGGAAATTGTGAGGCTGCATGGTAAGCTCAGGACAATTATTTCTGATAGGGATGCTAAATTTTTAAGTTACTTTTGAAAAACATCATGGACAAAGTGAGGAACTAAGTTATTTTTTTTAACTACTTGTCACCCTCAATTGATGGTCAAACAGAAGTTTTAAATAGAACTTTATCTACTTTGTTACGGGTTATCATTAAAAACAACATAAAAATTTGGGAAAATTGTTTGCCATATGTTGACTTTGCTTATAATCATTTTGTTCATTTTACTACTAAATATTCACTGTTTGAAATCATTTACGGTTTTAATCCTTTAACCCCATTGGATTTAACTCCACTACATGTTTCTTAGTGTGTTAACTTAGATGGCAAAAAAGGTTGAAATTGTTAAATAGATACATGAGATGACAAAGTTCAACATCGAGCAGAGAACTAAGCAATATGCTAAACAGGCCAAAAAAGGGCGACATAAGCTAGTCTTTGAATCGGGTGATTGGGTGTGGTTACACATGCATAAAGAACAATTTCCAGAATGAAGGAAATCTAAGTTATTATCTTGAAAGGATGGTCCTTTCCAAGTTTTGGAATGGATCAATGATAATGCATACAAGCTAGATTTGCCTGGTGAGTACAACGTAAGTGCTACTTTTAATGTTTCTGATTTGATTCATGTTGATGTAGGTGATGATTTGAGGATAAATCCTCTTCAAGAGGAGGGCAATGACGAGATTGAGGACAAAACTATCACAAACACGTACGATGAGGTATAATTAGATCCTATTCAAGTTCACGTTGGACCCGTCATAAGAGCTGAGCAAAGAAATTCAAAGAAGCGTTTAATAGGTTGATTCAAGCAATTTAAGCTTAAACAAATTCATAAAGGCCCATTGAAGGAATTACACGTGATAAATGCATAATTTATGCTCCTGAAGTTTCCAAATAATCACATCCATATAATAGGAAGTTGGTTTGCATATTATAGCGGAAAAATATACTACACTTTCTTGTTTCTTGAGGAGGCTAGTGGAGAAACAAATCAGTTATTTTTCTTTTAATCGCCGAGTTTCCATTTTAATTGATGTAAGACATTTAAGCTAATTAGGATTTTGATTTGATTTCATTCTTTCTATTTGGTTATATTAGGATTCTGATTTAATTTTGGTTCTTCCATATTCGTTTATATTAGGATTTCAATTTGATTTTAGTTTAGGATTTATTTCCAAAAATTATTGTAACCAACCCTATATAATGTATTCACATCCAATAAGCAGAGGCAAATAAGTTTTGATGCAATTGATGAGAGAGATAATTCTCTTTGGTTCTTAAGCAAACTTCTAATCTTGACTTATCAATCAGATCATTCATAACTGATTGTGGCATCCTCACATACCAAGGTTCATGCTTTCATTAAGCATCGAGTTGCGATTCCATTTAATTCTAGGTTTAGATCTGATCTTGAAGATTAAATTGATTCGAGTCGCGTTAGTTCTTGGCGGGGTTTGTATCAATAGCTTAAGGTGTCTAGAGCTACACTCTAAAAGTTTAACATGGTGAGTCGTAAATGGAGATAAATTATAATGAACAAATCATAACAAATAAGGAGTAAATTATTTATTCACAATCACATGGTGAAAAATATAGATCATCCACATAAATATCTATATAGGATATATTAGAGAAGGCAAGATATTGCATCACACTTCAATCATAGTGAGGATCTTGGCAAGGTAAGCTATACCTACAGTGTAAAAAAAAAAAAGAAAAGGAAAATCCAGTCATAAATGGTAATCAAAGAAAGAGAAGCTAATACACTATATGTAATGACTTATAACTAAAGGCAAGTCATCCACTCACTTCTTCATGAGGACTAGGTAAGCTATATACTTTTAATTTCTATAACGAAATCTCTAAAAAAGAATGAGCAACCTCTCTAAGGTACCCTTGAGGTCCCCATAAGGTCTTCACCATTGTAGAGTACTCTTGAGGTTCGTACAAATTTATCACACAAGATTTACAAATATATTTTATAAGATGATAAATAAATAGAATAGAACAGTAGAGAGTTTCTGACTACATGTTAACCATCATCATTCTGGTTCTTTTTCAAGTCTTTTTTTACATAACTCCCTTAGGGCTTCATCCACCCAAGTTACTTGCGAATTCAGATATAGAGTAGGTGATGACTTGAGTTTGGGGAGCTAAATGAGATATGATATCTCTTAAATACTAAAGTTGCATTCCTGATCTGATAGGTGGAGCTCTACTTGCTCATTGTTGGCATATTTCAAGTGCCTTCACATGGTGATGTTTACATATGAGGGTACCTCTGTTGCCCCTTTGTTCAAACACGACATAAACCTAAAGCCATCACTATGAAAGCTTTTTGAAGTGCTATCTACATATGGCACTAATTGTTTTCACCAAATTTTCGCTAGGGCTGATTAGAACCAATTGGGTGGTACTCATTAATTTTACCTCAAATCTAATTCAAACAAATAAATTCATATTTGAGGGGAGCATGTGCTAAGTTTGCGTATAGGTCTATTTTTTTTTTTTATTTAGGGCTTGTGGTCTAGCTGAGGTACACTAGATAGTGAGCTAAAGTAATAGGCAGAGTGAGCTGAGGTAGTCGTATGTGGAATAATAGGGAGAGCTCAATAGAGTTGTATAAGAGTTGATATGGAGGGGGCTAATGTGTTCTTAGGAGTAGCTCAGATGTACTCGAAGGACAACTCAGTGGTCGTACAAAATACTTAGAGTAACTGTGGTAACTTACATTATCCAAGACATGATGTTAATTGGTTTGGCCTTTGGCTTTTGTCTATGGAAGTAAGTCAACACTAATCCACTATATAAATGAGAGATCATAAAGATTTGCATTTTCCAAGACAAATTACATAAGTTAGATAACTATATCGAGATGTTTGGTGTTGATAAAGATGAAGATAGTGAATAAAGAGATGGAGAATAGAAATGGCATCCCAGAAATGGAGAAGTGGATGATCATTTAAAAGATAGATAGAGAGAGAGAGTGAGAGAGAGAGAGAGAGAGAGGAAAGAGTGAGAGAAAGGAGTAGAGAGCCCCCAGATATAGGTTAAATAAAACATTTATATAGTGGAGTCTAGTGGTAAGGAGAGTGCATAAAAATTAGGGTTAGATGTCATCTTTGGTTAAAAAGAGAAAATATTTCAAAGCTGTGTCTTGCTTGGAGAAAAAAATAAGAATATTCTTTTGTAAATTTTTTCAAATGGCATCTTTATAATGATCTAAGTATTGTGTACATTTTGTCCTTATAATTGTCCACATATTATTCATTTAATAGTGTAAAAATATCATTCTAAATATACCCCGAAACTAATTATTATTTTTATTAATTGGCTTAATAGTAGCCCAATTCCGTCCCATATAGAAGCAGTAATGCTGGACTCGAAATATAAGGTCTTATACTACATTAATTATAACCTACAACAATTCAAAAATAATTTTTTTATACTTCCAAGTTATTTCTACTCAAATAATTTTAAAAAAACTAATTTTAAGTGAACTGTAAGTCGCAATTAAGAAAATTAGCAGCTGCCTGAACAATATATATTAGACCATTAATTGATAATTTAAAAGTGGAGTACTCTTTAGCTATTTCCTTATTTCTTCTAGCAGATCTTTTGCCACAAATTTGACAATTAGAATAAAATTTTGATACAATGATGTGAGCCATGTTTTATGATTTATTTATTTAAGAAAGTTTTTCACCTATCGATCGATCCTAGGGAGACGGTGACTAATAATTAATAAAAACATTTTTTTAAAGAAAAATAAAAAAGAGTTGACCCGACATTAGCTTATTTTTAATTTCCTCGTAGAAACAATATATATATATATATATATATATATATATATATATATATATATTCAACACATTTGGTTGCACATGGAAGTCTTATCTCCAAAATCTTTAGTCTCATAGATTTAGATAACTGAATTTCACAGCATAAATTTGTATCTATACTCAAATTGAATTACTGCAATATCGATTTGGGATTGATATATCAAAATACACGTTTCTTCACAAATGTAACTAAAAAATAATTTTAAGTTAGCCTAAAAATAAAAATTAAAGATTAAAAAATCAACTGGAAATTATATATATAACTTATTGTAATGTATAAATTTGCTTTACTCGTGCATATGAGTATGAGTAATGATAGTAATTAAAATTAATTAGCTTCATGAAACCTATAGTCAAACCACGGGTAAAATCCTGTTTAGTTTTTATATTTTGAGATCAATACCCATTTAATCCCTATATTTTTAAAAATACCTCAAAACATCCCCGACATTAAATTATTATTTATTAGCACATTTCCTCTTATTTTTTGTTGCTTTTGGCTTAATTTTTACAATATTACCCTCTTACAATATTTTTTTGGACACTAGTAAAAAGAAAAAAAAATTAATTATCAATTTAATCTCAAAAAATAAAATAGAAACAAAATTAATATATGTTACTTTTTTGTAACACACTGCTGAGGAATTAATATATTAATCTTTTTATTACTAATGTCCAAAAAAATAAGTAATTTAATTATTTTTACAATAAAACTTTTTTTGGACACATGTAAGCTTTCACAAAAATTAATATATATTATTTTTGTTTTTATTTTATTTTTGGGGTTAAATTGATAATTTAATTTTTTTCTTTTTATTAATTTTATAAAAAAAATTATTGTAAGAGGGTAATATTATAAAAGCAAGTCAAAAGAAATAAAAGGTAACATCAATGATGTCAATAATGTAAGGGTAGGGATGTTCTGAGGTATTTCTAAAATTACAGGGACTAAATAGACACTAATCTTAAAATACAAAGATGAAACAAGCTTTTATCCGTCAAACCACATACAATTTTGGATGTCGAAATTAGAATATTTGATTACAATTGTCAATCTAACTTTTGTCTTATAACTTATTTATAGTAATTAAGTCTTAGAAATATCCCAAAAAAAATTGGAAGATATAATCAACCGAAATGCCCACCGATCTACTTAGAGTGTTTTTGAGATTGTGGTTGGACAACTATAACTGAAAAGGTGCAGCTCTAAATCATTTGGTAAACACTAACTGTTGTAACTTCAAAGTTATGTTGATATGATTTTTATAGTTACAAGTTTTCTTCCACAGCAGCGATAACTTCAAAGTTACAACACCTCAATTCTAAATAGGACCTTATATCTTATATTTATTATTTTTTATTAAGCCAGTTAAGCTCAGAACTTGATATTATTCTAATCCGAAAGTACCTCGTTTTTATTGGGCATCATTTGGTAGGGGAGCGCGATTTAATATTTAAAAAAAAGAGTAAATTTTTTAGTGAAATACAGATTAACAATATGCTTAATGGGGGCAAGCATTTAATGAATTATGTGATCTCATACAAATATTAAAATATGCATAAAAATTTAAAGGGAAGAAAAGTGGTTTAGCGGAGTCCATTCTAATAATAGATTCTGTGGGGTTTAATCCCTCAACATATGCGGAGGACATAAACATCATCGGGCTACAGGCACAAATGGCATTGACTCAAACAACCTGAAGAAACCATATTATTGGTCCAGGCATGATATTATGAAGCAATAAGTAATAAATTGAGAGATCGATTATTTTGCCAGAGCAAAGTTGTTTCATCCACCATTTTTTAAACTTGAAATTCATCTAAAAGAGCAGATTTTGACAATTAATTCAATGATTCTTCAAAGTCCAAGGAGGAATGGAAGCTATACGACTTAAAAATTGAATTACCATAATTGAATCGCGTTCCAAAACAATCCTCGCTAGCATAGAAAGCTGTTTATTATCCAGAAGAAAAACCAAAGCTACCCAAATAATTGCCGAAATAATTATAAAAATTGGCGGCATGGGCAACACTCGAGCAGTTGAATCAATCTCTATTTTATATTCTTATGATTTGTATATACCTCAACCTCATCTTTTTTTCCATCTTTGATCTATCTCTTAGCCTCTCACTTTTTTACAAAAATATTGATGGTAAAAAAATGTTAAAATACAATATTAAATTCTTGAATTTTATTATTATTTTACTAAAAATTAAAGATTTTAATCACAATATAATTATCTCAAGTTTAATTTGTAATATAACATAATGATTCAATTTAATATTTTATTTCATCAAAATTTATTGTTGCTTTTTCAATTCATAATTATCTCTCCATCAAGTGTTTAACTAATTGTGAGCTACAGCAAACCTTTTGGGAAGAAAAAAATGCATCGGTGTTTGTGCGCTATGGTTTGTTATTACGAACTTATGATGTTAGTGTTCGCTCGTGTTTACTGTTTAGGCTCTGTTTGGTACAGTTTTTTATTTAGAGCTTTTGTTAGTAGAACTTCTGTAAATAGGGTTTCTACCTAAAAATTTTTAGCTATTTGGTTGTCAATCAAAACTTTTATTAAAAATTATAAAATTACTTTAATTTACAATATTTTTAAAGTTATGTTATAAAAAATTAAAATAAGATTGTCAAATAAATAAATAATATTTTAGATATTTTAACATTTAAAAAATATTTTTCAACATTTACTCCTAAAAGCTTAACATTCGAGCTTTTGCTAGTAGAAGCAAAACAACTTATGTAAGATTCAAAAGCTCTACTAAAAGAACAACTAAATAGAAACAAAAACTTTAACAAGAGTTTATGGAATTAAATAAGTATTTATAACCATTAAATAAGTCATACCAAACAGACACTTTGTGGGTTAGTGTTTACAAAAAAATTAATTATTGGAATGTGATATTAATTGTGCTGTTTTTGTTGTCTTTTTATTAGTAGCACTGCTATGTTGTACACTTGAATTTGCATTTTACAGCTTGTATGCTTTTGCAAGATTTCTTTTTTTGAGAGCTTATGGCATTTTTTTAAAAAATAAATGTTATTTCTTAATAAGTTTAATAGAGACAAAATTAAGAAAAAATTGTTGATTTTTACTTCTGTTTCATTTCGTTAAATTATTAAAAATTAAAAAAAGAGTTGGACTATTGGCACTCCTTCAAAATTTTTCTGAAACCCCTTTATAAAATCCCAATTTCTCAGTCCTTTAACAAAGACAAGCTTATGGAAAATGGACATTGACAAGAAGCCCAATGAAGATTAGACTTCGGGTTAATGTATTTTTTCATTTTAGGAAAGCCATGAATTAAGATTATTTAATTATTTTTCTATACGTTATATTTTGAATGATAACATGTCATATAAAATAGGTAGTGTCACTCTATGCATAATGATACATGTCATTCATTAATTATGAATCTCATTATATTGTTTGAAATTTGCATATGCTTAATAATATTGGATATTATCTACATAATATTATAGGAAGCATGCAATTAACAATATAATTAATGTATGTTTTAAAAAGGAAAAACCAATTTTAAAATATTGATAGTCAATAATAATATTATATATATACCTCGACTTCATGATACGGTGATGCTCCCTTCGGAGGGTATATATATTAGATATTTTATTTGATGAACTTCTTCAAAGATAAAATTGAAATATTTTTCAATCGATTGTTCAACCCAAAGGTGACTATTGATATGAAAAATACGTAGATTGAAACAATGGTTATACACTCAATTAAAATTTGTTATTAACCTTTCCAACTAAGCTCTGTTAACAAATTTAAGCCCAAAAGGATAACGATAAATATTTATCATGTTTCTACATGAAAGTAAATAATCCATTAGATAATTGGGTCTAGTAAGTGTAGACATGACTTCCCCAACTGATAGCTTGTCAAAGAGGTACTAAATTATCGTTACAATAAACTAAAATGCATTTATGGTTTTATGCATTTTTTCATTTATTGTGAATATTATATCAAATTATTTATGCATGGATGTTTTATTTTTCAGGAAATGTCTTCCCTAAGCCCACTTATTATTATTCTGAATCAAAACAAACTCATTGGAGAAAACTATATAGATTGGAAAAGAAATCTATTCATTGTTCTGACTGTTGAAAATTATAAATATGTCTTAACCCAGCCATACCCTTCAGTTCCAGTGGAAAATGCACATAGAAATCAGAGGAGACTTTATGAGAAATGGCAAAATGCTACATTTTAGCCTCAATTTCTAATATTTTGTAGACCAAACATCAGAACTTGGAGACTGCCACTGAAATAATGGATAGTCTTCAAGGGATGTTCGGGTAGAGTACTCAAAATGATGGACTATTTGAATGAGGCTGAGATTCAGGAAGCACAAATCGATGATAACTCAAAGATTGACATAGTGTTAGAATCTCTGCCAGAAACATGACCTTAATTGAGTTGATGAACGAACTCCATTCTGCTGAAGAGATCCATCGTGTAGAGAAATCTCTTGGAAGCATAAATATTTCTGCAAAATGTTCTTCTTCTAGACCTAAGCTGAAAGGTAACAGTAAGAAGAAAGCTGGGAAAAAGAAATCGTCTATCAAGCAAGATGGTAAACCGAAAGGCAAATGCTTTAAGTGTGAACAGAAAGGTCATTGGAAAAAGGATTGCCCTAAGATTATGAAATTAGGTATGGGAAATCTTTTTGTAATTGAGGTCTGTTTAGTTCAGAATCCTATTGACACTTAGGTGTTGGATTCATGAGCAACTAATTATATTTGTAATTCACTTTATTGGTTTCAGGAAACTATGAAAATAAATGAAGGCGTCAGCTAGAGTTTTTGTTTTATTATCTTTTAATATTGAGACTTTAGTTTTGAATAATTGTCTTTATGTTCTAGACATTAAGAGTTTTGAATAATTGTCTTTATGTTCTAGACATTAAGAGGAATTTAATTTCAGTAGCTTGTTTGTCAAAACAAGGATATTGTAAATTTTGGATCATCTGTTTCTATTTTTTATAATAAAAGACTTATTTGTTTTGGTATATTGGAAGATAATTTATATCATTTAAGTCCTATAATCCATTCTATGCATGACACAGTGATCAATAATGATGAGCATAAACATTTGTTTAAAAAAACAAATATTTCTTCCAACCAATGTTACCTCTGGCATTTAGTTTGGGTCATATAAACTAAAATAGGATACAGAGAATGATCAAAGCTGGACTCTTGGGTCCATTAGAAAATGAATAATTGCCTCTCTATGAATCCTGTTTAGAAGGAAAAATGACCAAAAGACCACTCTCGACCAAAGGAATGCGTGCAACAGTACCAATTGAATTGGTACATACAGATGTATGTGGACCAATCAATGTACAAGCTTGAGGAGGTTATGAGTATTTCATCACTTTCACTGATTATTACTCAAGATACGGTTATGTTTATTTGATGTATCATAAGTCTGAAGCTCTTGAAAAATTCAAGGAGTATAAGGCTGCGATAGAAAAACAATTAGAGAAGAACATAAAGAATTTTTTATCTGATCGAGACGGTGAATTTCTCTCAGGAGAATTCAAAGAGTATCTGGTTGAAAATGTGATTATATCTCAGTTAATTACCCCGGGGACACCACAACAAAATGCGGTAGCTGAAAGGAGAAATAGAACTCTTTTGGATATGGTGAGATCTATGCTTAGTTATTCGTCATTACCAATATCTTTTTGGGGACTAGCGTTGGAAACTACAGTTTACCTCTTGAACTTAGTTCCATCTAAGTCAGTGCCTAAAACCCCAATAAAATTATGATCAGGTCACAAACCAAGTTTACGGCATGTCCGTATTTGGGGATCACCAGCACATGTGCTGAAACCAAAGGTAGACAAAATGGATTCACGTTCTGAGGTTTGTATGTTTATGGAGTATCCCAAAGGAACAAGATGAGGTTTATTTTATAGTCCTCAAGATAGGAAAGTGATCGTAAGTACACATTTCACTTCCCTCGAGGAAGACTATATCAATAACTTCAAACTTAAGAGTAAGGTAATACTTGAAGAATTGTCAGGTGATCAGGTTGATACTAAGCTTTCAACACCTGTTATATAACAAGAAGAATAACAACAACCAGATGATCAACACAGGATTATCCCTGAACAATCATCACTTTTAGAACCTCGTCATAGTTAGGGGTGGGCAAAATACCCGACCCGATCCGACCCGAAAAATTTCGGGTTCAAATTGGATTGGGTTGTGAATAGAACCTAATCGGGTGCAATTGTGTCAACCTAATCGGGCCGTGTTAGGATCGGTTGAAACCCGATCGGGTTGACACAAAATTATAAAAAAAAAACAAATACAAAATCAAAAATCATAACCGCCAAACCTTATCCTAATTCCTAAACACTCACTGTCACACACACACCTCTCAACACTCATGATCCACACACATAAACCCTTACAAACAAAAGCCTAACCATTGCATATGGCACAACTGCACAAGCACTCAAGCAACAGTGAGCAGCCCACTGCCGACCAGTGCGTCATCCACCCACAAGCGACGCCCTCCCGCTTGCAACTTGGAACCCACCACCGACAGCCACACAGCCCGTCGCCTGCAACTTGGAACCCACCACCGACAGCCACACAACTCATCGCCTGTAACATCCTCCCTCAAACAAACAAAACACACACACACACACACACACACACACACAAAGTTAATGCCTTAACGAAGCAAGCTGCAGCCGACCACCACGTAGCAACCACCGAGCCTCCGCGAGGATCTTGATCTGATTCTGATCGACCGATCTACTACTACAAAGTACCAGATCTGTTGCGCCACCTCCAAGCCTTCATTCCTCCACCATCGTCCGATCCGATTCATGCTCGATTAACCCAGCAAGCAGCGACCCAAATTTTGGCTGTCGAATCGAGTTTTGGAAGCTTTGAGTTTGAGCTTTGGAACTTGATGGTGATGATATTTGTGAAAGTGACATGTGGAAGACTGGAAGTGAAATGTTAATAAGTCTTTTCCTAATTCGACCCGTTTTGAACTCGAACCCGAACTCGAACCGATCCGAATTCAACCCGAATTTATAACTCGATCCAATCTGAATATATTTAGATCGGATCGAGTTATAAATTCGGGTTGAATTCGGATAAAGTTTTATTCAACCCGACCAACCTAAAACTCGATCGGGTTGATTCGAACCCGACCCTAACCTGATTTTGCCCAGCCCTAGTCGTAGTGGAAAGGTAGCTAAGTTACCTGCGAGATACATGTTATTAGGAGAAACCTATACAACTATCTCAGATGAACATGTAAAAATTCCACTAGCTACAACGAAGCTCTAATAGATAGAGATGTTGAACTTTGGAAAAAAGGCCATGAACCAAGAAATGGAATCTATGTATTCCAATAAAGTATGAGAAGTTGTAGAGGCACCAAATGGGGTAAAACTTATAGGGTGTAAGTGGATCTACAAGAGAAAAAGAGGAGTAGACGGAAGGATGGAAATATTTAAAGCAAGATTAGTAGTTAAAGGGTTTACTCAGAAAAAGGGAATCGATTATGAGGAAACATTTTCTCGTATTGCTATGCTTAAATCCATCAGGATTCTACTCTCTATTGCTGCAGTGTTAGGTTATGAAATTTGGCAAATGGATGTCAAGACTGCCTTTCTTAATGGGCATCTTGAAGAAAATATTTAGATGCAGCAACCAGATGGATTCGTACAAAAAGGCCAAGAACACAAGGTATATAAGTTGCAGAGATCCATTTATAGATTGAAAGAAGCATCTCGGTCATGGAACATCATATTTGATCAAGCGATTAAATCATTTGGATTCATTCAGAACATTGATAAACCATGTGTGTACAAGAAAATTCAGGAAAAATCTATAGCCTTCCTAATTCTTTATATAGATGATATTCTCCTAATTGAAAATGATATATGAGGATTGACTACAATAAATAGTTGGTTAGCAAAACAATTTGATATGAAAGACCTGGGAGAAACAAGTTATATTCTTAGTATCAAGTTATTACGAGACCAGAAGAACAAAACTTTAGCCTTGTCTCAAGCGATCTATATCGACAAGATATTGGATAGATTTAGCATGGAAAATTTCAGGACCGGTTTGTTACAATTCAGACATGAAATTGCATTCTCTAAGGATCAATCACCTAAAACATCTAAAGAGATTGAGAAAATGAGACGAGTTCCTTATGTAGAAGTTGTAGGAAGTCTCATGTATGCCACGCTTTGCACCAAACATCTATTTTACGGTAAGGATAGTTAGCAAATATCAATCTAATCATGGACTTGAACACTGGAATGCAGTCAAGCATATAATGAAGTATCTGAAAAGAACTAAAAATTATATGCTTCTGTATTCTGGTGATGAACTCATTCTAGTGGGTTATACAGATTCTAACTTTATGTCAGATAAGGATTCCAGAAAGTCAACTTCCGGCTATGTGTTTACATTAAGAAGTGGAGCTGTTAGTTGGAGAAGTGTGAAATAATCTTGTATCGCAGACTCCACGACTGAAGCTGAATATGTGGCTGTATCAGAAGCTGCAAAAGAAGTTGTATGGCTCCTCATGTTCTTACAAGATCTTGATGTGGTACCTGCTGTAACTACACCCCTTAAACTATTTTGTGATAATAGTGGTGCGGTAGTTCAATCTAAGGAACCATGGAACCACAATAAACAAAAACATATTGAGAGAAAATTTCATTTTATAAGGGCTATAATGTAAAAAGGTGATGTGGAGGTTACTCAGATTGCGTCACAGCAAAACTTGGCAGATCATTTTACTAAGGCCATACCTGGGAAACCTTTTAACTTGCACTTAGAATCCATAGGCATGCATAAGATGCCAAATATACTTTGAGAGTTAGTGGGAGATTGCTGGGAAAATATGCTCTTTAAAAGCATATGTGTTTATTTAATTGTAATAAATAATTTTTCTGATTAATAAAATAAATGAGGTATTTTATTCAAGTATATTAATTGCATTAATATTTTGAGTAAAGTCCATTTAATCATTTTATATTTATTTATATGATTACTATGTGGATTCACATAAGACATAAATACAAGTTATCTTATGATTAAATAAATTAAGTTTGCAGTTGATAAATAAAGTTGGGTACTTTATTTAGGTATAGACTGTAATGAATTCATTGAATGATTGGTCTTAATTATGTATGAATATATTGATATAGTACGACTACATTGAACAGGATCACATATGAGATTTAATTAACTTTGTAATAATTGTCAGACTTATTAAATCTCATAGGCATTGATTTTACTGTAATCTTAATATTGAGTTAGTTATAATTTTATGATTGTAATTGTCATTCCATTTGAGTTACCAATGGGCACGACACATACTTGTAGTCAAGGTTACCCGATATCTTGATAGAAGCAATTATGAGTATTGGAGTTATAGATCAACAATATAGATTTATATAACACATCTCTTGATGGGTTTTCGGCACTTAATCATAGAATTCTCTGGTCCGAGTGTGTTGACATATTTAATATGTTGAAAATGATCATTAGAGAAAACCAGTAAGTATCAAGGAACAAGATGTAATTAAATTGATTGGATAGTTGAGATAACAATTTAATTAATGGTGTGGTATAAAGGATTGTGCAGTAAAGAAATCAATGTGGCATTGGTCGTATTATTATTCAAGAACACTATCCTGGATAACATACAATTATGGAGGTCAATTCCAATTTTTTAGTGAAGTAGATTTGGAATTAAATAATTGAGCTAGTTTAATTATAGACATAATTATTGTAGCCACTATTGTATATACCCGTATGATCCTCGAGTTAGCTCATTTAATTGACATAGCCGCTACTGGATTTAATAAGTAAGAAAACTAGCTATTTGAGTTAAAAGTCTAAATATATTATTTAGTGGGAGGCTCCATATAATGTACTTGTGTTTAAGAGGCCTTGTGTTATTTTACAAGGTGGGCCCCTATGACAAGAAGAAGTAAAGTTACTTTTGATTTTATTATCTTTATTTTAAATAAAATTTAATTTAATAGAATTAAAAATATTAAAATATAGAGTCTAGGGTTTCCACTAGATAAATATATAAAAATGCTTATTTTCTCTCAAAAAAAGAAAGAAGCCACATTATACAGATTAGAGAAAAAAAAATTATCTCTAATATTGAGAGAAATATTTTCTCCTACTAGTTGCTTTTAGTGGTGATAAAGACGCCCACACATCAAATGCAAATCAAACCTGAGTGATAACCTAGAAGATCACTGGTGACGGATCGTGATCTAGCAAGCGTGGCGGTGACGAATCATGATCTAACAGGCGTGATGGTGGCAGATCGTGATCTAGGAGCCTAGTTTAACTCAGCGAAAAAGCCAAATCGAATTGTTAAGGTATGATTTTTTATATTACGAATTCCTATATATTATATGAGATCGATCCTAAAAATTTTTATAAAAAAAATTAAAAAACTAATTTTTAACCCAACAAAATGTTGATCTTCTTAATTCTTATTGTTCCTCAGTAGGGGAGAAATTTCAACAACGTTGGTTAAGTGCATGTTGTGTTACTCTTTTATAATATGTTCAATTAAATAAAAAGATGTCATTTCTAAAAGATCTCTTGAGATATGTAAGAGAATTTGTTTATTTATTTATATATACTGCGTTTTCTTGGAAAATGAAATAAATAAACAATGATTACTGTGTGTCAACGTGTTAAAATTGATTAAGTTGGTCTCTATCATGCTTTCTCTTCTTGAATATTTTTTTGAAACGAACTTCAGATATTAGTTAGTAATTCTTGTAGCTAGCATGTAATGTATCATCGATCATAATTTATTAAATATACACGTAAAATTTATCATTTCACCTTCAACATGATTTTCAACCATAATCACTATTAATTTTTTAATTATGTTCTTAAATAAAGTGAATTTATGAAATTTTGGTCTTGGGACGTGGAACCTGTCATCAATATATCTGATGTTGTGCTTTCATCATCTTAACATCATGTAGAAGGGGAAAATAGATTCAAACATTGGATAACTTCAATTTTCTTTATATTAATAAGTATTGAGCAATATGTGAAATGCTCCTATATATGAAGATGCTAATTTCTTAATAATTTTTTTTTAAAAAAAAAACTTTCTATTAGTCTATTGAGTGCAACTGAGTTCCTAATTAACCTCCAAACCTTATTAGTATTAAAGAAAAGGAAAGGGAAAAAAAGGGAAAAATAAAATCAGAAGAATTGCATTAACAACAATTATATTATATTACATATTATACCCATAATGTGATGTGCAGTATATAGCTTTCATTTGATACAAGTGCTGTGTGTTTTCGCGTTCGTTTTGCCTGCAAAATAGTGTAGGCAAACTGGTTTAGGTTCTCTGCCTTAAAAAAAATAAAAAATGAGGAAGTGCCTAAGAATTTTTTTTTTTTTTCACTAAGCGTACTCCGAGTTTCTTGGTTAAAAAAATGTGGCTCCACTCATCTTTCTCCTTTTATTTTATTAGACCCCACTTATCATTTTTATTTAATTTAAGAGTTTATCCACGAAAATTACCCAAATGCATTCTTTATATAATTATCTTATGGTCCTCTTTCACCATAGGTGTCAAAAAAAAAATTAATAAGTGTCTGTTTGGTAAGATTTATTTAATGAATATAAGTGCTTATTTAATCTCATAAGCTCTTATCATAATTTTTGTTGTTGTTTGATTGTTTTTCTAAAAGAGTTTTTGAAGCTTAGATAAGCTATTTTACCTCTACTAGCAAAAGCTGAAATTTTGAGTTTTTGAAAGTAGAGGTTGATGAAAAACTTATTTAAAATGTCAGAATATCTAAAATATCATCTACTTATTTAACAATCTTATTTATTATTTTCATAATATAACTTGAAGGGAAATTATCATTTGTATACCCTTAGTTTACTCCATTATCAAAAATACTACAACACTTTGAGGGTGTATCAATCGTCCACCCTAAGTTGACAAAATGTATCAGCTGACCACCAAACCGTTAGTTGCCGTTTAAGTATGATGACGTCAGAAGGGTAATTTGGTCTTTTCATATGATACAAGTGATAATTTAAGGGTATACAAGTGATAAAAAGAGAATTTAAAGGTATACAAGTGATAATTTTTAAGGGTAAAATCGTCAATTCACTGTAATTCCGTTAACTTTCAAACGGTAACTAACAGTTTGGTGGTCGACTGATACATTTTATCAACTAAGAGTGGACGATTGATACACTCTCAAAGTGTTGTAGTATTTTTGATAACATAGCAAATATAGGGTATACGAATGATAATTTTCCTAACTTGAAAAAAATTTCCTACTAAAGTGATTTCATAAATTTTTAATAAAACCTCTTATTGACAACCAAACAACTAAACGTTTTTTAGTAAAAACTCTATTTAAAAAAGTTCTACTAACAAAAGCTCTATTTGAAAAGCTGTACCAAACGAAGCCTAATAAGAATACTCAGCACTTTAACCAAAGTTGGTTGGTGTGAGTGGTTCGGCACTCTCACTCCTTAAGAGAGGTCAGGGGTTCAAGTCCCGCTCTCGTATGGAGTCACCACTTTGGCCAGCACTTTACCCCTTACGGGCCGACCCGGTGCGAGCGGGGATTAGTCTGGGTTGTGGTACGGGCTTAAAGGTGCCTCCCACAGTTGGGGCCCACTCAGGACCACCTCGTGGTTCAAAAAAAAAAAAGAATACTCCGCACTTTTGCTATGAAAAAGTTGCTCATTTGAATTTGCTTTCAATTCCCAAATGTTGGGTTTGGTTAAGAGAAAACTATGAAAATGTATTGCTAAAGAATAATCTTATGGATTTGTGTAGTGGATGGAGAAGGATTTTAGCTTTATGGCATGAGATTTTCTCGTTTGGGTTTTGAAACAAACTTCTCAAGAATACTAAGAGTAAATTTGTAACTAGGTGGGGCTACATTAAGAAATTAATTTATATAATGTGCTCTTAAAAATGGTTTGATTGGATAAAAAAAATGATATACTTAGTTGGGATACTTAATTTGTATCCTAATTGATGTGATAAATGATATATCACTATCTGATTGGTTCTAAGTGATAAATAATTATTAAACTTTTTTCATTTTAATTCAAATAATAAATTTTTATTAATAACACATCAGTTAAAATATAAACTGAATATCTCAACTAAATTAACATAACATCATTTAGAAAAAAAATGAGGTTAAACGGCCCATTTTTTTTATTTACAAAGGTTACATACAACCCAACCTAAGCTCAAATATAAAAAGAGCCAACCAAAGTAAATTTAATCCGTTCACTCTGTTTCTAATTTTTTATGATTTGGGCATTAAAGTAAATTTAACTTTAGAGCATCTCCCAAAAATTAACTTTACAAATTAGAATGTGCAATGACCTAAAGGTGGATGTCTATCCAATTATCTCCAGCTATTTAAGCTAGTAAGATGTAGCTAACAAGTGATATCAAGCAAGCTATAGAAGTCAAATGCATATGAGAGCTTTGTAATTATGCCATGGGGCTTAAGTATGGCAATATTTGATTGGTCAACGACAATTATAAATAGAGCCGTGAATTTCATTTGTATGGCATCCAGAATTTGAAAACGATTCTAATTTCAATAATTCCACATTCAGATTGTATTTATGAGAATCACCCATCATGAACAAAATCTTATGTGCTATTCAGTAGCTGTAATTATACATACAAAGAATCACCGTACGTCACTTTATTTAAAATATTTAGATTCTCTCCTAATCTAATTTTTCCAAACCTTTTAATATGATTATGACAATGACAACTATAATATTATAGGGCTTAGATTCATTTATTTATATTTTTCCTCTTAATAATAACGCAAACAATATTTTTTAAATAAAAATCCTACTGTAAAAAAGAATCCCAATTTATATAAACTCTGATATTCTTCTATACTATCTTCAAATTCTAGCAATTTCAACCCATTATCCACATTAGTAATATAAATCAAACAAAAAATTTCATTATAGTTTCAATATATTTTTCAAGCTTTCTTTTAGATTTGTAAATTTCAAATTAAAAATATTTTGTATTGCTCATCTTTATTCGTCATCACTGCAAAACTAGTAAATCTTTTATGACCACAGAAGATAATGTTCGATTTATATATATTGAATTTGTTTTTATTCAACCTTTGTCTTTAGAGATAAATCAATAGAGAAGAAGAAGAAGCTTTCCTTTGAATTTCATTGATCTGAAACCATTAAATAAATTACAGTAAAATCTTAAATCATTCGATCATAAAACACTTTTTTGTTCTTTATCTTTTCTGTCCAGAAATATATCAAACATCCAAGATGTAAAAATTTATGTGATGATAAAAATGGCAAAACTTAATGTTGGAAAGTAATTTATAATTATGGAAGCAAAAAATTATTTGTTTTATTACCTAATAAAGAGAAAAGTAAAATGAATAAACATCAACCATTCAATGTCATAGTTGACTTGTGTAATAATCTTAGTAAAAGTTTATGAAAAAAATAGATTAGAAGAGGATCCAAATCCTCATCTAAAATACACATATTGAGAACATGTCGATTACTTTGTTGAAAATACCGACTCTCATATTGGGCTTCCTTAAGAGCCTAAAACCATCAACATAAAAATTCTACCACACATCTTGTATAGATGCCAAACCATATTTTGTGTACAAATCTTGTAGATCTGCTAGTAGTGACACGTCCTTTTCTATGACACACCAAAAAGGATAAACTAGCCTCTCATAATAAAAAGAGACTCTTTACTAACTGACATTATATGTATCTCCAATTGCTTATTTACAATTATTTAAATGAACTTGCTCTATTCTGACAATCTTCTTTAAGATGCCTTGATTGTCAACATACTTTCAGGAGTTTTCATTAGTGGGAATAAGGTTTACATCACCTTTGCTTTCCTTGAGTAACCAGATTGAATTAACATATTCTTGACTTGAACTTGCTATAGGTCAAAATTGATTCTTCTATCAAACTTTTCTATTTCTACCTAATAGGTTTTGAAAACCTCATTGCCGACATATTTGCTCTGCATTACAGCCTTAGCTTTAATACCACTTGTTATAGGATTTTAATCCCACTCAAGATCTTGCAAGCAAAAGTATCAAACAAATAATAAATAGAAAAGAGATACAGAATAAAATGATGCAACGATATAAGAATTTACGTAGAAATGTCCTACAGTGGAGAAAAACCACAGCTGCCAGGGATGACAAGAGAACAATTTACTATGGAAAAAGTTATTTAATCACTCTATTATTTTTCTTGCACACAAAACCAAACAATGAAAAGCAATTATAGGAACAAAAAGAAAGAAAAGGCACAATAGCAGTGAATGGCAATTAGCTAAGAAAAATGTGACTGAAATTGAAGTTCTCTCAATGTATATTTAAGATGTATCGAATATTCTTATAGATGTATAGAGTAAATAAAGATAATTAAATTAAAGATTTAAGTAAGGACTTTTTTTTTGGTATTTTAAATAGTGTACAAAATAAAACTCAAATATTTAAATTTTAGAGTAAGGATGGCAATGGATCGGATATTATCCAAAATCCACCTGATCCAAATCAAATTGAATCATATTTGGGTTGGTTTAAAATGGATTTAGATTGGATTTGAATATCGATATTTAGATTTAAGACGGATTTGGAGTAGGTTTGATTTTTCAATATTCTTTCAACTATGATATTTTCTTTAAAATGAGTATACTAAAACATAAACCATAATGATAGGAATCTCAATGTTGAATCTCAACTGTTATGCATCATATTATATGTTTCATTGAGTCATGAGATGTGATTGCCAGTCACCATAGATGTACCCTTCCATATAAGCCATGCACATGCGTATTGAGAGTTAAGTTACTCTACCCATACGATGTAGTTAAATTCCGTCGGGTATTGAGAGGTTTCTCCCCCACTCTACTTGTGCGATGATGATCCTAGCGAGTATTGAAAGTTATTTCCTCTGTGTATTGTTTGGTGTAGTTTTATCACGTATGCATGTATGAATTCCATATATGCTGATGTATGATATTCAATGTGGAGTTATATCACACGATTATGTATAAGCACTAGTACACTACTTTATTATTATTATTATATCTACTCATTGAGTGACAAGCTTATTATTTTTCTATTTACCCATTTTCTCTACCAGGATTCCACAGGATTTTGTGCAGATCATTTCTAGTCAATTGAGGTTAGGCCACAAGATGCATTGTTGAATGTCTTGTATTTTGAGCACATTTATGTTGCTCAAGGGCGGAACCAGAATTCTGGTTCAGGGGTTGCCGAAATATGTCATGAGTTCAAATTTTAGCTAGTGATTAATTCGTAATCCAAAATTTGAAGTTTAAATTAAAAATAATGAACATGCACAAAAGGATCATGAAAGAAAAATAAAAATAAGCTATCATTCAAGTCTAAATTAAATGAAAATATAAAATAATTGTATCTTGTACTATATAATTTAACATATATTAAAAGTGAACTTTACGTTGTTTCATATCTCTAAAATCATCTATGACTGATTCCATGCTAATCTTCTTGGCAATATCTCTCTCAATGTATGTGATCAATGTGTCTGTGAGGAAATCATCATCCATTTTGTTGCGAAATCTAGTCTTGACAATACGCATAGCTGAAAAAGATCGTTTAGTAATTGCTGTAGAAACTGGAAGAGTAAACACAAACAATTATTCTGCAGACAAGTGGATATATTGATAATCTTCTAGTTCGTACCAACCATTGACATAAATAAGAAAGAGATGATAAATTTTTAAACTCCGGATCTTGAACAATGTTGTAATTATAATGATCAAACTACACCCTTAGATATATCTTTTCATTATCTATGAAGTTATCTCGATAAAACTTATCAACCAATTGACAAATATTATCAATTCTAAAAGAATTATATCCTTCTCGAAGATCCAAGGCTGAGCTAAGCATAAGCAACTCTACTGAGCTATCATTAAATCGAATATTTAATTCTTGTAATTGAGAATCTATTGCTGCATCAAAAATATTTACCCGATACTGCTGCTCCATAGTAAAGTTATCTTCTTGATAATGAGCTCTACCTTGCCTTATAATATAATGAGCATTTATATCTGGAATGTCAATATTACGTGGCTTACAAAAAGAAATCACATTCTCCAGCAAATTTTGCCATTCTTTATTTCTCATTTTCTGCAAAAGTAATTTAGTGAATGAAACAAGGCGAATGGCATTAAAAATGTCCAGTGATTGACATTGTAAAACTTGAGAAAGCAAGTCAGTGATCGCTGTGATATTTTTCATGAGATGTAAAACAAAGACAAATTCAAATGAAGTAATCACTTCATAAGTTGCATCTACATCTCCTCGTGATGCATATGTGACTCCATCCTCCACAATATTAATTAAAACTTCACATGTTGCACTAAACATATTTATCAAACTAGAAACTGATTTGAAATGAGAACCCTCATCGAGTTTTACCAGCCCATTGTAAGGTCCCAACTTGATTAAGCCCTTTACCAGTCTCAAGTTCATCAGGAACAAGCATATGTACAATTTCATTAGCTTTAGCACGTTTCAACTCATCATTACGCTTGCAAGATGCACCAACAATATTCACAACATAAGTTAATTTTGTAAAAAATTGACGCAGAGGAATTACCACTCAAGATGTTGCAACTAATGCTAATTGAAACCGATGTGCTAAACAGTGAATATAATAAGCATATGGACAATCTTTTAAAATCAAAACTTTTAAACCATTCCATTCACCTCCCATATTACTTGCACCATCATATCCTCGGCCTTAAATGTTTTAAATGTCTAAAGCGTGATTAGATAATACAAAATATCTCTTTTTTCAAGGTTTGTGCTGAAGTCTCAGAGACATGAACTAGCCCAAAAACCGTTCTCTAACAATTCCATCCTTATCAACAAATCTCAAAACTATTGCCATTTGTTCTTTCTTTGACTCATCGCGAGGTTCATCAACAATTATGCAAAACTTTGCATCCTCAATTTCTTCTCTAATTGTCTTTCTGACTTTCATTGAATAAATGTGCTAAGAGCTTTTGAAATAAGGTCAGCAAATGTTTCATTATCTTCAACCAACACTTCCAATAGTTTAAGAAAATTCACACGATTATCTGAAGACTCACTTTCATCATGGCCTCTAAAGCGGAACCTTGAAGTGCAAGATACCAAGATGCTCTAATTAAGAACTTAAGCCGCAGTTGATTATCGGCAACATCTTAAGTAGTATACTTATGAAAAACATGTTGAATATGTTAAGATTGATTCATCAAATCCTCACATGATTTTTCAGCACGTTTATGAGCAGAGTCAGGATCAGTCCCACATGGTTTAGAAAAGCACATTTTTTACCTCTCACTTTCCCCCAAGTTCTAAAACCATCTATCGTGAAAGTTTTGCTCCTTTATGCCCAGATGGTTTATTAAAAGAAATCAGGGTAAACAAAAAGCAGCATCATTTGCAATAGAATATTCCAACCAAATGGGAAATAGAGAATACCATGAACTTTGAAAGCTACGACTATGATCTCCAGACTGCGGGTTTTTTGAACGTACAAGTTGGTACGGACCTGCTCGAATATAAGCTCGTTGAATTTCATCTTGTTGATTAACAGGATAGCTCCATATTTGACGACATAGTCCTGGATCACGCTCTAAAAAATTAACATCAACTTCATTAGTTTCAACTCTTGAAGATTTTGTTGGCCGATTTTCAGAAACTGGGGGTTCAAGATTAGATACTGATTGTAATTGTGTATCTACTTGAGTACTTTATGAATTTTCTCTTGAAAAATTTATCAATCATTTTCTTTTTCATCTGTAAGAATTAAAATAATTATAATCCAACAATGAAAATTAACAATGAACATATCTTACTTACAAATAAATATACGCTAAGGCTCATCTTCTAAAAAAAACAAAAAACCAAAAGCTCTAATCTTCTTACAAAATTTCACAAATAAACTAAATTGATTGTGTATCATGATGATTCATACCTTTAAACTGAAAATATAATGATCAGTCGGCTCTAAGCAGATGCAGAGAGTAAGATCCAAAGCAATGAACAAATACAGGTTGATGGGTGGCTTTGTAAAGGCAGGAGCAAGAGGTTAGAGGCGTAAGGTCAGGGGAGTAGTTGATAGTCAAAAAAGTTTTCTTTATTTGCTTTAAATTATAAATAAGAAATAAAAGTAAAAAAAAAAAGGTGGCCCATGTGTTTTCTTTTTTAATTATTTATAATTTTAAAATTTTGAAGTATGTAAAAATATTTTTTTTTTGAAACCGGGCACCCACATAGTTCCGCCCCTGATGTTGCTTATGTTTTCTATATATATAATTTTAGTGTGAGTATGTATAGTAAGACATGAACTGTGCAAGTTTTGAATGTATATTTTTGGATGAGACACAGAGGTTGTTATGTGTTTATATCAAAGACCATTTATATATATATATATTCATGAATTAAATTTGTGCCATGAGTTTTAGTTATTAGTCCGCTTGATTCGCCTCAAATCCAACATATAGATCGCGGTAGTTCGTGTCACCTTAAAGCCGTATTCTCTATCTCTATATCATCATCCTCATCAAAGGACTCTATCTATTCTAAGGATTCGGACACGTCTTCCAAATCACCCATATAATCGCTATCTAAATCTTCACCATTGTCCTGCACATCTTGATAACCTGCATTAGGAGGGTCTGCCACTAGATCAATCTCATAGTTATGGCCATAAGAAGTGGGGAGATCTTTAATGGAGTTTTTCTAGATGGTGTTTTGGGCTTTAGTTTGGGGGACCAAGGCTACTATTGAATGTTTGGTGGGGTTTAACATGGTTAGAATTAAAGTCGGTGTTAGGGAAACGATGTTCATGGAGGAAAATGATGTAAGGGTTAAAACATCAATTTGCATGGGTTATTACTAGTTGGCTTCTGTAGATTACCTTGGTTTTGCATGGGAATGGTCAAAGGGCCTTTTAATTTAGGGTCAATAATTTCTTTATGCTTGATTGTAATCATATGAGGCTGTACAGTGTTCTGTTGGGTCACGATTTTTTTTCCTTTATTGGGCTTAGCTTGGTTAGTTATAAAATTGGTCTTGTGCGGTTGACTTTGGCTTGAGATTTAGTTTCTGTGTTTGGGGCAATTTGATAAGGGTTAATATTCTCCACATAATTCTAGGGAACATCATCTTGATCATGTACTTCTGATAAAGGGACAAAACGAGAACCCCCATTGGAGTTACCATCCTTAGGGAGATTTGATCCTTTTTTGATCCTTTAACTTTGATGCTTTCCCTATTACTTGGATTTTTTTTCCTAGTCATTATTATCCAAGGATCGAATTTTGGAGCTTCTATAGTCGTTTTCGGTTGACCTTTCATCATTGTCCTATCCTCATATAACTCTTTCCCTCCTTACCAACATTCGTGGCCATCTAGCTAGCTACCTTCTCTGGGCAGTTCGAACTATAATGCCCATAGATGCCACAATCAAAACAAATTGTGGGCAGGCTTTCGTATTCAATCCTTTGGACTCTATTATCGAGAAGAAACTGAGATACAAGGGGTTTTTCAGGTTGATCTCTATGGCAATTCTCGCAAACTTCCCTCTTGAAGTAGATTTAGTATTATAATCTATTTTGAGTACAATTCCTATAACTTGACCAAGCAATCTGAGAATTCTATTATGGTAATAATGGAGAGGCATTCTCAGAAGTCGAAGCCAAGCTATAGTGTAGTCGATTTTTTAATTAGAGCAATTGAATTGAGGTGACCAAAGTTAAAGTGAGATAGGCATCATCAACTGTCCTAAACCTGACTAGAAAATAATCATTTTCAAGATCTATGATCGTAAATCCTTGAGTCTTCCCCCAAAGAGAGTCTAGGCAGTTGCATAACACTTTGTAGCCAATCTGTCTCCCTAGGAGCTTAACCGCAACAGTAGATAACCAAGGTTTAATAATCTGTGTATAAATCTTGTGCGAGAAAGAGATAGATGGCAAAGTTCTATCCGTTTCCACTTCAACATCACTACTGTCAAAATCCAAATCGTTATCTATACTAACCAAGTCCTCCTCCGTCAACAAATGGTCCTCCATCAATTTATCTTTGAAGAACATTTGTTGTGGCTTGGTACCATCGTCTCCCTCTGAATAGAATTTGGTATTTTTGGTGGATCGGTCGTCCTCTAAAAGTGGGGGCAAATTCTTCACAAGTTCAGAGGAAATGTCCGTATGTATTATTGGAGGTAATCTTTTATTCATTGTGATTATTAATTATCATAATAAAAATAATGACTCTTAATAACATAAAATTTTATAATTACAATGAAGGGATATCAATCAAATAATCTTTTAAAGTTCATAAACAAAAGCTAATTAGGAATATATTATAGATTTAACTTTGATCAAATTAACAAGGTGTTACTCGAAGATAAAATTAAAATTTATAGGCTTGTGAAACTTAAATTTTATAAAGCTTAAATAAATTCCAACCATGTAAGAATATTAATTATAAAATAAATAGTAATTTCATGAAATAGGTATATAAATGGTGATGAAAGTAATATATACTTCATTATCAATTATACAATGATCTTTAATAGTATATAAAATAACAAGTATTTTAATATGCAATATTAAATTTTATTAAAACATGAGTGATCACGTATATTTGGATTAACTTACAATCTCACTAATGAGTTTATTGATTTAATTTATGACAACCACTTAAATATACATACTTAGTTGTCTTGTTTATTGATGTCACACCATATATAAATTTTACAATTGCAACTTATTTACTTGATTTATGTTAGATAGCCTACTAAATATTATATCTTATACTTAATGGTAACAGATTTTAAAACATTTATGTTCAAAAAAGAATTATCACCTTCCAAATTTAAAGTAGGGTTAAATAGTAATTTTTAAATAAAACATGCTATTCAAATGAAATTGTTTCAAACTCTAAGGGTGGATATAATTATTTTACAAAAATTCTCCATAAACAAGTTACAATTATTTTTAAGTTTTTTAATACAAATATTATGTAACGTTAATTATATTTAATGGTACACAATTAAAACATTATTGATACCTAAAAAAAAATATGACATCATGAAAAACTAAATAATTAGTGGGGCTCAAAATATATTATTACTTATTTTTTACTCTCTCTCCTCCTATATTCTCTCTTATATTTAATATGCTTTAATTCTCTCTCTTTTACGAACGTTATCTCTCCATTACAAGTCTATTATTAGGCATCTCTGCGTTAGTACACATGAAAAAAGATGAATTGAAGAAGAGAAAAGAGAAAAGAATACAATAACATTGTAATTCATCAAGGGTGCATTTGGCATACTGTATTGTATTTTGTTGTATTATATTATTTTAATGCTGGTGTATTGTATTATATTGTATTGCATTAGCACTGTATTATAATAATGTTGTACAATGTTTGGTGCTACACTGTATTGTATTATTTTTTAATTAATTTAAATTAAATATTATATTGTATTAATGTTTTATATTATATTAATATATTTAAATTGCATTAATATTTTATGTTATTATTTATATTATTATTAATTTTAAATTAATATTATTTTAATTTATTCATATTTAAATATTTTTGTTAGTTATAATAAGTTATAAATTTATTAATAAATTATAATGTAAAAAAATTCTATTATTGAATGATAAATTATTTATTTATATTAATAATTATAATGTAAAACAAATAAAATAAAAATATTATATTAAATTAAAACTATATTTATTTATTATTTTAGTATTATAATAATAATAAAGCAAAAAGAAAAGTCAAAAGCAAAAGCAAAAGCAAAACGAGAAAAAAAAAGAAGCAAAGCTAATGCGTCAACTGACGCATTAGTCCCCCACCCTAATTCCTTGCAATTTTGTTCCAAACATGGGTTTGATACTATTTTAATGTGAACAATGTTTTAATACTTTATAATACAAAGTACCAAACATGCCCCAAACGTTTTCTTCAGACGTCATTGCATTAACAAGAAAGCATTAATTTTACTGTAAATGGCAAGGTTATTTGCACTCTAATTTATCTTCAGACACTCTTATTTTGTAGAAATTTCATATTACTTGAGCAACCATAATTGAATTTACTATTCAAGACATTAATATAATTCGGGAAAATACTCTTACTAGGGGATGAATAAATCCGAGCAAGATAAATAAATTTCGCATTCATCATTTGTATAGAACATCAAAGGAAAAGTAAAGAGAAAGAATAAAAAAATGAAATCTGAAAAAAAAAATTCATAGATAAAGTAAGAAAAAAATTTTGAAACAGAGATGCATATAAAATATAAAGCTAAATATATTTGATACGGCATGCAAAATATATATTCCCGAACCTGCTTATTAGTTAAAATAAAATATGTCTGTATAGCTAGGGCCTAGTATCAAATCGATTTCAATTGAAATAGCTTCAACTCAAATCTTGAATCTTGATAATAAGCTTGAATTTGACGGGTGTAAAATAAAAATAGTACCTAATGGAATGATTTTAAGGAAGAATAGTTTCGATATTTGAAAGAGAGTGTAGAGGAAAATTATTTTTTTTTAAATTATGGAGTAAAAAGATTATTCAGAATAAACTGTAGAGTGTAAATAGTCCCATTCTATTGTAAATATAGAAAACGGTTTTGACAGCTTATAATTTTAAAGACAAATTACTTCACACTATTAATTTTAATTTGTCACAGGGTTGTAGCTTCATCCTTGAGGAAGACAATAGTGAGAGCTACTCATGACTAATTTATTTTAAAGATTATACTTCATTTTTGTTCCAAATAATGGACACCTTCAAAAGCTCCAGAACCTCTGAGAGAGAGAGAGAGATATATATATATATATATAAATAAACCACTCTATTAAAAATAATCAGAATTAATCCATCTTGTAATTGTGTGTTATAATTTGTAAAGGTGAAAAAGCAAACGATGCTCATCTTATTTTTAGAGTTAATTCAATCCAGTTAAGAACATAGCTTAACCTTTCGAATTAGGATATAATTAGCTTAATGAAATTTTTCATGAAACGAAAGTTTATTAATTTTAGGAGAAAAAATAGGAGGATACATAATAAAAAATAAATAATAATATATTATGAGCTCACTTATTATTAAGTTTGGGTATTAATAACAATAAAAATTAGAAATTAATCTAATCCATTAATTTTACTATAGTTGAAAAGTTTAGATTTTGTGATTATTTTTATGTTAAAAATTAAAGGCTCTCGATCCTATCCCTATGTATGGGTTACTTTAGAAGAGGGAACTTCTAAGGGATTTAGGGCCCGTTTAAGATTGCAGTTGAAATTTAATAAGCTGTTTATTTCATAATTTTTTATTAAAATAGTGTTTGGTAAATTTTGTAAAAGCAGCTTATTTCATAATTTTCTTCATTTTGTCAGCAACTTTTAAAAGCAGGTAGGGGGTTGCTTTTCATAAGCAGCTTATTTAATAAGCTACCATACCTTTTTAAAATTCTTATTATAACCCTAAATTTTAATAAAAAGATAATTATATCTCATTTATCCATAAACCTTAATATATAAATCATACATTTATCTTTATCATATTTTATGTAATAGATTATAAAGTTCTTTTAATTGAGTTTTTTTAACGTAATTTTACATATTTAAGAAAAAAGATATGTCTAAACAATTTTATTAAACATACTCTAAAAATAAAAAGTAATATAAATGTATGTCTATTTTGGTCATTATATAATAAAATAACACTTTCGTAATAAAACAATTTACCAAACGCTAAGCTACTTTTTTAATCAGCAGCTTATTTTATTTACACAGCACAAGTAGTTTACTTCATTAGCTTCCGCAATCCCAAACTGGCTCTTAAACGGGTGGCATTTCTCTAAAATTATTAATCAAACCCAACCCAAGGAAAATTGGTTTGGTTTAGTTTGGGTTATTGGGTTAGTGTTTTGGCCCAACATTTATTTTCATTTCCAAATTTGCCACCCATCAATTATGTGGATGAAATTATGTTATAACGGTTGCAATGTACCATTGCGTTTTGTCTTTTTTAGTTAATTATAACACACCACTCTATATTTTATGAAAAATATAATAGACTCTCGAAGTTACAAATTTTTATATATAAGTCATTTTTTGAGATAAAATGACTTTTGAAAAGAAAATTTAACTGTTATTATTATTATTTATTAATGTCATTATTATTATATTAATATTATTGTTATTATTATTAAAATTTATTATTTTAATTATTGTTATGTATTATTATTACTACCATAAATGTCATCATTATTAATATTCCCCAATTTTGTAGATAGATGATAAAGTTTTCGGTGTTATTGAATGAAAGATTTCAAGCCATAGACGCTCCATTGCAGCTAATCCATCAAAATACTACTCCAAAAAAGCCAACCATAGGGGTTGTCGTGGTGGCCATTATGATAAAAAGTTAAAAGGAGATATCTTCAAGCACATTGCAATAATAGTGTGTTTGCTTCCTAAATTAGGAAATTGAAACTCAGAATCAGAATAATTGATAATATTTACTTCACAAAATAAAAGTGGGAATCAGAATCGAATAGATGGGACCACCTTAAATTAGATTTGGGGAATGGGAGACTGATTGTTAGGAGGGTGGGGATTAATCTTTCATTCCTCGGGATTACTAATTTTGGTCCCATTAACATTTTGATATTTTGAAAATGTCCTCCATTTAAATAAAAAATATAAATAACAAAAAAGAAAAACAACAAATCCATCGCTACCAACACAAGCCTCACTGTTGCTGCCAAAATCAAGCACCATTGTCGTTGTTGCTAGCGTCAGCCGCGGACTAACAACTGGTTGTCACATTCGTTTGGGCCGTTTTTGATGCCGCACGATTCAGCAGTAGCAGTCGTTGCGTCACCACTAATTTTAATCTGATGATGATGTTGATGTCGACATTGATGACATTTTACTGTTGCCATTGTTGATGATGATGATTTTGATTATTATTTTTAAAATGGATGATGATGATGATGATGATGATTATTTTTATTATTATTGATAAAAAAGTATTATAATTAATTAATATGTTAATGTTAATATTAATTAACAATTATTATTATTATTAATTTTTAAATAATAATAATCACAATAATAAGATACAAAATAATAATTATGACAATAGTTAATTAAGAAATTTTTAGTAATTTGAAAAATCTAACTCATTTTTATTTCAATTCCAAGACAATGTAAATACATCAATGGTAGTACAGCTCATTCTATTTTCGATTTTTACACTTAAAATAAACAATTTATTCTTATCTCCATAAAGATATGCATTGTAAGATTTTTTTTAATGTAATTTTCAAATATGTTATTGTGCGTCTTTATAATGACGTGATCATGTTACATCATCTATTAAGTATCATTAGTCCACATTTTCGGCTATTGCTAATTATTTGAGAGCTTACCTTAGAAGGGGTTTGCATACAAATTATAAGGTTTATAACTAATTACCCTTTAATGGTTCAAAAATTATTTAAATACCGTCCTTTTTGGTTTTCATGGACACCTTGAGAAATGGTATGTAAAGCCTAAAATACCCTTAATGATTACATCAAATCGACTCATTCTCACTCTCTTCTTGCACTTAAAATCTCTTCCTACCCAAAAAAACTAGAAAATCTTTCAAAATCTCTTATAACCTCTTATATAAATACAACTATGTATTCATATCTTTAACTCCCATTCTTTTTTCAATTGAAAGGAGACACATTACTCATTAAACAACACAATAAGGCATGTTAACATAGTCGGGTTTTAAGTTTTACATTTTCTAGAAAATTTTAGATATTTTCCTCAAATTATGATGCTCTATTTTCAATTTTTTTTCACTATTTTTCCTTATATGTCAAAATGTATGTAACATAGGTTGTTTAATTATTATTATTATTTCAAAAAGATATCTTGTTGAAAATGTGTTTATGGCGACAATGTTTGGGACTATGCATTCTTTTCGACGTCGTGTACGTCACGTAGTTGGTCGTGTAAGTCATGTAGGTCTTGTAAGTCATGTAGTCATGTAGATTATGTAGGTCATGTAAGTAATGTAGTCGTATAGGTCATATAAGTAATGTAGTTGTGTAGTTGTATAGGTTATATAAGAAATGTAGTTGTGTAAGTTGTTTAAGAAATGCAGTCATGTAGGTCGTGTAAGTTATGAAAGTTATGTATGTCATGTAAGACATGTGTTGAGTGTTAGAAAATATATATTTATAAAGGAGAAAATCGTCATTTTACACTTCAAGTTCCATTAACATTCTTGCTTTTATGTATTTAAGTCTCTTATCATTTAATTATGTGTGTTGTATTATAATTAAGTATTTTATTTATTTTAGGGGCATTATGGTCATTTCACAATGAACGAGAGATCAGAAGGTAAAACGGACATCACTTTTGAACTCAGGACGGTCGAAAACCTTAAGAGGAGCATAAAAGAAAAAATGGCATTGTTCATATGTACGGTAGTGTTTATGTTATTGTTCACGACAATGTTCACATAGATAGATCGATGACATGGCATTGACCGATGATGTGGCATTGACTAATGAGGTGTCACGATTCTATTGGAATAAAATTCTTAAGTACTATTGATTGGTGACGTGGCAGCATGTTAGTGGACCAAAAAACGCGCGTATGGTACATGCATATATACAGGATTATTTTCAACCAAACAGCGTCACTGTTCAAACCGCGTGGTCAAATTGTGTTACTATTCCAACCGCGTGGTCAAACCACGTATTGTTGACTGATGACATGGCGCAATCCTGAGCGTTCAAAATATTTTTGATCCGATGGTCATAATTTACTCAATGTATTTATAAAAAGGGGGCTCTCCCCCCTAATTTGGCACCCCTGAATCTATTTTTGGGCTCCATTTTCTGTAATTCCTTCTCCATTTTATTTTTTTATTATGTATTTTAATAAATTTTTATTTTGTCCCTAGTTCAATTATGAGTAGCTAATTTTCTTTCAAGCTTGGGTTGAAGGTGAGTCTCAACATGTGCCATGGGCTTTATTTGGTAAATTTATTTTCGCTTCCCCTCTAATTTTTGTGGATGCTTTGACTTTTCGTCGACAAATAATAATAATCTTATCTAGATACTGCCCTGGTTTAATTGGCTCCCTAATACAAGATTATTATTATTTGGCACGATAAGCCATTGGCACCATATTGATTTGAGTGTGGTTCATGAGGTGTGGATTCCCCCCTCATGATTTAATTAGCACTAATAAGGAATATTTAGCCCATGATGCTTCTTGATGTGGATCCAGATACTCAAGCGCTTCAATTATAATAGTTTCCACTTTAATTTAATTCCACCATTCCAATTTAAATTCTAAGATAGTCTAAATCACTTTCACTACAAATCCAACCACCCTCATAGAAAATTAATTTTACATATAATTAAAATCCACCTCCTCGAGGGATCGACACTCGTCACCATTGATCTATTCTACAATAGATTCGCGCACTTGCGAGTTCAATAAAATTTGCACGACAAGTTTTTGGCGCCATTGCCGGGGAGGTAAGTTATTTTAATTTGTAAAATTAATTTTTGTAAATAATTTTTTTAATTATTTTTTTGTAATTTTTTTCTTATTAAAAAAATAAAAAAATAGTGAATCTACATTTTGAGGTAAGAATTTTTTTTGTCCCTTAAAATTCTGTAATTTAATTTTCAAGTTATTTTTCTTTATAATTTTTGTTTATCTTATTAATTTAATTTTTGTTAATTTATTTCACGTATTTTTTTATTGTGTTTTTTTATATAGAAAGGTTTGAACAGCGTAATAATATTAGTACCGTGATTTTTCTTTCTTCTTTATTTTTATTTATTTTGATCCCATTTATTTTGTGTTCTTTGCATGCATGGTCGAAGGTCATTATTACCTAATCTTAAGCCTACAGACCTTGAACTTGAAAAAACACTTCGTACACACAAAGACATTAAAAATAAAATGGATTTGCAACAACAACAAGCACCACCAGAGAGGCCATTTAAGGACTATTTCAGTCCCTTAGCTAATTTGAACACATCATGCAAAAGATACCCAAATGTAGCTGCTAGGAGTTTTGAAGTAAAACCTAGTGTGCTAAATTGTCTCCCAACATTCTATGGGCTAGAAAATGAAGACTCATAGAATCATTTGAATGATTTTCATGTTATTTGTCAAACATTTAAACTTAGACTATTCCCATTTTCTTTAAAGAAAAGAGCTCGTTCATGGCTCAATACATTGTCTGCTAATAGCAGTACATAATGGGAATAAATGGTAACAAAATTTTTGAATAAATATTTCCCAGTGCATAAAACCAATGCTATTCGCAGGGAAATCTCAGAGTTTACCCAAAGAAAAGACGAGTAGTTTTTCAAAATATGGGAGCGATTCAATGAGCTACTCTTGAAGTGTCTACATCATGGGTACGAGAAATAACACTAATGCCAGTACTTTTGGAGGGATTATTGCCAAATGTGCAAGAATGACTGATGACAACAAGTGGAGGAGAGCTAATGTCAAAAAGTACATAAGAGATTTAGGAATTCTTCCAGCGACAAGCAGATAATTCCCAACAACGGAGTCGATCGCTCAGGAATACTAAAAGAATTAAAGGAGTGAATGAGGTTTACATTAGCGAGTCAACTTCGGGAATTAAATAAGTTAAAGAGATGGTTGAAGGTCTTTCCCAACAAATAACATCGTTAACGACTGCTAAATCAACAGAGTCACATGACTATGACTAATACTCAGATCAAGTCAATGCCATAGGTGCAATGAGAAAACCATCAAATTACAACCCATACTCCAACACATATAACCCTGGATGGAGAGATCACCCTAATTTTTCATGGTCTTAACAGAATGGACCAGCAGCTCCAGCTCTACCAATGCAACCAATTCCCCAAGTTCCTCAAACCTCTCAGCCACCATTTAAACCATACAATCAAAACTAGAACTACTCTCAATCCAGACCATGAGAGGATGCATTTTAGAATTTCAGGAATGTTACTCACTCCACGATCGAGCAATAAAATCGCATCATTGATGAAATACGAAATGAGATGAGAGCAGGCTTCAACTCACAAGCCCAATCAATTTCAAGCCTCGAGAAGATGGTGGGACAACTTGCTTCTTCAGTTTAGACCTTGGCAATACCTATTGAGAAAGGCAAGTTTCCAAGTCAACCAATGCCTAATCCTAAAGAAGTGCATGAAGTACTAGTTCACCACAGTAGCATGAAGAGGTCAAAGTTGTCATGACCTTGCGAAAAAGGGAAAGAAGTCGATAACAAAGTAGAGACGCCGGTGATGAAAACAAATCAAATTGTACCTGTAAATGTTGAAGACTCACCACCGGAGGAGAAAGAAGAAACCAACCCACGAGAATACGTTCCTAAAGCTCCATTTCCTCAGAGGCTAGCTAAAGGAAAGAAGGGAAAATCCACAAGTGAGATTTTTGAAATCTTCAAATAGGTAAGTGTTAACATCACTTTGCTTGATGCTATAAAATAAGTTTCATCTTATGCCAAGTTTCTTAAAGACCTTTATACTAAAAAGAGAAACATTCACGTTCAAAAGAAGACCTTTTTAACAGAAAACGTTAGTTCTATACTCCAACACAAAATTCCTCTAAAATGCAAAGACTCAGTCTTCCCCACTATCTCATGTAGCTTAGAGAACTACACAATTGAGAATGATTTGTTGAATTTAGGAGCTAGTGTAAATCTGTTACCCTACTCAGTATTTGTGAAACTTGGACTGGGATAATTACACCAAACTCCAGTGGAGGACGTGCTTATCCAGGTAGACAAGTTTTTTTTCCTGTTGATTTCATTGTAATTGACACTCAACCAATCCAGGATCCAAGGAAGTACGTCTCCTTTATCCTAGGCCGACCTTTCTTGGCAACTGCCAATGCTTGCATTCAATGCAGGATTGGAAATATGATTTGTTCTTCGGCAATATGACTATGGAGCTAAACATTTTCAACATTGCCAAACAACCCCAAAATACAGATGATGGAATTGTGGATGTAGATTTAATAGAAACAATAGTTAATAATACTTTTCTTTCAAACCTTAGTGATGACCCTTTACAAACATACTTAACTCACTTTGGTTTGGATTTTGATATTGATAGATCGGTCGATAAGGACAACGCCCTACTTAACTCAGCACCATCCATGGACACTAATAAATGAAAGTCAAGAGTTGAACAACTAGCACTATCAGAGAAGAAAATCATTCCATCATCGGAATCACCATCGAAACTCGAGCTCAAATAATTACCCAACACTTTGGAATATGCGTTTTTGGGAGAAAAAAGCACTCTGCTGGTAATCATCTCATCATCCCTAAATGACGAACAAAATGATAAGTTGTTGGATGTTTTAAAAAAGCACAAAGGAGCATTAGGATGGACTATAGCGGACATAAAAGGTATAAACTTAGTAGACTGCATGCATTACATTCACTTTGATGAAAATGCTAAACTTATTAGGGAAATGCAACGTCGGTTAAATCCTAACATGAAAGAAGTTGTTAGAACTGAAGTCCTTAAGCTATTAGATGCATGTATCATTTTCCCCATTTATGATAGTTCATGGGTCAGTCCTGTATAAGTTGTCCCCAAAACGTCATGAGTCACAATAATTACCAATGCTGATAATGAATTGATACCCACTAGAGTGACTACAGGATGGTGTGTATGCATTGATTATAGAAAGTTGAATTCTGTCACACGTAAAGACCATTTTCCTTTACCATTTATCGATCAAATACTTGATAGATTGGCAGGCCATGAATTTTATTACTTTCTAGATGGTTACTCAGGGTATAATCAGATTCCCATAGCATCAAATGATCAAGAGAAAACCACTTTCACTTGTCATTTTGACACTTTTGCATATAGAAGGATGCCATTTGGATTATGTAATGCACCTGCTGCGTTTCAACAATGCATGTTGGACATTTTTTCTGATATGGTTGAACGATTCCTTGAAGTCTTTATGGATGACTTTTCTGTATTTGGTGACTCGTTTGATCATTGTTTACATTATTTAACAATAGTTCTACAGAGATGTATCAAGAAGAACTTAATCTTAAATTGGGAGAAGTGTCATTTTATGGTAAAATAAGGTATTGTTCTCGGTCACATCATTTCGAGGAAAGATATTGAGGTTGACAAAGCCAAGGTGGATCCTATTTCTAATCTTCCTCTACCCAAAACAATCGAAAAAGTAAGATCTTTCCTTGGGCATGCTGGTTTTTATAAACGTTTCATTAAGGATTTTAGTAAAGTTTCTAGACCTTTATGTAATCTACTTGCTAAAGATGTACCTTTTGTCTTTGATGACTAATATCTTGTGGCATTTGAAAAATTAAAGCAGTTGTTGACATCATCACCTATCATTCAACCCCAAAACTGGACCTTACCGTTCGAGCTCATGTGTGATGCATCTGATTATGCAGTAGGAGCAGTATTAAGACAAAGAGTTGATCGAATTCCCCATGTTATTTACTATGCTAGTATGACATTGAGTGATGTACAGTTGAACTATTCAACTACTGAAAAAGAAATATTAGTAGTAGTGTTTGCATTAGAGAAATTTCGATCTTATCTCATTTGTTGTAAAATAATTGTTTTCACGGATCATGCTGCTCTTAAATATCTTCTCACAAAGAAAGATACAAAAGCCAGACTGATTCGTTGGATGTTACTTTTACAGGAATTTGACTTGGAATTTAAAGATAAGAAAGACACAGAAAATATTGTGGCTGACCATCTCTCTCGTCTCCATTTTGACACAATTATTGAACCTTTAACATTGAATAAGTTATTTCCAGATGAACAATTGATGAGTGTGGAAGTATTACCATTGTATACTGACATCATGAATTATCTTGTTATAAGTCAACTTCCAAAGCATTGGACCAAGCAAGACAAATCTAATTTTTTTACGGAAATAAAGAATTTCTTTTGGGATGACCCTTATTTGTTCAAGTGTTGTGCAGATCAAATTGTTAGACGATGGGTCCCAAAAAATGAAACTCAGAATATTCTTTCATTCTGCCATGAACAAGCTTGTAGAGGCCATTTCAGTGCTAAGAAAACAACGACTAAAGTTTTGCAATGTGGTTTCTATTGGCCAACTATATTTCGAGATGCTTACACCTTTTGCTCTTCATGTGATAGCTATCAACGAATGGGGAGCATTACACGAAGGAACATAATGCCATTAAATCCAATTTTAGTGGTTGAGATTTTTTATGTGTGGGGTATCGACTTCATGGGTCCCTTTCCCCCTTCTTTTGCCATCAATATATATTGGTTGCTGTTGACTACATATTGAAATGGGTATAAATAATTCCATGTAGAACTAATGATCACAAGGTGGTGATAGGATTTTTGAAAAGCAACATTGTTTCACACTTTGGATTCCCTCGAGCAATAATCAGTGATGGTGGTGCCCACTTTTGTAACAAAACATTCAAAACTCTTTTGACGAAGTATTCAATCACTCACAAAGTGGCAACCCCATATCATCCGCAAACTAGTGGCCAAGTTGAGATCTCCAATCGAGAAATAAAGCACATATTAGAAAAAACAGAGAGGCCAGACAAAAAAGATTGGTCATTAAGACTTGATGATGCATTATGGGCATATAGAACAGCTTTTAAGACCCCGATTGGGATGTTACCCTACAGACTAGTGTATGAAAAAGCTTGCCACCTACCTGTGGAACTCGAACATCGTGCGTACTAGGCCATTAAGAAATTAAACTTTGACATGCAGCATGCTAACTCAGAAAGAAGATTACAACTGGCAGAACTTGAAGAAATTCGCAATGATGCATACGAAATTGCCAAGATTTACAAGTAGCGAATGAAAGTCTTTTATAAGAAGCAAATTATGAGAAAATCTTTCATTCCAGGTCAGAAAATGCTTTTATTCAATTCTCGCTTGTTCTTATTCCCAAGTAAGTTACGCTCTCGATGGTCTGGCTCCTTTATTGTTCACACTGTTTTTCCACATTGGGCAATTGAAATTAAAGACCTAAAGAACAGTGTCACGTTTAAAGTTAATGGTCAAAGATTAAAGCCATATCTAGAGTACCAACCATGTGGAGAGGACACCAAAATAAATTTGAGTGACCCATCAGATTTGAATTGAGTTTTTTCTTTCTTTTCGGTGATTTGATTTTTTTCTTTCTTTTTACTATTCTTTTGCTAATTGAAATTATTTTTACATAAGTGTGTTTGTTTAACCATTAAGTGTTCTTTTATCATTGTTAATCATGAGTGCCATAGCTAAACAATTCCTCCTGGACATTCTTAGACCACTTCAACGTGTAAAATCTGATCTCAAAAAGCAGATTCAAATTTGTAAAACACATCATATTTGGGTTCTGCAACCACCAGAGTTAGTATCCCATGTTGAGGATTTAGAAAGCCAACTCAGAGACATTGAGAAAGGTGTCTACAACATCCAGTTGGAGCTTGAGGTAAATTCAATAAGAGGACAATTGTAATTTTCTTTGTATGTTTTAGTTTGTTTTTCTGTTGGTGTACTTTATTTTGTTATCCCGGTAAAGTGGTGGATAACGGCACTCCGTGACAATCAAGTCGATTACTTCAGTTTCCCACAATAACTGATATTATGAGGCAAAGGTGTGGACAGATACGAGATTTTAGTAAAGCTTCACAATCGATTCCCTTCACTTCCTCAGAATACCCTCCTTACAATCTATAAAACTCGGTCCAAATGCATGCGATTGCTCATGAGGAATAACATACCTGCTAACATCCGCTGGTTAATCGAGGCCAAAGTGCAATTGACAGGTGAGTTACCTCCAAAATTTATTGCATACATGCCTGGTTGTGGTAAAGGAAATTATGCAAGAAAACGACGAGCTCGAAGAATTTCTGTTGCTTGTCATAAATGTGCCAGAATGAAATGCGATAAAAAAAACCATGTTCTTTAGAAATAATGTCTGATAACAGGGAAGATAAGATTTAATTTATTAGGGATGACTTGAATAAGGAGTCATTAGATGATATCCTTTTGTCTCTTAAAATGCGTCTCAGTGGATATGTACAAAGAACGATTCTCCAGTTATGGCCATTATTCCAGAAAGAGGATATGATTGACAATAAGGATAAAATTATTATTTTTTCACTTATTGTGTCGATTAATGCGTTCATTATTTCTAAATTATTTTAATACTCCCCAAATATATTTTATGTTAAATTAATTTGTAATTTGTTAACATTTATCTTGTAAATATTTTTCAGGAATAAAGATGGAATTGGAATTGAAAGCGGGAACAAAGAAGAACTACTGGAGCACAATTGAGGAGATGTAACAAAAAAAACAAAAAAGAACAAAAGCATTGGCAGGCATGTAGATGGCCTCCTGACCATCACACAATTCAATATGTATATATAATATAAAAGTAAAATAAAATATTAATATGTATTTTCTTTGTAGAATATTTCAAAAAGTTTATCAAATAAAAAGAGTGTTGTGTTTTCTTTCAATATGAGTAGCGAATTTTATTAAGCTGAGGCGAAAGGTAAAGCTCAATGTTTCAAATTATTAATTATTATTATTTTCTCAAATGAGTTTTTAAATTTATTTAATTCTTTTCTAATTATTTTTATATCATGTTAATTTATAAATCTCACTGGAGTTTATGATATTTTGACATAATGTCGATACATTAATATAGTGTAGCACATTAGGTACTTTATTCCATATTTATCCACATACATAGAATTAAATGATATAATAATTAAATCATAAAAGTGAGGCAAAATATAAATGAGAGAGCATTAAAATTATAGTTTAAATACAAAGAGTGGATCGTAAACCTTAGCAGATTTTTAAATTGATTTCAGATAATTTCTTTTCCCACAATTAATTTTCTTAGTTTTACTACATTTGAAACTCCCTATGGTTCGACCCCGGTCTCACCGGGTTATATTATAACTAGACACTCTTATACTTGAGAGTAATACACTTTTGAGTCGTGTCAAGTTTTTGGCGCCATTGCTAGGGAGTTTTCTAAATTTGGTATTAGTTTGTCCTTACTTTATTTTTATTTTATTTTAATTTTTTTTTGTTTTGTCGTTACCATCTTTCCGTAATTCTATTTTATTCTCTTTTTGCAAAACTTCAATACCACCCCTCCTCTTTTGAAACTTTAACATTATCCATAAAATTTATGAGAAACTTCATCTTAGCCAAGAAACTTTTGCAAATCAGTCTCCAAATCGAATTTATTTCTTTTAATTTTTGTAATTTAATTTCTGCATTTATTTTAAATGGTCGGTTCTACCGCCTAACATTTTAATTTCAGTTTGTTAATTTATTTATATGGTCGATTCTACTGCCTATCATTTTAATTTTAGGTTTTTTTATTCTTATACATTAATTTATTTAATTTTGTGTTCATTATATGGCTAGTTTTAAAATACTGCCTAAACTATTTCTTTTAATTTCTTTGTTTATGGCCGGTTTCACCGCCTAAGTTATTCATTTTATTTATTTTCAGTTTGTTTATTTTTATTTCGCATTTTGCTTATTTAATTTTCAGTTTGTTTTTATTTCTGCAATTTCATTTAGTGTTTTATGCATCATTAATTTCTTTAGCACGTATCTGTAGCATTGCATATGTCATTAGCCTTTCTAGATTATCAAGAGATATATCGCATTTAAAGTTAGTGGTCAAAGATTGAAACAATATATGGAATACCAATCATGTGAAGCAGATATCGAAATCAATTTGAGTGACCCACTAAATCTTGATTAAGCCTCTTTGTTTTAATTTTTTGTGAATTTGATTTACTGTTACTTTATCATTTGAATTGTTTGATTTCTTTTTCTTTTTCCTTTTCTCTATGTCTTGAATGGAGTGCATTGCATTGTGTTAATTGTGTGTTGTTTGACAATTGTGATTTAGCTCACCAAATTTTTATACTTGTCATGAGTACCTCCATGAGAAATTTCCTTTTCAATCATCTTAAAATGCTTTTACATGTAAAATTTCACCTGATGAAATTGCTCCGATTTTATAAATTACATCCCATTTGGGATCTGCAACCACCAGAGTTAGTATCTCACGTGAAAGATCTAGAAAGACAACTGAAGGAAATAGAGGATGGTATTTATAATCTACAATTGGAACTGGAGGTAAATTCAATAAAAGGACGAAGGTGAGTTATATTCCTTGTGTGTTTTTGTTTTATTTTCTTGTTCTTCTTCACTTTTGATTTGATTTTGCATATTTGATTTGTTTTGTTTTGATTCACTCTCCCATATAAATGGCGGAAAATGGTACTCCGTGACTTTTTAAGTCGGTATTCTCAGTTTCCCACAATAACTGAAACCTCAATGTCAAGTATGGAAGAAATACAACAAAATTTGCATCAACATTTTCCTTCTCTCCCTCAAAATGCTCTTAAGAAGATTTACAAAGCTCGTTGTTAACAACTACATTTGTTAATGATCAATGAGATTCATGCGGACATTCGCTGGTTAATTGAAGCAAAGGTCCGATTGGCAGGTGAGTTTTCTTATCCATTCATTTCCTACATGCCTGGTTTTGGTAAAAGTACATTTGCTAAGAAAAGAAGAGCTAAACGACTTAGCTCTTAATGTTCTCACTGTATAAGACTTGCTTACAAAAAGCCACTTTGTAAAACTTTAAGAATGATTTCTGTAAATCGTGAAGATAAAATTAAATTCGTTAAAGATGGCATAAGTAAAGAATCGTTGGATGATATCTTACGATCTCTTGAGACGCATCCGAGCGGATATGTTCAACATGAAATTCAAAATTTTTGGAAGCTGTTCCAAAAGGAAAGTGCACAATTTAGTTTTGGGAATCTGACTCTAAAAGACCATGTTTGCTAGTTTATAAGAAAACTGGATGGGAAGCTTATCTTCGACCCATAGAGAGCGTTCAAGCCGTTACTTGACGTAAAACCAGAGGAAGATGTGAGCCACAATCACAACTGACAGTAAATATCCTTTGAATTATTAAGCTAAAAGTTTCGCGCGTCATTTGACAAACACACCACCCTATTTACAGATGTATATTATTATGTCCGTCACCAAGATCCTTAAATAGGAACTTCTTTTCAAGCACTCACAAATTGTTTCTTTTTAGAATTGTTCTAATGACAGTAACTTTAAGCAGACAACTAAAGAACATTTGTGTGCTTTTTGGATTTCGCTATGGAAAGTATAAGGAGTTCGTTCAGGTAGCCATAGATCTTGGTCGTGCTATAGCAGAGAGGAAACTACATCTTGTATATGGAAGAGGTGACCGATGGTTATCAAAGCTTGTCTCTGAAGCTGCTTTCGTTCGAGAAAGCCAAGTGCTAAACATCATTCCAAAAGGCTTAAAACCTTTAGAATGTCTACCAGACCCACCAACTAAAGAAGAGTTAGTTGTCTCAGGTATGCAAGAAAGAATATCTGAAATGATAAAACATGTTGACGCTTTCATTTTTTTGCCAGGAGACCTTGCAACTTTAGAGGCGCTAATTACATTTGCTTTTTAGACCCACTTGAACATTCATAAAAAAACCCATCGATTTGTTAAATGTTAATAACTTTTATGATAGCTTAATAACATTTCTTAATCATGCAATAAAAAATTACTTCATTCCATCCTCAGTGAAAAAAAAAACTCTTCATTTGTGCTCCTACTGCTAATGAGTTACTTGATCTTTTGCAAGCTTACAAACCCGAGCCAGATCCCATGACTTTGGCATTGGATTGGGCAATTGATGATGATGGCAGTAACTCTCGTAAAAAGTGTAAATTAGATTTAATTCTCCGTTTGTAAATATTTCCAGTAGTGCCCAGGTGATATCTTCTAAACTCTACTCTTTTCTTTAGACATTGAGGACAATGTCTCTTCCAAGTTAAGGGAGGGATTAGTTGATAATTTTGGAATGTCTCAGTCCTAGTGATGTTTTTACTAATTTTTATTGTAAAGACTAACTTTAGATAAAAATTTGAGTTGAAAATGGAAGAATATAGAATGTAGTGTCTTTATAAACGCATCTTCTTAAGTTTAGTGTTTTATTTCAAAAAAAAAGTGTCTTCTAACGTTTTGTTTTGTCTTTTTTCTCTTTTTCTCTTAATCGTCTCCCTTAAGTTTCTACAATCAGTCCCAATTTCTTTTAGTGTTTCTTAAAAAAAAAGAAGTTTTATTTTTCGGTGTGATCTTTTAACATTAGATAACATGACGATTTTCATATTTTGGTATTTGTATTATCTTTGGCCTTGAGTTATGTTACACTATATTTTCCCTTTTGCATGTTGAAACGTAAATTGAGAAATTGGATGAGTGAAATCGATTAAGCCATTTGGAAGAATGTACATGTTATGAAAAAACCAAGCGAGTTTTTGAGCCTATTATCCTTAGAGAGTAACCTTGTTTGCTTATACAGCTTCACAATTTATTGCACAAGATCTCAATATTTCCAAAAAAAAAAAAAATTGTGCAGTTGCATCTAAAAGTCCATTGAACTAGTGGATATGAAATATTATATAGAACCCTAAAAGATGACAGAAGGCCGTCTTTGATCTGTTTGAGCCTTTCTAACCAACCCTATTATAAAGAATCCATAGTTAACCGCTTTAAGCTTTTGAAAAAAAAAAATTTCCTTTGATAACCTATTATCTTATCCCACTCCAATGTGGAGTGTCACCTTGTATTTTATGTTTTCCACCACCCAATTATGTTTGAAAATAGGGATGATTATGTATTCCTAATAATGGTGCTATAAAAAAAAAATGATATGTATAGATGAATAAATAAAATAAAATAAAAAAAGAGAAAAAAATCCAAGCAAAAAAAAAAGCACCTTGTAATCTCCAAAAAGTCTCTTATTTTTGTTTTCCCTATTACCTTCTTTTGTTAGTGATAATCCTAGCCTACGTTACGTCCTAATAAAAGTCCTTCTTGATTTTAGGGAATTATAGTTTGAAGTAAAGCTGGTGACATGAACTAAAAGATGTGATGATGTATAAAAATAAAAATAAAATTTTCCAGTAATTCCTTGGATTTGAGATCATTTTATTTCTAAGTTGTGGGTATTATGTTTTTCATATTGGTGAGAGCGTGTAATATTGTTTTATTATTCTCTCAAATTTACCATATTTTTTAGAGTGACAATTTAATTTGGGGTGTATCTTCTTTTGAGAGAGTCATTCTTAATTGTGAGATTTTGGGGTTTGATGTATCATTCTTAAAAGTGGTTTGATTAATGTAGCTCTGATAATTGATCATTTTACAGGATTTTACTAAACTGTTTTGTGCGGGTGTGATTTTCTTTAGACTGAAGATAATGCTTATACTTTTTATTTAATTGTTGTCATTAATCTGATGGAAGAAGTAAACACAATTTAAAAAAAAAAAGATTTTCAATTTGAGTTTGAAATTTTACTAAACTTTTATCGTTTAAATTGTTAGGGCCTAGTAATAAGTTGGTTGGGGGGTGTGATTGACACTAAAAAGTGTACATTCAATAAGGATAAAATTATTAGTTTTTCACTTATTGTGTCGATTAATGCGTTCATTATTTTTAAATTATTTTAATACTCCCCAAATATATTTTATGTTAAATTAATTCGTAATTTGCTAATTTTTATCTTGTAAATATTTTTCAAGAATAAAGATGGAATTGGAATTGAAAGCGGGAACAAAAAAGAACTACTGGAGCACAATTGAGGAGATGTAATAATAAAAAAAGAATAAAAAAAAAAAAAAAGAACAAAAGCATTGGCAAGCATATTGGTGATGGTCAGGAGGCCATCACGCTTCCTGACCATCACACAATTCAATATGTATATATAATATAAAAATAAAATAAAATGTTAATATTAATAAAATAAAAGAAAAGAAGACGATTCCTTTACCTATAAAAGGCAAGGGGATGCAAGCCAGAGGGGGGGGAGCCGGGAGGCGAGAGAGAAGCTAGAGCTGATTTTTCAAAAGCCGAGAGAGAGTTTAGCTGAAGAGTTTCTTTCTTTCTTTGTTTCTTTTCTTTTCTTGTTTCCATTTGTATCAATTTTCTTTGTAATATATTTCAAAAAGTTTATCAAATAAAAAGAGTGTTGTGTTTTCTTTCAATATGAGTAGCTAATTTTATTAAGTTGAGGTGAAGGGTGAAGCTCAATGTTTCAAACTATTAATTATTATTATTTTCTCAAATGTGTTTTTAAGTTTATTTAATTCTTTTCTAATTATTTTTATATCATGTTAATTTATAAATCTCACTGGATTTTATGGTATTTTGACATAATGTCGACACATTAATATAGTGTGGCACATTAGGTATTTTATTCCATATTTGTCCACGCACATAGAATTAAATGATATAATAATTAATTGGTAAAAGTGAGGCAAAATATAAATGAGAGAGTATTAAAATTATAGTTTGAATACAGAGAGTGGATCCTAAACCTTAGCATATTTTTAAATTGATTTCAAATAATTTCTTTTCCCACAATTAATTTTCTTAGTTTTACTAGATTTAAAACTCCATGTGATTCGACCCCGGTCTCACCGGGTTATATTATAACTAGACACTCTTATGCTTGAGAGTAATACACTTTTGAGTCGTGTCAACATGCACGATATAGTCTAGGGAATCTAACTATAAACGACCTTGTTTGCCAGTTTATAAGAAAATTGGATGGGAAGCCTATCCTCAACCCATAGAGAGCGTTCAAGCCGTTTCTGGACTTAAAACTAGAGGAAGATGTGAGTCACAGTGGCAACTACTTGTAAATATCATTTCACTTCATTGTTATTTTATTTTACTGTTGTTTTATCATTTGCATTATTACTTTTAATAATTTTATTTTATCATTATTTCTTTTTCTTTTTACTGTTTCCTTTTTGACTCGCGAGTCATTTGCTTTACGCGTTATTTGACACTGACATGCTACCTCATACACAGTTTTGACCCACTATCACCAAGATTCTTAAATATGACTTTTTGTTAAGTACTCACAAATTATTTTTGAGAAGTATCCCAATGGCAGCTACTCCTAATAAACAATTCAAGAATATTTGTGTACTTTCTGAATTTAACTATGTCAAACATAAAAAGTTCGTTGAGGCAGCCATAGATCTTGGTCGAAGCATGACAGAGAAAAAATTACACTTGGTGTGTGGAGGAGGTAACTGAGGGTTATTAAAATTGGTCTCAGAAGCTGCTTTTGTCAAAAGGAGTCAAGTGTTAGGCATCATCCCAAGAGCCTTAAAACCTTTGGGCAGTTTGTCTAACTCACCGACTGGAGAAGAGTTAGTCGTCTCAAGTATGCAAGAAAGAGTAATTGAAATGCTTAATCATGCTGATGCTTTTATTTTTCTACCAGGAGATCTTGCAACTCTAGAGGCACTTATCACATTAGCATCTTGGGCCAATCTGCACATTCACCAGAAACCCATCGGTTTATTAAATATCAATAACTTTTATGATGGCTTTATCGCATTTCTTAACCATGCAATAAAAACTATTTCATTCCTTCCATAGCATAATTTTTTTTTTATTTGTACTCACACTGCTAATGAGCTACTTGATCTATTACAAGCTTATAGACCGGAGCCAGACCCCTGGACCGTTGTGTTGGATCATCCAAATAATAATGGTAATAGTAGCCGCAGTAAGAAGTACAAATTAGATTTAACTCTCCGCTTATAAATATTTTCTTCTATGTTGCACCACCCAGGTGATGTCTTCTAAACTCTACTTCTTTCCTTTAAAATATTAAGGACAATGTTTCGTTTTGGTTGGGGGGAGGGAATAGGCGACAATTGTGAAATCTTGGTTAAGTTTTTACTAATTTTTTGCTATAGAGACTAACCATGGCTAACTTTCTGTGTTGAAGATGACTGAATATGGAACGTAGTGACTCTAGAAACGCATCTTCTTCGTTTGAAAAAAAAAGAAAAAAAATTCCAGACATTTTCTTTTTCTTTATGAAGTTTTGACAATCATTTTTCTTCTTCTTTCTAATTTCTCCTTTATAAATATACATTTTCAAATTTTTGAGTCGAAGATAGCTGAATATGGAGTGTAGTGCCTCTGGAAATGCATCTTCTTAGTTAAAAAAAAAACCATTTTCTTTTTCTATCATTTTAAGTGTAACTTTCTAATTAGTTTTTCTGCATCATTTTTCACCTTTTTGCATGCATATTTTCCTTTCATGTTTAGAATAGGTTGGAGGTAGAATGTTGTTTGAGCAAAAAAAAATGTGTGATTTGTTTTAACATTGGATGAAATGATGAATTTTAAATTTTAGTATTTATATTATCTTTGGTCTTAAGTAATGTTACGCCATGTTTGCTACTTTATATGTTAATATCGGAGACAAATATGAGTTGCTTGAAGGAATGCACATGTCATAATAAGTATCAAGTGAGTTTTTAAGCCTATCATTTTTCTTGGAGAGTAATCATTTTACCCATTCTTCATATAGGTTAGCAGTTTATTATTTTATATACGATCTCTAGATTTCCTTTAAGTCAAATAAATAAAGGTCAAATCAAATAAATAAAATAAAATAAAAAGAAAAAACGTGTGTTGCTACATCTGGAGGTTCATCTAACTAATAGATATGGAAGATTATTTAGATCCCTAAAAGACGATGGAAATGTCATCTTTTACCCGTTTGAGCTTTTCTAGCCATCCCTTTGATGAAATATCGATAATTAACCCTTTTGAGCCTTAAAAAAAAAATTTCTTTGTCAAACTTATCATCTTGACCCACTCCAATTTGGAGTATTACCCAATATCTTACAAGTTCCTTTACCTATTTATGTTTGAGAAAAATGTAAATAATTGTTTTGTTCAGTGAAGTTGTGTCAAACAAAAGCAAAAAAAAAACAAAAAAAAAATTGTTGTTTCAAAAAAGAAGAAGAAAAAAATAACAAAAATAGGTGAAATCCACTTTGCAACTTCCCAAAAAAAAAATCTCTACTTTTTTCTCAAACATACACTTTGTTTTCCTTTTTTTCCCTCTTTTGTTAGCCATGTCCCTAGCCTACGTTAGGTCCTAATAAAAGTTCTTCTTGATTTTAGGGAAATATAGTCTGAAGTAAAAGCTAGTTATAAGGGCTAAAAAGATGTAGTGATGCATAAAAAAAAGAAAAATAAATAAATTGGGTTGACTAGCATTTTTGTTTGGCTTAAAAATCATGTTATTTCTAAGCTATGGACATATTTCTTTCATCTTGGTGAAAGCGTGTGATATTACTTCCTTATTATTTTTCTCTCAAATTTAGCATTCATTGGAGTGACTATTTTTATTGGATTTAATTTCCTTGTGAGAGTGTCATTATTTCTAGTGAAATTTTAGGATTTGACATGTCATTCTTGAAAGTGGCTTGATCACTATGGTTATGACAAAATCTGCTGGACTGATATATGTCGATGACAATTCACATTGACATTTTTTGCATAGCAACAAATATAAATTCTTAGCACAAATTAAGTCTTTAAAGAAATAAATTATTCTTATGAATTAAGAATAATGGCAAAAGTCATGTAATTTTGAGGTCATGTACTCATGCAATTATGTATTACAGGAGGTCGTGTGATACACCGTTTTCGTGTAATATAAGAAGAAGTGATGTAATAAACGATTGATGGTCGTGTATCACATGAAATCATGTATTACACGACCCTGAATCATGTGTTACGTGACTTTACCTGATCAAATTATAATCTACATAGCCCATCCATCAATTTTTCATCATTTCCACGAAGCAAAACAGTACAAAATTTTATTTTTGAATATGTTATTATTATAGATGCACAACCAATTTAATTTTTTTCAATGTAAAACCCAAATGGTGTGTTTACTAATTGGGAATGGGAATGAGAATGAATAATGTGTTTACTAGCTTAAAATGAAAGGTGGAGTGGGAATCACAATAGTGAGCCCGAACTAAAATTGGGAATTATTACCAAAGTACTCATTCCCATGGGAGTAAGGGAGGAGGTGGGAATAGTAATCTCATTCCCTAAAGTGCCCATATTACTCTCACTTAAATCTTGAAATTCTCATTTTATCCTTCCTTATATTATTATTATTATTATTATTATTATTATTATTATTATTATTATTATTATTATTATTATTATTATTATAGTAATTTTGATATTAACAATAGTAATTATTATTATTATAGTAGTGATTATTTATCATAATACTATTATAAATATAGTGATTATAAATAATGATAATAATTATTAACCATTACTTTTGTTGTTGTAAATAATGACAATAATTAACTAAGGTCAATTTAGTAACTTGTAATAATCCATTCCGATTCCAAGTTAAAAAAAAACATATCAATAACAATACAACTCATTTTGATTCCTATTCTCCATTCCGATTCCAACCCATTCTGATTCCACTCCATTTCGATTCCAGTCTATTCTGATTACTAATTAGTAAATACACCATCAATTTTTTATTTTCCCTAAATATTAAAACTCTATCAACTAATTAGAAGGAGTGACTTACCTAAGAAGACAAATTTGCAGCAACGGATTAGCTCCCGGTGGCGACTATGCAATAACGAACTAGTCTTCTCCTTCTCTAAACTCCAACTCTTCCGCTTATTGGATACTTTAGTCATGTATGAGTCCTCCAAACTTGGTTTAGCATGTATGATAATATTTAAGCCATGTAAATATTATATTTAAGCTGTGTAAATATTTTAAGTTAAATATACTTTAGTAATTTTATATGAAGTTTTAGAAAGTATTGATGAAAATTTTAGTAAATTCTTTTTTTTTTTTTAGAAGAAAGTAAAGCTTTCATTCATAACAACACTGCAAATACAATTGGACCTCTGCTGGGATAGAATTTACCCAGATATTCGGTGAATTGTCTTCTAAAGCAAACTTTGCTAAAGAATGGGCATAAGCATTACAATTTCTGGATACATGCTTGACTGCAACACTTTGAAATTCTTTGCTCTGATTTCGAATGTCTAAAATTGTCCAGAAAATTTCTGTTCTACTACCCCTTGTGTTGTTGATTAACTCGGCCACCTCCAAACAATCAATCTATATGATCACCGAGTTTAAAGCTGCTTCTCTTGCAACTTTAATCCCCCACTACACAGCTTCAGCTTCAGCAAGACCAACACTTCCCCCTCAAACTGGCATGACTTACTCCAGCAGCTACTAATCTGCCTCTTGAGTCTCTTATCACAGCTCCAAAGCCTACCAGCTGCTTCTTGTTGCTGATAGCTGCATCCACATTGATCTTGAAAACATTTTCAGGAGGGGGATATTGACTGTTAGAAAATGTATATTTATAAAGAAGAAAATCGTCATTTTACATTTCAAGTCTTACTCACACCCTTACTTTTATGTATTTAAGCTTATTGTGATTTAATTATATGTGTTTTATTTTAATTAAGTATTTTATGTATTTTAGGGGCATCATGGTTATTTCACAATGAACGAGAAATCGGACGGCAAAACGGACATCACTTCTGAACTCATTATAGTCGAAAACCTTAAAAGGAGCATAAAAGGAAAAATGTCATTGTTCACATGTACGGTATTGTCTGTGTTACTATTCACGACGCTGTTCACATAGATGGATCGATGACGTGGCATTGACCGATGATGTGGCATTGACTAATGAGGTGTCACGATTCCATTGGAGAAAATTCTTATGCACTGTTGATCGATGACGTGGCAGCATATCAGTGGACCAAAAATCGCATGTACGGTACATGCATATACACATAATTATTTTCAACCAAACCGTGTCACTATTCAAACCGGTTGACTGTTCAAACCGCGTGGTCAAATGGTGTCACTGTTCAAACCGCGTGGTCAAACCGCGTACTGTTGACTGATGACGTGGCGCAATCCTGAACGTCCAAACTGTTTTTAATCCAATGGCCATAATTTACTCAATGTATCTATAAAAAAGGGACCTCTCCCCCCTAATTTGGCATCTCTGAATCTATTTTTGGGCTCCATTTTCTGTAATCTCTTCTCCATCTTGTATTTTCTACGTATTTTAATAAATTCTCATTTTACCCCTAGTTCAATTATGAGAAGCTAATTTTCTTTCAAGCTTGGGTTGAAGGTGAAGTCTTAACATGTGTCACGGGTTTTATTTGGTAAATTTATTTTCTCTTCACCCCTAGTTTTTGTGGATGTTTTGACTTCTCGTCGATAAATAATAATAATCTTGTCTAGATACCGTCTTGGTTTCACTGGCTCCCTAGTATAAGGTTATTATTATTTGGCACGATAAGTCCTTAGCACCATATTGATTAGAGTGTGGTTCATGAGGTGTGGATTCCCCCCTCATGATTTAATTGGTACTAATAAGGAATATTTAGCTCATAGTGCATGTTGATGCGGATCCAGATACCCAAGCGCTTCAATCATAATAGTTTTCTCTTTAATTTATTCTCGCCATTTTAATTTAAAATTTAGGATAATTTAAATCACTTCCACCACAAATCCAGCCACCCATTTAGAAAAATTAATTCTACACATAATTAAAATTCACCTCCTCGTGGGATCGACACTTATCACCATTGATCTATTCTACAATAGATTTGTGCACTTGCGAGTTCAATAAAATTTGCACAACAGGGGAGCCCACTCTTGCTTTTTCATATTCTTGGGAGGCTCATTGTGAGTTGCCCTTAGAGCTCTCACTCTTTGATATGCTTCTAGCATTGATTCAGCTTTTGCTGCTGCTACTCCAGGCTATAGTTCTTATCTTCAAAAATGAATTTGTTCCTTGAATACCACACAATCCAATAGTAAACCACCAAGATTTCCAAGTCAGATTTCCTCAGATTACTTGTCGTTTGATAAAAGAAACTTTGAAAATCCTGCATGTGGGCCTTAGAAATTGGGACTGTAAGGCTTGCCTCCAAATCTGTTTAGCTGTTTTACACTCAAGGAGGGCATGGCTTATTGTTTCCACACTTTTAACACAGCTTTGACATATTGGCTCCTTCAAGACCTCCATCTTCTAGAGATTTTTGGCTGATGGTAGTAGGTTTTTAATGGCTCTCCACATGAAGATTTTTGTCTTTTTGGGAATTTATATAGACCATAATGCTTTCCAGATCCTTGGGTTGTTACCTGAGCTGGTGGAGGCCTTTGTATATTTGAGCTTTAGAGCTAGTTGGTATTCACTCTTGACCGAGTAGTCTCCCCTCTTGTCGAAGTGCCATATAACTTCATCTACTGCTTTCTCTTTTGGGAGTGGAATATTTAGGATAACCTCTATATCTTCTTGGATAAAATATTGTTTTAGTTTGTCCTCATCCCATTGGTTTCCAGCCTTGATCAAGTCTGCCACCACTGATTCTGTAGCCATTTTTGGAGGAGAAAACAGCTTGAAAGTGTTTGGCCTGGGAAGCCAGTTGTCTTTGTACATTGAGATGTTCTAACCACTCCCAATACGCCACCTGATGCCTTTCTTCACCACTTGCCTACCCCATAAAATGCTTCTCAAAACAAATGATGGATTGGAGCCAAGACGAACATTTTAAAAATCAGAGCTTTTGCAGTATCTTGCCTACATCACTTTGGAGACTATGGAGTTGGAAAATTGGAGGAGTCTCCAGTCTTACTTGGCCATTAATGCTTGGTTGAAGCTGGTGAAGTCTCGGAACACTAATCCTCCTCTACTTTTTGCATGGCTGAGCTTGTCCCACCTCATCCAATTAATTCCGTTCTTTTCTTCTTTTCAACCCTACCAAAACCTTACTATTGCCCTTAGGATATCATCACATAATCCCCTCAGAAGTTTAAACACACTTATGGCATAGGCTGGTATGGCTTGGGCTACTGCTTTAATTAGCACTTCCTTGCCTCCGCTAGAAAACATCTTATGCTGCCAGCTCAATATTTTGTTCAGCACCTTAAGCTTCACCTCGTTAAAGAAGTTGTGTTTTTTCCTGCCTATCATGGATGAGAGGCCTAGGTACTTTTCGTGACTTGAGACTACCTTAAGATTAAAGAGACCTCTAATTGCAGTGATCTGTCCTTTTGGAGTCTTTCCACTTAACAACATGTAGGATTTGTCAAAATTGAAAATCTGCCCTGAAGCTTAAGCGTAATAGTCAAATATCTCTTTCAAGTTCTTACAATCTGCAAATGGATGCTCTGGAGAAGATGAGGCTATCATCTGCGAAAAGGAGATGAGAGATTGTAACATCCTTCCTAAATTTTACCCCTCTAACCAGCTGCTTTCTCTCTGCCAGCCCCATTAGATTAGAAAATGCCTCAGCACACAAAATGAAAGGTATGGGGAGAGGGGGCATCCCTGCTTCAAACCTCTTTCTGGCTGGATTAATCCTCTTGGCACACCATTGATTATGATCGAGAATGATGTAGTGCTTATACATTTCATTATCAAACTCACCCACTTTGTAGAGAAGCCAAGTTTTACCATTGTTTGCTCTAGAAACGACCACTTAATTCTGTCATAGGCCTTACTAATGTCTAGTCCATTCTTTTTCCCTTTACTATTCCTAATTTTATGGAGGCATTTATACTCAATAATGACATTATCTGTAATGAGCCTATTGGGAATAAATGCACTCTAATTTGGGGAGATAATTTGGGAGAGGATTGGTTTTATTTTATTTGCTATGGCCTTGGCAACAATTTATGGGCCTGTACTCAGTAACTTTTATAGGCTTTGCACTTTTTGGAACTAGAGCAATGTATGTATGATTTATGGGGGATGGGTTACCTTGCTCGTTTAGGATGTACAGGCATGTTGTTACTACCCCGTTCTGAACTGTTTGCCAATATTTTTGGAAGAAAACAGCTAGCAAATCATCCGGACCCAGAGCTTTGGTGGGACACATTTGAAACAAAGCTTCGGCAATTTTTTCCTAAGTGAATTGCTCTTCTAGCTGAGAATTCATTTATGAGGTTATCTTAGAAGGCATTTCTTAAAGTGCAGCTTGTATTTGACTTTGATTTAGGCTGAATGATCTAAATAGGTCTTGGAAGTAACCACCAAACTCCTTCTCTATCTCTTCTTAGTTCTCTGTCTAGCTCTCTCATGAGAGTCCTCTATGCCTTGAATTTTATTTTTTCTTTTCCGTGCAGAGGCTTTGGCATGGAAAAATTTCATGTTTTTATCCCCTTCTTTGAGCCAGTCCGCTCTCGACCTTTGCTTCCAACAAATCTCTTCATCTATTAGTATGTTACTCAGTTTGCTCTCGATTCTCCTAATTTCATCCCCGTTAGCTAGCCTGGAAGGATTCCGCTTGATATTCTACAGCTGCTGAATCAGCTTGTTTTGCTTCCTCTGTCTATCTCCAAATTCCTCTTTACTCCACCATTTTAGTTGGGCTAGGGAAATTTTATATGTTCTTTGGAAGCTTTCCATTGGGTCTTCCTAAACTCTTTCACCATATTTCCCTTATTTCTCTTTCACTATATTTTGACAACCCTCATACGAGCTCCACATGTCTTCGTAGTGATCTTGATAAAATGTTCTATTGTTGTGCTTCCCTTTGCTCTCTCTTTCCTTAACTTCTAACACCATTGGGCAGTGATTTGAGACCCAGCTTATCAGGTTAATTGCAGCCAAGACCTAAAAGTTACAGTTCCAATTTCCACTACAAAAAAATATGTCCAGTCGCTCCTCTGTGAAATTTTCCCCATATCTTCTATTTAACCATGTAAAAGGGTACCCTTTATAGCCCACATCTATCAAGTTGCAGGCTCTAACAGCCTCTCTAAAATTGGCTATCATATTAACATTTTTTCCTAAACCTCCCATTTTCTCACTTAAATGCATAACTTCATTAAAGTCACCAAAGCAACACCACGGGAGAGATGAGTGAGTTGCTAACCTTTTTAGAAGAGTCTAAGTGTGGTGCTTTTGGCTGGACTCTGGGTGGCCATAGATCCCCGTACATCTCCAAGCTTTCCCTCCCTCATTATTCACCTCTGCATTTATATGGTAAAGGCTATAGGATTTTATACTGACATTGATATCTGAGCTCCAAAATAGAGATAGGCCCCCTCCCATCCCATTACTATCAATGACAAAACGGTTTTCAAAATGAAAATTCTGATAGACTGAGTTTATTTTCCCGGCCCTCATCTTAGTTTCACAGCAAAAAAATATTTGGGGCCGATGTAATTAGAGAATTTTTTTTATGGTTAGGCGCCTTCGAGGCTTCCCCAGACCTCAAACGTTCCAACTTAGGATCCTTATTGTTTCCAACGGGGCTAGCAACTAGCTCTCGCCGATAAATCCTCTTCCATTGCCTTCAAGCTTCCTTTTGCTTCAAGCTCTTCATTTGTAAGCTTCAGCCGTCTTGGTGCTCGATGGGGACTGTGTTCAATGTGGTTGTATGCTTGCTTTAGTGGACTTAAGTTGATGGCTTTCTGTATCTGTTTTATCGAGCTAGAGACTTACATCTTTTTACCCTCTGGGCTTGGCCATACAACTTCAGTATTGGGTCTTTTAACATTTATTGGCCTATTTGTGCCTCCTCTCTCAATTTTTGTGGCACGTGCTTACAGTTTCCACTTCCTACCTTGCGTTTTTCCTTTAGCTTTGTGAGGCCCATTGGCCACCTCCCTTCGGATTCTGTATCCCCAGCATCTATCTTTTTTGTGCCCGCTTCATTTTTCAAAAACTCATTATTTCCAATGCTAACACTTTCCCTCCCAATTTCATTTCCCGATTTTATTCTCCTACTCTTGAGCTGGCTGTCACTCTTGGCAACTCTATCATGTCCCTCTATGATGTCTCTGCTTTTGCTCTGACTCTCCACTTGTTTATTTTTCGGCTCTATGTCTGTCAGCATTAATTGAGCCTGCTCCTCCTTGTTTCTGAGTAATGGATGGTTGTGTTGCATTTTTCTCCGGTTCAGTACCCAAATTTTTTTGGTATGATCCGTTTTGACCAATTGGATTTTGTTGGCCTTCGTTTGTTCCTGGATTACTAACTACTGCATTATTGGTGTTGGAATGGTTTTGTTCACGATTGGTTCTCTCTCTCATTCGGTTCTGCTTCACCCTTTCAGCCTGAGTTACTGCTCTCATCCATTCACCATAGGGCAGATCTTCTTTTTGTTGGCCCATGTATTTCAAGCATTCCCTATACTGATGGCCAATGTGTGCACAACAAAAGCAGAAATTGGGTAGCTTCTCGTATAATATTGGCATTGGAATTTTACTTCCCCCACCTTGGAGAAACACTACTTTTTTAAGGAGTTGTGTTATATCAATGGAAACTCTAATATGAGCAAACTGGCCTATACATTCTCCAGCTTCATCAGTTTCTATTTCCTGCACTGTGCCAATCTTTTCTCCTATCTTTCGAATAGTGACCCTGTTCATGCACATTATGGGGATGTTATGCATTTGAACCCAAGAGGAGGCGTGCATAAATGATTGATCTTTTATGCCACCAATGCCCACTAGTTCAGTAAGAACTAGCAGAGATATGTCAAAATGCCACGCCCCCCCCCCCCCGCATGAAAACTCTTTTCTTTTCCTCTTCAGTGGAAAATTTAAACAGAAAAATGTTATCCCCCATACTCTCAATCTTGACTTCCTTCACTCTTTTCCACGCTTGTTGCATTGTTGCTTTCAATCCCTCCCTGTTGATGCTTTGTGTGAGCATCACTTTTCCAACCAGACAGTTTGCAAACTTTTTCTCATTTCATCTTCATTCTCCCCATGATTGTCACTATGTCTTCCTCTTCTTCTTTTATAGTTACTGCCTGGCACTTCTGTATTAATTCTTCCGTATCCATTATGCCTGAGTTTCCAGCAATAAGAACTAACTACCAAACTTTTGCAAACCAAAATTTGAAACCCAAAAAAACAATTCCCCCTTTATGGCTTGCCTTGTCACCTATTGAGGGGATGCTTCTCTCTCTTCTTCCCTTTGTCCTTTTGTTGGTTGATATGTACAAATTATACGGTGAGAGTGTGATTAAAGCGAATCAGCTACACCGTACATCTACGACATTTCTCTTTATTGATATCACAGTCACATTATTATGGTGATTAACTCAAAAATACACACACACACACACACACACATATATATATATATGGGGTAAGTGGAGAGAAAACTCAGAACACTGAGAGAAATTGTGAAAAAATGATAGAGAGGGTGAATAAATATAGAGAAAGAGGGTTAATTTCCCTCAGTGTTATCTCAGCTTTCTCTCCACTTAGCAACGCTCTTGTAGATATATAAGGGCTAATTTTATGCCTCATATAAAGGTTGGGCTGTAATGTGGCGCTGCATGTGATGCAGCTGCCTTTATTATTTTTTTAATAATGCAGATGTAACCGGCCACCGATACCCACCTTTTAATCGCTTAAAGCGGCAAATGTTAAAAGAAACTATCATACAGCTCCCTCGTTTTAGGAAATATTAAGATAATCAATTCAAAACTAGTAAATTATCAAAGACCCCCTCAACTTTACACCAAAAAAATACTTCCTTTGTCTTTTGATTCATGGAAAATGTAGTTAATATATTTAACTTATATCCTAAAAGAAACATAATTAAATAAAATTAATTGGACTAATATATTTAAATAAAAATAATTATATTATTTTTCTTAATATTACATTATAAATTTAATCATATTTTGCTTTAAAAAATGTAACTTATGTACCAATGAGAATACTATTTAAATATAATAAATGGAAATAATTATATATTAATTAAACAATTTTTAATTTATTAATTGCACTATTTTTAATATTATGTAATTAATGTAATGATATTTTGCTTACAAAACTATCAAAATAATTTTATCAACTTTTAATTACATTAGAATCCGAGTATCTAAACATATAACGAAATCAATTTATTTCTAGATATTTAGAAGAAATCAATTCCAGGATCTCACAATACACATTCAGGGACTTAAATACCTACCTACTAAAATGAGGACAATATTTATCTAACTATCAAATAATTATCATTCCAAACATTGTAATTACCCCTCAAATGTTGTTGTTGTTATTATTAGTGGCCAATATTAGTATGTTTTATGTATACCCCCTAAAAAAAATTCATATATTACAAAAATATAAAGCATCTAATATTTGATATTTTTAAATAAAACTCATAATCAATCTCTTGTGCAAATTAATTCATACTATCTTAAGTGAGATTAATTATTTTATTTAATCCTTTTTGCTATAATAATTTTTTTGTTAAACATTAATCAAATTCATAATGGTACATAACATGGATAATTACAATTTGAATGCAACTAATCTTGAATAATGTTGTATTATGTTATACTTACAGTTATATAATTTAAGCATGACAATTATATTTTTAAATTAAATTAAATTATTTGAGTAACATTGCACTCACTAGATGGGTACATGATTTGTCTACTAAATGATGTGCAAGTATTATAAAATATGTTAAATCTTACATTTATATCTATATTTTTTTGAAATTAAGTTAATTTATATCACAACTAAAAATAAATAAATTATTTAAAAATATGAAAAATATAAATTCATTTTCATAGTAAGCAGTATGTTTTACTAAATTTACTTTTAAAACATTTTATGCCATTGGGGAGAAATATAGTCTTTTAAATTCATTTTTATTTATACGTCTTAAGCTTGTTATAATCTTTGCCACATGAAATATGTTTTCATTGTAATTCTCGCTAAATTTAATTTATATACTTTTATTCTAGTGGTAAAAGAAATTGAATTTGAATATAATTTTTTAAATTTAGTTTTTTTTAACTGATTAAGCATCTTGTTACTGTATTACATAGATATTTACAACTGTTATAACAGTAAATTATTACACTGATATTTATAATCAGATATATAAACTGAGACTTATATTATTACATTTTAAATTCTATGAAGTAAATGCCCAGACAAATAACCCTCACGGAGGAGGAGTGTCTCCACTCCACTCGCATTTCGCAAGGGAGAAAGACTTTGCAAATAATCTCCATATAATTATGTTTAATTAAGGGAGTTTGAGTTTATGGGGACTCGAACTATTGCCCTCATAATCATATTTAACTTTAATGGTGTGTTTACTTCATGGAATGGGGAATGAGAATAAAACCTATGTTTACTTAGCAAAATATAATTTGGGAATGGGAATAAAATGTGTGGGTCCCACACAATTTGGGAATAAGGAATGGGAATCCCATTCCCGGGGGTTGGGAATGAAAATGAGAGAATGTGAATGAAATATATGTTTACTTTTATATTCCTCTAATTTTTTCATATTTTCCAAATTACCCTCATTCAAATCACAATTAATTTTATTATTTTAATTTATCAAAATTTTTATTATTATTTTAAATATCATTAATAATAATAATTATTATTATTAATAAATATTATTAACTTTATTATTTTAGTTATTATTAATTGTTTTTATTTTTATTATTAATATTATCATTATTAACAATAAAAATAATGATAAAAATATTAATTAATAAAAATAATTAATTTATCATTATTGTTATTATTATTATTATTATTATTATTATTATTAACAATAATTAATAATAACTAAAATAATAAAGTTAATAAAATTTAATAATAATAATAATCTAATTTTCAGTATCTACATATAAAAATGATATTAATTAAAAAATAATAATAAATGTTAATAATGATAATATTAATAATAATTAAAATAATAAAGTTAATAAAATGTAATAATAAATGTTAATAATGATAATATTAATAAACATAATAATAACAATAATTAATAATAACTAAAATAATAAAGTCAATAAAATTTAATAATAATAATAAATGTTAATAATGATAATATTTAAAAAATAATGATAAATGTTAATATTATTATTATTAAATTTTATTAACTTTATTATTTTAGTTATTATTAATTATTGTTAATATTATTTTTAATAATAATAATAATAATAGTAATAATAACAACAATAATGATAATATTGTTAATAATGATAAATTAATTACTTTTATTAATTATTAATACTATGGGTATTTTGGTAAATTGATTTTCATTCCCATTCCTCATTCCCATTTATTTTGTCAAGTAAATACATCAATGACATTTCAGCACATTCTCATTCCCATTTATTTATGCCGAGTAAACATTAAAATTTCATTCTCATTCCAGCTCATTTTCATTCCCAGCCCATTCCTATTCTACCACATTCTCATTTCATGACATAAACGCACAATAAGGTGAATGGTTCACCATTGGGCTAAAGCCTAAGTGGCTAATTTAGCTTAATAACAACTAAATTTACTCCCATGGATTCAAACATCAACTATTTTGTTTTTAATTCAAATGATTTACAACTGTATTAATTAGTACCCACAACATGATTATTAATATACTTACAAAGTAATATATCTCATCTATATTAAATTATCAATATATTTGTAGAAAATTAATTTTATATTAGCACAAAAGTTTAAAATATATCTTTTTTATGTAAAATTTATATATAGAAAAATTTCATCTTGGCAGGTAAAATTACCGCCTCAATGAAAACATTATTTACAAATTACAAAAATGAATTTTTAGATTTTGAATGGTCACAACAAATTTATCCGTGGAAGTTTTGTCATACACCATCACTCTTTTGTTATCCTTTTTATTAATTTGAAAACTTTCACATTTTTTTCTAATTTCTACTGAAAATATAAATACTCACATTGTGACATTTTTTTTTTTGGGAAACCCTAACCGCTCTTCTCAAATCGTCAAACACACTCACTCACGTCAAACCCTCACAAGCCAGCAAGCAAGCAATCATCGCCATCTTCGTCCTATGCCCGTTACGGTCCTTTCCATCAGCCACTAGTCATCACCGCATCTCATTTTCTCTGTACGCAAATCCTAGACCTGCAAGCCAAATTAAGTGATGGATTTCAATCAGAGGCTGTCGTTGACCGTTTGAAAAAGCCATCATCTCTTGCGCTGCTAAAGCACGGAGAAGGTTGGGGATCAAATTCATTAAAACCGATCGGGTATAACTTATAAAAAAAGAAGGCAAAAATAGTGAAAGCCGAATCCCCAAACCTAATTCCCAGATTCCCAATTTTCTAAAGCCACAAACCTGAGGAATTCTTAGCCAAGTTGGTAGATTTTTTATTTCTCTATTTATAGGTGTAAAAATACGAATTTTATTATTTGAAATTGTTTTATTCTCTAACCAAAATTAAAAAAATAGGCAGGGATTGTAGCAAGATGAAGAGCTACAAAAAGCCCAGAAAGAAACCAAAGCCAGGTAGGAAAACCTTTATTTATTTGTTTTCTGCTATTTATGTAAATGCAAAATAAGTTATCAGTTCTCTATCTAGAGTGTGAACATAGCGAAGTTCGATGATTTATTTTATTTTTTAAAAATTATATGAACTATTTTTATATAGATTTTGGCACCAAGTAATATACTACAGTACATGCAGGCTAATGTAAAGTTGAGCCATGAGCTTGTTTTTCCCGGCATCAGTATAGGGCTAAGTGAGCATTGTTCTATATAATCTATTTAATTATATTTGGTAAAGCCAAGTGTTTAAAGTTGATGATTGAATGGAAACGGCCTGAATTTTTTAAATCTCAACATTTGGATTTAGAATGAACTTTTGAAAACTTGCTAGTTCATAATTCTGAATATCGTTTCTTTTTTTGGCCAATGCAAAGTTGTGTCAGCTTGGTATTGTGGTTTTAAATCCTTTTATAAAAGATAATTGTTAAATGTTTGATGCCCCCCAAAAGATTTATTTACGAATCTTGTTATGTATTTTCCACAGAATTCTTCGTGAGGGAAAGGAATGCCGGAGACTATGAACCCAAAGGAAAACATCACGACCTTCAAAAGTAGTAGAAGGCATCCAAGATGTATCCAAAATCGAGCCAGAAAAGAGTTTTCAGGTTTGAAGTTGTTTCCTTTGGTATTGTTTATCATTGTAATTTATAATTGAATATTTTGAATTTGTTGTTTTAGTAAACCAAATATTTCATCATTTGTTGTTTTCAGTTCATTTTTTACAATATTTGCTCCAATGCGAATCAGTGACCTGATCTAAATAAGAAATCCAAACCGCTTTGTAACCCAAACCGACCCGAAAAATTACGAATTGAAACCAAACCAAACTGACTTTGAAACCAAACCAAATTGAAATAACTTTTCAACCCCTTTGGGTTGAATTCTTGAACACAAACTAGTTGTAATCTGAACTGAAATTTGAAAACACCAACAAAAAACTGAAATGCGTGACCCTATTAAAGACTATTGCAGTGTCCTGTAAGGTGAGGTTGATTTCGAGCTCTCCTTGAAGGTATGATATGCAATCTCCTGTTTTTTTTTAATTCTACTGTCCTCTATCATTATTTGTAAACATGTTAAGATTTTGGTTTATGCTTATTGTTCTGTAGGAAGCTCACCAATGTGCAGTTTCTGATACATTTGATAAAAGGGCTATTAATATGAATAATTGCTTAGTCCATGGGAAAGAAATATAAACCATACCCTTTTTCTGAACTTTGCTAAGGCCATTGCGTATACCCTAATTGATGTTGGAACCCAAGATTTTATTGAGGGAAGGATATGTTTATGCTTTTTAATTTCCTGTTTTACCTTGATTTCATTTATTTCTTTTTCAATGATGATTTCTTTGAATTGAACTACTTATTGTCTTTGTTTCTGATAATTTAGTCTTGCAATTCTATTGATCATTAAAACTGACATCCTTTATTATTTTGTTTCAGTCTCATCTTGTGCTTAAACTGGTCTCCCGAATCATTAAGATAACATTCTGTAGTTCTTCTCTTCTGAAAGTTTCCATTTTTTAAATATTTAGTTACTTGCGTTTTGTCTTTCTTTTGAATTGCAAATTTCATTTTTGATTGATTGAGCTTTTGGAGGTGAATCGAATTGTGATAGTATGCATGTATTCTTGATAGGGCAAGTTCTACCAAAAGTGATTATATGAGTGCTATAATGAGATATCGATAGCAACTATGTTCTTTCTGTCTACTTATTTGAGTTATATATTTTTTGAATCCATGATATGGGTTATAGTTTTAATATGTGATATTATTGAGTTGCTAGGTAAGTCATATTATAGTTTGAAGAACTCTTGTTAAAGCTTGAGGTTTAAAATAAATAAACATTATAGAGGGCTATTGAAATATTGGAATATTTATTTCACCATTTATGGAAACAATTTCTAGGAAAAAACAATTGATTTTGATTTTCTTGGATAATGTGACATGGAAGGATTTTTGGTTTCACATATTCAAAATAGTATAAAGGAGAATTAGAATATAGTTTGAGGGCAAGGGTTTGATTTTGGCATTGATTGACTTTTTTTTAAAAAAAAAGAGTAATTTTGTATGGGGTGAATTACTCCAAAAAGTCATTTTTGTGTTGTTCATATTAGATTTCATGATATGTGTTGTTCGTGCAATCATGAATCATAGTTGTTAGTTTTGGATTTATTCTTCTCTTTTATTTATTCCAAATATCACTTTGTCATTAAATTAAAGTAGATATAAAAGTTTCATAGAACAAGTAAACAAGTGGAGAGTAATTTCTATATTCTGTCACTTTCAGAGCAACAAATGAATTTCAAGTTTCTTGCCTTCTTATGATGTTTTGATTTAGTTGCATGAATGTTGTCATTTCTCAAAAGCTATTTTGGTACACATTGCAGGTGTATTGTTTGTCTCTGCAGTAGTTTCATTTCTCTCTAGTGTTTCATGCTAGAAATAGGAACAAAAAGGCTAAAAATCACGTTGATTTGATTTGAGTTGTTTTGTTTTATTTTTTTTTTCCTACTGCAGTAGTGATATTCCTACCATTTCAAATGCCATGGTAATTAGTAGTCTTCATTTTTAAGTGCTCTGGTTACCTGAATGGTGTGTTTGGGTATAATAAATTAAGTCCAAAATAAATTATAAAAATTGTGGAAACTATGATAAATAAGTAAACAAATAATAAAATACATCCAAAATATTAGTTTATATTAGGTTTCCAGAAAATGATTGCATAAGGAAATTTACGTAAGAATTGAAGATCATACATGGTATAACCTCTGTGTATGCGTTTTGTTAATTAATATAATAGTGGTAGTTTATTAACAGACATTGTTAGAGTAGTTTGGTCATGTTTGTACATTTGAAAAGTTCTTAAAATTAAAGTCTCATGTTCTGCCTTTTTTCATTTGTTTCTTAAACTAAATGCTGCTGTAATACTGATTTATATACCAATTTTATTTCTTTCCAGTATTTGACGCTAGAAAAATAAAGAAAAAGCAAAAAATTATTTTGATATGAGTTTCTCGCCCCTCTATTGTGGTTTAGATGTTACTACCATTTTAAATGATATGGTAATTAGTAATCTAGATATTTTACATGCTCTGGCTACCTGAATCAAGCATCCCGAACGTTGTCAAATTATAAGAATTATGAAAACTACAATAAATATACAAGCAAATGAATAAATAGGCAAGGTTTAGATTTTGAGTGCATTTTACTTACAAGAACTAATCTATGTACTGATTTTTTTGTCAGTTATTTTTACGTGCTTAGCTTCTATTGTACTTTTTGAGTTTTTCATATTAGATGATGCTATTTGATGATTTATATTATTTATGCAATCAAGTTTGTTCTTGTTCATTGTAGATGTATTCTCCATTTATCTTCCAAAGATAACTTTGTCATTAAACTGAAATTGACATAAAGGTTGCATAGAACAAGTATGCTAATTTTTTTCCTATTGAAAATAAAACTTATTTGATCCTACCCAAGAAGTTAGGACATGCATTGGAAATTCTGAATAGTATTTATTTTTTCCCAGCCTTGTTTTCTAATATCATTTATTTATTTATTATTATTTTCTTTTTTTGTATGCAGAGACACTTGAAATATAGCAGCATTTGAAGTCCAGCTTTTGGAAGCTGTAAATTGATTTAGTTTTGTATTGGTTTTATTTGATCTAAAAAAATTTTAAAATATGTTTAGATGAATGGAAATTTTGATTTGCTTTCCTGTTTAGAGCACTGGATAAATTAATAGTGCATTATAATTTCATTTACAAACAAATGCCAATAAACCATTTAAAAAAAATTAAACACACCTAGATCATAATCATAAATGTTGTTACTATATCGTTATGTTTTCATAATGCCATACATTAGTCATATTAAACATTGAAAAATTATTTTAGTTAAGTCCTGAAAATTTGAAAAATTATTTAACAAATTATAATTATTTAAGTGATAAATGAGCATAAATGTGAACAAAGGTCAAAGTTTCAAATATAGATGATGAAACTCATGATCAAATCTCACGAGGTGTTGAGTAATAATGATTTCAACCAAAAAATGATATTTCAACACTTAAAGTTTTGTAACTTGCAAAAATCAATTGCATAATCAAAATGTTAATGATATCTTAATAATCTAAAAGAGTGCAAAAATAGTGTAGGACATATGTACATTCTTATTATATTTAATTATAAATCCCACATGATATGATATTAATAATAATAATTGTAGTAATATCCAACAAGCACACAGAAAAAAAAATAGAGATGTTCAACTAAAATAGATTAACTAAGCTTTAATCTTGTAAATTAAAGTATTTTTGTAACTTAACTTATATCATCATAGCTTTAGAAGCATAGCAATTGCAATCCTTCTTACTTGTTATTTATTTATTTACCGTTGACGTTATGAAAAACTAAAGCAATTAATTTGAAAAGTAAAGAGAAAGATGAAAATAAATGCATAGATTTATTTTTAATATAATTAAATGCTATTAATTAAAATGATTACAATGAGAATAGATATGTATAAAAATTAAAAGCTCAAGTATACATACATTCAAATTCTAAAGATTGCATGAAGTAATGAAGATGAAAAAAAAAGGACTTAGATTATGGACTCAAAATGTTGAAAATGATGAAGGGTTGCAATAAAAAAATTCTTAGCATTATGTGGTAAATTGATATTTGTTAAAATAGTAAGGGGTCAACCATAATTTGCCTTATTGATATTATTGTTATTTTCAACAAGTAATTTATTATTAGTAAAAAAAAGGACCTGAAACATGTACTGGTAGTGTTGGAATATAATAAAAATAATAGGAAGATAAAACTATTATCAGAGTTTAACAAGAGTTGAGGAGCATAACTTAAAAGTTTGAAAAACTAAACAAAAATCTGATAAAGTTTAATAATAAGTCGAGATCTAGAAAATGAACTTGAAATATCTAAGTAAAATGTTAGAAATCAATTAAAAGAGTTGGAATATAGAACCAAAAAGTAGTGGGAACAAGAGTAGAAGAAGTTAAACTAAAAGTTGAAATAACTTACCATGAATTTGATAAATTCAAACGCGAAGTAGGGATCTGAAAAGTAAATGTGACATATTTACCCAAAATTTGAAATTCGATAAAAAGAGTAGAAATATTGAACAAAAAAGTGGTGAAAAAATAAGTTGGAACAACTTAGCGATAACTAAATAAAGTCTAACAGGATATAGAGATATAAAAAATAAACTTGAAATATTAACCTAAAAATTTGAAATTTAATAAGAAGAGTGGAAATATAAAAAAAAATAACCGGTGGAAAAATGAATTGAAACAACTTACTAAGAAATTGATAAATTTTAACGAAAAGTGGGGATCTAAAAATCAAACTTGAAATTTCCAAACAAAAAGTTAGAATTCAATAAAAAGAGTAGGAATATAGAACCAAAAAGTGGTGGAAAAAAGAGTTGAAGAGGTTAATTTAAAATTCGGAAAGAGTTACCAAGAATATGATAAATCTAACAATAATTAGGGATCAAAAAATAAACTTGAAACATTCACGAAAAATACTTAAATTAAATGAAAAGAGTAGCAATATAAAACAAAAAAAAATGGTGGACACAAGAGTTGAGGAGCATAATCTAAAAGTTCGAAGAACTTAACAAGAATCTAATAAAGTTTAACAATAAGTTGAGATCTATAAAATGAACTTGAAATATTTAACCAAAATATTAGAAATTAATTAAAAGAATTGGAATACAAAAACAAAAAGTAGTAGGTGTTGTGCAAATTTTAATGTACTCACAAGCGCACGAATTTATTGTAGAATAGACTAATGGTGACGAGTGTCGATCCCACGAGGAGGTGGATTTTAATTATATGTAGTATTAATTTTGTAAATGGGTGGTTGGAATTGTGGTGAAAGTGATTTAAATTATCCTAAAATTGGAATTGAAATGGCGATAATAAATTCTAAAATTGGAATTGCAATGACGAGAATAAATTGAAGATAATTCTATTGAAATGACGTACTTGGGTATTCGGATCCGTATCAACATGCATCATGGGCTAAATATTCCTTATTAATACCAATTAAATCATGAGGGGGGAATCCACTCCTCATGAACCACACTCTAATCAATATGGTGCTAAGGGCTTATCGTGCCAAATAATAATAACCTTGTACTAGAGAGCCGGTGTAACCAAGGCGGTATCTAGACAAGATTATTATTATTTGTCGACGAGAAGTCAAAACATCCACAAAAACTCGAGGGGAAGAGAAAATAAATTTACCAAATTAAGCCCATGACACATGTTAAGACTTCACCTCCAATCCAAGCTTGAAAGAAAATTAGCCACTCATAATTGAACTAGGGGCAAAATGGAAATTTATTAAAATATGTAGAAAATACAAGATGGAGAAGGAATTACAGAAAATGGATCCCAAAAATGAATTCAGAGATATCAAATTAGGGAGGAGAGGCCCCCTTTTTATAGATACATAGAGTAAATCATGGCCAATTAAAAGCATTTGGGCGCTGATTGCGCCACGTCATCGATCAGCGATGCACGCGGATGAACAAACGATTTGACCGGGTTGAATAATGCGATTTGGTTGAAAATAATCTGTGATGCGTATGCGAGACTTTTCGTCGGTGATATCTTACCATCAACATAAGAATTTTAACCCAACATCGTGACACCTCATCATCAATGCCACGCCATCGATCCGTCTATGTGAGCATGAACGATGCGTGAATAGTACCGTACATGTGAATAGTGCCATTTTTACTTTTATATTCCTCCTAAGGTTTTCGACCGTCCTGAGTCCAAAAGTGATGTCCGTTTTGCCGTCTGATCTCTCCTTTATTGTGAAATGACTATAATGCCCCTAAAATACATAAAATACTTAATTAAAATAAAACACACGTAATTAAATCACAAGAAGGTTAAATACATAAAAGTATGGGTTGTTAGTAAGACTTGAAATGTAAAATGACGATTTTCTCCTTTATAAATATGCATTTTCTAACATTCAACACACCCCCCAACCAGCTTATTGCTAGTCCCTAGTAAATAAAGCGAAAATAAAATTCAAATTCAAAATGATTTTTTTTATTATTTTAGAAACACTCGTGTTTATTCAATTAGATTAATGATAGCAATCAAATAAAAGTATAAGCATTATCTCCAGTCTAAAGCAACATCACACCCACATCAACCATCCATATGAATCAGTCTAGTAGACTTTGTTATAGCTGCTTTCAAGAATGACATGTCAAACCCCAAAATCTCACTGGAAGTAGTGACACTCTCACAAATAAATTAAACCAAATAAAAATAGTCACTCCAATGAATGGTAATTGACAGAAAATAAAAAAAAATGATATCACATGCTCTCACCAAGATGAAAGAACTATGCCCTCAGCTTAGAAATAATACGATCTCAAGTCAAACAAAAATGCTAGTCAACCCACTTTATTTATCTTTTTTTTTTATTATTAGACATCACTACATTTTTTTAGCCCATATAACTACCTTATACTTCAGACTATAGTTCCCTAAAATCAAGAAGGACTTTTATTAGGACGTAACGTAAGCTAGGGACATGGTTAACAAAGAAGGGAAATAAGGAAAACAAAGTGTATGTTTGAGAAAAATGCAGAGGAAAATTTTATTTTTTTTTGAAGTTGCAAGGTGGATTTCACCTATTATTTTTTTCTTTGTTTTTTAAACAATCTTTTTTTTTGCTTTTGCTTGGCACAATGTCACTGAACAAAATAATTATTTACATTTTTCTCAAACATAAATAGGTGATGAAACTTATAAGACATCGGGTAATACTCCAAATCAGAGTGGGTTAAGATGATAAGTTGGACAAAGAAAAGTTTTTTTTTTTTAAGGCTCAAAAGGGTTAACTATGGATATATCACAAAACGGATGGCTAGAAAGGCTCAAACAGGACAAAGATAGCCTTTCCATTATCTTTTAGGGCTCTAAATAATCGTCCATATCTACTAGTTAGATGGGCCTCCAAATGTAGCAACACACATTTTTTTTATTTTATAAATTTTTTTAAGGGTTAACTCAAAAGATGTTTAGAGATTGTGTGTAAAATAATAACTGCTAAGCTGTATAAAGAATGGGCAAAAGGGTTACTCTCCAAGAAAAATAATAGGCTTAAAAACTCACTTGGTACTTATTATGATATGTTCATTCCTTCAAACAACTCACATTTGTCTCCGAAATCAACATGTAGAATAGCAAACATAGTGTAACATCACTTAAGACCAAAGATAATACAAATACTAAAATTTAAAATTAATCATGTCATCCAATATTAAGGCAAATCACACAATTTTTTTTTTCAAACAACATTCTACTCCCCAACCTATTCTAAACATGAAAGGAAAATATGCATGCAGAAATAGAAAATGATGCAGAAAAAATAATTAGAAAAGTTACATTTAAAATGATAGAAAAAGAATTTTTTTTTTAACTAAGAAGATGCGTTTCTAGAGGCACTAAAAAAATGTATATTTATAAAGGAGAAATTAAAAAGAAGAAGAAAAATGAACATTAAAACTTAATAAAGAAAAAGAAAATGTCTGAATTTTTTTGAAATTTTTTTTGTTTTTTTTCAAACGATGAAGATGCGTTTCTAGAGGCACTACACTCCATATTCAGCCATCTTCAACACAAAACGTTAGCAACATTTAGTTTCTACAACAAAAAATCAGTAAAAACTTAACCAAGATTTCACAATTGTCGACTATTCCCTCCCCCCAACCAGAATGAAACATTGTCCTCCATGTTTTAAAGGAAAGAAGTAGATTTAGAAGATATCACCTGGGTGGTGCAACACAGAAGAAAATATTTACAGGCGGAGAGTTAAATCTAATTTGTACTTCTTACTGCCGCTACTGTTACCATCATTATTTGGCACTCCAACACAAAGGTCCATGGGTCCGACTCCGGTTTATAAGCTTGTAACATATCAAGTAGCTCATTAGCAGTGTGAGCACAAATAAAAAGTTTTTTCGCATGGGAAGGAATGAAGTAGTTTTTTATTGCATGGTTAAAAAATGTGATAAAGCCATCATAAAAGTTATTGACATTTAACAAACCGATGGGTTTCTGGTGGATGTGCAGATGGGCCCAAGATGCTAGTGTGATAAGTGCCTCTAGTGTTGCAAGATCTCTTGGAAGGAAAATAAAAGCATCAGCATGATTAAGCATTTCAGTTATTCTTTCTTGCATACCTGAGACGACTAACTCTTCTCCAGTCAATGAGTCAGACGAACTGCCTAAAGGTTTTAGGGCTCTTGGGATGATGCCTAACACTTGACTTCCTCTGATAAAAGCAGCTTCTGAGACCATTTTTGATAACCCTCGGTTACCTCCTTCATACACCAAGTGTAATTTTCTCGCTGCTATGCTTCGACCAAGATCTATGGCTGCCTCAAAGAACTCTCTATGTTTGCCATAGTTAAATCCAGAAAGCACACAAATGTTCTTAAATTGTCTATTTGGAGTAGCTGCCATTGCGATACTTCTCAAAAACAATTTGTGAATGCTTGACAAAAAAAACATATTTAGGAATCTTAGTGACAGTGGGTCACAGCTGTGTATGATGTGGCATGTCAGTGTCAAATAACGCGTAAAACACATGGCTCGTGAGTAAAAAAGGAAACAGTAAAAAGGAAAAAGCAAACAGTGATAAAATTATTAAAGACAATAATGCAAACAATAAAACAAAAGTGAAATAAAATAACAATAAAATAAAAGGATATTTACAGGTAGTTGCGACTGTGGCTTACATCTTCCTCTGGTTTTACGTCCAGAAACGGCTTGAACGCCCTCTATGAGTCGAGGATAGGCTTCCCATCCAGTTTTCTTATAAACTGGCAAACAAGGTTGTTTATAGTTAGATTCTCGAGACTATATCGTGCATGCTCTTTCTGGAATAATGGCCATAACTGGAGAATCGCTCCTTGCACATATCCACTGGGATGCGTTTCAAGAGACAAAAGGATATCATCCAATGACTCCTTATTCAAGTCATCCCTAATGAATTGAATCTTATCTTCCCTGTTATCAGACACCATTCCTAAAGAACATGGGTTTTTATTGCAACTCATTCTGGCACACTTATGACAAGCAACAGAAATTCTTCGAACTCGTCGTTTTCTTGCATAATTTCCTTTACCACAACTAGGCATGTATGCAACATATTTTGGAGGTAACTCACCTGCCAATCGTAATTTCGCCTCAATTAACCAACGGATGTCAGCAGGTATGTTATGCCTCATGAGTAATAGCATGCGTTCGAACCGAGCTTTATAGATCATAAGGAGGGCATTATGAGGAAGTGAAGGGAATCGCTTGCGAAGCTTCGCTAGAATCTCATTTCTGTCCATACTTTCGTCTCAGAATATCAGTTATTATGGGAAACTGAAGTAACCGACTTGATTGTCAAGGAGTACCGTTATCCGCCACTTTACCGGGATAACAAACTAAAGCACACAAACAGAAAAACAAATTAAAACACACAAAGAAAATTAAAATCGTCCTCGTATTGAATTTACCTCAAGCTCCAACTGGATGTCATAAACACTTCTCTCAATATCTCTAAGTTGGCTTTCTAGATTCTCAACATAGGCTACTAACTCTGGTGGTTGGAGAGCCCAAATGCGTTGTATTTTGTAAAATTGAATCTGCCTTTTGAGATGAGTTTTGACACGTTGAAATGGTTTAAGAATGTTCAGGAGGAACGGTTTAAGTATGGTACTCATTATTAAAAATGATAAGAGAAAACTTAATGGTAAAACAAATACACTTATGTAAAAACAATTTCAATTAGTAAAAGAATAATAAAAAGAAAGAAAGAAAAATCAAATCAATGAAAAGAAAAAAAAATCAATTCAAATCTGGTGGGTCACTCAAATTTATTTCGGTGTCTTCTCCATGTGGTTGGTACTCTAGATATGGCTTTAATCTTTGACCATTAACTTTAAACGTGACACCGTTCTTTGGGTCTTTAATTTCAATTGCCCCATGTGGAAAAACAGTATGAACAATAAAGGGACCAGACCAACGAGAGCGTAACTTACCTGGGAATAGGTGCAAGCGAGAATTAAATATAAGCACTTTCTGACCTGGAGTGAAAGATTTTCTCATAATTTGCTTGTCATGGAAGACTTTCATTCGTTGCTTGTAAATCTTGGTATTTTCGTATGCATCATTATGAATTTCTTCAAGTTCTCCCAGCTGTAATCTTCTTTCTGAGCTGGCTTGCTAGTTGAATTTCTTGATAGCGTAATATGCACGATGCTCGAGTTCCACAGGTAGGTGGCAAGCTTTTCCATACACTAGTCTGTAGGGTGACATCCCAATCGGGGTCTTGAAAACAGTTCTATATGCCCATAATGCATCATCAAGTCTTAATGACCAATCTTTTCTATCTGGCCTCACCGTCTTTTCTAATATGTGTTTTATTTCTCGATTGGAGATCTCAACTTGGCCACTGGTTTGCGGATGATATGGGGTCGCCACTTTGTGAGTGATTGAATACTTTGTCAAAAGAGTTTTGAATGCTTTGTTACAAAAGTGGGCACCACCATCACTGATTATTGCTCGAGGGAATCCAAAGCGTGAAACAATGTTGCTTTTCAAAAATCCTATCACCACCTTGTGATCACTAGTTCTGCATGGAATTGCTTCTACCTATTTCGATACGCAGTCAACAGCAACCAATATGTATTGATGGCCAAAAGAAGGAGGAAAGGGTCCCATGAAGTCGATACCCCATACGTCAAAAATCTCAACCACCAAAATTGGATTTTGTGGCATCATGTTTTTTCGTGTAATGCTCCCATTCGTTGACACCTATCACATGAAGAACAGAAAGTGTAAGCGTCTCGAAATATAGATGGCCAATAGAAACCACATTGTAAAACTTTAGTTGCTGTTTTCTTAGCACTAAAATGGCCTCCACAAATTTGCTCATGGCAGAATGACAGAATATTCTGAATTTTACTTTCTGGGACACATCGTCTAACAATTTGGTCTGCACAATAGTTAAACAAATACGGGTCATCCCAAAAGAAATTCTTTATTTACGCAAAAAATTTGTCCTTGTCTTGCTTAGTCCAATGCTCTGGAAGTTGATCTGTAACAAGATAATTAACTATATCAGCATACTAAGGTGATACTTCCACACTCATTAATTGTTCATCTGGAAATGACTCATTTAATGGTAATGGTTCTGTAAATGTGTCAAAATAGAGACGAGAGAAATGATCCGCCACAACATTCTCTGTGCCTTTCTTATCTTTGAATTCCAAGTCAAATTCCTGCAAAAGTAACACCCAACGAATTAGTCTAGCTTTTGCATCTTTCTTTGTGAGAATATATTTAAGAGCAGCATGATCTGTGAATACAATTATTTTACAACCAATAAGATAAGATTGAAATTTCTCTAATGCAAACACTACTGCTAGCATTTTTTTTTCAGTAGTTGAATAGTTCAACTGTGCATCATTCAATGTCATACTAGCATAGTAAATAACATGGGAAATTCGATCAACTCTTTGTCCTAATACTGCTCCTACTGCATAATCAGATGCATCACACATGAGCTCAAATGGTAAGCTCCAGTTTGGGGGCTGAATGATGGGTGATGATGTCAACAAATGCTTTAATTTTTCAAATGACACAAGACATGAATCATCAAAGATAAAAGGTACATCCTTAGCAAGTAAATTGTATAAGGGTCTAGAAACTTTGCTAAAATTTTTAATGAAACGTCTATAAAAACCAGCATGCCCAATGAAAGATCTTACTTCTCTGACTGATTTGGGTGGAGGAAGATTAGAAATGAGATCCACCTTGATTTTGTCAACCTCAATATCTTTGCTCAAAATGATGTGACCGAGAACAATACCTTGTTTTACCATAAAATGGCATTTCTCCCAATTTAAGACCAAGTTCTTCTTGATACATCTTTGTAGAACTAGTGTTAGATGATGTAAACATTGATCAAACGAGTCACCAAAAACAGAAAAGTCATCCGTAAAGACTTCAAGGAATCGTTTAACCATATTAGAAAAAATGCTCAACATGCATCGTTGAAATGTAGTAGGCGCATTACATAATCCAAACGGTATCCTCCTATATGCAAAAGTGCCAAAACGGCAAGTGAAAGTGGTCTTCTATTGATCTTTTGGTGCTATGGGGATCTGATTGTATCATGAGTAGCCATCTAGAAAGCAATAAAATTCATGGCCTGCTAATCTATCAAGCATTTGATCGATAAATGGTAAAGGAAAATGGTCTTTACGTGTGACAGAATTCAACTTTTTATAATCAATACATACACGCCATCCTGTAGTTACTCTAGTTGGTATCAATTCATTATCAGCATTGGTAACTACTGTGACTCCTGACTTTTTGGGGACAACTTATACAGGGCTGACCCATGAACTATCAGAAATGGTGTAAATGATACCTGCATCTAATAGCTTAAGGACTTCAGTTCTAACAACTTCTTTCATGTTAAGATTTAACTGACGTTGCATTTCCCTAGTAGGTTTAGCATTTTCATCAAGGTGAATGTAATGCATGCAGTCTACTGGGTTTATACCTTTAATGTCTGCTATAGTCCATCCTAATGCTCCTTTGTGCTCTTTTAAAACATCCAACAACTTACCTTTTTGTTCATCGTTGAGGGATGATGAGATGATTATAGGTAGAGTGCTTTCTTTTCCCAAAAACGCATATTCCAAAGTGTTGGGCAATGGTTTGAGCTCAAGTTTCGGTGGTGATTCTGATGATGGGATGAGTTTCCTCTCTGATGGTGCTAGCTGTTCAACTCTTGACTTCCATTTATTAGTGTCCATGGATGGTGCTGAGTCAAGTAGGGCGTTGACCTCATCGACCGATCTGTCAATATCAAAATCCAAACCAAAGTGAGTTAAACATGTTTGTAAAGGATCATCACTAAGGTTTGAAAGAAAAGTATTATCAACTATTGTTTCTATTAAATCCACATCAACAATTCTATCATCTGCACTGTGAGGTTGTTTGACAATGTTGAAAATGTTTAGCTCCATAGTCATGTTGCCGAAGGACAACTGCATATTTCCAGTCCTGCATTGAATGTGAGCATCCGCAGTTGCCAAGAAAGGTCGGCTTAGAATAATGGGGTTGTGCTTCCTTGAATCTTGTATTGGTTGAGTGTCAATTACAATGAAATCAACAGTAAAATAGAACTTGTCTACCTAGATAAGCACGTCCTCCACAATACCACGAGGTATTTTCGTGGACCGATCTGCAAGTTGTAACACCACTGGAGTTGGGTGTAATTCTCTAAGTCCAAGTTTAAAAAATACTGAGTAAGGCAACAGATTTACACTAGCTCCTAAATCCAATAAAGCATTCTCAATTGTGTGATTCCCTGTGCTACATGAGATAGTAGAGGAGCCTGGGTCTTTGCATTTTAAAGGAATTTTATGTTGGAGTATAGAACTAACATTTTCTATTAAAAATGCCTTCTTTTGAACATGCATATTTCTCTTTTTAGTACAAAGGTCTTTAAGAAACTTGGCATAAGATGGAACTTGTTTAATAGCATCAAGCAAAGGGATGTTAACACTTACCTGTTTGAAGATTTCAAGAATCTCACCTGTGGATTTTCCTTTTTTTTTCCTTTAGCTAACCTCTGAGGAAATGGAGCTTTGGGAACATATTCTCGTGGGTTGGTTTCTTCTTTTTCCTCCGGTGATGAGTCCTCAACATTAACAGGTACAATTTGATTTTCTTTTTTCACCAGCATCTCCACTTTGTTGTCGACTTTTTTTCCTTTTCGCAAGGTCATGACTGCTTTGACTTCTCCATGCTGCTGTGGTGAACTGGTACTTGCTTCATGTACTCCTTTAGGATTAGGCACTAGTTGACTTGGAAACTTGCCTTTCTCAACAGTCATTGCCAAGGTCTGAACTGAAGAAGCAAGTTGTTCCACCATCTTCTCGAGACTTAAAACTGATTGGGCTTGTGAGTTAAAGCCTGCTCTCAACTCATTTCGTAGTCCATCAATGGTGCGGTTCTGTTGCTCAATCGTGGAGTGAGTAAGATTTTTGAGATTCTGGAATGAATCCTCCCATGGTCTGGGTTGAGAGAAATTCTGGTTCTGATTGTATGGTCTAAATGGTGGCTAAGAGGCTTGAGGAACTTGAGGAATTGGTTGCATTGGTGGAGCTAGAGCTGTTGGTCCATTCTGTTGGAATCCTTGAGACCATGAAAAATTGGGCGGGTCTCTCCATCCAGGATTATACGTGTTGGAGTATGGGTTGTAATTTGATGACTTTCTCATTACACATATGACATTGGCTTGATCTGAGTATGAGTCATGGTCATGTGGTTCTGTTGATTTAGCAGTCGATAATGATGCTATTTTTCGAGTAAGACCTTCAACCATCTCCTTAACTTCTTTAATTCTGAACTGGATTCGTCAATGTGAACCTCATTTACTCCCTTAAGTCTTCTAGTATTCCTAAGTGATCGACTCCGTTGTTGGGAATTATCCGCTTGTCGCTGGAAAAATTCCCAAATCTCTTATGCACTTTTTGACATTAGCTCTCCTCCACTTGTTGCCATTAGCTATTCTTGCACGTTTGGCAATAATGCCTCCAAAAAATATTGGCATTGGTGCCATTTCTCGTACCCATGATGTGGACACTTCAAGAGTAAGCCATTAAATCGCTCCCATGTTTCGAAAAATTACTTGTCTTCTCTCTGGGTAAACTCCGAGATTTCCCTGCGAATAGCATTGGTTTTATGCACTGGGAAATATTTATTCAAAAATTTAGTTACCATTTGTTCCCATGATGAATGCTATTGGCAGGCAATGTATTAAGCCATGAACGAGCTCTATCCTTTAAAGAAAATGGGAATAATCTGAGTTTAACATCATCATTTGAAAATTCTCATATTTAAATGTTTGACAAATTGCATAAAAATCATTCAAATGATTATATGGGTCCTCATTTTCTAGGCCATAGAATGTTGGGAGACAATTTAGCACACTAGGTTTTAGTTCAAAACTTCTAGCAGCTACATTTGGGTATCTTATGCATGATGTGCTCAAATTAGCTAAGGGACTAAAATAGTCCTTAAATGGCCTCTCCTGTGGTGCTTGTAAATCCATTCCAAATTTATTTTTAATGTGCTTTTGTGTGCGAAGTGTTTTTTCTAATTCAAGGTCTATAGGTTCAAGATTAGGTAATAATGACCTTCGACCATGCATGCAAAACAAATAAAATAAAAATAATGATAGGAACAAAACAAATAAAAATAATGATGAGAACAAAACAAATAAAAATAAAGAAGAGGGAGAAATTACGATACTAACCTTATTGCGCTATTACAACCTTATTATAAAAACACACTAAAACAAATACGTGAAATTAACTAAAAATAAATTAATAAGATAAACAAAAAAAATACAAAGAAAAATAAATTGAAAATTAAATTACAGAATTTTAAAGAAGAGAAAAAGAAAAGAAATACTAACCTTTAAATGTATATTCACTTTTTTTTCTTTTTTTTTTCTTTTTTCATTTTTTAAAAAAAATACAAGAAAACAATTTAAATGGAATTATTCACAAAAATTAATTCTATAAATTAAAATTACTTACCTCCCCAGCAACGGCGCCAAAAACTTGTTGTGTAAATTTTAATGTACTCGCAAGCGCACGAATCTATTGTAAAATAGATTAATGGTGACGAGTGTCGATCCCACGAGGAGGTGGATTTTAATTATATGTAGAATTAATTTTGTAAATGGGTGGTTGGAATTGTGGTGGTTGGAATTGTGGTGGAAGTGATTTAATTTATCCTAAAATTAGAATTGAAATGGCGATAATAAATTCTAAAATTGGAATTACAATGGCGAGAATAAATTGAAGATAATTCTATTGAAATGACGTACTTGGGTATTCGGATCCGTATCAACATGCATCATGGGCTAAATATTCTTTATTAATACCAATTAAATCATGAGGGGGGAATCCACACCTCATGAACCACACTCTAATCAATATAAATAATAATAACCTTGTATCTAGACAAGATTATTATTATTTGTCAACGAGAAGTCAAAACATCCACAAAAACTAGAGGGGAAGAGAAAATAAATTTACCAAATTAAGCCCATGACACATGTTAAGACTTCACCTTCAATCCAAGCTTGAAAGAAAATTAGCCACTCATAATTGAACTAGGGGCAAAATGGAAATTTATTAAAATACGTAGAAAATACAAGATGGAGAAGGAATTACAGAAAATGGATCCCAAAAATGGATTCAGAGATATCAAATTAGGGGGGAGAGACCTCCTTTTTATAGATACATGGAGTAAATCATGACTATCGAATTAAAAACAGTTTGGATGCTCAGGATTGCACCACGTCATCGATCAGCGCGGTTTGGCGCGGATGAAACGATGGTTTGACCGGGTTGAAACGATGCATTTGGTTGAAAATAATCCATGTGATGCATGTATGTATGCGAGATTTTTCGATATCTGCTTACCATCAACAGTACATAAGAATTTTAGCCCAACAGGATCGTGACACCTCATCAGTCAATGCCACATCATCGGTCAATGCCACGTCATCGATCCGCCTATGTGAACAGTGTCATGAACAGTAACGTACACGTGAATAGTAACGTATATGTGAATAGTGCCATTTTTACTTTTATGTTCCTCCTAAGGTTTTCGACCGTCCTGAGTTCAAAAGTGATGTATGTTTTGCCGTCTGATCTCTCATTTATTGTGAAATGACTATAATGCCCCTAAAATACATAAAATACTTAATTAAAATAAAACACACGTAATTAAATCACAAGAAGGTTAAATACATAAAAGTAAGAGTTGTTAGTAAGACTTGAAATGTAAAATGACGGTTTTCTCCTTTATAAATATGCATTTTCTAACACTCAACAGTAGGAGCAAGAGTGGAAGAAGTTACCCAAAAGTTGAAATAACTTAATAAGGATTTGATAAATTCCAACGTGAAGCAGGGATCTAAAAAGTAAATTTGGCATATTTACCCAAAATTTGAAATTCAATAAAAAGAGCAGAAATATTGAACCACAAAGTGGTGGAAAAATAAGTTAGAACAACTTAACGATAACTAGATAAAGTCTAACAGGATATCGAGATATAAAAAATAAACTTTAAATATCAACCTAAAAATTTAGAATTCAATAAGAAGAGTGGAAATATAGAACGAATAACCGGTGAAAAAATGAATTGAAACAACTTATTAAGAATTTGATAAATTTTAATTGAAAATGGGAATCTAGAAATTGAACTTGAAATTTCCAAACAAAATGTTAGAATTCAATAAAAAGAGTAGGAATATAGAACAAAAGAGTGGTGGAAAAAAGAGTTGAAGAGATTAACCTAAAATTCGGAAAGAGTTACCAAGAATATGATAAATCCAACAATAAGTAGGGATAAAAAAATAAACTTGAAACATTCACGAAAAATACTTAAATTACATGAAAAGAGTAGAAATATAGAACAAAAAAATGGTGGAAACAAGAGTTGAGGAGCATAACCTAAAAGTTCGAAGAACTTAACAAGAATCTGATAAAGTTTAACAATAAGTTGAGATCTAAAAAATGAACTTGAAATATTTAAGCAAAATATTAGAAATCAATTAAAAGAATTGGAATAAAAAACTAAAAAGTAGTGAAAATAAGAGTAGAAGAAGTTAACCCAAAAGTTGAAATAATTTAACAAGAATTTGATAAATTTTAACAGAAAATAAAGATTTAGAAATTGAACTTGAAATTTCTAAAAAAAATGTTGGAATTCAATAAAACGAGTAGGAATATAGAACCAAAAAGTGGTGGAAAAATGAATCGAAATAATTTACCAAAAATTAGATAAAGTTTAACAAATTATAGAGATATAAAAATAAAATTGAAATATCTACCAAAAAAGCTGGAAGATGATGAAAAGAGTGAAAATATAGAACCAAAAGTTAGTGGAAAAATGAGTTCAAACAACTTACAAAAACTTAGATAAATCATTACTAGAAATATGAATTTGAAAAGTAAACTTGAAATATGATTATAAATATTGGAATGTGACAAAATAAGTAGGAATGTAACCATTTTATGATATGTTTATATTTTTTGTATTATTTTTAAATTTTAAATTATTACAATCTTTTTCCTCATTTAATTCAAATTTTATTCTTTTTTTTCCAAATTTTTTCATAATTGTTTCACATTAAAAACAAAATAAAAATATAATTTTCATTATATTATCCGGTTAAAAACCGGTTGTACCGGTTGCATACATACGCTGTCTGAGATACAGCGCTGCATGGTAGGTTGACTCCTCGTATAGACCCAAAAATTATAAATACGTGCAATAAAAATGTAAACTGCAAAAGCAGCCGTCTTACGACAACACATTGACATAACTGCCTGCTTGCTTTGAGCGACACTTTTGACTCATCGAAAAAATCCGCTGTTGACCAACTGCCCCGATTTACTGGCAAAAGCAGATAGATGGATAGATATCGATATTGATAGCTAGATGCATGCCCTTCATGGACGCCGCCAAGCCTAAGCCTCGCTCCTCTCGGCCCAGACTCGACCGACGTAACGCCCTTAAGAACATTCAATACGACGCGTCGTTGGCCCCGTCTTCTGCCTCATCATCATTCGACGACAAGTCGTCCGCCTCCCCCCGCCGAATTCGCTCCCTGGACTTGACCGATAACAAGACCAGCTTCCGAGTCAAAGGAATGGACGGCGAATTCGACCTCATTTGCCGCAGCTTGGGCTTTTCCGGGCCCGAAGATTTCGCCATTCCGGCCGCAGCCTGGGAGGCCCAGAAGGCCCGCTCCCGCTTTTCTTTCGATAATGCCTCTAGATTGCAATTGCGGTTCGATCAAGCTTTGGATTTAGCTGAAGAGCAAGAATTCAAAGCAGCGGTTATGCTTGATGACGAGCGTCTTGTTTCTAAGCGGGGTTCCAGCTTAGCTAAGAGAGAAAATAGAGTGGGACCCAGCGCCGGAATTAACGGCGACAGGCCGCCGGCTCTGTCGCCGCCCTCGCCTATGAAGTTTCGGCGGCCTGTGGAGGCTGTTGATGATGATGAGATATTGAAATCGTTTGCTGCAGAATCTGATGATGAATACTTTTTGCATTCGCCAATTGCAGTAGGGTTTATTAGTCCTTTGAATGAAAATGAAGAAAATAATGAAGTGAGGAGGCTAAGAGAAACTAATGTTGTTGAGGAATCTGGTCCGTCCATTTCAGTTCATGATCATGACGGTGATGATGATCGTAAAGATCTTGCAGTTAGATTGATTAAGGAACCAGTTTATAATGTTTCCCCCAATGGGAAATTCAGAAGAAGAATAATGTCATGGCAAAAGGGTGAGCTCTTGGGAAGTGGGTCGTTTGGAACTGTGTATGAAGGCTACACGGAGTAAGTAAAATTGTTTTGTTCGTTGTGCTAATATGCTTGTGTATTTGATATCCTATTAGTTACTTAGCCTAATTGATTATGTGTAACTGCTGAAAGTATTTAATTAAGTCCAAAGGTTGTATAATAATGTTGCATTAGAAGGACAAGTAATAGCTTCATCGGTGGGATTTTGGCTATGGTACATGTAATCTCGTCTTGTTTCTCAAGACAATCATGCAAGTCGAATTCAGTTTCGTTGTTGAGGGCAGCAGAGAAAGTTGATGATGAGCTGTATTGGATATTCTTACTTGGAGCTATGATTTTTGCAACTACCTTACCGTTTTCTTCTAAAATGTAATTATTTTGAAGACTTTGTGGGGTAGTTTCTTTTTTAACTATGAATCCCTAGTCTGAAGGTGGGTAGTATTATTTGTGGAAAGACTCAATTTAAATGATTAACTAGGCCTTGCTTTACTACCATTGATATGCATGTGTATGTGCAAGTGCGATGTGCATATACTTATATTTTTAGCAGTCCCTCTTATGCTTTCTGGTTTGTTTGCAGTGATGGATTCTTTTTTGCCGTAAAGGAGGTTTCATTGCAGGATCAAGGAACACAGGGGAAGCAGAGCATTCTTCAACTTGAGCAGGTGGGATGATTTTTCTTTTCCTGATGAAAGTCCATGACGTATTATTCTGTAATCTTTTTCCCCACCTTAAGTTATAAATCAAACAGTTCCATAATTTTACTATGGCTCTAAAAACTTTAGCATAAATTACTGCAGCTGCATGGTCAGATCATTATTATTAAACTCATGCAGTTCCATATTTTTATGATGCCTCCAAAAAGCTATAGCAGAATATACTGCAGCTGCGTGATCTGATCATTTTTCTAATATCTTTTTTATTGGTTCAGGAAATTTTACTTTTGAGTCGGTTTGAACATGAAAACATAGTTCAATATTTTGGCACAGACAAGGTATGCATCTAAAGTCCATGCTTGGTTTTTACCTTTTCTTTCCTTGTAGTAGTATGTATGAAGTGAGAACCGAAACTGTGCACCTGAATGCCACTTCTTGACCCCCTGATATCTATGATATTGCCAGAATATGAAGCACTGTGTATTTTTCATGTATCTTATTGCCTTTAGCACCAATGGAATTTTTCTCTCTTTTTTTCTTTTATGTAAAATTCTGCCATCATCTTCCATAATTGAATTAGGTAGTTGTAAAATACGTGACAAGATATCCTTCAGAAACTGGTTTTTAAGATATAATTATTTTAATCTAGTACTATTGCCGGTGTTTCCAAACTATCTGTACTGTCCATAGGTACGCTATTTTGCCAGTGTTTGGAAACTAGCTGTATACCAGTGTTCTATTATTGCCATCTTTGATTTGATTCAGCAGCATTAGGTTGTGCGATTCTTTATTCTCTGGCACCCCAGTATATATAAACCTGCCCAATATGTGTAAATCTATCTTGTATGGTAAAATACATAAATGGCAGGGAACTTCCACAATTGTCCTAAATTTGAAGCAAATGTATAATTTTGCACGCTCTATGTTGTATCAAAGTTAACTAATTCTGTAAATTTTGATGGAATCTGTCTCCGTCATAGTAAATTGTCTTTTTTTATATCTGGTTGTTTGCGCCTGTGCTTACTTCAGTTTTGGCTCTTTATTCCAATTCATCAAATGAATTCAGGATGAAAATAGACTTTTTATCTTCCTTGAGCTTGTAACAAAAGGTTCTCTTGCAAATCTCTATCAAAAGTATCACTTGATGGATTCTCAAGTCTCTGCATACACGAGGCAGATCCTGAATGGTTTAAACTATCTTCACGAGCAGAATGTGGTTCACAGGTGATAAAAGTGATTTGGCTGATACATTTCCTATTCCTTTTCCTTATAATGACATGTTCTCTCTATGGTTACTAAACATAATAGCTTTTTCAATATTGGAACATGCTTTGCATGTTTTCAATATTCCACATTTTGGCTGTCAAGATGTCTTAGATAGATGAGTTCATGTCAAAAGTAATTAGGAATACCCATATGTTTACGTGTATGTATTGCTGATATTTCAAGGATAATTTTCATTGTGGTATTAGATATGAGATGTAGTATATGAAAGAAATCATTAAAAGAAAAGGAAAAACAGAATAGAAACGAGGAAGGAGCATATAAGGTGGGTAGGATGTTACTCAAAAAACCAACAATGTTGAAAATGCATTTTGAAGAACAATTGTAACTTTAACACCATTTGCTGATAAGTATTAATCCCTTCTCGCAAGGAACATTATATTCTCAGTTTTCTGCAATTCGTTGATATTGTTTTCGTTCAAGGTTAAACCAAAAATAGCAATAACAGATGTCTTTAATCATAAATTAGCAGCTATGAAGTTTCAACAGAATATTAATCATATATCTTGTTATTGCATGTTTTGGGGAAGAATTTCTTTTGATAGAGTAGGAACTACTTCTCTCAGTAAAATGTAATTATTGGTGAATAACTTGTATTTCTATATATTTGATCAGAATACAATAGTACAAATATATAGCTTTACAATGAACTAATTTAGGAAACTATCCTAGCTAATTGAGGAAAGTATCCTAGCTAATTGAGGAAAGTATCCTAGCTAATTGACAACTATACACGCAGCTATTCTAGGAAACTAGATCAATTCTAATAACTCTATTTTTGGTACAATTTCCTCTGGTTTGAATTAATATCTTGCAACAGTAATAAAAATGCTTATTCAGATAGCTCACTTATTGTTTAGGGACTTACGAAAATTGTTTAGAAATCATCTGGAAGTTAGGACATAGTTTATGTAATTATATGGTTTTATGTAAATATATGTAAAAGAAGATAAAAAATGAAAACTGGTTTCCAGCCGGGTGCAAAGACTGGTTTATTTTTGGCCACAAGAAATCGTGCCCTAAACTCACCAAAATTAAGTCATAGTTTCAACTGCATTGGATCTTCTGCATGAATCCATTTTCCACCATTCTTCTATGCAATGACCACTAGTATCATTGTGGCAGGTGGAACTTGCTTGAAAAGTTGCTTTTTTTCATACTTCCACCTTTTAAGTTTAGCTTCTTTGTAATTTGTCTTTTTCCATTTTCAAGGGATATCAAATGTGCCAATATATTGGTAGATGCAAGTGGATCAGTAAAACTTGCAGATTTTGGGTTGGCTAAGGTAGTTTCTCTCTCTCTCCCCTTTTCTTTTGAAAACTCTTTAATGCTACAGTACTTAATGCAATATATTTGATCTTTTCAGGCAACTACAATGAATGATGTCAAATCCTGCAAAGGAACTCCATTCTGGATGGCCCCTGAGGTTTGCCTCTTCTGATGTAATTTGATTTATATAGAGAAAATCTGATATATTTAATGAGTGTCCATTTATGACCAAACTAGGATGATCTCAAGAAACTGATTGCTTATAACTGTTTATCTTTCGGTCGCTGCCAATATTTGAATACTGTGAGACACAAAATCTGATTTTCCCTTCTGGCACTGGAAGTTCATTTTTTGGATTGACATGTTTGACATAGGTTTTAGGAGGTTAATTTTATAAACTGACACTACAGTGTTTCATTTTTTCCCCCCTCCTAATTGCTTTTTATGTATTTTTAAGGATTTTCAAATCAGATTTTCTACCTTCTTTCTTTTCAGTTTTGAAATCTGATAAGTCTTGTCCAATGGTTGGTACCGGCGCACATTTATCAAAATATCACCACCAAAAAGCTGGAAATTGACTCTTTATTGAAATGGGTAAACATTCTTTTGATTATCAGGATGACACAAACTCCCTGCCTCCCTTCACTCAAGGGTGATAGTCATCATATATTCGAGAATCAATTAGTCAGCCATTAGTCTGACTAAATGAAGTTGGTCAGATCATCCTTTGAGCACCTAAAAAGATGGCCACATGAGACATTGTTTTTGGCTTTTCAATCACATAAGATTATAGACATAAAAATTAGTTTGCTGCAATAAATGGATAAGATGTCTATGATTTTCTTGTCATTTTGGAAAAAAAAAAAATATATATATATATATATATATATTATAGGGGAAATCCTTCTCTATTTAACAGAAGAGAGTATGGTTTAATCTGGTTTAGCTTACAGAAATCAAGGCTTTGGTAAATTTCTCTTGTATTCAATTCTCATGAGAAGATTTTCATTGATTTATTAGACTAATTCTTCCGTCAGACAAATGATGAAATCCACCATTTGCGAACTGGCTTAGGTAAATCTATAGAGAAATTCAGAGTAACGATTGGATGAAGAAACTAGAAACATCAGAACAAACCATAAGAGGTTCAGGTAACGCCTTGATTAGGAAGGGAAAGCAGCATTGACAGCCAAGCTTCTAAATAATCTGTAAGAAGATTTTTTAATTCAAAATATGGGAAAACAGTCAGAAGTGCAAACATTATTACAATCATTTTCTGTAAATTTTAGGTCCTAAAATATCCATCTGCAGCTAATCTATAATTATAACTGTGTAGTAGAATATTTCATCTAATGTAATGTAAACATCAATAGCAAAATCAGAAGATGAGAGTTAGGTGTCAGAGGTAGAAGATTAATATGCTGGCAAAGGGAAACATCATGGAAAGCTTAACTAGTAGTTGTAATAAGCAAACCTAAGTAAGTGAAAAATGCTAGCTACCTGATTTCAGATATCTTTCAAGTCATATGCTAGACTCATTACAAATAGATCTAAAGACTTTTGAGAGCTCGAGGTTTCATAGTCTTAAACTTTTGCTTCATCTTCTTAAAAGCCCCTGTTGATATGGCATTCTTCTGAATGTCCCCTTGTTCGATGCAATCTATAATTGGAACTTGATGATACTCAAACCACTAATTAACCTTCTTTATGAACCTGATGAGAATGTCTTATGTTAAAGCCAGCCTATAATGCCTTTACCTAAAATAAGAACATGAGGTTAATTGATTTCTTGTTTGTTTGGCTCTAAGAAAAGTCTTAATGCAAAAACTTATGTAAAATAGAATTTTAGCTGCTGATTCTATATTCCCGCCGTCCCTCTTTTATCTTGAGGGATTTCTATTTGAAAATAACTTCTTTCATTTGTTTCCTCAATTTGAGTGGAAAACGTTCTTTTGTTATTGGCTTAAAATTTTCCACTTATGAAATATTCATTGAAAACAAATCAAATAATTGTTATATATTGTGGTTGACTGATTATTTAATATGTCATTAAATGTAAATAAATTGCCCATATATTTGTAATTATTTTCTCAGAAGTATCGTCATTGCATACTTCTAATTTGAGCAGGTACATATTAACTTATTGGACTCTATTTTATAGGAAAAGAAATGCAAATGCATATTAAACACCTGTCTTACAATCTTTTATTTGAATTGATCCAAAGCTCCAATAGTTATTAAATCATTTTAACTTTTAATCATGTACAGGATAGGTGTAGTTAAGTAGAAATCTTACCCTGCACATCTTATTTTGCTGCGTGGTCATCTAAAGATGTCACGGCTAAATTGATAGACACGATGCATGGTGTGAGATGTATCAACAAAATTGAGTGACAGTTATGTTTTAGAATTTGTTTACTCTGTTATTTCACCATATTTGTGAATTAATGGATTTAGACTGCTATTTTGAGAGTTGAATTTCTTGTAATTTATTCACATTTAACAAGTTCTTGACTGCATTTGTTACTGCTAATTGAATATTTACTTCTTGAATGTAAAATTCTCTTTTAATATATCATGTCGACACATACCAAAAACATTTTTCTATTAGATGTTTCAGGTTAACAAAATTTGTGCATTTTAGGTTGTTAATTTAAAGAACCGCGGATATGGACTAACTGCTGATATATGGAGCCTTGGGTGCACTGTGTTGGAGATGTTAACTCGTCAGCCTCCATACTCTCATTTGGAAGGCGTACGTAATAAATTTCCATTTATCCAATTTGATTTTCTTTCTCTAATTTCCCGTGCTTTTATGCCAGTTGTTTGTTTATATTAAACATTTTGTGATCTATGAAAGTTGGCATCAGTTGTTATGGTGTTAGTGATGGCATAATGTTCTGTTGGCAGATGCAAGCATTATTCAGGATTGGCAAGGGTGAACCTCCTCTAGTTCCTAACTCATTATCAAGAGATGCCCGGGATTTCATTCTTAAATGCTTACAAGTTAACCCAAATGATCGGCCTACTGCAGCTCAACTAATGGAACATCCATTTGTGAAGAGGCCACTGCAAAAGTCTAGAGGGCTTCCTTCATACTATAACAACATGCACTCTTGAAAGATTCTGATCATCCTTTGGGGTTTATGTAGAGGTAGTCTAGCATCACCTATACTATTAAATGCAATTTCTAGTTGTAGGGCTGAACTCTTATTTGGTTTTTATATCATGGACATAATGAAAATAATGAAAATAGCTAACTATGTCTATAAAAACATCCATTTAGGCTTGGCACTTCACTCTCTAGCTTAAGATCGTAATGCACTTCCTAACAGCTGTCTTGGTGACCCCAATTCTTGGTACAAGGGCATACAAGTGCTTCATGATGTTTTAATATGGCTCCTTCTATATGGATGACCAGACAAGCTTAAGAGATTCACTGCATTGGATCTGGCTGCTTTCCTTTTAATTCTAATTTTGCTTTCCTTTTAACTCGAGGTTAACCTACATGTCAACATGCTAATTTTGCGTTTGGTTCTATAGCCATGGGGAATGGTTCTTTTATAGCTTATGTTACTGTTTTTATATATTAATTATTCATTTGCTTGTGTCCTTTGTTTGTAGGAGTGGCCAGGCCAGTTGCTAATATTTGGAGAGGTTTGAGATGCGGCATATATGGTACTAGCGTAGGAGCTTTTGCTGTTGAATCTACCTGCCGGGCCGTTCTTGGCACTGAAAACTGAGATGGTGCTTTCTAGGTGCACAACTGCTCGAGGTTCAAAATCTGAATAAGCATCTTATAGTTAGAAATTCTCTGGTGTGGATGCCCCCTTTTTTTATCTTTATGCAGACATGCTATTAAGTTATATGGCTTTATAGTTAATTGAATAATGATTCTATTAAATCACATGATTTAATAGTGAATTGAAGCTGACTATTAAATCATATTACTTAATAGCGTGTCTATATGAAAAAAAAAAAAAAATAGGTGCCCACATGAGAGGACTCTTAGATACCTTCATCGGGTGATTTGTTAGCATTGAAACGGAGAAGGTACATTCGTTCTTTCATTGCTTATGGGCGTCCTGCAGAGAGATGAATGGCTTATAAATTGCTAGGTTTCCTTCCCTTTTTGGGGCCAGGTTTTTTCTATTAGGATTTATTTTTTCGTTTTCTTTTTTACTGGGCAGTGATTGGCGTTATTTTTAAATGGGAATTGTAAATATCAAGTTGGTTGTAAATAACTTCTTTGGGAAAAGTAAAAAAACTGTACTTTGTTTCATTTATATTTCGTGCATTTTAAGGAGCTCGAAAGGAAATTCTGCCAATATGCCCTTTAGATGCTGAAATGCAACTTGGTGAAGAGTTCTTGAACGATTGAACGATCGAACGATCATTCAGATGATGATATGAAAATTGTCAAGCTTGTCATTTTATACTTTGTAGAGTTAGTTTTATTTGGAAAAGAGAATAGATCATATGGGGTGCGTTTGGTTGGAGGATAAGAATCGGCGATTAGATATTTTTTTTTTTTCAAAATTTTTCTAAACCCAGCGTTGGTGAGTATTCAGATTACTTTATCCTAGGCCCATAAGATAATCTCAAGTTTGTAAAAGGAAGTTATTCCAAAGGCAGCCATGGATTAGTTACGTCTGGATTATATATTTAACTCAATTAGACAAAATCATTTATAAACATTACAATTATATTAATATGGGGTAATTTTTAAAAAGAGTAGATGGCGAGAATTGATTTATTTGTAAAAACTTCCTAGTTAATTTTAACGTTAGTTAGTTGAAAAACATATTACTCTTAACAATAGCTTGTAAACGAAAATAACTAAAAAAAAACTAAAATTGTTGGCGCGAAAAGCACAAATCTTATTTTTTAACAATTTTATTCTTGTCAATTCCAAAGATTTACAATATCATAGGTAAAGATTATGATTATTTCATTTTCAAGTTTTTAATTTTATCTTTCTTGTAGGAACTTTAAGGAAATATCAATAATTTAAAGATGATTTTTAAAGTTTTTTATTTCATCTTTTTTGTAGAAACTTTAAGAAAATATCAATAATTTAAAGAGGGTAAAATATCTAACAATTTTGGTTTTTTTTAGTTATTTTCGTTTATAAACTATTGTTAAGGGTAATATTGTCTTTGTACAGTCAACTAACGGTTAATGTTAAAATTAACTAACGGTAGGGGATTTTTTACAAATAAACTAATTCTCACCATCTATTTGCAACAAGCCCAAACCTCAGGGGAGGTTTTTAAAAATTACCCTATTAATATGTGATAAATGTAATTAAAAATATTGTTTTTAATAATGTAAATAATAATTATAATAAATACCATTATCCACATCACATTAAATTATAATTCTATTTTAATTTATACAATTATTAAATATTTTATAATTTCACATTTAAATTTTAAATTAGTTAGAAATTAATATTCAAAATATGAATTTTGGTAAAATTATATGGACAAAGCTGTGGTGGCCCGGGTTCATGGTACCCCTAATTTTTGATAAATTACTTTGCGGTCGCTCTTGTTTGCTGAAAAGTGAAATTATTAGAAACTTTAAAATTTTAACAGATAATTCCAATATATTTCTATTTTTTATACTTAGTATATTCCTATTATTTATATTTAAATACTAAACCATAGTTGATTATTATGAAAGTTTTACATTGTTATTTGGTCATATTATTATTAATAAATTAATTTTTATTATATACTTAAATTATTTATAATTGATTAAATATAATTTATATTGTTTCTAAAAAAAGATTAATATTATTGATAAATTAATATATTTTTATTATATATTTAAATTATTTATTATAGATTAAATTGATATTATGTTGTTTTAAAAAAAATTATGTTCTAAAAAGTTTTACAAGTTATTGTCCGTATCCTATCATTAATTCTAATAGTCAAATTGGGTCAATGGATCAAAATATAAAAATTTAAAATTATGTGTCAAATTTTTTACTATTTTGCTATTTAAAAAAATCAGGGACATCAATGTTAAAAACCAAAAAATATATCCATGCCATTGAAGTAAGTTATGTGTTTGATTGATCTAACGAACAACTCACAAACCATGGGGTACCATGCACCAGGTGCACGGTAGTTGGACCCAAATAATATATAATTAAATAATAATAGATAAATATTAGAAATATATTTAATAACTAAAAAATATTTAAATTATGATTTAATTAATATCATTAAGGTTGATTGGTTGGAATAATTGATACAAAATTTTAGTTTATAGTAGCAATAATAATAATATAATAATAATAATAACAACAACAACTTGTAAATTGTAATATGTTAACATTAAATATTATAAATAAGAATATTTAATTTTTTAAAATAAAATTTTTAATTTTATATTAAATAAATTTTCCATTGTATTAATTCAATTAAATGATGATTAACTAACTATTTTTAATTATTATTATTAAAAAAATATTATCATTCAATCTAATCGTGAGCTACATAAAGTGCAAGACAACATTAAATATAATCCTATCTTATCTCTTTTCATCCTACCTTATAATATAACATCCCATCCTATCATGTATATCTTATCCTGCGTATCAAATGCAACCATATAGATAAAATACCTTTAGAAATGCTCTTCTTTCAATATGATCAGTAAACCCACGACGTCTGTATTTTTTCATAACACTCGAACTGAAATTGTGATTAATCTGGAGCATCCCATTCCTCTCTTTTCCCTTCTTGGTTTTTGCATCATACGTACTTAACAATCAACCTTTGGTCATTAAAAAGTCATGGAATGTTCTTACCATTTTCTCAATTGAAGCCAAGTAAATTGACAAGTACAAAACCGTCCTCAAGCTTTGGTCGTCAAATTGTTATCGATTTTGCTTTAATAAATTCCCTCTTCTTCCCCCTTTCCGTCGTAGTTTTTGCATCATACATATTTAACAAGAAATATTTGGTCATAAACAGGTCACGGAACATTCTTCCCATTTCCAAGCTGCAATTAAGTAAATCGATAAATACACAATTGTAGTCGAGTAAATTAATAGACCTAGAACAAAAATTAGTGTTTGCTTTGAATCTAAATGAATATCGTACGTATTTGAAATCGTGTAAGTAAATGTATATCAAAACTGGATTACCAAAAATGTTCACGAAAACAAAAACAACATAAACTCCAAATATATCGAGCAATAGCCAATACATGTATGTACTTCAAACATCAGTAAATTTAAAAAGAACACAAGTAATTCAAAGTAATCAATATCGTTCAGCAATACAGTTGCTACTCGCAATCATCATGGCTAGTTTCTCATGAGTTCGTTGTGAACGGGTTCACAAACGTAGAGGAAAAAAGCCAATTGGATATGGCTTGTGTCTTCGCCATTAATTCTTAGAAACTGATTTTGAATAATCTTTTATTTGCTCCAAACACTCATATCATGTCTTAGAAACCCCAGGGCACCGCCCCCTGGAAATAGCATAAAACGGACGAACATGCTTAACCAAATGTAAAACCCAAAAAATAAAAAATAAAAATTAATTAATTAATTAAACTTGTCAATAAACTAGTAGGAAGATTAAAGTACAAACAAGAGCGACTCTTTCGCTAGGCAACTTAAACAGTTGCTAGGGTCCACTACGTATGAAGTTCCTAATTTTCTCTCCAAGATTATATCTATTAAATTATTCATTTATATTTGTTATTATTTTATAATAATCTTTGCCTCCTACAAAATCTCTATTAAATGTTATTTCATTTAAAACTCTATAAAAGTCACACATTCATTAACTTGTTATCCATTAATGTTTTTATCAATTTAAAAAAAAAAGGCACGACACATTCAATGCTCTAGTGCCTAAGGAAAAAAAATGCTTTCTTTAGTTTTTGCTTAAGAAAAAAAATCAATTATTTTGATTGATCGATGCTGTTTAAAGTTTCAATTCGTCAAAGTTAAAGTTCTCAAATACCGAGGCTTTTTCTTTTTATTCACTTCTTAATTAGTTGTGTTATTTAATTTTATTGTTTCTTTTCTAGATATTATTGTTGCTTTCTTTTAATTATCTAGTATAATTGTTTGCTTGTTTACTCTTCTTTCACTAAAAAAAAATCTAATAGAAAATGTCCATCAAGATATGAAAAACTTCAAAAAAAAAATAATAAGTTATTTCGATCTAAAAAATGAGCTCTTGATAAGTTTGTTAAAAGTGGTAAAAAAAAATATGTGAAAGTGAATAATTAGTAATTGACAAATTTTTTCAAAATTAAAATTGTTAAAAGCTTTTTAAGACCAACTAAGTCACAAAAAAGATTGAATGAATTAGCTATATTTGAGAAAAAAAATATTAGTGAAATTAGAATATAAAAATTTGATTAATAATTTTGCACCGAAGAAAGTTAGAAAAATTAATTTTAAATAAATAATTTTTTTAATAAAACTAATACATATATTTGACCTCAATTTTTTTAAAAAGTGTAATTAAACAATTCACTTAAGGCTCCAAATTTAGTTGAGCCGCCCCTAAATACAAAAGACAATAACATAATAAAACGGCAAAAACATCGAATAATTTGTGCAGCTTATGTTTTATGAGTTCTGCTATTTGAACTCCGCGAAGACAAAAGGACGACAAAAAAAATTGCCACGTGAATCAACTGAGTTGTTTGCAACTGCTAGAGAGAGGACCTATTTATTTATTACGTTAATGGAAACCAAAAATTGGCACGTGAATCAAGCAGCTTGTATCCCTTTGTCTATTACTTTTTGAGTTTAAAAAATAAAATAATCAAAAGAAAGGAAAAACTTCTCAGACACTTTTTGAGTTCAGTACTCTCTCTCCATTTCTCTCATTTACTTGAGCTCTCTGCGTTCAGGAAGGAAAAACTCAAACGAGTTCCATCTCTGCATCTCACAAATTCCGTCTCCACATCTCAGTTATCATAAGAAAGAAATTAGATCTAGATCTACAAACAGAGGTGAGAGATGTTTAAATGGTTAGAATATTTAATTTAAATTGCAAAAATTCATAGATTTTTACTTTTTATATATTTAAATTGTTATGAATTGTTATGATTTTGTTAATTTAAATGGCTGGAAATAATGGAATAGATTATAATAATTTCTAAATGTGTTTTATATATGTTAGGATTTTTTAAATTTAAATGGTTGGAAATAATGAAATAAGTTATAACAATTTTTGAATGTGTTTTATATATGTTAGGATTTTTCTTAATTTAAATGGCTGGAAATAATGCAATAAATTATAACAATTTCTAAATTTGTTTTATATATGTTAGGATTTTTTTTAATTTAAATTGCTGAAAATAATGAAATAAATTATAACAATTTCCGGATGTATTTAATATATTTAAGTTGTTAGGATTTTATAATTTAAATTGTTGGAGATAATGGAATAAATTATAAAAATTTGTGAATGTGTTTTATATATTTAAATTGTTAGGAATTTTTGTTACTGGACAAAATGTTATATAAGTTTCTTAATACAAATGTTAATTATTTTGTAGAAATAGAGTATTTGGAAAATGAGCATGCATTTGAAGAGTTGCAAGAAACAAGAGCTAACGATGTAAATGAAATTGTGGAACCGAACAAATGTGAGCCAGCTCTTGGAATGTTATTTGATAATCATGAAGAAATATTTGCATTTTACAAAGCTTATGGTAAACAACAGGGGTTTCCTGTGAAGATTCGAAGTACTAAGAAGGGGACCGATGGAATTGTAAAATATGCGACATTTGCATGTGGGTGTAGCGGCAAGTCAGAAAGTAAATCTGCTAATGCATTGAAGCCGAAACCGAATGTGAAAAATGGTTGTGATGCAAAAATTGGAGGTTGTCTAAATGAAGATGGAAAATGGGTTCTTCGAACTTTAAATCTTCAACACAACCATGGATTGAGTCCAGACAAAGCTAGGTATTTCCCATGCAATCGCAGAATTAGTGCAAGCGCTAAAAAGCGAATTGAAATGAATGATTGTGCAGGAATTAGAATTGCCCAAAATTTCAATTCTATTGTTGTTGGAGCTGGTGGGTATGAAAATGTGCCATTCTTAGAAAAAGATTGTAAAAATTTCGTTGACAAAACAAGGCGATTACAGCTTGAGGAAGGAGATGCTATGACACTTTTAAAGTACTTCCAGAAAAAGCAAGCAGAATGTAATGAATTTTTTTTTTTTAGCATTGATTTGGATGAAGAGGATCGATTAAAAAATGTGTTTTGGGCAGATTCGCGGAGTAGGGCAGCTTACAAATATTTTGGAGATGTCATCACATTTGACACTACATATCTGACCAACAAGTATGACATGCCATTTGCGCCCTTTGTTGGAGTTAATCACCATGGACAGTCTATTTTGTTGGGATGAGGTTGATTTCACGCGAGGATACGGAGACATTTACGTGGTTATTTGAGGCGTGGCTATCATGCATGTCTAATTCTCCTCCCCTTGGTATTATTACAGATCAAGACAGGGCAATGTAAAAGGCAATTGAAAACATTTTTCCTACTACTAGGCACCGATGGTGTTTATGGCACATAATGAAGAAGGTGCCTGAGAAGTTAGGGGCTTTCAAAGAACGTGAAGGTATTATATCTTCCCTGCTTTCTGCTGTTTATGATTCACTGAGTTCTGATGCGTTTGAGGAAGCTTGGCATTGCATGATTACAGAATATGATTTGTGGGATAATGATTGGTTAAATGGTTTGTACGAGGAGAGGCATCGTTGGGTCCCATGCTATTTAAAAGGCTATTTTTGGGCAGGAATGTCAACAACTCAGCGAAGTGAAAGTATGAATGCATTTTTTGATGGATTTGTCAACTTAAAAACAAATCTGAAACAATTTGTAAAGCAATATGAAAATGCATTGAGGAGGAAAGCTGAATTAGAATGGCAAGCAGATGCCAAGTGTTTTAGTAAAAGGACACCATGCGTGTCAAGATATGAGATGGAGAAGCAACTTGAAGAAGTGTACACCATTTCCAAGTTTAAAGAATTTCAAGAAGAATTGACTGCTCTGATGTATTGTGATATCTCGGATTCTGTGGGATCAATATATCAAATAATTGAATCATTTGGGCAAGGTCGGAGAGGCTTCTTTGAGGTTGTTTTTTAAGAAGCTGAGTGTGAAGTTACTTGTATATGTTCAAAATTCCAGTTTAGGGGGATTCTTTGCAGGCATGCCCTTGTAGTGCTGATACGTAACTCAGTTGAATTACTTCCAGAAAGATACATTTTATCAAGGTGGAGGAAAGATGTGAGGAGATGTTATAGTAAGCTGAAAGTTTGTTATGGTGTGCAGAATTTGACCATCCAGCAAGAAAGATATGAAAAAATGTGTAACGCTTTCAGTGAGGTTGCAGACATAGCCTCTGATGATGAAAATAGCTATAAAACGGTATTGGATTGGATTGAGAAAGCAATGAAGGATCTGCCCAAGCAAATTTGTTGTGAAAGTGTGGGAAAAACTAATACTGGTGGAGCAAGTTGTAGCAGCAACAAACAAATTAACAGTGAGAGTGTGGAAAGAACTGTTATTGGCGAAGTAAGTTGTGGCAGGAACAATGTTCAACTTGCACTAAATGATCCAGTAGTGACACGTCGTAAAGGCCGCCCACCTTGCCTGAGGAAAGAATCTTCGATTCGAAAGAAATCCGTTCAAAAGAACAAGTCCGCACAAAAAAATAAGGTATGATTAAAAACAAAGATCTATTTTCTAATTAATTTGGTCTTAGTTTAATTGTCTTTAATAATCTTGTAGGATTTACAAGAAACTGCCCCATCATCTTATCATGTGCCTAATGAAATCTCCACACAAGGGAGCAATATAGCCACGGTAAATTTTGTGAATTTTTTCTTTTAAAATTTTCTTTTATTTCGAGGATATGTAATTAAGTATAAGATTGCGCATATGTAGACGCTACAAGAAGGAAGTACTATTTACGGAAATCTCAACCAATGCGGCACTATGGGCTATTATAATGTAAGAATTAAATTATTTAAATTTTAGTTTTAAGATTTTTATAGGAATTTTACATATATTTTATTATTTGATTAGGTACCTATGTACCAATCCTAATTCGGTGGAAACAACATTTATCAACCATTTCCTTCTAATTGGCAAACAGTAAGTTGTTGTTTACAAATCGTTAATGAATACATATATTTTAATATTTCTGTAATGTAATATGATGTTTATTTTTATGTATTATAGCAACCAGTCCCACCATATACTTCGCAGTTGCATTATTCTTCTCCTTCGATGACTTATCAAGGATCTCAAAGTGAGAATTTCCAACAGTTACTACAGCAGCAGCAGCGTAATGAAGATAACAATGATGATACTTGACTTGTATTTTGGCTTTAAATTGTAGTGATGAAATAATGTTGTGTTAAATTGAACTTTAAATTTTTAAAATTATGTTAGATTTGACTTTAAATCTTTGAAATTGTAGTGATGGAATAATGTTTTGTGTTAAATTGAACTTTTAATTTTTGAAATTACGTTAGATTTGTTTAATGTTGTGCACTTGCACCGATGGTTTTGCAACTGTGTGAAAGGTAATAATTTTTCCTCTTAAATTTTATTTTCATACTTATGTCCACGTCTTTAATTGAACCGTTCTTTTTGCTTTTATACTTATGTCCATGCCTTTCTTCAGGTTCTCAATTATGTTTGATTAGTTTTGAAATATGTTATTCTGAATTAAAATTTATTATAATGTATAATAATTTTCTTGTATGACTTCTGTAATATCAAGTCAATGGGAATGAAACGGTGATGCTGTGATATTCCGTATAATACTATAGTTGCATGTGATTGCGATGGTGAAATTTTACCTACTGATAATTGATTCATGTGCTTATGTAATTATAGATGAAGACAATTATCAATAACCATCACATATTGTCCTCAACCGAAATTGGTGTGAATTAATTTTATGTGCAATTTCTTTATGACCAATGAAACTTCAATAAATTATAATTATTGAACACAAAACGAGTAATTATAAACGAGTAATAAATTACAAGTATGTGCAAGGACAATTTTACAAAATTATTTTTCTTATGTTCCAGAATTCATATCTCATATGCATAGGGTCTAGAGGAAAACAATTCATACACAACAATCATTTTATTTAAATTATTTAAATTTATACATAACATGGGGTACATTTTCATTTATGCAAAATACATATAGCAACGATTATCCCTAAAATATAACATACAATGGATAATATAGGCAGAATAATACAATCATTTATGCCTTTATCAGTTTGCACAACTTTGTCACATGTAGGCACTTCAGTTTGCACCCCCTTTTCGAGTGTTTCCACAATAAATTTTGTAGTTTCTAACATATTGGATGTCTCTGGCAATTTTTCATGCCTTTTTTATGTAATCATTGTAGGCTATTTCGGCATCCAACAAAGATTTATAAGATTTATAAGAATTTCCTTTGAATCCATTTACTTGCATCTGACATTTAGGCCAAGAATTGTATATGCCCGGCTTTCGTTCTTTGAAAACAACATAACAGCTTTGAGTAGGCATTTGAATTCTACATTGAAAAAATTTAGATCAATATTCTAGACTTTTATGCTAAGAATTTCAACTGCTAACAATAAGAGAGAATTTCAAAACCAGGAGGGAAAAAAAGAGTAACATTTTAACCTTCTGAAAAAGAATGGGAGAAAATGAAACCGAGAAAATGAAACCCTCACTTTAAAACCTCTTAATCCACTGGCAGCTACAACATCTTGGTTGTCAGACTAAACCATCAATATCCAGCAAACAAATTCATCTCCTTAACCATTACCAATTTATCATAAGGCTAAAACGTTGTTGGAAGTCTCTAATCAATTTAGACCTGAAACAACTCAATACACAAAAGGAAAGAACAACATCACCATAAGTAAGTTAAAAAGACAGCAATGCCAGCAAATCCCATTGACAAAACCTAAAAAAGGACACGACCCATGTGATTTTTTTGGCTCAAAAATAGACAAATTTGCATCTAGTTCAAACATTTTCTGAACAATTAATATTTCCCAACATAGTACTAATTCAAAAGAAGGGCAAAAAGAAAAAAAAAATCAAATTTTGATCTAAAGCAATGCGGAGCGGGATCCGATCTGAGTTAAAAACAAAAAAAAAATGAAATAACTTAAAAGCAAATCCGGTTACCCTTTTGAAACCCAAGTGCATAGATCCAAAGTCGGAACTCAACGATCAATAATAACCAAATAAATGAATTTTCACAGAGTCGAGACTCAAAAACAGAGCAGTGAGCAGTAATAAATGCCCTGTTAGTATCTACGAAGACGAGTGAGAAAATGAAAACCAGAGGTTGAGGCTCTGACGTTCAGTGTCTCTGAAGAAGAAGAAGAAGGAGAAGCACTGAAGCAACGAATTAAATGAACACGAGGTCGTACCATGTGAGCTACGGTACACATTCACACACGCAAACAAAATCAAATCCAACACCACCAACAACAACTCACCCATGTTTCCAATTTTTTTAATACAATATTTTCAATTATTTCTCTTTTTCTTATCATCTTTGTCCGATGGTGAAAGAAAAAAAGTTATAATTATAAAATTAAAAAGAAATGCTTACGAAAGAAATGCTAAAACTGTCAATCTCAAAATTTCATCATCCACAACATAAAAAAATAAAAAGAAATGCTTACGGATGCAACAAGCAACAACTACAAGTCTCCAAAGCAGCAACGTCGTAGTAGATCTAGGCTAGGCGATCATGTTCATTCTGGATCTGGGGCTGGGCGAGAAAAAAAAAAAGGGCTCGGCGAGAACAAGAAGCGGTTGTCGTCCAGGGGGAGTCCGGTAACGAAGCAAATGGAGGGGGAGTCTGGTAACGAACGAAGCAAATGGAGGGGAGTCTGGTAACGAACGAAGCAAACTCAATGGAGGGGAGTCTGGTAACGAAGCAAACTCAATGGAGGGGGAGTAAAATGAGTGGTTGGGGAGGGGGCAAAAATGACCATCGTTTTCTCTTTTTTTTTTTTATTTCTTGTGGGTCCACGCAATATTAAAAGAAGCAGAAATCAACGTTTGAAACGAGTGAAACGGAAATTCAAAGTTGTGTTTCTGTTGTCCCTTTGTCTTCATTGAGTTCGTTTATCATTTTCCATGTTTTATTCATCGCAACTGCAAGCTAATGGTCAGATAGTGGATTGGTGCACTACATGTCAGTCAATTCCTTGGACTTCACACTATCGCATTTATGACATAGATTTTGCTCACCTCGTGACACAGTCTCAATAGTTTGTGGGTGCCCCTTTTTTCGTTCTTCTAAAGTGTGCGAACCTCATTAGAACTCTCATCTTCTGAAACCTCTCGTCCCTTACAGTCTTATGGCGTAGAGTTGGGTAAACGTGATTCTCTACCTAATAACCTCTTGTTGGAAGTTGGTTATCCCTTCAAACCATATCAGCAATGCATATCGCGCCAAAATATGGTTTTGCTCGTAGGTAGGTGAAAGGGTTCTTGAACCCAATTTCACTGATTTCCTCCAAAAAAATAATCTACATCATCATTTGTTATAATTGGAATATGTTGGGTCCATCTATTTGGGTAGTGTAAGTCCAAAGTTTAATAACTTTGGTCAATTGAGTAATTAAAGAAACATTAAAGGGGGCAAATGAAATTTTCCATGAAATTTGCCTATAAAAACAAGTGAAAACCGCTGCCCTAGAGTGTGTGTGCGTGAAGAAGAAGTGACGGGATACAGAGAAAAAGGCAATGGAGGTTCCAATTTGGGAACAGTAATTTCAATCTTTAATTAGATGATTGAAAGGTGAAATTAACTCCGTTTTCTCTCAAATTTTGAGGGTAAATTTCTGGCATCGCCCTCTACAATCTTACTAGTCTTTCTTTCTATTTTATCCTCTCTTTGGCTATTATTTGAGATACTCACTTATTAGAGATACAGTTATTAGGCTGTTACTGTAAGTCAAGAATATTAAGATTCTTGATATTAGTAGCATATAGTATTATCTAGAGAAGAATTAGTGATGTAATCCCATTAATATAGTGGAAGATTATATTGGACTACAGTCCCGTGATTTTTCTCGCTTTAGGTTTTCCATGTAAAATTTATATCTCTTGTGGTTGGTTTTTTCTTTGGATTTATTGGTTTATTTTTTTGCTTATTTATTTATGATCCACATCCTATTTTAATTACACAAAGAGGGAAATAATTTTGTCTCTGCTTAATTTGCAGCTGCTTGTAGTAGTCTCTTTCCCAACAGAGTGGTATCAGAGCTTCAGGTTTTGTATTTTTATTACTTGTGTGGTTAAGATGGAGGAGTTCTCGGCATGCATGATTAAATTAAAATCATGGAATTATGGTATTTAGACATCTAGGATGGAGGATTTGTTATACATGAAAGATTTACATGAATCCATTGAAGGCAAAGAAGCTAGACCCGTCGATTTAGATGATAAGAAATGGGCTCAATTAAACCAGAAGGTCGTGGGTACTATTAGGTCATGGATTGCTGAAAGTGTGTACCACCATACAGCGATGGAATCCAGGGCTGATGTTCTTTGGAGAAAATTAGAGAAAATTTATGAGCACCTGACAATACACAATAAAACCAATTTGATGAAAAGACTTGTTAACTTGAAATACAAAGAGGGGCGCAATATAACTGAATACACTAGTGAGTTTTAGGGCTTGGTTGATCAGATGACTACTATGAAAATTGTTTTAGATGATGAGTTACAGGCATTGTTGTTACTTAGTCCTTTACATGTCAGTTAGGAGATATTAGTGGTGTTAGTAAATAATTCAATACTAATTGAGAAATTAACCTTGGATATAGTTAAATATAGGCTGCGGAATGAAAAATCTAGAAGAAAGAGTGTTGAGGCAGTTCCCTCTGAGTGCTTTCATTGTGGGGGAGAAGCCAAAGCAGAAATTCCTACCAGCAGAACAATGATAACCTCAGAGGAAGATTTAAGTCCCAAAGGAGAAACCTCAAGTGCTTTCATTGTCAAAAAATAAGTCACGTTAAAAGGGAATATAGATTGTGGAAAAGAGAATAGGCGAAAGAAAATAGTGATGCTCAGAAAAATGACAAAGAGAACATAGCAGCCATAGTTGATGGTGAATTTGGTATTGTTTATGATGACAGTTCAGTAAATCTTACTTGCCATACTAGTGATTGGATTATTGATTTAGGTGTTTCGTTTCATGTTATTGGACATCGTGATTACTTCACATTCTATATTAATGGTGATTATGGCCATGTTCGGATGAGAAATGAGGGGGCATCCAAGATTGTGGGCATAGGTGATATTTGCTTAGAAAGTAGCATTGATTGTAAGTTGTTGCTTAAAGATGTCAAACATATACCAAATGTTTACCTTAATTTGATCTCTACAAGAAAGCTTGATGATGATGGTTATACTAACCAATTTGGTGAAGAAAAATAAAAGCTCACCAAAGGCTCCCTAATGTTAGCTAAGAGGAGGAAAATAAATACCCTCTATGTGTTAAGACAAGATTAAGAAAAAAAGATGTGAATGTGGCTATAAAAGATTTTAACATTGAGACATGTCATAAAAAGCTTGGTCATATTGGTCAGCAAGGGTTGGAAACTCTTGCCAAAAAAAAATTTCTACCCAGCTTTTCAAGTATGTCCCTCAAGACTTGTATTCATTATTTACCTGAAAAGACACATATAGTAGCTTTTAAAAAATTTTCTCCATCTAGAAAGTCACAAATCATTGATTTAATTCACATTGATTTAATTCCATCTAGAAAGCCATTTGAGCAGTATTGCATATCCTTTGAAATTAGCTTGAGAATACAGCATTAAAAACCCCGCAGCAGAATGGTGTTGCAGAAAGGATGAACAGAACAATTTAAGAGAGGTTCAAGTGTATGTTGTTTGATACCAAGCTTCTTAAATCTTTTTGGGCAGAGGTTATGCATACTGCAGTTGACTTGATTAACCTTTCTCCTTCAACTCCATTAGATGGCGATGTACCTGAGAGAGTTTGGACCGAGAAAGATATTTCTTATAAAAAATTGAGAGTGTTTGGTTGCAAAGCATATGTTCACATCCCTAAAGACAAGAGATCGAGGCTTGATGATAAAGCCAAGGAATGTATTTTCTTAGGATATAGGCATGAAGAATTTGGGTACAGATTATGAGATTCAGTGGCAAAGAAATTGATCAGAAGTAGAGATGTTGTATTCCTTGAGGATCAGATAGTTGGTGATGCAGAGATGAGTGATGAGTCTCAATCATCTCCAGAGATTCCTATTATTCCAACTGAAATTTCTCCACCTATATTTCATGATAATCATAGAGGAGCTGAAGAGGATAAAATAATGGTCCAACATAACCAATTGAGCAAGCACCTCCAGAACCACCTACACCACTAATTGAGCTAGAATTGAGAAGATCTACTAGAAAATGGTGACCTTCCATCAGACATCCTCCACATGAGTATGTAATGCTTACAGATGAAGGGAAGCCAGAATGTTTTGAAGAAGCTATATTTCATCAGCATAAAAATGAGTGGTTTAAAGCCATGCAAGAGGAGATGAAATCCTTATATGAGAACCACACTTATGACTTAGTGAATCTGCCTAAGGGAAAAAAGGCATTGAAGAATAAGTGGGCTTATAGGTTAAAGACTGAAAACAACTCACAGCAGTGGTATAAGGCTAGATTGGTTGTGAAGAGTTTCGGTCAGAAGAAAGGTGTTGATTTTGAAGAAATATTTTCTCATGTGGTAAATATGTCTTCTATCCAGGTAGTTTTGGGATTAGTAGCTAGTTTAAATTTAGAGATTGAACAGCTTGATGTAAAGACAACTTTCTTGCATGGTGACTTAAAGGAGGAAATATACATGGAGTAGCCTGAAGAATTTAGTGTCAAAGGCAAAGAAGAACTTGTGTGCAAGTTGGAGAAAAGTTAGTATGGGCGGAAACAGGCACCAAAGCAGTGGTACAAGAATTATGATTCTTTTATGGAGAATCACAGTTTTAGCAAGACAATGTATGATCATTACATTTTTGTAAAGAAGTTTGATAATAATGATTTTATTATTTTTTTGCTTTATATGAATGATATGTTGATTGTTGGGCAGGATGCTAATATGATTGACAATCTGAAGAGAGAACTTAGCAAGTCTTTTGTAATGAAAGACTTAGCACTAGCAAAATAAATTCTTACCATGAAAATTTCTCGCGATAGAAACGCTGTGAAGTTATGGTTATCTTAAGAAGCATATGTTGAAAGGGTTCTTGAAAGATTTAATATAAGCAAGGCAAAGTTTGTTTGTTCTCCACTTGCAGGCCATTTCAACCTTAGTTCTGAGCCTTGTCCTACAATTGAGAAAGAAAAGCAAGAGATGAAAAGAGTTTCTTATACTTCAGTAGTTGGTAGTCTGATGCATGCCATGATTTGTACAAGACCAGATATTGCTCATGTAGTTAGTGCAGTCAGTCGGTTTCTCTCTAATCCGGGTAAAGAACACTGGACAACAGTGAAGTGGATTCTCAGATATCTCAGAGGCACTTCAAAGGCATATTTATGTTTTGGTGGTGACAAATTTGTGTTACAAGTGTACACGGATGCAGATATGATAGGGGATGTTAATTCCAGAAAATCCTTATGGGGATATTTGCTCACCTTTGCACGGGGAGCAGTCTTATAGTAGTTTAGACTTCAACAATGTATTGCCTTGTCTACCCTAAAGTATAGTATATTGTAATCACTGAAGGTTACAAAAAAACTTTGTGGACGAAGAATTTCCTACAAGAGTTGGGTGTAAAGCAAGACAACTTTATTGTATACTGCGACGGTCAGAGTGTCATTCACTTGGCAAAGAATTCGACATACCATTCGAAATCCAAGCATATTGGTGTGAAGTATTATTGGATACGAAATGCGCTTGAGAAGAAATAGTAACAGGTTAAGAAGATACACACAACGGAGAATGGGTTAGATATGATGACAAAGCCATTACCCAAGGAAAAGCTGAAAAGCTATATGTAGAAAGCGGGCTTGGTGGTGGCTTACTCCCATATGATCTAGAGGGGGAGATTTGTTGGGTCCATCTCATTTGGGTGGCCCAAGCCTAAAATGTAATAAGTTTGGGTAATTGAGTAATTAAAGAAACATTGAATGGGGCAAATGAAATTTGCCTATAAAAACAAGTGAAAACTACTGCCCTAAAGTGTGTGCTCGTGAAAAAGAAGCAGCGAGATAGATAGAAAAAGGCAGTGGAGGTTTCAATTTGGGAATAGTGATTTCAATTTTTAATTAGATGATCGGAAGATAAAATTAACTTCGTTTTCTCCCAAAATTTGAGGATAAGTTCTTGACATCGCCCTCTACAATCCAGCTAATCTTAATTTATATTTTATCCTCTTTTTGACTATTATTTGAGGTACCCATTTGTTAGAGAGATAATTATCAGGCTATTACTGTAAGCTAAGAATATTAAGATTCTTAATGTTGGTAGCCTCTAGTATTATTTAGAGAAGAATTAGTGTTGTAATCCCATTAATATAGTGGAAGATTATATCGAATTACAGTCCCCTAGTTTTTTTTGTTTTGGGTTTTCCACGTAAAATTTATGTCTCTTGTGGTTGGTTTTTGCTTTGGATTTATTGGTTTATTTTTCTTCCTATTTATTTGTGGTGCACATCCTATTTTAATCACACAAAGAGGGAAAAAGTTTTGTTTCTGCTTCATTTGCAACTGCTTGTGGTAGTCCCTGTTGATGCCCAAATCTGATCTAATCGATTAGAGACTCAATATCAGACTTCTGCATCAGCATTAAATTTATTTGGTGGAGAATTGATTGGCCAATCGTCAAGATGTTCTGCGACCACTAGCAATTAATACCTAAAATCACAGAAGACGGTCAGAGGTGCCGAAAGTTTTTCTAGCATGAATCCTCCGACACTCAAGTCAGTTTCTGGGCCTTTGGGAAAAAATTGTGCCACTACTCATGTGGCTTAATAAACATTGCCTTAAAACCAAAAGTTTTTTGAGTAATTTGCAAAAAAGTAAAGTAGAGTGTAAAAAAAAGAATTTCTCGGTAAGAGGAAGAGAGAAAGAGATGCCTTGTCCAAGAGAGAAAAAATAAAAAATAAAAACCCAAACCCCCCCCCCCCCCAAGGTAACGCTCTACACCTCTCTTTATTCTCCCCCTTCCCCTTTGTCCTCCCCCACTAATAATAGTAGCTTAAATTACTTAAGTCAATTAAAGGTTAAAAGTCTTGAAACTTGCTCTAGATAAGGAATAAAACCTTAAGTTGATGATACATGCTCACCCATGGCGTGGTCAACAGAGGAAGCAAAATAAGTTGCTTAAGGCTATAGTTTCCAGTCTTGATTCGTTTCACTCTCAATACTAGAAATTAGGGGACTAGTGTTTCGTAATAGAAAAAGGAGAAAAAAATAGAGGGTGGAGGCATTACTTTTATCTCATCCTTAACTTCAGAGAGTGGGGAAGGACAAGGGGGACCATAAAGAGGGGAGTGGGGCGTTGCCTGGGGGGATTTGGATTTTTATTTATTATCTTTTTTTCTCTCTTGGGCAGGGCATCTCTTTCTCTCTTCCTCTCACTGAGAAATTCTTTCTTTTACACTCAACTTTACTTTTCTACAAATTACTCAAAAAACTTTTGGTTTTAAGGCATATTTATTAAGCCACATGAGTGGCGGCAAACTTTTTCCAAAGGTCTAGAAGCTGACTTGAGCATCGGAGGATTCACACCGAAAAAATTTCAACATCTCTAACCGTCTTCTGTGATTTCAGGTATTCATAGGTTAATCACTAGTGGTCGCACAACATCTTGACGATTGGTCAACCGATTCTCCACCAAATAAATTTAATGTTGGTGCAGAAGTCTGATCTTAAGTCGCTAATCGAATAGAGCTGATTTGGGCATTAACAGTCCCTTTCTCAATAGAATGGGCAACATTAGATTCATGTTTTAACTTTGAGCTTATTTCTATGAAAAATTCAGAAAAATTAATGGAAATAATTGGAGACTTCTTTTCATCAATTGCATGTACGTTGTAAAACGTAGCACAATGATTCCCCTCGCCTTTGTACTATTAAATATAAATTGCCTATTTTGTTGAATCCATTCACCGTAAAATATATAACCGGCACATGTACCAAAGCCATTTCTTATGATAATACAACATCTGAAAATTACAATAAATATGAATAAAAATCACATGGGCTACAAAAGCTTTCCCACATACGTAGTGAATATCATGTCGGATGTTAAATTAGATGGAGCATTCATTTTCCATCATTTGTTTTTGTATTATACAATTTTAAGAAGAAATCTTTCGATCTTAACACCTCATGCAGCAATCTGCTAGTCATGTAAATTGAGAAGATACGCATTTGTGGTAGAGTAATTGGGCAAAGATGAAAATTCGATGTCTTACAAAATTTTGAGAACAGACAAGGATTTCAACTTCAATAATGCTATGCATATTGTTAGAGACACAAATTGTCTGTGATGGAAAATAAAATAAAAAATAAAAAAATAACATTAACAAGTTAATTTAAGGAAACCCGAACCTCCTGATAGATATTTTTGGCACTTGGAGAAATCAACACCTTTAAATACAACTATTCAGTTGCCTAATAACAATAATATTCTAGAGTATAAATGTTCATTTAATCCATATATTTTGAGTTAAATATTCATTTAATCTTTATATTTAAAAAAATATCTCAAGACATCTTTGTCGTTAAGTTTGTACTCCTACCTTTTCTTTTGCTTTCCTTTTATAATAATACCTTTGCAAAAATACTCATGGGGATATTTATAAAAAGAGAAAATGGTAATTTATCAAATTAACCTTAAAATAACATAAAAATTCACACAAATTTTTATATTATTAATTTATTTTTAGATTAATTTATAAACAAATTGTTAGTAAGATTGTGGCATAAATACAAAAAATACTAGTTCTTTCACACTGATATTTATTGGTTAATTTACTAATAAGTAATTATCAATTAATTTACTAATTAATTTTTATTAAAAAAATTAATTAATGCCAAGAATATTGTTAGAAGGATATTATTTTAAATAGAAAAACAACTAAGGGTAAGAACGTCACATATTATACTGAAGAGGTGATTTAATGTGTTTTTAAAATATAGGATTAAATGGGTATTTAAGTCAAAATATAGCAAGTAAAAGAGAATTTATCCTAAATAAAAATATGACGTTAAATATAATATTTGATACAAATAATATATATTTATAAAAGGAAGAAAGTTTGTGTGACTACTTATAAAATTAAAATTAAAGAGTCCATATGATTATTGAAATTGTTTTTCCTTTTAAAAACCCACCATTATAAAAAGGGTCAAAGATTTTCACACATTTTAGAAATCAGTGGGCCTTATTTTCTTTTTCTTTAATTTGTATTTTGGTCAACACGACAAAGAATTAAATTCCACAAGTTTGCATTTTGTGGAAATTCTATTTCTATGTTTTAATGTTTTTACTTTAGAAAACTTTAGCAGGTGGAGTCAGTGCGACCATAAACATCGAAGGTGCTCACTTTTTTTTTTAGTTAACAAAATAGAACTTATGGCCGGGTGCAATTGTTGTAAATTTATTTTTTGGGAAAATAATAATAAAAAAACTCTAGCGGATGTGTCAACTCAGTTTGACCTGAAAAAATAATTTATCCTTCAGCTTGTAACAATTGATAAATACATAAAATCTTAATATTTCAACATATACAATAAGTTTATTAATAGTAGCTGCCTTAGGCAAGCATAATTTGGTCATGAAAACAATAAGTCTGTCCATTTTTAAAGACTTCCAACCGAAACAATAAACTGATTAATATAATTTTGGGTCTTTTTAAGTTTCATCATCGGTAATCTACAGCAAACTTAAATGTGATCACCTATGAGCACTCAAGTATTTCACAAGTTGTCATATTCTTAAATTAAATGATTATTTTTAAGTCGTTGTAAGTTACAATTAATGTAATTTAACAGTTGCCGATAATTTTTATAAGAGGAGAGGGAGTCATTACCCTTGATCCAAAAAGATACAAATAAATTCATGACAGTCAATCTCTGAAAAATTAACATACACTTAATCCATGACCAAATATTTAAATACTTAAAATTACGATAACCTATAAAATTAACATTGAACAATAAATAAATCAATATTGTCTGACATTAATGCTAGTTTAAACACTAGCTTACAGATAATACTTAGAACTAAAGAATAAACTAACACAAGAAATTAACTAATTAATTGACTACTAGTTTGCTCAGTCTAGTACACGTTAACCACAAGTAATAGAAATAAATGTAATTTAAAATAAATCAAAATAAATATTAAGAGTTGTATGTCATATCATTCCTTTCCCCTTAAAAAGAACATTGTCCTCAAGGATGGAACTTTTTAAAATACATCTCCTCTTCAATATACTGCATTGATGTTGACCATGTTAATGTCCTTGAAAATTGTGTTGAAACGAGCTTGTCTTCATCCAATCATAGTGAAAGCTTCAAGTCTTGTGTATGAGAGCATACTCTGTGACTTTCCAATTCATGAATTGCAATGCCATAACTGCATTAAAATTATGAAGAGGCCAACTTCTTGCAAAAGTTTTATTCCAAAAGGTTGCGTTAAACTTTTTCCGTATGTGTGCCAGTGATTGCTGCATCATTGGGATTGCTCTTTATTTTTTATCTATATCTGATATGAAATGTTACTTGTTGCAAACACAAATTTCTGCAATGAAAAATTAAACAAAATAAGAAAATGGGCTTTTTTTTTCAATTTTCTATTATATATTTTATAGATTTCCTACATCAAGGTTTTGAGAAAATAAGATGTTTCTTGAATATCGAAATTGAGGTGAGTATTTATGAAGTCCACTTATCTATTGTTTATATGTTAAGTGAATGCATTTTACAGATAAACTAGTTGATTGTTAAAAGAACTTTTTTTCTTAAATTGTTAGCCTTAAATCTATTGAAAATATTAATAAATTATATCATTATTAGGATGGATCGAAGTTTGATTCAATTGCAAATAGGTTATGTAAAGAATATGAAAATGGCATTGCTTCATTCATTAAAATTGTTGAAAAGCATTTAAACAATTATGGTCAAACTCTTTGCCAACGTAGAGATTGCTTGAACACAAGGTTGCATGATATAAACATCATTCCATGACATTTCGTTGAACATGGGCTTTTGTTAAGTTATGATAGATGGACGTTTCGTGGGGAAGATACAAACTCTCTAACCCATACCTTGAATGATATGTATGATGATGACATTGATGAAGAAAATGAAGATGATGATACTGATGAACTATTAGACTTGTTAAATAATGTAACGAGACCAATAGAGATGAATGTAGAAATGGATCTTGAAGATTTTGGCATTGATGTTAATGATGATTTAGAAAATGCTAGTTTTGAAAAGTTTGATAAATTGTTTGAGGAAACTTGGCGAGAACTATATCCAAGGTGCTCAAAATTTTCAGTATTAGATTTTATGGTGAAATTGTTGCATTTAAATGTGTTAAATCAGTGTAGCAATACAACAATTAATATGTTGGTCCAATTGTTGAAAGTTACTTTACCTGATAAATTTAATATTCCTAAGTCCTACTATGATGCCAAGAAGATGTTGCATGAATTAGAATTAGGTTATGAATCAATTCATGCATGTAAGTATGATTGTGCCCTATTTTGGAAGGAGCACGTTGGAGCTGATAAATGTCATGTATGCGATGAACCTAGATATAAAATTAATTATGGAAAGGGTAAAAAAATTCCACAAAATATATTATGGTATTTTCCATTGAAGCCTAGACCACAATGATTATTTATGTCTAAGCATATTATTTCTCATATGAGATGACATAAAGAAAAAAGTGTCAATACAAAAGGTAAGTTAAGACAGTTGGTAGACTTTGAAGCTTGGAAAGAGATCAAAAAAATTCTGAATCTTGATTCTTGCAACGTTCGATTAGATCTTTCAATAGATGGTTTTAATCCATTTGGAAATATGAGTAATGCATATAGCATGTGGCCAGTTGTACTCATCCCGTATAATTTGCCTTCATGGGAGTGTATGAAAGAACAATATTTTATGATGTCGTTGCTTATCCCTGGACCAACAGCACTAGGAAGAGATATTGATGTCTAAAATTACTCTAAAGAAGTTGTTAATCAAGAAGATTGGGATTACCTTTGTAAACATTTTGACAGTGATCTATTCAAGGTATAAAGAAAAAAAAAATCGTATCTTTAATAATTTTCGGTAATTTATAATACATGTTTTCTATTATGATTATAGCAATAATCCAAAATTTATGTGAAGAATTGCAAGAAATTAAAATATGGCCATTGAGGTGGAACGAAGCCTTTTGTACAACATCAAAAGGAAATGGTATATTAACTATTTTATAAATTTTATTGAATGATTTATAATTGAATTTAATAATTTCTTTTCAATATTACATATTATATGTTAAAAGACTTGGATACACTCCAGGACCAATTTCTTTGTTTCATGTCACCCATTGGAGTGCAAGTAAAGTTTGAAGCACTAATGAAGCCAGAGAAAGATATGTAAGTTCATTCATTTTATCTATCTTGGCACTTATCCAGCATCAATTAGTTAATAATCTTATGTTAGATATAATTTCTATATTTAATCACTTCATGAAAATTTTATATGTCAGCTTCTTTTTGAAGAAATGAATGAAAATTTTTTATTGTTAATCTTCTTTGAGCAATTTGGGCTTATTTTATATGTTTGTGCTTAATGTATTGGCTTTTTCTTTGGCTTGCTAGTTTCCTATATTTTTTTTCCATTGATATGGATGGTTAGAAACACATAAATTAAAATTTCTAGGAAATACATATGAGGGAAATGAGAAAAATAACGTATTAAGTTGTAATATTGAACTATTGTTCATTAAGGAAGCTGACTCATGCCTTTTGTTACAATGCTTGAAATTATTGTTTACATTGTTGGAAAAAAATGATGAATTTTGGTTAGCCAATGAACGTGGCGATTTAGATATAGTTAAGGTAGCTATAATTATAAGAAATCTGTATATTGTATTAGAAAATGTTAGAGGTGAAATATCAATACTTGGCTAACCCATGCCTATTATTCCAATGCTTGGAATTATATTAATGTGGTTAAAATTTTTCATTTTATTGTCCATATCAATGAAAAAAATAATGAATTTTGGTTGACCAGTAAATATGGATTTAAATATAGTTACAGTAGCTATAACTATAAGAAATGTGTATTTTGTAGGAGAAAATGTTAGAGCTAAAAGAACAGTCATTAGCTGAAGGATCTAAATTAGGATCTGAGGCAGAAATTTGTGAGGAAGTGATGAGATTAAGGATAAAACTATCACAAGCATGTGGCATGAGACATATTCAGATCCTATTCAAGTTCCCGTCGGACTCGTTACAAGAGCTCGAGCAAAGAAATTCAAAGAAGCGCTTAATAGATTGATTCAAGCATCTTCAGCTCAATCAAATTCTTGGAGACCTGTTGAAGGAATCGCACATGATAAATGCACGATTCAGGCTCTTGAAGTTTTCAAATAATCACTTCCACGAAATAGGGAATTGGCTTGCACATTACGGCAGAAAATATATTATTTTCCTTTTTTAGATATTTTTCCATTTCTTGAGGAGGCTATTAGGGAAGCAAATCAGTTATTTATATTTTAATCACCTAGTTTCCATTTTAATTTATGTAAGGCATTTAAGCCAATTAGGATCCTAATTTGATTTAGATTCTTTCATATTTATTTAGATTATGATTTTAATTTGATTTAGATTCTTTCCTATTCATTTAGATTCATATTCAAATTTAATTTTTGGTTTAGGATTTATTCCAAAAATTCTTGTAACCAACCCTATATAATGTACTCGTATCCAATCAACAGAGATAAATTTTAATGTAATTTGTAAGAGAGTTAATTCTCTTTGGTTTTTTACAAACTTTTTGAACTTATCAGATTTTTGTGGCGTTCAAACTCTAAACTTATCAATGAGAGCATTTATAGTTGATTGTGGCGTCTTCACATACTAAGAAGGTTCACACTTTCATTAAGCATTAGGTCGAGGTTCCATTCAAATCCTACTGTATAATCGATCTTGGGGACGAAATTGATTAGGGCCGCGTCAGTTCTTGACGGGGTTTGTATCAGGAAGTTATTGGTAAGAATTATGAATATGTTAAAGGTCTTAGTTTGGTCCATTTCCTCAAGCACATGCTTCATTCAAACAAATTACTAAGCTACAACAGAAGCTTGAACATCAAAATGAAGAGATCAAGAGTCAGCACATAACTTCAAGTCAAAATGAAAAAAATCTTAAGTCAAAATGAAAAAAAAAAAATCCTAAGTCAGAGTGAAGAAATTAAACAACTACAAGAACAAAATATCCAAATTATAGAGATTTCAAAGAAGCTGCCACTAGCTGGTGCAAACTTTTCATCCCTTTCTATTCCAATTCTATGAACCTTTGTCATGTTTCTACTAATAGATCTTTATAAGCTTTTTATCTATAAAAATGATTTTATGGTACTAGAACTTCTAAGTAGTAGATAGTTTTAAAATGTTGAACATTTTATTATGTCATTAAATCTTGGAGATTTATCTATTTTTGATTTAATAGATGATTTATTTCTTGCCATTATTAACCAAACTAAATGACCTTTGTATTTTTATTTTGGTGTTTGAATTTGTTGCTCAAAGTAATTGTGCAACATTATAAGACTAACAAATAATTAGTGATCTTATGTTGGCCGATGCTCTTTCAATAACATTATGGATGATAATGCATCATTTCAGTGACCAATACAATTGATCTCAATTTAAATGACTGAATGAATATTTTTATGCACCAAATATATAGTCACTAAACAATACCATTATCAACTAGGATAATTAGTCAAACAAATATTCATCGACCAAGATAAACAATCACCCACATATATATTCATAACCAATGGCTATGAAAAAATACCTTTGGTGGCCAATTTACGCCCTTTTAGAAGACCAAAGCGAATTAATTTCATCAACTTCAATAATTACTGCAACAGTCGTACAAAGCTGCTTTTGGTGACTTCTATAGTTAATCGAATATTCAAAGGTTCTGTTGCTAAATTCGCAGCCTTCTAGTCAACCAAAGGTGACTCATTTAATTATCATCTATGACTAATATAATAGTCATTTACAAATGTATTGGGTGACTAAGGTAGTTTAGTCATAAAAGTTTTCCTCGACCGACATTCCATGTCTGTTATACAACTAAAAATAAAAAGTCGCAAAATAATTTTATGATTGTTTAGATGAATTTTAGAAACTAAATTCATAGTCACCAAAACACAATTTTCTTTTATAATATCCTTTAATTATCATTTTATGGTTGCCATTAAATTGGTCCCTCCACATCAAAAAATAATGATGGCTATAACAATTCTGTGTTTATTTTCCACTAACATTTCCAGCAAAGTCTAAAGACAAGAGATTGAAGGTGAAAAAAAAAAATGATCTTTTACCCAATTGACAATGATACAAAAGCTTTAAGCATAAATTATTTTTATTTTGAAATGAACAATGATGAAAGGGGGCATGCAATGCCACATATAGTACAAAGTGTTATATGTGGGATATTACATATGAAAATTTAAAGTGACAAGTGAAAATTTCGATGAGTTTGCTACTTACTTAGTAGGCATTTATATGTTTACGTGGAGCCTTTTGATATCTATGGCTTTTCTTTTGGGATTGGTATATATGTATGATATATAGGATAAGTCACCTGTGAGTGACTTTAGCTCATTATATGATATGTGATATGTGAAGTTCTTCTAAGTGGTAACAAAGTGTGGATATGTGTAGAATAAGAGTGATAAGTTTTGTGAAGTGATTTTTTATTATTGAAATCTTTGAAAGAAAATTTGTAATCATGTCATTACATATATTGTGTATATTATGTATTTATTGCTCTATATCAAAAGTTAGTTTGCTTACTGATTTTAATACTCTATATTTTATTGTGGTTCATAATAGTTGATGGATTTAGCCCATTATGTATTTTGGCAAAGCTGCACATGTCACTTGGTTTCCTTAGTCTTTTAAGGACTTTTGTCATGCATATTCAGCACATGAGACTTTTGTGACTTATTAAGTGTAACAAGTCTTTTGCTTTTGGGGGAAACTTTATTGAACTCTAAGTTTAACAATTTTATAATCATTTATCTCATTAATATGATGTCTTCTACGCTTTTAGAAATATTGTTTGATAAAAAGATCACCCTTAGACCCTTCTTGAGTTTGGGATGTGAAAAACGTAGTTCATATTATGTTAAATTTTCTTTTTATCCCTAACTGTTGTTATAATGCATCAAATGTCATGAGTACATCTTCAATTTCATTAGGAACTCTCGAATAACAAAAATCTCAAATGAAGAGTAAATCTCAAATGTCACAAGGAAATCTTGAATGAGATAAGACCAAAGTATGAGAGCGAGCTAAATGTTTTGAGATCGAGGCCCAAGAGCATGTGACCGATGTATGTCCTATGAGATCAAGGCCTAAGATCATGAGGTCGAGGTACTTGTTGTGAGATCGAGGCATAAAAGCATGAGGCTGAGGTACGTATTATGAGGTTGAGCCAAAGAGCATTTAATCTTTGCTAATAAAAAGCGTGGGTCTGTTTAACCCCACTTTTTATCCAACCAAGCCCCATTTTTAAGAACAAACTATATAAATTACGTTCTATATGTACCCCATCTAGCTTCGAGTTTACTCTTAGTATTCTTGAGAAATTATGTTTAAAAACCCAGGCGAGAAAATCTCATGCCACAAAACTAAAATCCTTTTCCATTACAAAAATCCATCAGATTATTCTTTAACAATACATTTTCATAGTTATCCTCAAACAAAGCCAACAATGCAAGCAAATTTAAATGAACAACTTTTTCATAGCAAGTTTCCGAGTAATCCCATTTTATGAATTTGTTTTTTATTTTTTATTTTTTTTACACCAATGGTGAAAGAGGACCGTTAGATAATTATATAAAGAATGCATTTTAGTAATTTTGATGGGATAATATAAACTCTTAAAATAAATAAAATTGATAAGTGGGGTCTGATCAGACAAAAGGAAGAAGTTGAGTAGTGCCAATCTAATCCAAATCACATAAAAATTCACTTTTGAACAACGGTCCTCCAAGTAACCTTAGTATTTAAAAAAAAATCTTAAGCACTTCCTCCAATTTTTAATTATTTACTTTACACTATTTTGCTGCCCAAACGAACCCTAAAATACACAGAACTTGTATCAAATGAAAGATATATTATGTGTATCACATTATGTGTATAATAAATAATATGATATAACATACTAGGAGTTAATACAATTCTTCTTCTTTTTTTTTTTTCGTTTCTTTAATACTGATAAGGTTTTCGGGATAATGAGGAATTTTGTTGCAATCAAGACTAATAGAAAGATTTGTTTTTTGAAAATTTTATCAAGAAATTAGCATCTTCATATATAGGAGCATCTTACGAAGTGCTCAATAGTTGTTAATGTTAAGAAAATTGAAGTTATCCAATGTTTGAACCCGTTTCCCACTTCTAAAAAATGTTAAGATGATGAGAGCACAACATGAGATATATTGATGAGAGGTTCCACATTCCAAGACCAAAACTTCGTAACTTCACATTATTTAAGAACAAAATTAAAAAAATTAATAATGATTATGGTTGAAAATCATGTTGATATATAAACCTACTTAACAACATGATTATTTTCAAGGCTAAAATGATAAATTTACATTGTATATTTAATAAATTATGATCTATGCATCACATGCTAGCTGCAAGAATTAGCTAACCGATATGTGGAGTTTATTTCAGAAAAATGTTTAAGAAGAAAGAGAGCATAATATAGAACAACTTAATCAATTTTAACACACATTGACACACAATCGTTTTTATTTATTTATTTTATTTTTCTAGAAAACATAGCTTACATAAATAAACAAAGAAATTCTCTTATATATCTCAAGAGTTCATTTAATATATAGCACCCATTCTTTTATTTGATTAAACATAATATAAAAGAGTAATAGAGCATGCACTTAACCAACGTGATCGGGATTTCTTCCATACTGAGAAACAATAAGAAAATCAACATTTTCATTCACAATCTCATCGTCAACAATACTGCCACATGGGGGGAAATCGAGGCCCTCCGACCATTTATTCTTACCTAAAAAAATTATATATATTAGAAAATTTAATTATAAATGCACATGCACATGCATGTGCAAACACAAACATACACACGCACACACACGCACACACACACACATATGTATATATATATATATATGAAAATAAGAATTATAAATGATATTCAACTGAAGTTGGCTTAAAAACCTGCACAAAGAGATTCCATATTCTTCAAAGCTTCTAGTGAACCGTAACGCAAAGGATATAATTAAGTTGCTTTTGCGAGTTCTTGCTGTAACTACTGGTTTGAAAATATGTAGATATTTATACACATAATTCACACAAGTAACTGACGTGAGGATGACTGGGGCGTAGTTAATGCATGCATGGTAAATAGATAAGGAGAGGAGAAAATGGTGCAATTAATTAATTAACTGTAGATAATTAGATATTGAATTAACTATTCAATTGCATGGCTCTCTTGGCTCACTAAATAAACTAATAATGGTAGATAAGTAGATGATAATTGAATGATGGGAAGTTTATTGGCAATAATTTAATTACAAGACAAACTTATATATAGCAATCAACACAGCGTTTTCTTTCATAATGGAATTATGATAATGCTGTAGTTCGTATGGAACGTTAATTTAAGATAATGGACAAAAAGTTATACACACACACATACAAATATAAGGGGTGTATATATCACCTAAAATACAAATAAAGCATATCATGTCAACTGAAGATATCGGAGCACAACGAAAGTAATTATTAATTTTCTAAGATATAGATATAACTTCACGTAATTAAGTAATTGGACAAAGTCTATAACTTCACGTAATTAAGTTATTGGACAAAGTCATAAGAGGTTGTCTGTGACCTACCAAGTCAACTTTAACAAGTTATATTTTATCAAGTGAAGATATTGGACAATTATCATAATTAATGAAGTAACCATATAATTAATGTATGACTTTGTTACGTGTGAAAGAGCATGTTTAGTGTAGACAGGTTAAGGAACTGTTTGGGTCTGATTTTCAATAGCTGGAGCTGTTGGTGTTTGGTAAAACCCGCTGGGCTATGGCTCCGCAGCCAGCCGGTGTTTTTTGTTTTTTTATTTCATAATTTTTATAATAATAAGTAGATATAAAAATTAATACAATATTTATTATCTACCACAATCTATAAACTTTTTTTAGAAAAAATTAGCTTTCATCCCGCAATAGTTATAGATCAAAAGCCACAACACTTCGCTAGCAATCAGAGTCTCGGTCATGCTAGCCTACAGTTATTATATTGTAATTAATTTAGATGTATTTTATTTGTAAGTTAAAAGCAATTATCTTTTTTTGTATATGTATGTTGTGATTAAATGTATTCAAGAGAAGACAAGTATTTTCTGAGCTGCGGAGTCTTGATTTAGAGAGTGACCAACATTTCTTCTTTCTGTAAATTCTCTTTTATCTATTAAATATTGGAGCATACATAACAGGTCTATCTACCTCGCAAACTACATTTGTGATTCAACTAGAGATATGTTGTTTGACAGAAAGCTATATACTTCGTATAATAACAATGGGACAAGTAGAGACACCAATTTATAAATAACTTCATGTACAAATTGCGAGTCTTTAGATTAAAACAAAATAAGTGGCTAAGATCTATTGGATTACATGTTATGACAAATTAATTTCAACACATTGATTCTATAATATTTTATTTTCTTTATCCTCTTTCCTCCTTGTCAATGTTTTTTTTTTTATTTCCTCTGTTATTTTCTCCCTTTATTTTTACTAAGAGTATTTCCTCTCCTTTCCCTCAAAACTTTGTCAATTTTTCTTACTCTCAAATATTGAAAAGATTTTTTACTGCACTGTTGCACAAAACAATTTAAGACCCGATGAAAAGATGAAAAAAATAAAAATAAAATAACACATCCAATTTATAGTTGAAGTATGTAACTGTCGTCTTTGAATTAACCACTAAACATAAATTTACTTTTTGAAATAAGAGATAAATTAAAAGACAAAAAGAAACATAAACTCTAATGCAATGATTTTGTGATGTAGTGTGTAAGAGTGCAGGTTTTTTTATCTTTTAATAGATCTCTTATTTCAGTAAAGTTATACACAACACACACACACACACTAATCTAGTCCAGGATCCTAGACTTTATTAAAATTTAAAAAATCTATCACATATAGATTAATAGTATAATGCTACATGGTTGAATAGTTTTCTCGAACTTTAATAAAGTTCACAATCTTATATCAAACTAATATTATATATATAGGGGAGAACCTCTTTTTATACACAATTATTTACATATATTTGTAATGGTTAGATTATATTTTTTTCTAATGGTCAAGATTAAAACAAACCTAATTATATTTTTTTTAAAGAATTAAGTTATATTTCATCTAATGTCAAGACTAAAACAAACCTAATTACATCTTTTTAAAGAATTGATTAATAAAATAGTGGGCTCATTAGTAATATTTTAACTTTTTTTCCCTCTCTATCCTCTCTCCACTTCTTCTTTCTCTATTTTTCTCTCTTCCTAAAAGGGTTTTATTTTATTTTTTGTCTATCGATAAATTGGATTTATATTTTATTTTATTTTTAAATTTATTAATGAATAATCAATTATTTATATTTTGTCTCTCCTTGCTCCTTTTGATTTATAATCTCCTTTTGTTCCTTCTCTCCACAAATCCTAAAGCAGAAACCATCAAAACAAGGTAGCTTGTCAACTGGAGTAAGGCATTCAGAATTGGTAGAAGAATTACTTGCCGACATTAATAGTTTGGCCCTCATTTGAAATGCTTCTCTTATATGTATATACCAACAGATTTCTTCTAGTTTACATAAGATTTTATTCAATTGTTCATTTCCTGAAAAATAAATTTAAAAAAAAATTGATTCAAGTTTAAATCTTGACAGGGTACTTAATATCGTTGCAATACAAAAATTTCAGTATGCACTTCTTTTATCACTGGTAATCATCATAAAAAGATTCATATAGTTCTCTTAAAAATTTAATATAATTTCAAGAAGATACAATTAGAAACAAAATAAAATGATTCTTAGAAGAGAGAAACAAAGAAGTCGGAGGGAGGAACAAGAAAAGAAAAGAAATTAATTTTTATTAGTGGGGCCCATAATTTTATTAAATAATTATTTTAAAAATATAATTTAGTTTTAATTTTGACCATTAAGTGAGATATAATCTAACGGTTTTAAATGTGTGTAAATAATTGTGTATAAAAAGAAGGGTTCTCCATTTTGCCCATATATGTGTGTGTGTATTAGCACAAATTTTTACACAAAATCTCACAATTTTTACCCTTAAACCACAATTAATCTAATGGCTGAAATTTATGTAAATTTGAATTTCTTTTTAATGAAAAAATAATAAAAATTGGATCCCACCAAATTGGTAATATTATGCTTTCTAATTATTATTAACGTTTTTAAATTCTACTTTTCTTTTTTCTCTGCTTATCTATTGTTTATACCATTTCATTATTTCTTCTTTCATAGATGTTTTCAGTTGAAACAAATATACCCCAAATAAATTTTTTGTGCAAATTCTTCTCTATATGCCTAATTTATAGAATTTATTTTTTCTTCGGAATTCCTTTATGGTGTATTTATTAATCAATAATGGAAATGAATAACTTGTTTGCTTTCAAAATAAGGAGTGGAATGGGAATCAAATTGGTTGGCTAATTTGGGACTATGGAGTAGAATTTTGATTCCTTAAGGGGAATCGGAATTAGAATCTCATTCCCTTCAGTGACCATGTTATCGCTACTGAATTTTTAAAATGTCTAGATTGTCCTCAATTCAAAAAATTAAAAATCACAAAACCCTAATTTCCAAATAGTGTCAACTGCTCTTCACCAATTGATCACATGCAGCACCTACTGGAATCGCGTTGCCGACCTTCACCAAGGGGCATAGCTAGAAATTTGATTAAGCTGAGGTACATTTAAAATATAATATAATTTTGAAGATTTATATTAGAATACATAAAATCACAAGTATAATATAAATTAATAATAAATTTACTATTTACAATTGTTCTCATCAAAGACTCCTTGACTGAGTTTCATTGTTGAAAAAACTCATATATGGCAACACAAAAATCAAATATAAATGCACGACAAAAATTAGGGATTTTAAAATGGAAGAAAAAAGATCAAAAAAATAATAAATAAAATTAGAGTTAATAAACTTACAATTCTAAAACATCATCAGCTCAATGTTGAAACTTGAAAGACTATACAAATGAAGAAAAGTGCTTTGATTTGTAAGAAGAAATCCAGATACACGCACTGTTAATCTGCTATGGAGTCTGGTCAGCCTCGCATTTCCTCGAAAGAGACGAGACAAGGAGTAAAGTGTGGATTTCGTTTGTTTTAATTGATACTTTCAATTGGTTTTGTTTGATTAAGGACGGTCCATTATAATAATATTATGTTATTGTTATGGAAAATATAAAATAATCAATAAAGCAAAAAATAATGCACCCAAATAGCTAATAAAGTAAAAAGTGATGTACCCAAATAGTCAAATAGTCTAGAAAGCAAAAGATGATGCACCCAAATAATTAAGAAAGGAAAAAGTGATGCTCCCCCAGGAATGGGGAGTAAGAAGGGAGCAGCAGAACTATGCTCCCTAAGAATGGGGAGCAGGAATTATGCTCCCTCAAGAATGGGGAGTAGGAATTATGCTCTCCAAGCAAATGGGGAGCATAATTAATAGGAGCGGCAGAACCATGCTTCCCCAAGAATAAGGAGTAGCAGAACTATTCTCCTAAGAATGGGAGCAGGAATTATGCTCCCTCAACAATGGGGAGCGTGGTTACTCCCTTAAGAATGGGGAGTAGGAACCATGCTCCCCCAAGAATGATGAGCGGAAATTATGCTTCCCAAGAATGGGGAACATTAGAACCATGCTGCCCCAAGAATAGGGAGCAGGAATTATGCTCCCAAGAGTGGAGAGAAGGGATTATGCACCCTCAAGAATGGGGAGTAGGAACCATGTTCCCCCAAGAATGAGGAGCGAGAATTATGCTTCCCAAGAATGGGGAGCATCAGAACCATGCTTCCCCAAGAATAGGGAGCAAGAATTATGCTCCCAAAAGTGGGGAGTAGGGATTATGGTCCCTCAAGAATGGGGAGAAGGAACCATGCTCCTCCAAGAATGAGAAGCAGGAACCATGCTCCCTCATTCCCCCGAATAGGGAGCCAACAAGAATTATGCTCCCCTAAGAATGGGGAGCAGCAATTATACTCCTAAGAGTAGGGAGCAACAAAACCATGCTTCCAAAAATGGGGAGCAGAAATTATGCTCCCCTAGAAATGGGGAGCAAGAACTATGCTTTCCAACAGAGCATGGTCCCTATAAATGGGCCCAGGAGTGGAGGATGGCAAAAGTCATGGGTCGATAGGGCCCTTGACCCAGTTCTAGATTATGGATTGCATGGGAAAAGCCGAATAAAGGAGTTATTGTCGAATTAAGCCTAACAAAATAAAAGGCGACAATAGAAGGACATTGTTTGGTCTAGAAATAAATTAAATAGAGTCTGACACGGATATAACCTATAAAACGGATGAAATATTCTGTAATTTGGCTTTATTCCTTCTCGAAGAGGGGGAATTCCACAGTAAAAAAGAAAGAAGAAGAAAAATAGAATTTGGAAGCAGTAAATGTTAAAGGGTTTGGCATCGCCAAGGAATAAGAAAAAAGAAGAAGTTTGAAGATGACAAATAGAGGCACAAAGTTTTGAGGGGCTCACCCCCTCATTTCTATTATCTCATCCTTCAGTTCTCAATCCATTTTGTGAGAGAGGAAAAATTAAGAGTTATGTGAGAGATTAAGAGTTCTAATACTCTTGTGTAATTAGTGAGTAAGAGATAGATGTATTGGGGCTCTAGGAAGTGAGCCAAAATATTACAATACTTGTAATCCTCATATCACTAGTGAAATTTTTTCCTTCTGTCTTCACCCGTAGACGTAGTTTAAAAGACGAACCACGTAATTTTCTGGTGTTCTCTTGTGTGTTTATTTTTCATTTTCTTCCAATCTCATTTTATCTGTGGTCTTGCTTCACCCATTAATTTTCTAACAATAATATCAGAGCTATTAGTTGTATTTTTTGGAGTCGGGGTACTGTTCACATAAAAATACTATTCACGTATACAATTATTGCTCATGTAAAACGGCGTAAGCTAATCTTAGCAAAGTTAGTTCATGGTGAAAAACGATGGCGGCAAAATACGAAATTGAGAAGTTCAACGGAAATAATTTCTCGTTGCGGAAAATGAAGATAAAAGTTGTTTTGAGGAAAAAATAATTATTTGGCAGCAATTGGAGAAAGGCTCATGAGGATAATTGATGACAAGTGAAACGAGATAGACGGCAACACTTTTGCTGATCTACACTTGGCACTTACGGATGAAGTATTCTCCAGTGTGGCAGAGAAAAAGACAGCAAAAGAAATATGGGATACTTTCATAAAGTTATACAAGGCTAAATAGCTGCACAACAAGATCTTCTTAAAGAGGAGGCTTTATACTCTTCAAATGGCGGAATCTACTTCATTGACTAACCACATCAATACCTTAAAGACTCTATTTTCATAACTCACAACGTGGGGTCATAAAATAAAGAAAAATGAATGTGCAGAGCTTCTACTTCAGAGTCTACCAGATTCGTATGATCAACTTATCATCAATCTAACAAAAACAACTCGGCAGATAATATATTTCTCGATGATGTTGCAGTCTCCGTATTAACTGAGGAGAGTAGACAAAAAAATAAGGAAAACAGACAAGCAAGTTCGTAGTAAGCAGAGACGTTATCAGAGACGTTATCAGTGACGAGAGGGAGATTGACGGAATGTGGCCTCAGTGAGAGTCACAATCATGGTAAATCAAAATCGAAAAAGTAAGAAGAATGTTAAATGCTACAAGTGTGACAAGAAACAACATGTCAAAAAAGAGTGTTGGAACTACCAGAAGAGAAAAGAGGGTAAAGAATCTGAGTCATCAAATGCTCAGGGGTGTATAGCAAGTACGTCAGACGATGACAAAATTCTCTACAGCGAGGCAACAATTATTTCAAAAGGAAAAAAAACCAATTATCTGACGCCTGGCTTATAGACTCAGGAGCTACCTGACACATGACCTCTTGGAGAGAATGGTTCCACACATATGAACATATTTCAAGAGGATCTTTATACATGAGTGATGATTATACCCTAAAGATCGCTAGTATTGGTACTGTCAAAATAAAAATATTTGATAGTATGATTTGCACAATTGAAGAAGTACGACATGTTAAAGACCTGAAGAATAATCTATTGTCTTTGGGACAATTAGATAGTCATAGGTGTAAAACCCAAGTTGAAAATAAGATCATGAAGATTGTGAAAGGCACGCTTATATTGATGAAGGCAAGAAAGATCGGTGCTAATATGTTCATACTTAAAGGAGAAACATTACAGGAAGCTGATGTGTGTGTTGTGTCAAATGGAGAAGAGTCAACGATGATATGGCATCTCAAACTTGGCCACATGTCAGAACAAGGTTTGAAGATTCTGTCTAAGTGAAAATTTCTTCCAGGGCTTAAATCGGTTAACTTACCGTTTTGTGTTACAAGTAAGCAACATAGATTGAAGTTCAGTAGATCTACTTCCAGAAGTAAATGCATTCTAGACTTGGTTTATTCTAATGTTTGGGAATCACCAGAGATATCCATGGGATGTGCCAAGTACTTGGTGACTTTCATTGATAATTATTCCAAGAGATGTTGGGTGTATCCAATTAAGAAACAGTCAGATGTGTTTCCATCATTCAAATAGTACAAATCACAGGTAGAACTTGAATTCGAAAAGATGATAAAGTGCTTAAGTACAAATAATGGTGGAGAGTATAAAGTCGGCAAGTTTCTTACTCTCTGTAAGTAAGAATGTATTCAGAGAAAATTTACGGTAGCATATACTCCTCAACAAAATAGAGTGTCAAAGCAGATGAATAGAACTCTTACACAAATGATAAGAGTTATGTTGAGGATTGCTGGTCCCAACTCATTCTGGGCATAAGCAGCCAAAATTGCCAGTTATATAGTAAATCGGTCATCATCCACAGCAATCTGTATATATGAATTTTGTATTTGTATCGACTGCGAAACCAAAATTGTTCTTGATATACTGTTTGATGCTTCGTTTTTGATATATAACTGTTGAGGATAGAGATGGCTGATCTAAAAAACCCGGTCATCTCAGTTGATTTGGCCTTTCACAATCCCCCTAAAGAACATTTATCAAAAAGCAATTTCATAAGCTAACTTGCTTCAATGAACAATAACAAATAGCAGAAAATGCCAATGCAACAACTAAAGTACTGTGAGGTGAACTATAGAGAAATATTAAGGAAAAATCAGAGGTTTGATAAGCATACAACAATTGAATTAACAAAAAAAAATCTAAGAAGCTGTTAGGAAATTGAGCTTCCTCTCAAGATCACTCTAAACAATTTGTCAAGTAATAAATCAATAAAAAAAATTAAATTGAGAATAATATCAATACCGCAAAACTAGATTTACTTGGAATACTCAAAATCTGGAGAAAAACTACGACTGTTGTCAAAAAGACAACCAGAGAAAAATATTCACTATGTTAAAAATTATTATAACCATACTCTCAAAAATAATTTTTCTCACCAAAGCCCCAAATACACCCAAAACTTTCAATTTAAGAGTAATTATATTCAACTCTCAAATTCTCTCTAAATATAAGAGGATGTGAATATTGGGGATGATAAAACTTATGAAATGCTCTCCTATTTATAACCAAACAGATAGCATTGTTCAAATTACGTTACTATTCATACGGCATTACTGTTCATACCACGTTACTATTCATGCTGCGTTACTATTCAAACCGCGTGGTCAAACCCTATTTTTAACATAAGCCAAAGAATCGGGGTATATTATTATAGTCCTCGCATGATACTAAATTGCTTAAGTTGCTTCCGACTTTTGTGATAGAAACTTAAGTGCTTGTGTTTGGCAGTCGAGAAAGCTAAAGACAATGAAAAAAAGTGAAAGAAAATCTCATTATAGAAACTTATAAAATGTTCTCGTTAATTCATCTGAGTGCAGCTTACACACACTTATATATAGAAGCTCAGTTGTGCTTGTTACAATTTGTAACTAATTTGTTATACACACGTGAGAGCTAACACAAATAACTAACTAATCCACATCAGCTTAAGTGAGCTGCTGTCAAGAACACAATAACAGCATGTACATGACTACTCTGTTTCTTCTCATTTAATCAGCCTCACTAACATCCCCTCTTGAACTGGAGTCTCATTAATTCTTTCATCTTCTTGTCATGACTACTCTATTTCTTCTCATTTAATCAGCTTCACTAACATCCCCTCTTGAACTGAAGTCTCATTACTTCTTTCCTCTTCTTGTCTCATTTCAAAAACCTGGCTGACATCCCCTCTGGAACTTAACCATCTAGGATGAACATTTAGCTACTTCGCAAGTAATGAAATTGAGTAAAAGTAAGAGCCTTGGTCAACACATCTGCTGTTTGATCTTCACTTGGCACAAAACAAACTATAGTTTTTTTTTAAGCAACCCTGTCTCTGATAAAATGAATATCCAGCTCTACATGCTTTGTTTTTACATGATAGACTGCATAATATGCTAAAGCAATCACACCTTGGTTGTCACACCACATAAGTGGGGTTGTGCTCAGCTTGATTTAAAGCTTAGCAAGTAGAGACTGAATCGAAATAACCTCTGATGTAACATGAGCTAGAGCTCTATACTTAGCTTTTGTACTTGACCGTGAGACAGTTGATTGTTTTTTGGAAGACCATGAAACCAAATTGGGACCAAGTTACACAGCAAAACCAGCCACTAACTTCCTATCATCTCGATCACAAGCCCAATCTGAGTCTGAAAAATAGTTTATTTGCATAGCTCCACAATTGTAAAATTGGAGTCCAAAATGAATTGTGCCTTTGAAATATCTTAACAATCTTTTGTAAGCATACCAGCGAGAAGTTTTGGAATTAGATAAAAATTGACTAAGTTTGTTGACAGCGAAAGCTATCTCTGGTCTAATAAGTGTAACATATAGTAGTGCCCCAATAAGACTTCTATATTGAGAAACATTTGTAATATCATTACCTGAGGCTTTAGTAAGATACTGACCTGTAGACATGGGTGTGGGAACTGGACTGCTGTTAACCAAGTCATGTTTTGCCAAAATATCAGCAATGTATTTGGCTTGAGATGGATGAATTCCATTCTGCAATTTTGAAACTTCAAGGCCTAAGAAATAATTGAGTTCTCTAAGATCTTTCAAGGCAAAGGTCTTCTGCATATCTTGAATAACTTGCTAAACTTTAGTTGAGCTAGAACTAGTGATGATAATGTCTAACACCAAAATCAAATGACCATTTCTCTCTTGTAAACGAGTAAATTGTCTGACTTAGAATTCTGAAAATGCCACTAAGAAAGCATGGTTGTTTTGAATCTAGCAAACCAGGCTCTTGGAGCTTGCTTCAAGCCATAGATTGCTTTCTTTAACTTGCAAATGTGTTGTGGTTTATGGGGATTAATAAACCCCTCATATTGTGCCATATAGACTTCTTCATCAAGAATGCCATTTAAAAATGCATTGTTCACATCTACTTGTCTAAGAATCCAATTATTCATGAATGCAATACTTAAAATGACCCTGACAGTAGAAGCTTTTATCAATGGGTTATCAGTTTTAATATAATCAACACCATGAATCTGATGAAAACCTTTAGCCACCAGCCTTGTTTTATACTTCAATATGGAGCCATCAGGATTATATTTTATCTTAAAAACCCATTTATTTCCAACCACTTTAACAGGAGCAGTAAGTAACACCAATTCACATGTGTGATTAGCTTGCAAAGATTGAAACTATTCTTGCATAGCTTTGAACCATAATGGATCAGATAAAGCTTGAGTGACAGAGTAACATTTAGATGGTTGATCTAAAAGGGCAGTAAGATATGACTTTGGTTTAAAGATATCATTCTTAGATCTAGTTATCATAAGATGACCAATAGAAAGTGGTGTAGGGAGAGTATGTGGTGGTAAATCATTTAAAGGAGAAGAAGAATATTGCTGAGAAAGAGGTGTGGTATTTAGATGAGTTGAGTTATTTGAGGTTGAAAGCAGAGGAAATGATGGAGATAATACCTGAGGAGTAGCTGATATTGGAGCTGCAGAATCATTTGCTGAATTTGTTGCTAAAGGAGCTGGAAATTGAATAACAGAAGAAGATGAAGAGGGACACTCAGAATTTGTTTGAGAAGATACTGTGACTGAAGAAAAATCAATACCAGGGATATAAGAAAAAGATTTTTCATCAAAGACCACATGATTAGAAATGTAGACTCTTCCAGATGAGTGAAGACACTGATAACCCTTATGATTGGAGTTGTATCCAATGAAAATGCACTTGCCAGTTCTAAATTCAAACTTGTGTCCATTATAAGATCTTAGATATGGAAAACATGCACAACCAAAGATTCTAAGACTGGAGTAATCTGGTTTCTAATTAAAAAGCTTATGATAGGGTGAGATGTTGTTTAGAACTGGTGTAGGAAGTCTATTGATTAGAAAAACAGCAGTGTGAAATGCATTCCACCAGAATTTTGGAGGAAATTGTGCTTGAGCAAGGTAAGTCCAACATCAATAATATGTATATGTTTCCTTTCAATCATCCCATTTTGGTGATGAATATGTGGGCAATGGTGCTTAAATTGTATTCCTGAGGTATTGAGTAAGGAAGAGAAAGATCTGAATTCCCCACCCTAGTCGGTTTAAACTACTTTAATACTCTTTTATAATTGTTTTTCAATAAAGGTTTTAAATTTGATAAACACTGGTAGTGCAGTAGACTTTGAACTTAGTGGAAATATCCAAGGAAATCGGCTAAAATCATCTAGAATGGATAGATAGTAAGCAGAACCTTGGGTTGAATTAACATGAGAGGGTCCCCAAGGTCTGCAAAAATCAGTTGTAAAGGTTTTGTGGATCTAGATTGAACAGAGTTAAATGAAGCATATGATTCTTACCAAACTGGCAAGCATCACAGAAGTCTAAATTCTGAATATTATTAACACCAACAAACTTATTACAAGAATTCATGATTGTGTTTCAAAACATGAATTGCAGGGTGCCCTAATCTTCTATGAAGAAGATTTACATCAACAGCTTTTGTATCAACAATAGACATATAAGACTTTTTATTTTCCTGAGAAAAATTTAAACCAAACATTTCACAGTTTGAACATGAAAGATAAGCAAACAGAGATTGAAATTTTTTTTGACTAAGATACACTAAATTGACAGCAACAGACTGAGAATTTAAGGTAGGACTTTGGACTTTATAGAGACCTCCTCTAGCAACTCCTTCAAGCAATATGATCCCTATGCTCCTAGCCTTAATGAGATAAGAAATTCCAACAAAATCAAGTGTAACATTATTATCAGCAAGTAACTTTAAAACACTAAGTAAGTTTTTGGTGATTTTAGGCACATGTAATACATGATTAAGAGTTAATAACTCAAGAGTGTTTGTAGCAAGCTTAACTGATCCAACATGTTCAATAAGCAATGCATTACCATTGCGAACAAATAGTTGTTCAGTTCCAACATAAGCTTTAGAGTTGACAAGCTTACCTAAATCATTTGTGATGTGATTGGTTGCTCCACTGTCAATATACCAGGAAGGATCCTCAATAATCTCAGGATTTGCAGCACAAGTAGCTTGAGCTTGAGCTGATGGTGCAGAAGTACTAGGCATTCTATTAGTAACATTTCCATGAAAATATGGAGAGACACCATAAGGAAAACTAGGAGTAAAAGTATTATAGCCAGTGGAGTAATTAAGAGGTGCGTAGCCTGATATGAAAGCAGGATCTAAGTAAGCCATACTAGCTTGAAATGCTGCTCCTCTTGGCATATAGGGATTCACAAAATTAGGTCCAAGAAATATTGAACCTCTGCCAAAACCATTGAATGACATGCATCTGCCATATTGACCTCTGAAATTTCCTCTACCAAAATTCTTCTGAGGGACAAATGAAGGATTGAACTTGTTTTTGCATCTATTTGCTCTATGTCCAAGAATGAAGCAAATTTGACAGATACTGTTTGAAGAGTTTCTAGCACCAGCAAATTGAGAAATATTGTTGTTTTGAAACCCACTATTATCATTTCCAAAATTACCTCCAGTGTTTTTCTGAAAACCATTATTATTTTTGCTAGAGTGTGGACTTTCTGAGCAACATTTGCAGACATATGATGCATGACTTCACTAGCAATTTTTCCTTTTTTTTGTTCAATTCTATTTTCATGATTTAGAAGCAATGAATACAAATCATCTAGAGTAATAGTTCATTCCCTTGCTAGAATAGCAGTTATTAAAGATTCATAATCAGAAGAGTCAAGACCAGTCAACACATGCATAACAAAGTCATTCAGTTCAACTGGTTTCCCTGCTAAGGCTAGTGTATCTGCTATACGTTTGATTTTAGCAAAGTAATCAGCCATACTCACAGGCACTTTCTTAACAGTTTGGATTTGCATTCTAAGAGTTTGAATTCAAGCTTGTGATTGAAAAATGAACATACTATTAAGTGATTCCCACAACTGTTTTGAAGTTGCACAATCAATTACGGTTGACAGTAAACTTTGCTGGATAGAGGACATCATCTAGCTCAAGAGAAGTTGATCTGTTTTCATCCAAGCAACGAACTCTGGATTTACAGATCTGGACTCAGTTGCATCTGATTCTGAAGCTTCTTCAGTGTTGAAAAGTGAAAGAAATTGCTCTGGACATTTCTGATCACCATTAATGAAACCTTCAAGATCATTTCCTTTAATTGATGTCAAGACTTGAGTCCTCCATAGAATGAAATTGTTTTGATCCAGTTTAACAGGTGTAATGAAGTTAAAAGATGAATTGGATTGTGCAATATTTGCCATTGTTAGTTCTAATACCATGATAGAAACTTAAGTGTTTATGTTTGGCAGTTAAGAAAGCTAAAGAAAATGAAAGAAAATGAAAGAAAGTGAAAGAAAATCTCATTATAGAAACTTATAGAATGTTCTCGTCAATTAATCATAGTACAACTTTCACACATTTATATATAGAAGCTCAGCTATGCTTGTTACAGTTCGTTAGCTAATTTTTTATACACACGTGAGAGCTAACACAAATAACTAACTAATCCACGTAAGCTTAAGTGAGCTGATTAGCTGCTGTCAAGAACACAATAATAGCATGTACATGATTACTCTGTTTCTTCTCATTTAATCATCTTCACTAACATTTTTTAACATAAATATCAACTATCTGATTACTCTAATGTTCAAATGGAAGAGTTAATCAACATTGGATATTAGAGGCTCATGAAAAAGACAATCATAGTAGTTTCGGCCGATCAGCGCAGTAGTCCCTTCTAGCACTTCAACAGTCTTAGCCTCTTCTTCTGATATGACAAAAGCCACTTCTAAATCTGAATAAACCTGGTAAGAACTAAGAAGAATTTGGCTTCCATAAATAAGAAGGTCTTAAAACAAAAAGCTAACAGATAACCAATCATAATGAATCTTGAAACCCATCTTATGGCTTAAATCAGAAAAAATAGAAATCTCCTCTTACAATAGCATAATTGAGTCAAATAGCCGCAATAATGAAAAACAGTCAGCCGACGTTTAGCAAGGCCACAAATAACCGCCAAATGTGAAGGAGAATATTTCCAGCAAGATATTTTAGAACTGGATACATCCAAGAAAGACAGAGATCCAACTTCTCTTGTTAGTCGTATTAATTAATTAGTATAAACTAGCTGAATGTTTAATGCCCATGCACTTTTGAGTGAGTTTCTGTGATTGCTGTGACGTAATATGACACTATTCAATCAAGCCGCTCTGCTTTTCAGTGATAGACTTATAGACACAAATGAGATTAGTGCACATGCGTTAGCTAGATATAATTAAAATACCAAGATTATATTCCCATCATAATTAACAACTAATTTTTCAGTTTCTTATATCAATTTCTTTTTCAATATATTTAATGGCAATATCATGAGCTCAATGTTAATTTTACTGTATTTTGCACATTTATGATATTTTATTAAACCAACACCAACACAAAAGAAAATTTGACAAAAGTACTGCCAAGATTATCATCATCTGAATTTTGAATACCAAACATCATATATAAATCAACAATCCCACACTAACTAAAATGATTAGGATACCCATTAGATAGAAATTCACATTACAATTTGTCCAACAACTACCAAAAGAAACACCATAAAAGTAGAGTACATAACTTCTCCTCAGCAGTTGAATCTTCCTAAGAGCTCAACGATAACACAATACACAATTCGATGGATAGCTGCATGATCGGGAAGTCTAATTTTGTACTTATAATATGATCTTTTCATCAGACTTGGTCAAAGGTCGTTTTGTGATTAATTTCAAAAGCAGAGTGTATACAAATGATCGGGTGTTCTTCATGAAAATAGCAAGATTGAACATAATTAATATAATGGAAATCAAATTATAACGATTGGATTTTCTAGATTAGCACTATTTCATCATTGTATAATCTAACTTGAGACGATCAATATTTATACCGATTTCATCCCTTTGATTGTTACTTTGATGTTTGCTTTTAAAAATTCTCTTCATCTATTGATTTCATGTAACAAAACTTTTAGACACAATACAATTTTACAGAAAATTAACTAAACCCAAATGAAATATCAAGGCTGTAATTAGCTATTGATCAAAGTAAAAGAAGAAACGAATGAATTCATAACGGGTACTGCAATATGTATATGAATCTGTTTAGAGTTCTTTATCATAGATAAACCATGTATTTGTGATGAGATTTATTGGAGTTAATTGCTGTTTTTATGATTATCAAATAATATATTTGAGAGTTATTCATTTTTGTACATATAAAATTGAATTTATTTTAATTGTGTACAAGCATTTGAGGGTCATTGGGAGGATTTGCTCATTAATAATGGTTTGTGAAGTGAACCGATCAGGGGAATTTATCAAAAGCACTCTGTTACATCATATTCATTCATGTACACTCTCTCCAAATCCCATAACAACAAAAACAGAAAATCAAAAGAGAAACAATATCCCCCAATGCCAGGAAAGTATCAGAAACAAATCAAAGCTTTCGCATGCTTTGATTCCACATGCTACCTAATCTGTTCTAAATCAAGATTATCATCGTCCCAAATTCCGAATTTTGCATACAAGACATTATAAATCAACAATTCAAAGAAAAATGAAGAATTTAAACCAACTAAAAGGGAAACCATTAGGTGAAATTTAACATGAAGAGCAATCAATCAACCAAGCTTCTATCTGCCTGAATTACCGAACGCATTCGGCCGCTTCTCATGAACTGCTGATCCTATAGAATTTTGATTACATCCATTCTGGCAAAAACACTTAATATCGGCTTTCGGTTTGGACTAAAAGCAAATATGCAGCTGAATCCGATTGATTGAAAATTTAAAACTGTACCCAACAGAAAAAAGAAAATGACAAGCAGCTCTAACTAATGCAGGGGATGCATGCATATTAATATATCTCATTAAATCATCCCCCATTGTGCTCTAAGACAAATAGAAGCTAACGCATTAATTAATTTATTTATAAAAAAGGTTAATAAACTTATTAACTAATAAATATTAATATGAATGGACTAGTATTTTTTGTATCTTTACTATAATCTTGCTAATAATTATTTATAAATAAATTAATATCAAACAACTTATAGTAAAGCTTAGTATCCTTGCAACAATTTTACTAATAATTATTTTTTGTACCTTTATAATGATCTTGCTAATAATTATTTATAAATAAATTAATATCAACCAACTTAAAGTAAAGCTTAATATCCTTACAACAATCTTAATAAATATTGTACATAAAAATTTAATATACCAAATTAATCTAAAAGGAAAATAATAAGTTAAAAATTTACTTTAAGTTTTATTTTATTTTTAAGACTAATTTCATGGATTAACATTTTTTTCATTAATATCTCAAGAATATTATTGTAAGGGTATTATTATTAAAAGAAATAAAAATTAAGAGTGGGAACGCAATATATTTAACAGTAAGTGTGTCTTAATGTATTTATTAAAATATAGAGACTAAACAGACTAGTATGTCAAAGTATAGAGAATAAAAAAGTATTTACTCTTTATCAATTAATTAATATTAACTAAACTAATTGATAGTCTATACTCTAAAATGCTATTATTTATTAAGCTTCTACTACTATATTGGTAGAAATTAACACCCCTATCATTTCTGTTTAAGGGAATTTTCCAATTTCCTAAGATCGTACCAAAATATTTGTGCCCAAATAATTTTATCCTTCAGTCGTCAATTAGTCATAAATTCATCCCAAACAAAAGGATTTTTCATAAAAGAAAAATATTATTTGTTGTAATTGGCGTTCTCTTGTGATATACAAAAAAAGAAAAAATGATTTTTTTTTTATAGGAAAAAGAAAAATAATTTGAAATCCTAAAGATTCCACGGATATCTGAAGAATCTTGTGGGAATTATTAGATATAGCATCTGGATCACGATTATGAAATAAAATACCTGGAGTGTAGACGAGGTCAATTTTTTTGGGCTGCCTTCCAAGCCATGGAATCATCAGTGTCTATTATTTATTGATTATGATTGTATTCTTGTCTATAATTTGATCTTATTATAACATTAATTTAACAGATTGACATCTTAGGGATTTGAATTATTGGCCTGTACTACTTCCGAGAAGGGCACTTAAAGCACCGCCCATCTTATTAAACTCCATCACTTTTGTTACCTAATATGTTACATAAAAGTTTAGGTCACTTTTGCTACCTAATACGTTACATAAACGTTTAGGTGAAGTGATATTATTAATATGGTGACAAAGCTAATTAAGGTAATACATATGTGCAAACCGGCCAGGTCTAATTAAGTTTTCAACCAATTAATTTCTTCGTCAGTGTTCAAGATTTGTGACAATTTCTCAGTTTCATCACATTGATGACCACTCACCAGATCTTAAAATGAAGCGTGGACTTATTTAACTCCTTTAATTTTCTTTTTTAATTTTTATTCTTCATGGTTATAACATGTACAACTGAAACAAAGCCTTCCCAAAATAAAGTAGAAAAAAAAACTTGAAACAAAGCAGCCAAAAAGGAACCAGCAATTATTTTAAAACTGCTCCCCTAATGAAACCTGCTGATTTGTTGTAATTTGTTTTGCGTCGTCTTTTACGAATTTTGACTGAGAGAATAAAGAAATATATATCAAGTTTATGCGTACAAACAACTACAAGTTTATAACTGATAGTGTTGAAGTTTTAATCTGACCAGAATTAGCCTTAGATTAAACAAGGTATCTGCTTTTGGCTTACCAAGAGAGGAAGAGAGAAAATGGGTTGTGGGAACAAGGATAATTTGCCAAAATCGTATCCCATGGTCGGTGGAGATGGCCCTCAAAGCTATGCTCAAAATTCGAGTTACCAGGTAAACTTTAGGGCTTAATAAAGAATCCATATATGTTATTAATTCATTGGTTTTAAGATACTAATATCAATTTTAAAGACAAACTTGTATCAAAATGAAGATGCGGAAGGGGGTAATTTAGATAGTTTAGCATATTTATCTCAATATCTTTGATTAGTTTAATAGAATTTGTTGGTCAGTTCAGCTACCGATTCCCTAACTTTTGGATATTTTAACATTAAGTAATACATCAACGGCATTCATGAAAACGTCCGTTTAATTCACTAAGATTGTTTATATTAGCTAGGAAGCGACTCTATATATTTTCAGATTCTTGCTTTTTGTTTCCCTTGCAAAACTCTTATATGTGTGTTATGTTGTTGGATTTAGATTCAATATTATATTATTTTTGTGTTAATCATTTGACGAGTTTCTGATTCATAGGTAGTTATTAGAAGAAAGAATATATATATAATGAATTTTAACTGTGGGATGTTATAAAATATACAAATGTGACTAGATATTGAAGGATTTGAAATTTTCTACTGAGCATTTTATAATTTTGTGACTATTTATTATTAGATAAGAAACAAGAAATAATATGCAACTAAATCTTAGTTGTTAACTACTATAAATGCACGATGGTAAGAAGTTAAATTATAAAAAAGACAAGCAAAGCTCATAACATTTAAAAGATGAGAACAGTTTACATGATTCTAACAAGAATAAGCAGATGAAGCATGTTGAAAATATAATTCAGACCACTTTACATATGGCTACAGAAAGGAGTAATGGATGCTGCAAAGGAACTGATCCATGAGGCCATAATTAACAAGCTTGACCTGAGTATCATGGGATTATCTCATACAACCGGCACATTTCATGTAGCAGATTTGGGCTGTTCCAGTGGACCTAACACCTTCTCTGCCATGCAGAATATCATTGAAGCTGTAGAACTAAAACTAATTCAACTTGCTGAGCACCAAGACCCTTCAGCCCTAGAATTTCAAGTGCTCTTCAGTGATCAATACGATAATGACTTTAACACACTCTTTAAAACCCTTCCTCATTCACGGATATACTTTGCTGCCGGCGTGCCGGGTTCATTCTACGGCCGCTTGTTTCCGAAATCTTGTCTACATTTTGTATACTCCTGCTACGCACTGCATTGGCTCTCCAAGGTTCCTGAAGAGATTGTGGATAGGAATTCCCCATCATGGAATAGTGACAGCATACACTGCACTGGGTTGGTGAAAGGAGTTGCCGAGGCTTATTCAGCTCGGTTCAGGAATGACGTCGAGGCCTTTTTGAATGCTAGAACACCAGAAGTTGTGCCTGGAGGATTGATTGTCATTCTGATATCAGCAGTGCCAGATGGGATCCCTTTTCCTAAGACAGCTGCTGGTGTTTTATACGATGTCTTTGGATCTTGCCTCGTTGACATGGCCAAAATGGTAAGAAAGAATAACTCTTCGCTAGCTCCTTATTGTTTCACAATTTTATCAATTAGGTACTATTTTTTTTAAATTTTCTTTGACATTTCCTAGTTATAATTTTAATGTTCGAACTTTACTATTGAAGGATAAACATGACTTTTTAACATACAAAACCAGAACCAATTCTCTACTTTTTGACAAACACATCATATTAAACTGACAATCAGGTTATTATAGTTTAAAAAAATGAATAACTAATAAAAAGAGATATGATCATTTTTCAAAAATTAACTTTACAAAACCGTCTAAGTACAACTTAATCTTGTAAATTTAAAAAAAAACCAAAATAATTATATACAAAGAGATATATTTAAAATAATCAATTGATAAATTGAACTATTGTAATACACTTGACTTATATTGAAATTTTCAAAATACCCTAGTGACATCAACAATTTCTTAACGAAGTTAATAGTTTAGTAGTAAAATAATAAAAATTTAAAAAAAAGTAATTGTCATAAAATTTTAATGGTAGTGAAATGATAATATCCTTTAAAAAAAAAAAAAAGAGGCCTAAGAGATAAAAGTGAGAAACATATTAGGGATGTAAGTGTCCTTATCCCTTTTTTTCCTTTTCAAAGTGTTTGTTATTGGTTAGATGTTTTTTTAAATATTAAAAAAATGAAATTCAAATCTTGCTTACACTAGTTGTGAAAGGTGGTTTAAGTACTGTGCTTTCTAGATTTTTATTTTTTCTTAGAAGCATGTAATTGAGTGACTTTAGGTATATTGGTTTGATTAATCACTCAAGTTCAACTCCTGTAAGAGATAAAGGGTTAAAAATTATATTTGAACTCTATCAATCCCTACCTCTTAAAGTGAAAAACAAAAAAAAAATTCCTTAATTTAGAACCTTTGGAATTTATTGACATAGACAAAATTATTTCTCTTATCACAGGGATTAATTAGTGAAGAAAAAGTGTACTCATTCAACTTGCCCATATACCACACAACCCCCAAGGAGTTGGAGACCCTTATACAGAGAAACAAATACTTCAGTATTGAGAGAATGGAAGAATTGAATCATCCCATGAGAAACACACCATTTACTGCTGAAGATTACACCTCAAATTTAAGGCCTATTTTTGAAGAAATTATCAAGGACCATTTTGGGAATGAGTATGTAAACCAGATATTTCATAATTATGCCATAAAGATTGCAGAGAATCTCTCCATCATTGAGGAGAAAACAAATGATATTATTGACTTGTTCATCCTTCTCAAGAGAATCATATCAACTGACTAGATTAATTTACTATTATTTCAGATTGTGCTCAGCATACAAGATACAATTGAAGTAGCACAGCTAGTCTGTCTCTCTAGCCATTTATTTCTTCTTTTTTCTTGGCAAATATATATTATCCGTTTCATTTATTTTACTTTTAAAAGTGTATGGGTGGACAAAGTCCAATTTAATTTTTTAGCATCTATCAAAGAATTCATACTTGAGCAGCTAACTAAAGAAAATTACTTGAAAACCACTGAATTAATCAAGGCCGTGAGTTGGTTAAATGCTCCTTAAATCTCTAACTGAGGCTGGAGCAAACTGTCCTTAATCCCTTTTTCTCTGAAAAAGTACCCAAAATATATTCTCATTCATCAATTATTCCATACTTTTCGCATACTCTGTGTGTGTGTGTGTCTGTGTGTGTGTATAATTTACCCTTACAAAGTCATGTTTGATTTAGGCAATCATTTTAAATACAGGGCCTAGGTAGGAAATTGGTCCAAATCCCTGGGGCGGGTGTAAAATGTGACGGCGTCAGTGTAATTCTTGACGTTATTATTATTGATCTCGAATCTTGGTAGTATTGTGTTGATGGCTTGGCAGTATTTGGGATGCTGAGTTGCTTACTTCGAATGCCAGAGCTAAGTTATAGTTGACGAATTGCCGTCGTATGGTCCAATAGCCAAGCAAGTCTTCAATTATTTGTTGATTTAGTGCACTACTTATATACAACTAAAAGTCAATTTGATTCTTTGACTAATAAGAACTGCCATTCTAACATTAATCATCAACAATGGTAATCATCATCATTTTTGTCATAAAAAATCATCATCATCATTATCGATTGGTTCTTCGACGACAGCTAAGAGGCCGACCATGACAGCGGCGATGAGCTACTGAACCGACGAATCCGAACAGTGATGAGCAATGGAGATGGGCTGCAATCGGCAATGAATCTGACTGGTGACGAGCTGCTCAATTGGCTAGTGAGTGAGAGGAAACTTTATTTTGATAACAGTAATTCCTCCTTCCTCAACTGCTCCAGCAATTAGACCTGAGCCAAACTGATCCTCCACGAAACCCTCCATACAGGGAAATTGGGAGAAAAAAAAAAAAAAGTTATAACAAGTATGATTTATATCACCTTAATATGTTCAAATGTAACAACTTGATACAATATGTTCATTATTAGTCAATCTACTTGCACTCTATATCAAAAAGCAATCTGTCAAAATCAATAAATTTTCTCGGTCATCCACAAGGCATAATAGATAGTAATTGTTAAGTTCACCTAGCAACATGAACTATGGGAATCAATGGCATTGTGAAGAGGTTACACATTAAGGGGAAAAAAAAAACTAAAACCAGAAAAAAAAAAAAATCTTTCAGATCAAGTTTCCCTATCTCCTCTCAGCATCTGTCAAACTCACATTATACTTTTCCCACTGTCTTCACTGGTTTGCTATATTTCCCAATTGATATTGACCAACTAAAGACATCAACCTTACCTAAGGTATGCAAGCTTCAAACCAACGTTATAACAAGTATGCTTAGAAATATGCGAAACCAGAAGAAGCCTGTCAACTTAATTGCTAACTTCCCAGCAATTTGCAATTGCGCATCACAATTAAATTATTTAGAATATTTTCCAACCTGCAGGGCACAATTAATAGTTACTCAATGAATACAGAAATTCCTCGCTTGCATTTTCAGTGATTATTTTCGACATTGCATCGGAATTGGGGTTGAGAATCTGCATGGAGAAAACAGAATAAATTAAACAAGGAGTTAAAAGTAATCCATGTGGGCACACTAAAATTCGAACTTGATGTTGGATAAACAAACTTCACCAAAATTTAATCCCCGAGAAATATCATGAGTTGCAGATAGTGATAGTACCTGAGGTATGCATCCCACTATTCATTCAAGCTGAATGGCATGATGTCTGCAATATGCTAGGGGATCAGACTCATCATAGGCATTTGGCGTTTTGAGCTTGCTAATTAAGTCACGTATTGTGCACATGATTGAGATTGTTACAGCAGTTGATTTTAGTGGGAAACCAGCTGGGTTGTTCTTAACGTCGGGCATGGCCATGTCTCCATCTTCTTCTTCTTCTTCTGGGATTGTAGCTAGGGTTTCTTCTTCCAGTTCAGTCTTCTGAACTCTTCTTTGATTCTATCTTTCAGTGACTATCAATGTTTTAAAATTTGGCAGGGTTTTTTAATTTTATACAATGTTTTTTTAACAAAAAAATGATAAATGTCTGGACTCTGAAGTGGAAAATTTTTGTTTATATCCCTCGATTTTGATTAAAAATACAAATAAATTCATTTATTTTTGGTCAAATTAAAGAACGCCACACACACACACATACATACATAAGCATTTGTATCAGTATATCTGTAGAATCTCAGGTGCTATTGACTGATAGAGCAACCCAAGACTCTGCCCTAAGACCTCCAGCCAACAGAACAAGATGCAGCAAGATGGTTTACTGAAAAGCTACGACTAAGATGAAATCTATGGAACTTAGATGATCAACCAAAATGGTCTAAAGAATCAAAAGAAAGTAACGTAAAGAAAGAACAAAGAATCTTAACATGGTTCAACTAGATTTCTCTAACTTACATCCACGGGAGGGAAAGAACACAGCTTTATTGATTTCCTTAAGATGAATTACAGAGTAAATGCTTAGATGCCAAAGAAAAGATCACAACTAGCCTTTTATTCCCAGTTCCCCTTCTCTCTCTTTAGCTCTCTCTATTCTCAAATCCGTTGCTTCCACATCAGCTGTTTTCATAACAGCTTTAGTTAATGAACCCAGAAATCCCCAGCACCTCACGTGAGTTCCACATGCTTCTAACGACTTATAACGAACTTTGCAAGCTGAACTCAAGCACGTGATATACGCGTGCATCACTTAACTCTAAACGACAAACCCATACGTCGTTCAGAAGTGTATTTCTTTTACTCATCAAAATGCAGGATCTTGTGCCGTTTGATCTTAAGTGTTTCCAGCTTCTAAACGCAAATTCTTCTGCCGTTTTGGTTTTCTGGATTTGCTTTCACAAACAACAATTCTCCACCTTGAAACAAATCATCCCTGGTTTCCCCCTCCATTTCCAGAATGAATTACCAGCAGCCAAGACCAGCTATGTCCAAGCAAACTTTGAACTTAGCTGTAGTGACTACTTTAGTTAACATGTCAGCAGGATTTCTATCTGTATGTATCTTCACCATTCTGACCACACCTATGGAGATTACATTTCTGATGAAATGCAGCTTTATGTCTATGTGCTTTGTCTTCTCATGGTGAGCTGGGTTTTTACTCAAGTAAATGGCACTTGAGCTATCACAGAACACATCAACTGTTTTCTGACTCATTCCTAGCTCAGAAATCAAGCCTTTTAACCATAAGGCTTCCTTTCTTCAACAACAACATGCTGAAGACTTGCTTTCCAGTTAATTAAACAACCTTCCAGCATGTACTAATACCATGTGAGAGATCTTCTCCTGTCTAAGTCCCCTGCAAAATCAGAATCAACAAAACCACTGATCCCCTCAGATTTGATCCTTGATTTTCCATAAATCAGCCCATGGCTCAGGGTTCCACTTAGGTATCTCAGCACCCATTTTACAGCTCTCCAATGTTCCTTTCCAGGAGACACCATATATCTGCTAACTACACTTAGAGCATAAGAGATATTAGGCCTAGTTAGAACCATAGCATACATCATGCAGCCAACTGCATTAGCATAGGGAATCTTAGCCATCTCTAACTTTTCTTCTTCTGTCTTAGGACATTGCAGGCTGGAGAGCTTAAAATGTGTTGCTATTGGAGTCATCACAGGTTTACATGAGGTCATCCCAAAGGTTTCCAGTACCCTCCTCAGATATTTCTCTTGAGAAAGAAACATAATGCCTTTACTTCTATCCCTCTTGATTTCCATGCCTAGTATCTTCTTTGCTGACCCCAAATCTTTCATCTCAAATTCAGAGCTCAACAAATTCTTCAAAGCTTCAATTTCTTCTCTTGACTTACAAGCTACCAACATATCATCTACATATAGTAACAGGTATATGTAGAGATTTGTGCTTATTAGCTTGTAATATACGCAGCAATCAAAACTGCATCTCAGGTATCCATGTGACAGCATGAACTCATCAAACCTGAGATACCATTGCCTTGGAGATTGCTTGAGTCCATACAGTGATCTTTTCAGCAAGCAGACATGGTTTGGTTTCTCAGAATCCACATATCCCTTAGGTTGAGTCATAAGAATTTCTTCTTGTAGTCTTCCATGTAGGAAAGCAGTCTTGACATCAAGTTGATCAAGCTCTAAGTCATGAACTGCAGTCATTGCTAACAGCACCCTTATGGAGGCATGTCTGACCACAGGGGAGAATACCTCTTTAAAGTCGATTCCTTCCCTTTGAGTATACCCCTTTGCTACCAGCCTAGCTTTGTACCTTTTAGGTTCACTAGCTGTGAGGCCTTCTTTGACTCTGAAAACCCACTTGCAACCCACTGTCCTTCTGTTACCAAGTTTCTCAATCAATATCCAAGTGTGATTCTTCTTAAGAGAAGCTATCTCATCATTCATAGTTTCCTACCATTCTGATTTGTTTGAGCTTTGAATAGCTTCTGCAAAACTCTTGGGCTCATCTACATCAATATCATGTGAAGCAGCTAGTGCATATGCTATCAGATCAGTATACCCATATCTCTGTGGTGGTTTGATTTGTCTCTTTTCTCTATCTTTTGTCAACTGATAACCCTGTACTTGAGTCTGCCTTTGAGATTGTGGTTGAGGGTCACTGCATTCATTTTCATCTCTACTGTCTTGATCTGAATTGCTCCCCCTCTCAGATTTCTTTGAATCATGATGCTCCACCTCAAATTGGATGTCTTCTTGCACTTGAGGTTTCTGAGTTTTCAGCCCAGCATCCTTTCTGATTCCCAAAACAGCCTTCTCATTAAATGCCACATCTCTGCTTATTATGCACCTTGGAGGTTCTAGATCAGTGCACCATAGTTTGTATCCTTTAACTCCATCAGGATAGCCTAGGAACTGACCTTTAAGAGCCCTGGGTGCTAACTTTCCTTGACTGATATGTGCATAAGCAGGGCATCCAAACACTTTAAGATTGACATAGCTTGCTGGTTGCCCATGCCACATTTCAAATGAAGTCTTAAAGTCTAGAGCAGTAGAGGGACTCAAATTCACCAGATAACTTGCTGTTAACAGGGTTTCTGCCCAGAGACTTTTTGGAAGCTTTGATTGCACCAGTATTTCACCTCACCTTATCCATCAAGGTCCTGTTCATTCTTTCTGCCAATCCATTTTGCTGAGGTGTTAACCTCACTGTTTTATGCCTTGCTATCCCTTCATTTGCACAGTAGCTGTTAAATTGCTGATTGCAGAACTCAAGTTCATTGTCTGTTCTTAACTTCTTAACCTTCTTTCCAGTCTGATTTTCAACTAAGGTTTTCCATTCTTTGAATTTGTTAAAGACCTGATCTTTGTGCTTCAGTACATAGACCCAAACCCTTCTTGAATAATCATCTATTATTGAAAAAAAATAGCTATTTCCACCTAATGAGCTTGTCTGTGTAGGTCCCCAGAGATCAGAGTGTATGTAGTCTAGGATGCCAATAGATTTGCTGGTTGAGTTTTTGAAACTGTGCCTTGTGGACTTCCCAAATACACAATCTTCACAAAAATCTAACTCATCTATCTTATCCTTTCCCAGAACTCCTTGTTTCTCAAGTTCTTTTAACCCCTTAACACTTATATGCCCCAATCTTAGGTGCCACAGCCTGGTGCTCTCCCCACCAGTGCCAACAATCACATCTATTATCCTTGTAACTGCCTCACCATCTAGGACATATACACCATTCCTTTTAAACCCTTTCATTACTATCTTAGAGCCCTTCATGATTAACAATCTACCAGATTCAAGCTTAATACTAAACCCATTCTGATCAATCAAACCTAGTGAGATCAAGTTCCTTTTTAAATCAGGAACATATCTGACCTCTTTAAGTTCCCAAATTGTCCCATCATGAAGCCTAAGACTCACATTTCCCATGCCTATGACTCTACATACAGCATTGTTACCCATCATTACTTTTCCCCCATCTAAATCATGGTAATCAGAGAAGTAAGTTTTAAATGGGCACATGTGAAATGTGCAGCCAGAGTCTAGTATCCATTTACCTCTCTGGAGATCCTCTGTAGCCACACATACACCAGCAGATTCATAACCTTCTTCCTCCACTGTAGCTGCATCACCATTTCTTTCCTTGTTTTTGTTCTTCAGTTCTTGACAGTCTCTCTTGAAGTGACCTTCTTTGTTACAATGAAAGCACTTCTTGTTTTGTGATTTAGACTTGTCTTTCTTTTGTTTCTTCTTCTTTCCATCATTTTTGTTAAACTTACCCTTAACTGATAACCCTTCAGCATGCATCATATTTCCTGATTTTTCTTGTAGCCTTCTAGTATTCAAGGCAGCATTGACCTCATCTAATGATAAGGTTGATCTTCCATACATAAGGGCATCAACAAGATTTGAATAAGACTGAGGTAGAGAGCTCACCAGAAGCAATGCCTTTCCTTTATCATCCAGCCCCTCATCAATGGTTTCAAGTGTGTCACAAACTTGATTAAATTCATCGATATGATCATCCAGAGAGGACCCTTCTGCCATCTTCAGTGTGAACATCCTTCTTTTGATATACAACCTATTAGCCAAAGATTTAGTCATGTAAATATTTTATAATTTGGCCCATAGGTCTGCAACAGTCTTCTCCTTGGCAACCTCCCTTATCACTGAGTCACCAAGGCTCAATATGATGGTGCTTCTGGCCTTCTTGTCTATCTCGGCAGTCATTTCAGGTGTCTTGGAGGATGATTCTTCCTTCCCTTCCCTCTTAGTGACAGGTTCGAGTGCATCTCCTAGCCCTTGTGCTATCAGCAAGGCCTCCATCTTCACCTTCCACATGTTGAAATCATTCTTGCCAGTAAACTTCTCAAGATCGATCTTGGTTGAAACCATACTTGTCATTGGTTGTAGATCAAGCTCTGATACCAATTGTAGAATCTCAGGTTGCTATTGACTGATAGAGCAACCCAAGACTCTGCCCCAAGACCTCCAGCCAACAGAACAAGATGCAGCAAGATGGTTTACTGAAAAGCTACGACTAAGATGAAATCTATGGAACTTAGATGATCAACCAAAATGGTCTAAAGAATTAAAAGAAAGTAACGTAAAGAAAGAATAAAGAATCTTAACGTGGTTCAGCTAGATTTCTCTAACTTACATCCACGGGAGGGAAAGAACATAGCTTTATTGATTTCCTTAAGATGAATTACAGAGTAAATGCTTAGATGCCAAAGAAAAGATCACAACTAGCCTTTTATTCCCAGTTCCCCTTCTCTCTCTTTAGCTCTCTCTATTCTCAAATCCGTTGCTTCCACATCAGCTGTTTTCATAACAGCTTTAGTTAATGAACCCAGAAATCCCCAGCACCTCACGTGAGTTCCACATGCTTCTAACGACTTATAACGAACTTTGCAAGCTGAACTCAAGCACGTGATATACGCGTGCATCACTTAACTCTAAACGACAAACCATACGTCGTTCAGAAGTGTATTTCTTTTACTCATCAAAACGCAGGATCTTGTGTCGTTTGATCTTAAGTGTTTCCAGCTTCTAAACGCAAATTCTTCTGCCGTTTTGGTTTTCTGGATTTGCTTTCACAAACAACAATATCATTGCAACAGTCACTCTAATTTTCCCCCTTATTTCTCCCCTCTCTTAATTTATTATGTGCCCATTGAATAATAGAGTGAAGTAGAAGAAAAAATTAACTATAAAATTTTTTTAAAAAATTTGTGACAATTTGAACATTATTTTTGTTAAGTTAGGTCTTGCATCAACATAAAATAAGGGTTCAATTGATGAGTATTTATTTATGGGTGAATCTATGTGAACCCATAATTTTACTCATCAAACCCATAAATTCATTAAAAAAATTTTATTACAAAATTCTCCCTAACCAAAATTACCCTTAAGGACAATAGTCAACTTTTTTGAGCAAAACAACTTCAAGAATAAGTGCGATGAACATCCAATTCTATGTATAATAGTCTATACTCTAAATTCATTGTCACAAAATTAATTATTTGATTTAGGTGAAATTGCAATTATGTATTCTTTATAATCCAAAACTCACCAATTCAAACCTAGTTTGGTTTCTAGTTGTCTTGGAAACATGTCTGGAAGTTTTTCTTTTAAAACACAAGAATTTCTTTTACTTTATTTTATTTTATTTTATTTTTTTATGGTGAAAACAAGTTTATAAAGTTTCGATCAAATCTGAATTATTGGAAGTTTTTAGTCTTTTATTTACATACATTGCCAATAAAGCTAATAAAGCTTTTTCCATACCAAGAATATCATATAGAAAACAAACAAATAATTTGTTAATGATATTTTTAATCTCTATATTCTTATATTGAAACTCTAATTAGTGAATCAACGGTGGTAAAATATTGCAGATTCAAATAAAATTTGAGAATGTTGAAGAAAAATAGAATGTGAAGACAAATGTGTGATATTTGCGATATTAAGAGGTGTAATGAGTATAAGAAGGATTTTTGAATTGTTATGATGGGTTTAATGAGTAAATGGATTTAAAAAGTTGTTTAATGCGTTAAAATAATCTTGCCCTTTATTTATATGAAATAAGTGAGAAAGTTAGTTTGTGCATCATACAATTAATTTAGACTGAAATTTAGAAATGTTTATAACAACCTACTTACACCCTACTGATTTTGAGTTGGAGCTATTATAAAAATTTTTTAACTTCAACAATTAATAAAGGTTAATACAAGAGAAAGTACTTCATTTGGCTCACTCCTTGTTCTGCATTTGGTAAGCCATTAACCATAATGATGAAGAATATTAGTATAGTGAGTTTGACTGATAGAAAAGTGTACATTTCTTTGAGTTAACAAATATGCAACATAATTCAGAAGCGGCCAATTTGTTACACACCATACCAATTAGAAGGAGGTAGTGGAATTCATTAATTAATTTTCAGCAACAAAAGAGTTAAGATTAATATATGATATGCCTGCATGCAATTTTGTATAATCTTATTTTCATTTTTTTGGGACATGATCAATTTTTGTTTTTTCTTATTAAATTATACTCACAATTTAAATTAGTACCAAATTTATGTATACTCTAATCTAATTTGGTTAATTTTTCTTTTCAAAGACTTCAAGTCAAAAAGATTCTTAAAATTAATTTCGATGTATGGCGGGTGTTGTTACTTTCAATCCGTGATGGCCGCTTGTAAAGAAACCAAACGATATTTGCTAATTTGTGAGATGAGATACAAGCATTTGATGACATTCAGCAAACTTTTACAACGTCAATAATAGGAAAAGAGTGAAATCAAATAATAGGAATTAAAAATATTAAAAAAAGTTATCTTTTTATTTTTCATACATTGATTGAACTTCATTTTCAATTGAAAATTATGACAAATTAAATAAATTAATCACCAAAATTAGTAAATATTAGTACCTCAAGTTAATGAATTAATAACTTAACAACACTTCATTTTCATCGAAATTAATAAGTCTTACGAATTCATCTTACATAATCCGATGCTAGTGACCCCTTTACAAATGATTACATGTTTGCTTCGCTAATCTATATATATATATAAAGTTGGGACCATAAGAAGTGATGTGACATCACCATTTCTCATCATTTCATATTCTCTATTATCTAATAAATTGGTTGAAATTAAAAAATATTAAAATAGAAAATAATTATTAGATTATAAATAATTACATGTCTTTTCCTCTTTCTATTTAAATTCAACAATATGTAACCATTAATAATAATTAATTATAAGTCTTGAAACATTTATTTATTTTATTATGCCAACAATTAAATTTTAGTGGCTTAAAATACATCAATTAATTAATATAGGAAGGAAGGTTCCTTCATCTTCCCTCAACAATGCCATTAGAGCCTAATTTTAATGTCATAATCTCATATTTAATTATTCAATCTTTTGTTTAGTGCCTTTTGGCTTATTCAAAGTCCATAAACATTAAATATTTAAGATTTGTGCCATCATTATTTCTCATCTTTTTTTATTCTCTATTATCTAATATATTGATTGAGATTTAAAAATGATTACATTACAAAATATTAAAAATCTATATCTATCTATCTATCTATAAAGTTGGGACTACAAGAGGTGATGTGGCATCACCATTTCTCATCATTTCATATACTCTATTTTCTAATAAACTGGTTGAAATAAAAAAATAATTACTTTACAAAATATTAAAAATAAAAAATAATTATTAGATTATAAAAGATTACATGTCTCTTCCTCTTTCTATTTAAATTCAATAATATGTAACCATTAATAATAATTAATTATAAATCTTGAAACATTTATTTATTTTATTATGCCAACAATTAAACTTTAGTGGCTTAAATATATCAATTAATTAATATCGGAAGGAATGTTCCTTCATCTTCCCTCAACAATGCCATTAGGGTCTAATTTTAATGCTATAATTTCATATTTAATTATGCAATATTTTGTTTAGTGCCTTTTGGCTTCTTCAAACTCTATAAGTATTAAGTAGTTAAGATTTGTGGCATTATTATTTCTCATCTTTTTATATTCTCTATTATCCAATATATTGGTTGAGATTAAAAAATGATTACATTACAAAATACTAAAAATAGAAAATAATTAGTAGATTATAAAAGATTACATGTCTCTTCTTCTTTCTATTTAAATTCAACAATATATAACCATTAATAATAAATTAATTATAGTTTTGAAACATTCATTTATTTTATTAAGCCAAAAACTAAACTTTAGTGGTTTAAAATACATCAACTAATTAATATAGGAAGGAAGGTTCTTTCATCTTCTCTCACCAATACCACTAGGACCTAATTTTAATGTCATAATCCTATATTTAATTATGCAACATTTTATTTAGTGTCTTTTGGCTTCTTCAAACTCTATAAATATTAAGCATTTAAGATTTGTTATGTTTGGGTTTTTTTTGTTATTTAACCAACATCCTCTTTAGAAATGTTCTTGTGTTTTTATTTTTTGACTTATTTAAATTTTTAGTATTGTGTGCTTCATGGAGTACTCTTTTCTTCATGAATTAAATAATAATAAAGATAGTTGGATGACAAGGGTTAGACTTTGTAAGATGTGGAGTCTGTTAATACAAAAAAAAAATGGAGAGTTGATTAGTGTAAACATAATTTTTATTGATGAAAAGGTTGTGTACACTTAACTATACACATTAATATATATTTTTAATATTAACAAAAAAATAATTAACTTTCATAAATAACATTAGTTTTATAAGGCTGCGTCATTTTAAAAAAAAATAATTCATATTTTTTATCAGTTTCATCAAGTGCAAAGTAATAAAAAAGATTAGACCAAAATTGTTTTTAAAGCCGCACGAAGTGCGGTTCTATTTCCTAGTATATATATAAAGATGGGACTTGAGGATGTGATGTGGCATCACCATTTCTCATCATCTGATATTCTCTAATATCTAATAAATTGGTTGAAATTAAAAAATAATTACATTACAAAATATTAAAATAAAAAATAATTATTAGATTATAAATGATTACATGTCTTTTCCTCTTTCTATTTAAATTCAACAATATGTAACCATTAATAATAATTAATTATAAGTCTTGAAACATTCATTTATTTTATTATGCCAACAATTAAATTTTAGTGGCTTAAAATACATCAATTAATTAATATTAATATATGAAGGAAGGTTCCTTCATTTTCCCTCAACAATGCCATTAGAGCCTAATTTTAATGTCATAATCTCATATTTAATTATTCAATCTTTTGTTTAGTGCATTTTGGCTTCTTCAAACTCCATAAACATTAAATATTTAAGATTTGTGCCATCATTATTTCTTATCTTTTTATATTCTCTATTATCTAATATATTAGTTAAGATGAAAAAATTACATTACAAAATATTAAAAATCTATATCTATATATATATATATATAAAGTTGGGACTAGAGGAGGTGATGTGGCATCACTATTTCTCATCTTCTTGTATTCTCTATTATCTAATAAATTGGTTGATATTAAAAAAAATAATTACATTACAAAATATTAAAAATAAAAAATAATTATTAGATTATAAAAGATTATATGTCTCTTCCTCTTTCTATTTAAATTCAATAATATGTAACCATTAATAATAATTAATTATAAGTCTTCAAACATTAATTTATTTTATTATGCCAACAATTAAACTTTAGTGGCTTAAATATACCAATTAATTAATATAGGAAGGAATGTTCCTTCATCTTCCCTCAATAATTCCATTAGGGTCTAATTTTAATGCTATAATCTCATATTTAATTATGCAACCTTTTGTTTAGTGCCTTTTGGCTTCTTCAAACTCTATAAATATTAAGTAGTTAAGATTTGTGGCATTATTATTTCTCATCTTTTTATATTCTCTATAATCTAATATATTGGTTGAGATTAAAAAATAATTACATTATAAAATATTAAAAATAGAAAATAATTAGTAGATTATAAAAGATTACATGTCTCTTCTTCTTTCTATTTAAATTCAACAATATATAACCATTAATAATAAATTAATTATAGTTTTGAAACATTCATTTATTTTATTAAGCCAAAAACTAAACTTTAGTGGTTTAAAATACATCAACTAATTAATATAGGAAGGAAGGTTCTTTCATCTTCTCTCACCAATACCACTAGGACATAATTTTAATGTCATAATTTCATATTTAATTATGCAACCTTTTATTTAGTGTCTTTTGACTTCTTCAAACTATATAAATATTAAGTATTTAAGATTTGTTATGTTTGGGTTTTTTTTTTATTTAACCAACATCCTCTTTAGAAATGTTCTTGTGTTTTTATTTTTTGACTTATTTAAGTTTTTTGTATTGTGTGCTTCATGGAGTATTCTTTTCTTTATGAGTTAAACAATGATAAAAATAGTTGGATGATAAGGGTTAGACTTTGTAAAATGTGGGAGTCTGTTAATACCAAGAAGAATGGAGAGTTGATTAGTGTGAACATAATTTTTATTGATGAAAAGGTTGTGTACACTTAACTATACACATTAATATATATTTTTAAAGTTAACAAAAAAATAATTAACTTTCATAAATAATATTAGTTTTGTAAGGCTGCCTCATCTTTAAAAAAAAAATCAATTCATATTTTTTATCAATTTATCAAGTGTAAAGTAATAAAAAAATAATACTAAATTCTTTTTTAAAAGCCGCACAAAGTGCGGTTCTATTTCCTAGTTAATTAATAAAGTGAAAACAAAAACAAATAGACCCCCACACCAATAATTTTGCAAACAACTAAACCCCACAATCTCCTTTTAAAAAAGAGAAAAAAATACAATTAGAGAATTACCACTTTTTTCTCTGTATCATTGTTATTCGAGTTCATACAATGTTTCCAAATAAAAGGAAATCATTATGTATTGCTTTTGTAAATAAGTGAATTTGAAAATGTCTTACAATTAGTCACATTTTCTGTTTTTTTTTTAAATGCATAGTATCTATTTTGTTATTTTGTAACTCTTTCATTGATCCTTGGTGTTAATTCACCAATGTTTAGTTCCTGAAACACGAGCATGCGAAGCTTGCTAATTTAATTATTGGTGGCGGGTACTGTCTTTTATTTCATTTAGTGTAATATTTGCGTCATGTTAATTATGTTATTAGCTTATTAAATATATACCTTTAACAAACCAGTCGAGTTTGTGTTATTTAAAATTTCGACGCGACGGGAATATGGATATAACATTACATTACAAATTGGCATGGTTGATTATAAAAAAATGCCGTGCACTCATAGTAATAAGAAGAGAGATTAAAATCTTGTAATTTAGCTTGCTTTTATAAGTAGAAGAATTGATAAACTCTCTTCAAACGTTTGAAATGAACCTGAAGAGACGGTCAGAGGAGAAGCATGTAGCTTTATTCCAAGCTAATTATATTCCTGACATTTAAGATTAACAAAAGGGTTCGTTACTTTCGTGTTCTCTCTGAAGTAGTGCCTAATTAATCATGTTAAGCAAAGGCAAAGATTCTTGGTTGGACTTTTATTTAATTTAGTCTGTAAAGCAAAGGCATGATGTTAAGCTCCACCGATTTTATATTTGTAGTGGGCTCTGCTTTTTCTTTTCACTTTTGTGCTGGGTTTTGCTTAATGGGGAATGGACAGTGCTACCTAATGTTTGAAAAAATATATATAATGTTTTAATATTTTAAAAAATATATATAACTCCTATTTTTGTTAATAAATTTCATTAGTTTTAATAATAAATTTATTTTTAATTTATAATTACTATTATATCTATATAATAAATAAATTAATATATTGATTTAAGACATGTAATCGATGACATGTATAATAAAATTAACATCTTTTTATTTAAAACTTAAAATTGAGATATAATTATCTTTTACCTAAATTATTCACTTTAAATTATGAATATATCCTTCTCAATGATAGGATGATAAAAAATGATGAATAATAGATAAAATTAAAATCAAATTTATTTTCTTCCAGGGTAAATTAAGCAAAATGAGATATTAAACATGCTGGTATATGAATGAAAGGCAAGTGGGCAAATGAGAAGTAAAATTGGAGGGCTCACTCTCTTAAGTAAAATATATTGATTTATTTATTATAGGGACATTATAGTAATTATAAATTAAAAATTAAATTACTACTAAAATAAACAGATTTTACAAATAAAAAAGAGATTACGTGTCTATTTTTAAAACCTTAGGAAGTTTTATATCATTTTTCTCAAATGCTCACTGTCCTTTTCTCTTGCTTAATTGATTTCTAGATTTGCTGGACCCTTAGCAATCACAAACTCATTGTGCTAATTCACTTTCTCATTTGCTTTAATTTCCATAAAATCAAAATTCGGTTTCTTTCTTTGCCCAAAAGAATTAAAAAAGAAAGTCAATCATCCAAGAGCAATCCTTAGGGCATCCATTGAGTTGTTGGTCAATAAGTTAGCTTTAGTGGGGATTAGGTTGCTTGATCTATTGGTCATGAATGAAGGGGTATCATGAAAGATGATAAGGCAAATAAAAGAGTACAAGTATATTTATAAATAGATGTCATATTTATGCGAATTAGACATGAATAAAATGATATTACACCACTCTTTTCTTAGCCCCATTTCCTAAAATGAATTTCTTCTATGCATCAAATATCCAATACATTTTTATTTTTTTTTGCAGAATCAATATATTGATTCCCGACAAGCTTGTAACATTCAAGAATATTCAAGCACAATGCAAGCAAATAAAGAAGTGTATCATTATATCTTAGAGACATATTTGCTTAACCTATGTGCATCACTTAATTTGTAGGGGTAAATAATGTTTTAAGAAAAGTAATATTTGTAACGTGTCTTGAATTAAATATTAATTTTTCACAGTTTACCTTTTTCCGTTATATTAAAGTTTGATCATTTTTATTGCTTTTCTCGATGTTTGCCATTCCGCACAAATACATATCGCAACGTATTAGTCATCACTTAGAAATTTTGTAAACATCAATAATTAAATATCATTATTCAATCATTCAGAAAAACCTGAGTATTAATGATTAGTTTATCTCTCAATTAAAACTAGACACGTGTAAATATGTGAACTCTAATTAAATCTTGATACTTTTATAATATATCTAACAAAGTATGTTCTAATTTCTACTTCCATCTTTTAAATGCCAGGTCGATGTACATTATCTATGCATGTACTGAATAGGAAGCAACACATAAAGATGGATTCTTTTTGCTGGACACTGATTTTTATTTTTCATTTTTTCCAATTGTTCAATGATGCTTGGTCCACCCATGTCCATTTCTTCAAGCAGCAAGCACAAGCGCGTGAAGCTTGCTAAATTATTGATGGTGGTGGGGCTGCCTCTGGCTTTTGCTTCCACTTTCGTGTAATAAAGTGAAGTTTGCTAAATTATCGTTCTTTTAAGTCTTCGTTTTTGCATGGAAAATAATTCAATAAATAAAGTAATTATATAGTAAAGAGAGAGAGAGAAAGAAATGTTTTGATTTAACTTGGTTTATGAGTTCGAAGATTTGTAAAGCGAAGGTTCGTAGTAGATACATTCCATTTTCCTCTTTATTCAGCATTTACCCGGACACTGGATCAATGTTGCTTGACCCTACAAATATCAACATGCGATTTTATATTTATTGAGTCTGGTAACAAGTCGTGGTGACCGGTGATTGGTGAATTGCTAAATTATTAATGGGTGGTGGGCTCTGTTTTTATTTTCACTTTACCGGAATAAAAAAGTGGAAGACTTGCTACATGCATTTTGCTTTTCAATTTTCTCATTTTGCTTTTCAAAACTCAAAATTCTGTTTCTTTCTTTGCGCCAAAAAGAGAAAAAAAAAATGTCAATCATCGGAGAGGCAATCCTTACGGCGTCCGTTGAGTTGCTGGTCAATAAGTTAGCTTCAGAGGGGATTCGGTTGTTTGCACGCCAACAGCAAATCCAGGCCGATCTAATGAAGTGGAAGAAGATGCTGGTGATGATCAAGGCGGTGCTTGATGATGCTGAGGAGAAGAAGACGGCTGATCAGTCTGTGAAGTTGTGGCTTGGCGAGCTTCAGAACTTGGCTTATGATGTTGAAGACTTGATGGATGAGTTTCAAACTGAGGCTTTGCGGAGGAAGTTGCTGCTTAGAAATAGAGATCCAGCTGCGGCTCTTGATCAACCCAGTAGCAGTCGTACAAGAACAAGTAAGTTTCGGAAGCTCATTCCTACTTGCTGCACCACTTTTACTCCGCAATCGATTCAGTTCGATTACGCCATGATGTCCAAAATCAAAGAGATCAACGAAAGATTTCAAGCTATTGTAACACAGAAAGACTCGCTGGGTTTGAACGTAAGTTCAGCTGGGAGATCCAAAAAATCCAGTCAAAGGCTACCCACAACCTCTTTGGTGAATAAAACCGAAGTATATGGCAGAGAAATAGAAAAGAAGCAGGTTATTGATTTGTTGTTGAGGGATGATTTAAGAAATGATAGTGGATTCTCTGTTGTACCTATTGTAGGTATGGGTGGGCTGGGCAAAACCACTCTTGCTCGGCATGTCTATAATGATGATCGAGTGCAGGATCATTTTGATCTCAAGACATGGACTTGTGTGTCTGATGATTTCGATGTTATCAGGCTAACGAAAGCAATCTTGACATCGATTGTTGCTGGCCAAAATGTGGATAATCACGACTTAAATAAGCTTCAAGTGGAGCTAAATAAGCAACTATCTGGAAAGAAATTTTTACTTGTTTTAGATGACGTCTGGAACGAGAATTACAATTATTGGGTTGAATTCAGCCGTCCATTTGAAGCTGGTGCACAGGGAAGTAAGATTATCGTCACTACTCGCAATCACGAGGTTGCAGAAATCATGGGGACTGTTCCACCTCATCCATTAAAAGAATTGTCAGATAATGATTGTCTAGCTATATTCGCTCAACATTCTCTGGGGCCACGTGAGTTATTGGACGAAATTGGCAAGAAGATAGTGAGCAAATGCGGTGGCTTGCCCTTGGCTGCACAAACACTTGGAGGACTTTTACGTGGAAAACATGACAGACGTGTATGGGAAGGTGTGCTCAGTAGCAAGATATGGGAATTACCAGAAGAGAGATGTGGCATTATACCAGCCCTTGCAGTGAGCTATTATTATCTTCCTCCAACTTTGAGACAATGCTTTGCATACTGCTCATTGTTACCAAAGGATTATGAATTTGAAGAGGAGGAGATAATTTTATTATGGTGTGCCTCCGGTTTCTTGGATCACAAAGAGAGTGAGAATCCTAGTGAAGATTTAGGTCGTGATTTCTTTAAGGAGCTGTATTCAAGATCTTTTTTCCAGCAATCAAGCAACAATACATCACGATTTGTGATGCACGATCTTATCAACGACCTTGCTAAATGGGCTGCAGGGGAAATACACTTTACAATGGAGAATACCTCGGAGGTTAACAAGCAGCAAACTTTTTCAAAAAATCTTCGTCATCTATCATACATTGGTGGAGCATGTGATGGCGTTAAAAGGTTTGGGAACTTGGTTGATATCCAACACTTGCGAACTTTTTTACCAGTAATGTTGTCAAATAGTTCGCCTGGATACTTGGCTCGTAGCATTCTTCCCAAGTTGCTCAAACTCCAACGCTTGAGGGTCTTCTCTTTATGTGGCTATCACATCTCTAAGCTACCAGATTCTATTGGTGATTTGAGGTATTTAAGGTACCTTAACCTGTCTGGAACTGGTATTAGAACATTGCCGGAATCAGTCAACAAGCTTTACAATTTGCACACACTTCTGTTGGATGATTGTCATCAACTAAAGAAGCTGTGTGCAGACATGGAAGACCTCATCAGATTGCATCATCTAAAAAATTCAAATACACATTCATTGGAGGAAATGCCACTAGGAATTGGTAAGCTGACTTGTCTTCAGACGTTGTGTAATTTTGTTGTGGGAAAAGACAGTGGTTCCAGGTTACGAGAACTAAAGTCGTTGATGCATCTTAAGGGGACACTTAACATTTTAAATTTGGAAAATGTAAAACACATTGTTGATGCCGAGGAGGCTCAATTGGATAGAAAGGAGGATCTGAAAGAATTATGGCTTCGATGGTCTCGCAGTACTAATGGTTCAGCTTCAAGGGAGGCAGAAGCTGAAGAGGGCGTGCTTGACATGCTAAAACCTCATAAAAATCTGAAGCATTTTTGTATCAGTGGCTATGGAGGCACAAAATTTCCAACTTGGTTAGGAGATTCCTCATTCTCAAATTTAGTGGCCCTAAAATTTGAAGATTGCGGCATGTGTACTACCCTACCATCAGTCGGGCAACTACCCTCTCTAAAGCATCTTGCAGTGCGTAGAATGAGTAGAGTAAAGCGATTGGGTTCAGAGTTCTATGGGAATGATTCTCCAGTTCCTTTTCAATGCTTGGAGACTCTTCGTTTTGAAAACATCCCAGAATGGGAACACTGGATTCCTCATGGATCCAGTCAAGGAGTTGAAGGGTTTCCTAAATTGAGAGAGCTTCACATTTTAAGATGTTCTAAACTGAAAGGAACATTTCCAGACCACCTTCCTGCACTGGAGATGCTTTTTATTCAAGGATGTGAAGAATTGTCAGTTTCAGTTACGAGTCTTCCAGCTCTTTGCAAATTGGAAATTGGTGGATGTAAAAAGGTTGTGTGGAGAAGTGCAACTGATCATATCGGCTCACAGAATTCAGTGGTTTGTAGAGATGCATCAAACCAAGTGTTTCTAGCAGGGCCATTGAAGTCGCGACTACCAAAATTGGAAGAATTGGAGTTAAACAATATCCAAGAGCAATCATATATCTGGAAGAGTCATAACGGATTACTGCAAGACATTTGCTCTCTCAAAAGACTAACGATTGGATGGTGTCCCAAACTTCAATCCTTGGTGGCGGAGGAAGAGAAAGACCAACAACAGCAGCTCTGCGAGTTGTCATGCAGACTTGAATATCTAGGATTGAGTCATTGCGAAGGCCTTGTGAAGCTGCCACAATCATCGCTCAGCCTCAATTCCTTGAGGAAGATAGAAATCAGAAACTGCAGTTCCCTTGTTTCCTTTCCTGAGGTTGCTCTGCCTTCCAAGTTGAGGGAAATTAGGATTGACGGTTGTGATGCACTGAAATCGTTACCAGAGGCATGGATGTGCGACAACAATTCGTCTCTTGAGATCTTGTGTATTTTGCATTGCCAATTGTTGACATATATTGCTGGAGTCCAGCTACCACCGAGCCTTAAGAGGTTGGATATCTACGGTTGCAGTAATATGAGGACTTTGACAGTGGAAGAGGGCATCCAGAGTATCAGCAGCAGAAGAAAGTACACCTCATCTCTTCTTGAGGACTTGCTTGTTTTCAATTGTCCATCTCTGACATGTATATTTTCAAAAAACAAGTTACCTACCAAGCTTGAGTCCCTTGAAGTTGGCAATCTACCTCCATCTCTTAAGTTCCTTGAAGTTAATAGTTGTTCAAAGCTTGAGTCAATAGCAGAAAGGTTGGACAACAACACATCTCTTGAAAGAATCCGCATTTATTTTTGTGAAAATCTGAAAATTTTACCGAGTGGTTTACATAATCTCCGCCAGCTTCGAGAGATAAGGATATCGCTTTGCTCAAAGCTGGAGTCAATAGCAAAAAGGTTGGACAACAACACATCTCTTGAAAAAATCGACACTTCTGATTGTGAAAATCTGAAAATTTTACCGAGTGGTTTACATAATCTCCGCCAGCTTCGAGAGATTATTTTATTTAGATGCGGAAATCTGGTGTCCTTTCCCGAAGGGGGATTGCCTTGTGCGAAACTCACGAGGCTGGAGATATCTTATTGTAAGAGACTACAGGCCTTACCCAAGGGATTGCACAATCTGACCTCTCTTCAAGAATTAAGAATAATAGGAGGTGAGCTTCCAAGCCTTGAAGAAGATGGCCTTCCCACTAACCTTCGTTCACTAGAGATTGATGGCAATATGGAGATTTGGAAGTCAATGATTGAGCGGGGACGGGGATTTCACAGATTCTCCTCTCTGCAAAAACTTGCAATCAGAGGGTGTGATGACGGCATGGTGTCATTTCCACCAGAGCCACAGGACATAAGATTGGGGAACGCGCTTCCTCTTCCTGCCTCTCTAACATCTCTGGGGATTTCTAGATTTCCAAATCTGGAACGCCTATCTTCTTCAATTGTTGATCTTCAAAACCTCACTGAATTGATAATTGAGGATTGTCCCAAGCTCAAATACTTTCCGGAGAAGGGCCTACCTTCCTCACTTTTGCGATTACGGATTGAGAGATGTCCGTTGATAGGAGAGAAGTGCAGAAAGCATGGAGGACAATATCGGGACTTGTTAACCCATATACCTTATGTATGGGGCTTTGAGGTTTCCATGACTGAAATATTTTATTATTAGTAACTTTTTAAAAAAAAATTGGGTGTGTATGTCATGTAATTTCAAATCTCAATTGAAAACTGTTTTAAATTAATATCGTTCGGTGTCGGTGATTAATGGGCTTTTGAAATAAAAAGAAAAATGGTGACTAGAGCAATGGGCTCGCATTATTTAGCAGAGGAAGAATTTATTAATTAATGAATTAATTAATTTCTTATGCCTATCTCATTCTCAGACGTTGAAATAAACTTCGGTTTCTGTTGTTTCTTCCTTCCGCTGTACGGTTCTCTATGCATAATATTTCTCTTCATCAGACTTCGGCAAAAATTGTTAATGTTCTTCTTAGTAATTAATTAGTATGTTGTGTTCTTCTTTCGTTGTGTTTGTATACCAACAATGCTAACAAATATCAATTGACCAAGTAAATTAAATTTGGTTAATTAATACTAAACCGACCACAATTTGTAACACTTTATTACATAATCTTCGTACATATACATCGTCATCAAATCCCATAACAACAAAAACATAAAATCAAAAGAAAACAAGAACATGCCATACAATAAAGCCAATAAAATATCAAAAATGAAAAGAATATTATAACGCCAAGTATTATATCAATAAACCAAGCATCTTAATGCCTATATTAATGAATTAATTTCTTATTGAGTGTGAATGCGCAATGCATAATGGCTATCTCTTTCTCAGCTGTTAAAATTAACTTCATTTTGCTGTACGGTTTTATATATATATATATATATATATATATATAATTCTTGTTAAACACTGGAATGGTTGATGAAATGGATTCTTAAACATGAATTTGCATCATATTACCTAAAATAGGTTCATATTGTCCTTGACATTGGGTACAAAATTAAGATACCAATACGAACACAAAAGGAAACATGACAAAAGTACTCCCAAGATTAACATCATCTGAATTTGGATATTAAACATCATATCCATATCAACAATCTCAAACTAACTAAAAGGATTATGATACCCATTAGATAGAAATTCACATTACAGTTTATCCAGCAACTAACAGAGAGAACCGCTTGGGAGTCGGGATTCCTCCAATATTAAGTGAGGAAAGAATATTCAGATTGTGTCCTACAACTGCATCAAAAGACAAAAACTCCTGAAAGATTTCTGAACGCACATATCAGTAAGCTTTTGATTACAATATCAATGTATCAAAAAAAAAAACAACTAAAGAGAGAAAGGCCATAAAAACAGAGTACATTGTTTGTCACATAAAAATAGTACATAGCTCATTCATAGCTCTTATGTTCGCATATAACTCACTATTAGCTAAGGCGTTGTCTGGCCATAATTGACGTAAGAGCTCAACGGTACCACACTACACAATTTGATAAATAGTTGCTTGATCGGGAAGTCTAACTTTGTACTTATAATAAGATATTTTCATAAGACTTCGTTAAAGATTGTTTTGTAATTAATTTCACACAACACAACTCTACAGAAAATTAACTAAAACTAAATGAAGTATCCAGGTCGTAATTAGCTGTTGATTAAAGGAAAAAAAGAAACAAATGAATTTGTAAGGGGTACTGCAATACGTATATGAATTTGTTAAGAGTTCTTTATCATGATAAAATTCAATTATATGTCCTTCCTATTTTCTCTACAAAGACTTGCAATATAGACCACATGTTTGTTATGAGATTTATTGGAGTGAATTGTTGTTTTTGTGATTATCAAATAATATACTTGGGAGCTAATTCTTTTTGTATATATAAAATTGAATTTATTTTTAGTGTAGGAGAGTTTGAGGTTCATTAGGGGCATTTGCTCATTAATGGTTGGTTTGTGAAGTGAACTGACAAGGGCAATTTATCGAAAGCACTTTATTACGTCATCTTCATGCATGTAGTGATGTATACTATCTCCAAATCCCATAACAACAAAAACAGAAAATCAAAAGAGAAACAGCATCCCACAATGCCAAAAAAAAATCAGAAACAAAAATCAAACAAAGCAAATCAAAAGCATTTGCTTGTGATGCCATGATCAAGAATGTTGCTGCCATAACAAAAAATGGCATTGCAAGAGTGCAGAATGCCAAGTGTAAGAATGAGAAGAACATTGCAGCTAGACATAATTTAACCGGCTATTAATAGACTTTGTTCCTGTATTTTTCTAAGTTTGAATATTAATAAAATTCAAAATTGATATTCAATGGATAAGGTTTCTCATCCCTAAAATTTTATTTAAAGAAAAAAAAACCAATCTAAGAGAAAGGAATACAAACTGTAGGACCATTGCAAAGATCCTAGAGTAAGAGGAAATTTTGTAATTAGCTTGGCGTTGTTTACAAAGTAACTTCAATAACGAAAAGGAAAAATAAAATAAAATAAAGCACAACATGTGCCATCAGTGAAATTAGCTTTTATTCTTTGTTAAAGTGGAATCTATTTGGTAATTAGACACGTGCTTATATGTAGTAGCTAACATTCTATAGTAGTAGTAATAGCAGACTGTGCGTCTTTTCAAAAAAAAAAAAGACGACATTCTTTTTTGAAATAATATGTGTATAAAGGTAAATATCTACTCTGTTTTCTTCTGTTTATCTGCTCTGCCAACTTGTAGGTCTTCATTATTTTTCTATTTTCCCAGCCTTTTTAAAATCTCAAGCTTGTCAAATATTTTAGCAATTACTTTGTAAAAATTAGAAGTTTATGTTTCCTTCACTTGCATTGCTTTCAATTACTTAGCCTTCACAAACTAAACCAAACAAAATTTTTTCCTTTAGCAAATCTCTTTCAAAAAATTTCTATTTTACTATAAGACTCTCTTAATATATGAATTAATAATTACGTAATTCAAAACTAAATTTATATTACGTATTTGTGGCCTTTTAAAATATGCTGCTGTTCTTGTAATTGATTTTGACTTATTTCAAACTACTTATAAAATATCCAATCTACTTAGTGGCCAATAGTACATAAAATAGACATAAAAATGGATGGCCGTCTAATTCCCCATGACCTACAGCAAAATTAAATAAGGAACTCCATTACCATCAATTGTACGTTTTATCATGCATTTTCTATATACTATTAATTGTTTGAGCTTATAAACTAAGAATCAAAACATAGATTCTTTTCCAGCTACTGTTTTTCACTTCAGATTTGTGACTGATTTTCAGCTTCATCTTTTAGGGCATATGACATCCCAATATACGTATGTGACCAAACTACTTAGTGGCCAATAGTACATAAAATAGACATAAAATGGATGGCCATCTGATTCCCCATGACCTATAGCAAAATTAAATAAGCAACTCCAATACCATCAATTCTGCGCTTTAATTTCAAGTTGGAAAATAGTGAAACTAGAGGCTCAGTTGATTTAATTTTGTATATATTTAATAACGTAAAAATAGAACCAGCATGGTCGCTAGACACAGTTTAACTGGTGCTGTGAAAGCACTTTGTTTCTGCAGTTTTCTAAGTTTGAATAATAATAAAATTCAAAGTTGGTATTCAATGGGTAAGGTTTCTCATGGCTGAAATTTTGTTTAAAGAAAAAACTAGTCCCACATAAAGGAATACAAATAGTAGGACCATTCAAAAGATCCTAGAGCAAGAGGAAATTTTGTAATCAGCTTGGAGCAGTTTGCAAGGCAACTTCAATAACAAAAAGAAAATAAAATAAAAGAAAGCACAACAGGGGTAACAATGAAATTAGCTTTTATTCTTTGTTAAAGTGGAATTTATTTGATAATTAGACTCGTGCATATGTAATAGGTAACATGCTATAGTAGTAATAGGAGACCGTGCTTCTTCTTTGTCTTAAAAAAAAAAATCGCAACATTCGATTTTTGAAAAATAAAAAATAAAAAATATATGTATAATGGTAAATAAAAAATATATGTCTTCATTATTTGTCTATTGTCCCAATATTTTTAGCATTTTACCAATTACTTTTTCAAAATCAGAAGTTTGTATTTCCTTCAATTGCGTTGCTTCCAATTACTTGAGCCTTCACAAACTAAACCAAGCTAAAGTTGTTCCCTAAGCAAATCTCTTTTTAAAAAAATTATATTTTTCTATTGGACTCTTTTACTATACAAATTCATAATTTCCTAATTTGAAACTAAATTTATATTATATGTATTTATAACTTTTGCAGAATATGTTCTTATTATTGTTCTTGTAATTGATTTTGATATATCTCATCTCTAATATTGTTTGTATACATAATCAAATCATTTTTCAACATTCTCTAGAGTCTTAGATCAGAATTAATTCAACTTCTGTTTAATATGTAGTTACAAATTGGTTAGTGAAGTGATAAAATAAAATCAAAGCATTGCATATATATCTCTTTTAATTGTCAAACTATTTTCTTCCAAACAATGTTAAATTTTTATAGTATCATTTTATTGTCAAATATCTTTCAGTAAATACATATTTCATTATTACATGATCAACATTTATTCTCTATCAATTCTCATCACACACGCCACATCGATATCATTCCTTATTATTCTTTCTTTCTATTTTAAACCAACTCAAATCAATTATATCTTCTTTATGAAATTTTATAAAATTATGAAATCAATGTTTTTAATCTCATATCATCATGGTGATGGTACCATCCACGCCAGTAGCATTAATGTAGTCATGTAGGAATATTTTCTCTGTTGTCATGGCTATTGCACAAAGAATTAAATTGATTAGTTATTTCCTTTGTTCCGTTTATTTGATCTGCTTAACTTTTAGTGTGAGCTGTTGGACACCTGGCTGTTAAGGTGTTTTCTAAAAAGAAGTTTACAGTATGTGGACCAACATTTTATTGATTTTAATTTTGCCACATTTAGAGAAACAAGTGCTAGCTGTTAGATGGTATGATGACTAATTATAACTACCATCATTTCATCTTTGATAGAAAGATGAAATATAAGGAAATGGTTTACAATAGTTTTGGTCCCTGGGGGCTTGTAATAAAAAAATATATATATATACTACACCATCACTACTAATTATAGAGACTTCAGAAGTATCAAAATCAGAAGCAAACAGTTGCATATGACACATTAATGGCTGGAGATTCGATTCTAAACTTCCGCTCTTAATTTTTATGGGCATGTTATGTTTGTAGTTGGAAATCATACTTAACTATGCTTACATTTGGTATTAGAGCATGTCATACCTCTGTCTTGATGTGTTTTAGTTCTTTGTAATACATGCCAAAAAAATACCCGAATTTTTTTTTCATAAACTTAAAGTCATTTTTACATGTTGTTGTGATTATAACCATTCTAAATCATTAGGAAATGGATTCCTAACAGTTTTGGAGTTTGAAACATTTAATTTGGCGTTGGTAAATCATAAATAGAGTTGGGTCTGTAATACAGGTCATTCGGGTTGAATATGAAGCAGTATAGACCCGGCTGGAGGTTGAAGATGAATATGGATGACATGTCATTTAATAGAGATGATGTAAACGCCATGTTGTATTGTCATCTGCATTAATACATTATGTCGTTTGAGTTTATAATATACAACCAACGTGTCGTCAGAATATTTTATGCGATGACATTTCATCCTTTCGTTACACAACTGTAGTTTGTTTATGTACGACATGCCATCAGAGTGTGTAAATGTTAAACGACATGTCATATGTTCCTGCTCAACTTTGTGAATTTATGTCTTCGGAACATAAATTTGGGGTGTTTTTACTGTATTTAACTTTTGGTTATATAGTCCACATATAAATATCACTATGATAATGTCGTTAAAATTTGTATGCGTTTTTTTTTATTTAGTTGTTGACGCATGCAATTTTGAAAGAATAATTATGATGTTTAAAAATAAAATAAAAATGTCAAGTGATCTAATATAATTTTAATTAATTAGGGAGTGGCCACAGCATCCTTAGTTATGAAAAATTATATATTAAGTATTTTTAGACCACATATAATATAATGGCATTAATTGTGATTAAACATATTTAATATAATGTATTTTTCCCTCAAGAATTTATATTATATTTGTATGCTTAATTAGGATAAAATATCAAACTATTTTCTTAATGTACCCGCATGAATTAAGAATTGGAATATGATTTGATAGTTTTATCGTAAAGATATATGTGAATCTACTTGAATTAGAACTTTAGCCCATAGGCAAGTTTTATGTCATTTGATTCATATTTTGTAACATGATTTACATTAGTAAAACATGATATCTTTATATTGGCCTAAATTAATAATATAAGCATGCGTTTTACTTTACTATAGTTGTACAACCTGCGAGTTTTTTCTAAAATCAAGTGTGATATTCCCGAGTTAAATGATGATAATTATAAAGTTTGGAAGGAGAGAATTCTTCTTCATTTAGGATGGATGGATATTGATTATGTTATTCGGAAAGACGAACCACTTATTGATGATAAGAGCACTAAAGTTGATATTGCTCTTTATGACAAATGGGAGCGATCTAATCGCCTCAGTGTGATAAAGACCACAATCTCTACTACTATTCGTGGTTCAGTCGATCAGCATAATAATGTACAGGCATTACTAAAGGTAATTGATGAGCAATTTGTAATTTCAGATAAAGCACTTGCAAGCACCCTAATAATGAAGTTTTCATCTATGAAGCTCACAAGTATTAGAGGTGTGCGTGAGCACATTATGCAAATGAGGGACATTGCAGCTCAGTTGAAACTTCTTGAGGTTGATATGTCTAAAACCTATCTTGTGCATTACATACTAAATACACTTCTACAACAGTATGGACCCTTCAAAATTTCATATAACACGTATAAGGATAAATGGTCAATTAATGAACTAATGACCATGTGTGTTTAAGAGGAAGGGAGGCTGATAATGGGAGTTGGTGAAGGTGCATATACTGTAACACAAGGAAAGAACAAGCTTCAAGCCAAAAAGAAAGGGAAAGGTAAAATACCTCTCTAGGAAGAAATTAAAAAACAATCTAAGTGCTTTTTCTGCAAAAAGAAAGGACACATGAAGAAGGATTGCCCCAAATTTCAGAAATGGCTTGAGAAGAAAGGTAAATAAATCTCTTTTGTTTGTTATGAATCTAATATGGTTGATGTTAATCATAACACATGGTGGATTGACTCTTGTTCTACAATCCATGTAACAAATACCTTACATGGTTTGCAAAACCTAAGGAAGCCAGTGAGAAGTGAGCAATGCATCTTTTTTGGAAACAATATGTGTTCACATGTGGAGGCAATTGGAACATGCAGTTTGATTTTGAGCAGTAGTTTTGTTTTAGTTTTGGAAAAGACATTTTATGTTCCAAGTTTTTCTAGAAACTTGGTTTCAGTTTCTAGACTTGTACCACTCGATTTTTCCTTTAACATTTTAGATAAGTTTTGTAATGTATATTGTAAATCTGAACTTGTTGGAAATGGTACATTGTTTGATAGTCTTTTTCATCTAAATTTGTAAAACAATACTTCTTATACTTCAATGCATGTTCATGCTGGTATTAAAAGATGTGTTATAAATGAAATTCCTTTATTTTGTGGCATCAGAGACTCGATTATATTTTCATAGAAAGAATTAAAGATTAGTAAATGATAGAGTACTTAATACTTTATATTTTATTGATTTTGATACTTGTATGGACTACATAAAAGGAAAGCAGACCAACAAGAGAAATAAAGGTGCTTAGAGGAGTTCAGAAATATTAGAAATCATACATTCATATAGTTGTAGTTCAGACATAGACTCATATGGTCAAAATTACTCCATCTCTTTTATAGATGATTACTTGATAACTCTATGAAATGAGAGTTATCATAGCACTTTTAGACTTAAATTAATATTACTTAGAAAGTAAATGATGTGATTCTATTGCATTTTTGTTACATTTTGCATAAATATTCATTTTACTTTAGTCTTAATGAGTTTTGCTTGATTTAAAGTAATTTGTGCTCAAATTGTGTGCATAATTGTAGGTTTCCAGAAGCTTATAATTCATGGAAGGAATGTTATGCAATAGGCTTGCAAAAATGAGGAATAACATGGCTATAAAAGAATTGAAACAAATCTGGAACAGTGCAGTTGCCATAGCAACCATTGCTGTAGCCGTTGCTGTAGCAATCCTAGAACAACGACAGAGAAAATTTCGTGCGGGATACTTACAGAATTGCAATCTGCAGTTTCCTAATCTGACTTATGCTCGCCCTAGGCTTCCGCTTACCCTAATTTTCAACTATAAAAGAAGCACACATTATAAGGATTAAAGAGAGTCGTCACCTAAGGAGAAAAACACAAAGAAACAAAAGAAAAACAAGATTCAAGAGAGAGATTAAGGGCTGCACAAGAGGAGAATTTGCAGAAATCAATTGGGAGCTCAATCATTTTTATTCTTCTTTTGCTTTCTCGTTTTCTATTTATTTATGGGGATGTGTTTCATGGCTGAAACTTTGTTCTTTATTTTTATTTTACAAACCATGAACTAAATTTATTTATGGTTGAGTGATAAACAATCTTCATGGTTTATTGACTGAATATATGTGTTGCTGCATGTTTGCTGTACCAGTTTGTTTTGATAGTATTTATTTTTATTCATTATTTCGGTTAATAACCCATTTAATTATACAAGTTAGGAGAGAGCCGCAAAAGAGCCTATCTTAGTGGAACATATCCGAACAATACTTGATCTTAAATTGAGTTTCTTGGATTGAGTTTTACTTGAGTCCCAAAAGGGTCATGCTTGATTTAAGATTAGTGATGAACTAGACATAAGGATTCACCTTGTAGGGTAAATAGAACCTAAGCCTGTAATACTATATCTTATGTTGGCATAGCAACTGATCACTGTTAGGTTGCATATAGATATAAGATATCCAACACGCGACGGCTGAGGATACATAAAGATTCTGCCCAGTGCTGTAGCAAATACTGCAGCAACCGAGCCAACCATTAAAAAATAGTCAAGACCATTAGGAGAGTTTATTCACTCAACTACTATATATTCCCATTGATTTTATCCTTGAGATTGACGTGATAATTTACTTTGTTGCATTTTATTTATTGTGTTTTTATTTTAATTAGTAAATTAGTTTCATCAATTGTTTATCTTAATTTAGACACAAAATCTGCACTGTTAAGATTATTGTAGCAAGTGTAATAAATTCAATCCCTGTGGAGACGATCTTGAATACTCATCACTTTATTACTTGTTTTGTACACTTGCACATTAACACCAATAGCATTAGTATTTATACACTAACAAGTTTTTGGCGTCGTTGCCGGGGATTGATTATTTATTGTGATTTGTGAAATTAGTTTTTAACGATGCTAATTTTTTATTTTATTTTAATTTGTTTACTTTGTTGATATAAGTGATCTAGCAACCCTTGCATGTGCAAATATAAATCTGTTGACTTCCAGTTTGATCCAGAAATTGAAAGAACTGCAAGGCGATTGAGAAGAGAGCATCGGGAATTACAAGTTGCTGTAGCAATGGATGATTTTGCAAGATTTGAGAAACTTGAACCGTAGAGAGGGGATACAACCAGTCAATGTACATGAAGGTCTGAATGGATAATGTGTTCAAAGGCAACCAGGGAACAACAACATTATTCACATGGCGAACGATAGAGATAGAGCCATTCGAGACTACGCAGTGTTGACTCTTCAAGCCATACATCCAGGAATAGTTAGACCTGACGTTCAAGCTGATAATTTTGAACTCAAACCCGTGATGTTTCATATGCTTCAAACAGTGGAGCAATTTAATGGTTTGCCATCCGAAGATCCTCATCTACACCTTAAGTTATTTTTGGAAGTGAGTGATGCTTTCAAGATTGCTGGAGCATCGCAGGAAGCATTGAGACTCAGAATTTTCCCGTTTTCTTTGAAAGATCGAGCAAGAGCATGGTTGAATTCTCTACCACCAGATTCTATCACTACATGGAGTAACTTGGCTGACAAATTTTTGTTAAAATACTTCCCGCCAACCAAGAATGCAAAGTTGAGAAACGAGATCACATCTTTCCATCAACTTGAATATGAGAGCTTGTGTGACGCATGGGAGAGATTTAAGGAGTTACTCAGAAAATGTCCTCATCATGGTATTCCTTGCTGCATACAGTTGGAAACTTTGTATAATGGTCTCAACCCAAGTACTAGATTGATGGTGGACGCTTCAGCAAATGGGGCTTTATTATCTAAGTCTTACAATGAGGCTTATGAAATTTTAGAGAGGATTACTAACAACAACTATCAGTGGCCATCAACTAGACAAGCTGCAGCAAGAGGAACAGCAGGAGTTCATAACGTAGATACCTTGACGGCATTGTCAGCCCAAGTAACTTCATTAACAAGGATGGTAAAGGCTATGACTACTGCTCCAGCAACTATTAACCAAATTTCTGATGTGTCATGCGTTTATTGTGGAAAATGGCACCTATTCGACAATTGTCCTAGGAATCCAACTTCAATCAATTATGTGGGCAGCTTCAATAAACAGAACCAGGACAATCCATATTCAAACACTTACAACCCTGGAAGGAGACAGCACCCAAACTTTTCATGGAGTTATCAGACTTGCTCAACCACATAGATTTTATCAGCAAAATCAAGAGTAAAGAAGTATCAACAATGATCAACTTAGCTCCCTTGAAGGTTTGATTAAGGATTATATTGTGAAGAATGAAGCAGTTCTCCAAAGTAATACTGTATCTTTGAGAAACTTGGAAAATCAAATTGGACAAAGATTGAGCAAGGTAGTTTACCCGAATGTCTGAGAGGACCCAATAAGAGAAGGGAAAGAGCACTGCAAAGTGATTAACTTGAGATCTGGAAATGATGTTTATAATCCCGTTGGTGTACCAAAAAGAAGAATTGAGTCCACCCAAGGCCAAGAAGACACTCAAGTAGAGAATGAATCATAATCTTCCGCTTTTCAAAATGCAAATCAATATAATTCTGCTACAGCATCTGCAGAAAGTTATGATCTAGCACCTGGTGGTGAGGAAGCTACAGCACCAACAACAACAGCCCTGAGTAGAGTAAAAGAGAAGTAGTCTGCACAACATGCTGCAGCACAACAGTTTAGACATCCACCACAATTTCCTCAAAGGTTTCAAAAGTAAAAACAAGACAAGCAGTTCAGCAAAATTTTGGGGGTGCTGAAACAGCTACATATCAACATCCCTTTTGTGGAAGCTCCAGAGCAAATGCCAAATTATGCAAAAAAATTAAAGGATATCTTGACAAAGAAAAAAAGACTTGAAGAATTTGAGACAGTTGCTCTAACACAAGAGTGCAGCTGAATGCTTCAGAGTGAGATACCACAGAAGATGAAGGATCCAGGAAGCTTCACAATTCCATGCTCCATAGGCACTGAATACAGTGGTAAAGAACTTTGTAATTTGGGGGCTAGCATCAATCTAATGCCTTTATCAGTGTTTAAGCAATTGAGAGTTGGTGAATGTAGAGCAACAACAGTGACTCTACAACTTGCTGACCGATCTCATGCATATCCAGAAGGGAAGATTGAAGATGTGTTGGTGAAGGTGGATAAATTTATTTTTCCGGTGGATTTCATTGTTCTAGACTTTGAGGCAGATAAAGAAGTGCCAATCATTCTAGGAAGACATTTCTTAGCCACGGGAAAGACTCTAATTGATGTTCAAAAAGGAGAATAAACCATGAGGGTGAATGAACAGCAAATTATATTCAATGTGTTGGATGCCATGAAGAGTCCTGATGAGATTGAAGATTGTAATTTTATCAGTGTTGTGGACTTTGTTGTAGCAGAGAGATTACACAGTTACTGTAGTAAGGAAGAAATCAATGTTGTAACATTTGAAGAACTTGATAATGAAGATCGTGGAGCAGCTAACATAGCATGGTCAGAAGAGAAGCAACCCTTCAGAATTGACGAGCAAATCCAGCAAAGGGAACCCACTCCAGACTAACAAGAATTCAAGGTTAATGGGCCGAGAGTGAAGCACTATATGGGAGATGATATGAACAGCCTAAAGAATGATCGGTTCTTGAAGGATCCAGGTTGAGGAAACAAGAAATGCCAAGCTGAAAGACCTAAAATCAAGCGCTAATTGGGAGGTAACCCAATAAGGGAAGTTGTTTCAAGTTTTTATGGCATTGAATTTAGCTTTTAAATTATTTAATTTGTCTTTTTGTTCTTTTAAGTGTGCATCTAATTTTTTATGTCTTTATGTTATATTGCAGCAAGTAAAAAAATGAAAAAAAAGAGCATGAGGGAATTGCTGCAACATCACTTACAGCATGACATATAACAGAAGATTCTCAAACAACAGAGGCATTTCTTGCTTTTGCAGCAGCAAATGGATTGATAAGATTTTATGATAAGGAGTGTTTGAGAAGTATATCAAAGAAAAAGTGACCCTTTACAACCTATATTGTAGCAATGCTTCCAGCAACAGGGGAGTACCTTTACCCGCTAGTTTATTTTACTTCATTCTGCAAAACTTTTCTTTCATTTAGTTTTAATTTTCTGATTCATTCTACATGTTCTTTTATTTAGAGTATGCATGTTCGGTTCATGTGGTTTTGTTTTGTGTGCTTGTGAGGACACAGCACCACTTAAGTTTGGGGGGGTTGTGTTTATGAGTGCATGTGTTTATGCTTGTGTTGTGTGAAGCTCTGTTATCTAATATTTGTGTATGGATTTGAAAGCCTAATGAAGATAAATTGAGTGCTATTCAGTATTTATGAGAAAGCCAAGTAGAGATAGTTATAGATGGAGGTTGAACTTCTGTCCCGACACTTAGACTTTGGTTGAATTTTATGAGAATGTTGTAGCAGAGCTAGGAAAACCAAAAAAAAAGAGTAGAAAATATCTCAAGTTTGGGGGAAAATTTTTATTTTACTGTGCCTGTTATGAAATAAATTCTACTCCAATGGTTTAAGTTGCTGAGTAACCAGGGTTGAGTATGCACCTCATATGAAAACTTGAGTCCAAAGGCAACACGAGCTACGAGCAGTGCTGCAGCAATTATAAGAAAAAAAAAAGAAGAAGAAAAGCAAAAAAAAAAATGGTGATAAAGAGGTCTGCTGCCTAGGATACTTAGTAACCTGGTCTGTTTATGAGCCCCATGTTCAGCCTTGAGTCAAAGGCGTCCAAAGGTATGACCTAAATATAACATCCTGGATGCATTCCTGTAGCAACTCTGACATGTACTTTAAATGAGTAATTGGGTGTCGTCATTACAAGTGATAGGCATTCACATGAAAGCTTAATGTTGCATTGAAGGGTTTAATTGAAAAAAAAATTATTATTGTTGTAGCACAGTTTGAATATAATTGTGAGTTCTGCTCCCCCATATGTGAATATATTTGTGTTCTACCTCTGAATTGTATACAAAATTTGTGCAATGTTGTAGCACCTCTGGAATTTGATCAAAGTGGCACATATACACTTTGGACAGAATGAAGCCTAAGTCTAGAACTGAACTACTATAGCTATTTTGTATGATTAAGAGCGTGATCTGAGGGTAGAAGAATCCTTGCAAATTTGATGACAGAGCTAAGTTATTTGTTGCATGATTGTGTGATTGAAGTGTGAATGTTGTTGTCATTACTTGAGGACAAGTAATGGTTTAAGTTTGGGGGTGTGATAACTCTATGAAATGAGAGTTATCATAGCACTTTTAGACTTAAATTAATATTACTTAGAGAGTAAATGATGTGAGTCTATTGCATTTTTGTTACATTTTGCATAAATATTCATTTTAGTTTAGTCTTAATGAGTTTTGCTTGATTTAAAGTAATTTGTGCTCAAATTGTGTGCATAATTGTAGGTTTCCAGAAGCTTATAATTCATGGAAAGAATGCTATGCAATAGGCTTGCAAAAATAAGGAAGAACATGGCTATAAAAGAATTGAAACAAATCTGGAACAGTGCAGTTGCTGTAGCCGTTACTGTAGCAACCATTACTGTAGCCATTGCTGTAGCAATCCTGGAACAACGACAGAGAAAATTTCATGCGGGATACTTGCAGAATTGCGATCTGCAGTTTCCTAATCTGACTTATGCGCGCCCTAAGCTTCCGTTTATCCTAATTTTCAACTATAAAATAAGCACACATAAAAATGATTAAAGAGAGCCGTCACCCAAGGAGAAAAACACAAAGAAACAAAAGAAAAACAAGATTCAAGAGAGAGATTAAGGGCTGCACAAGAGGAGAATTTGCAGAAATCAATTGGGAGCTCAATCATTCTTATTCTTCTCTTGCTTTCTCGTTTTCTATTTATTTATGGGGATGTGTTTCATGGCTGAAACTTTATTCTTTATTTTTCTTTTACAAACCATGAACTAAATTTATTTGTAGTTGAGTGATGAACAATCTTGATGGTTTATTGACTGAATATATGTGTTGCTGCATGTTTGTTGCAGCAGTTTGTTTTGATAGTATTTATTTTTATTCATTATTTCGGTTGATCACCCATTTAATGATACAAGTTAGGAGAGAGCCACAAAATGGCCTATTTTAGTGGAATATATCAAAATAATACTTGATCTTAAATTGATTTTCTCGGATTGAGTTTTACTTGAGTCCCAAAAGGGCCATGCTTGATTTAAGATTAGTGATGAACTAGACATAAGGATTCACCTTATAGGGTAAATAGAACCTAAGCGTGTAATGCTATATCTTATGTTGGCATAGCAACTGATCACTGTTAGGTTGCATATAGATATAAGATATCCAACATGCGACAGCTGAGGATACATAAGGATTACAAATCACAAAGAGCCAACCATTGGAAAATAGTCAAGACCATTAAGAGAGTTTATTCACTCAACTACTATATATTCCCATTGATTTTATCCTTGAGATTGACGTGATAATTTACTTTGTTGCATTTTATTTATTGTGTTTTTATTTTAATTAGTAAATTAGTTTCATCAATTGTTTATCTTAATTTAGACACAAAATCTGCACTGTTAAGATTGCTGTAGCAAGTCTAATAACATCAATCCCTGTGGAGACGATCTTGAGTACTCATCACTTTATTACTTGTTGTGTACACTTGCACATTGACACCAATAGCATTAGTATTATACACCAACATTACTCATGATATATGTATCTCTATTTACTTAATAATAAAAGTGAAGCATTAGATGCTTTTAAGGTATTTAAAGCAGAAATAGAGAAACAATGTGGAAAGTAAATTAAGATCGTGAGAACAGATAGTGGTGGGGAATATTATGGTAGATACATTGAGGATGGCCAAGCACCTAGTCCATTTGTAAAGTTTCTTCAATAACATGGAATAATTGCCCAATACACTATGCTTGGTTCTCCAGACCATAATGGTGTAGCAGAAAGAAGAAATCAAACTTTGCCGGACATGGTGCGCAGTATGCTTAATAGCTATGAGCTTCCTAAATCCTTGTGAATTGAAGCTCTAAAGACGAATGTGTGTATATTAAACCGAGTTCCAACCAAGGCGGTCTCTAAAACGCCATTTGAATTATGGAAAGGTTGGAAACCGAGTTTGCGACATATACGTGTTTGGGGATGCCCGTCTGAAGTAAAAATCTATAATCCACAAGAAAAGAAGCTGGACCCAAGGACCATTAGTGGGTATTTCGTTAGATATGTTAAAAGGTCTAAAGGGCATAGATTTTACTGTCCATCTCATAGCACTAGGATTGTAGAATCGAGAAATGCAAAATTTCTTGAAAATGACTTGATCAGTGGGAGCAATCGAATTCAAAATATTATTTTTGAGAAAAATCATTTACATGCTCAACATTCCACCTCAAGTGATAGACTTATTGTCGTTCACAACACTCCTTAAGTTCAAACAAGTGTCGTACAACCAATTGTTGAAGTTCCACAATTTGCTGATAAAAATCCAGTAGATCAAGCTATTCAAGAATTACCTGAAACCCTTGAACAACCAATTGAACAACATGCTCCTCAGGAGAATCTTGTTCCAACATTAAAAAGATCTACTAGAATAAAGAGACTAGCAATTTCTAGTGACTATATGGTGTATATGCAAGAATTTGATTATAATATTGGAGCCGAAAATGATCTTGAATCTTTTTCACATACCATAAATTCCTAATAATCATATTTATGATATAATACCATGAAGGAAGAGATGAATTCTATATCATCTGACGGAGTCTGGGATCTTGTTGAGTTGCCTAATGGTGTAAAAGCCATATGATGTAAATGGGTCTTTAAGACAAAGAAAGACTTATTTGGCAAACATTGAAAGATATAAAGCAAGACTCATTGCTAAAGGATTCACTCAAATAGAAGGAATCGATTACAAGGAGACTTTTTCTCCTGTATCAAAGAAAGATTTTTTTCGTATCATTATGGCATTAACTGCTAATTTTGATTTGGAACTACATCAAATGGATGTGAAAACATCATTCCTCAATGAAAATCTAAAGGAGTAGGTTTATATAAAACAACCAGAAGGATTCTCCTCTAATGATGGTGAGCATTTGGTATGCAGACTTAAGAAATCCATATATGAATTGAAACAAACTTCCTGTCAGTGGTATTTAAAATTCCATGATGTTATCCCTTCGTTCGGATTTGTAGAGAACCTTATAAATCAATGTATATACCAGAAGGTCAGTGGGAGTAAAATTTGTTTTCTTATTCTATATATGGATGATATTCTACTTGCATCCAATAATAAAGGGTTGATTTGTGAAATAAAACAATCTCTCTGAGAATTTTGACATGAAGGATATAGGTGATGCATCTTATGTCATAGGCATTAAGATCCATTGAGACGAATTTCGAGGAGTTTTGGGTTTATTTCAAGAAACTTATATCAATAAGGTCTTGGAGGGATTTCAGATGAAAAATTGTTCACCTAATATAGCTCTTATTATGAAGGGTGACAGGTTCAATTTGAACCAATGCCCTAAAAATGATTTTGAAAGGGAACGAATGAAAAATATTTCATATGCATCTGCTATTGGAAGCTTGATGTATGCTCAAGTCTGTACAAGACCTGACATGGCATTTACTGTTGGAATCTTGGGAAGATATCAGAGTAATCTAGGTTTAGACCACTAGAAAGTTGTAAAGAAAGTAGTGAGGTACCTTCAAGGAACCAAGGATTACATGCTTATGTATAGACCAACTGATAATCTAGAGGTAATTGGCTACTCCGATTCAAACTTTTTTGGGTATGTTGATTCACGAAAATCAACATCAGGATATATTTTTGTGCTTGTCAGTAGAGCTATATCTTGGAGAAGTACAAAGCAAACTTTGACTGATACTTCCATTATGGAGGCTGAGTTCGTTTCTTGTTTTGAGGCTACCTCGCATGGTGTGTGGTTGAAGAGTTTCATATATGGGATTAGAATTGTGGATTCAATCACAAGACCATTGAGAATATATTGTGACAATTCAACTGTAGTTTTCATGGCTAAAAATAACAAAAGCGAAAGTCAAAGTAAACACATCGACATTAAATATTTAGCCATCAGAGAACGTGTTAAAGAAAATAAAGTGGTCATTGAACACATTAACACTAAATTGATTATTGTTGATCCTTTAACAAAGGGCATGCCACCACAGAAGTTTAAGGATCATGTAGACCGAATGAGACTTGGTTCCATCATGTAATTTTCATTGTATATGCAATGTAATAATAAATGAGACTCTTGTTTATGTTTTTGTTTATTGTGATATTTTCTCGTCTTTATGTGTACATTCTTTTATATTGAGAAAATGTCAATTTTATTGGACCAAGAATAAACATAGGGTTTATTCATTAAGTTAAGTTATCATACCTGGTTGGATTTAAGAAAATAATGCATTGTAATACATGGAAGATAATACTCGTTCTTAGACGACTTATCGCTATGATTCATGTATTATATTTCTTAAGTCTAAAAAAATTGATGTATGTAAATATCAAATCAAGTAAAATGTCTGGTCCAAGTGGGAGAATGTTAGACACCTGGCTATTGAGGTGTTTTCTAAAAAGAAATTTACAGTATGTAGACCAACATCTTATTGATTTTAATTTTGCCACGTTTAGAGAAACAAGTGCTAGCTGTTAGATGGTATGATACTAATTATAACTACCATTATTTCATCTTTGATGAAAAGATGAAATATAAGGAAATGGTTTACAACGGTTTTAGTCCCTGGGGGCTTGTAATAAAAAAGAAAATATATTGATAACTCTATGAAATGAGAGTTATCATGGCACTTTTAGACTTAAATTAATACTACTTAGAGAGTAAATTATGTGTTTCTATTGCATTTTTGTTACATTTTGCATAAATAATCATTTTAGTCAATCTTAATAAGTTTTGCTCGATTTAAAGTAATTTTTGCTCAAATTGTGTGCATAATTATAGGTTTCCAGAAGCTTATAATTCATGGAAGGAATGCTATGCAATAGGCTTGCAAAAATAAGGAAAGAACATGGCTACAAAAGAGTTGAAACAAATCTAGAACAGTGCAGTTGCTGTAAATATTGTTGTAGCAACCATTGTTGTAGCAATCCTGGAACAACGACAGAGAAAATTTCATGCGGGATACTTGCAGAATTGCGATCTGCAGTTTCCTAATCTGACTTATGCGCGCCCTAAGCTTCTGTTTATCCTAATTTTCAACTATAAAATAAGCACACATAAAAATGATTAAAGAGAGTCGTCACCCAAGGAGAAAAACACAAAGAAACAAAAGAAAAACAAGATTCAAGAGAGAGATTAAAGGCTGCACAAGAGGAGAATTGCAGAAATCAATTGGGAGCTCAATCATTCTTATTCTTCTCTTGCTTTCTCGTTTTCTATTTATTTATGGAGATGTGTTTCATGGCTGAAACTTTATTCTTTATTTTTCTTTTACAAACCATGAACTAAATTTATTTGTAGTTGAGTGATAAACAATCTTGATGGTTTATTGACTGAGTATATGTGTTGCTGCATGTTTGCTGTAGCAGTTTATTTTGATAGTATTTATTTTTATTCATTATTTCGGTTGATCACCTATTTAATGATACAAGTTAGAAGAGAGCAGCAAAAGGTCCTATCTTAGTGGAACATATCAGAACAATACTTTATCTTAAATTGAATTTCCCGGATTGAGTTTTACTTGAGTCCCAAAAGGGCCATACTTGATTTAATATTAGTGATAAACTAGACATAGGGATTTACCTTGTAGGGTAAATAGAACCTAAGCGTGTAATGATATATCTTATGTTGGCATAGCAACTGATCACTGTTAAGTGGCATGTAGATATAAGATATCCAACATGCGACGGCTGAGGATACATAAGGATTCTGCCTAGTGCTGTAGCAAATATTGCAGCAACCGAGCCAACCATTAGAAAATAGTCAAGACCATTTGGAGAGTTTATTCACTCAACTACTATATATTCCCATTAGTTTTATCCTTGAGCTTGACGTGATAATTTACTTTGTTGCATTTTATTTATTGTGTTTTTATTTTAATTAGTAAATTAGTTTCATCAATTGTTTATCTTAATTTAGACACAAAATCTGCACTGTTAAGATTGCTATAGCAAGTCTAATAACATCAATCCCTGTGGAAACGATCTTGAATACTCATCACTTTATTACTTGTTGTGTACACTTGCACATTGACACCAATAGCAATAGTATTTATACACCAACATATATACTACACCATCACTAGTGATTACAAAGACTTCAGAAGTATCAAAATTAAAAGCAAACAGTTGCATAGGACACATCAATGGTTGGAGGTTCGATTCTAAACTTCCGCTCTTAATTTTTATAGGCTTGTTATGTTTGTATTTGGAAATCATACTTAAGTATGCTTACATGAGCTTCTTTATTATTTGTCTATTTTCCCAATATTTCATAAATCTCAAACTTGTTGAATATTTTGATGCTTATTTTATAAAATTATAAGCTAATATTTCCTCTATTGATACTTGATCCAAGCCATGTCTTGTTAATCAGACACATGCATGCATGTGTGGATCTTGCCCCTTTTTTGCATCGACTGAAATTACTTCTCTCTCTCTCTCTCTCTCTCTCTCTCTTATCTTCGTTTTATATCTTCTTTGAAAACGTTATCGAAATCACCCTTAGCTTATTTCACTTGTATTAATTTCTTGATAATTTATGAAAAATTAATCTTTTGCTTTAGTCGTGCATGTGGAGTTGGTCGGACATGAATCGTGCTAATTCATGATATGAAGATTTGGAAGTTACTTGATATTCATAGAATGAAGATTTGGCAGTCGTTGAGAATTGCAACATTTAGGTGTTGATAGAATGTATATAATTTTCCTGCAGCTGTTGACGGTATAAAATTTTCAGTGATACTCGAATGCAACATACGCAAGAAAACAGGAGAAAGAAGCTGGCTCTTACTAATTGGCACATTTTACTTAATGATGTGTGATAAATGTGGGACTCTAATAAATGTTTTGGAGATATAAAAAAATGAAAGGGCTGGCAGGCAACAGACATCTCTGCACATAACTTATGGATTTCCAAAAACGACTCACTATCAACATTGCCACGTAATTTAATTTTGTGTTGTGTGCATATACAAAAAT